>NW_020769328.1:11640882-11669420 GCF_900518735.1 Pseudonaja textilis | reverse complement strand
ATAATAATAATAATAATAATAATAATAATAATAATAATAATAATAATAATAATAATAACAACAACAACAACAATAACGATGATGATGATGATGTAGAACAGACCAGGTCCCTTTTAGCTGTCATTCTTCCTTTGAGAGTTTTGCAAAACATCCGGCAACGTCTAATGGGCAAAGTTGCTCTGTAGTTTTTGCAAAGCTGAAACAGATCACTGATGTCAATCAACCCCCCTTTTTAAGTGGGAGTGGGGATCACAGCAAAGAGCCAAGGTGAGCATGCAGGCTAATCCCTAGGGGCAATTACTCATAAGCAGGATATTAGTAACCTCATTTCCAGGCCCTCCATTAACAGGTAATTGTCATGGCCACTGACTGATAGCATGGCAAACATTCTCTCTTGCTCTTTTTCCTACCAGGATGATTATATTGTTTGCAACAACCACAGCCATAACTGGAGTTTTGTGCACCCCACTGCCTGTTTGCCTCCACTGGGGCTGGGCAGATGTTCCTTTATAGCCCAGGGAATCTCCTGGGAAGCACATGGCCTGCCCGTTGGGAAGAGGTGGAGGCGAATAAGGCAACGATGGCAAGAAGCAGGAAGCCTTTGGCCCCTCTCGATTAGGGCTATGATGGGAAATCAAGTCCTGTCAGATCAAGGAATTGAGTTTTGCAGGTTCTTTTCATACAACAGGCACACATTTCATATAAGTTTCTCAAGAATTGTGAGCCACAGAAGTGGACTAACAAGTAGAGTCTGTACACATGTGGGCTTCCTACTGCTATCACAAGCAGGGCTGGGGGCGCGTGGTGTGTGCGTGAACTGTTCAGTTACTTTTTATATCAAATACTATTGAAAGTTTTAAAAACTGTCGGAAGTTAGCACCCACCCCTCCTCTCCTGGGAAAATGAAATATCCTAGGAAATATTAAAAAGGCAGAATATTTCCCCTGAAAAGAAAAGTAGAAACTCAGAAGCAGAAGCTCACCCCCACCTTTGTTCATGGGTGGGCCATTAAGGCCTGGGCCCGAGTATTCTACATAACAAAGGCCTGTACCCACCTGGCCTGGGAAGATTGCATCAGCCAGCACTCGGGTAAAGCCATGTGGTCCAGCTAAGACCCTGCCCCTAGGACTCTGGCAGCCAATGGGATACAATTCTTACACAAGAACAGGAACCACTAAGGGGGGGGGGGCACAGGGGGCATAAAACTGAGGGACTCTCAGCATCTCTTCCCTTTTCTCCCAGGAGCTCCAAGCCACGTGGTCCTGTCCGCCATTAAACCATCTTCCCAAGCAGCCTCCATGTTTCCAGTGTCTTTCTTCCCCACTTGGAACTGAACCCAGAAGGATATTTCTTCCATCGAAACAAAAAGATACCAAGAAGTAGTTTCCAAACTTCTTTATAGCAATTTTAAGTACAATGATAAATATACCTCTTTCTCTAAAGCTAAATCATCGTTCTTTTGTTCCAAAGGTGCTTTTCAGAAAGCAACTGGACTTTCTTGGGTTCATTCCTTGAAAAAGTTTTGCTGCTTATCCAAGAAGCTTTCTCAGTTCTGACTGAATGGTGGGAAATGGGAGGGTTTTTAGTCTTTGCACTCATCCGGTCATTAGCAGGTAGTCTAACAGTTGTTGAGGCCACTTGGGGGTTTATCTGTAAGTGCTCGGGGTCCCCTGAATCACAGTGCCCATACTTGGAAGTGCTGAAAAGACGGTATTGCAGGAAGGGGCTGGGCGGTGTCGGAGAGAGCGCGTGAGAGCTGATCGGTTCCAACCCAGGCGGCCTCTTGGATCCTTCTTTCAAACTAGCCGTCCTCTCTGTCCAGAATGTGGACTTTGCTATCTTCACAAGAACCAGGAAAGAAAGTCCACTTGCCTTTTGAAAAGCACGTGTGAAACCGCTCCTCTTGATACCCCCCCCAGCCCCCCACTGCCACTGCCAGCACCACCGGTCTGCAGAGCCAGAAAGATTGTGTGGGGGGCTTACATTGAAGTTCATCGTCCATTATCTCACTTCTTCTGTTTCCAATTTCAAAAAAAAAGGGGGTTTACAGTTAAGCAGTTACCTATTCCTCATTTGTACTGGGTTCTGTTTCAAGATCAGTGTTAAAATGTTCGATTACCGCAAACGCTTTTTGTCTATTTTAAATCTCTCTGGCAAATAAGAAAATCCTTGACAGCTATCTCCCTCTGCCACCTGTTCTTCTCTTGATTTTATTTTTGCATTCACCTTGACAAAATTCTGGTACCTCATAATAGGTTAGGCACTTGTGTTTCCCCATTATTTCTCACCTATCAAATGCTTCTTAGACTGAGAGCCACAAAGGTGTTTTTGGGCCACAACCTGGATTTATATTTGTCCCATATTCTCAGCATGGCACATCTGACATAAATGATTTTTAAAATCCACACTAACCTCAACTGTCATGCCACAAATAGCACCCCCACACACACACATTTCAGGGGGTGTCCTCCTATCTCTAAAAGCCTGTTTTCTCAGGAACCCTCACACTTTCAACCAACCCAAACAGAAAGCTGTCAAATAAAACCTCAAACCAATAACGCTCCCCTCGACATTCCCTTTGCAACTTGTTAGCATTTTATATCTAATGTGTGTGTGTTTTGTTTTTTTACCTATAAATGAGAATATTTGTAGCTCAGGGTTGAAATGAGGTGCTCTCTTAGCTTAGTTGTTTTCATGCAGAGGTTTCACTACCTGAAGTAGGTAAGATCATCAATGCTATCCCAAAGGTGCCTTTTTCAGGACTTTCTCGTTTTTCTTTGAAGATATCTCGCTTCTCACCCAAGAAGCTTCTTCTGCTCTGACTGGATGCTGGGGCTGCATTTACATTCTTTTAGAGACCCTGAGGACACAGACAAACCTCCAACGGTCCTCAACGACCCTCTAAAACGATGCAAACGACCAGCTGTCTGCAAGGAGTATAAATCCTTCCATTCCCCACCTTCCAGTCAGAACGGAAGAAGCTTCTTGGATGAGAAGCAAAACATCATCAAAAAAAAAAAACCAACAACCAAGAAAGTCCAGTTGCCTCTTGAAAAAGCACCTTTGGGACAACCAGGACCTGGATGATGCCTGAGAATCTCCGTAGACACCATCCAATGCTAGTAAGGCACAGAAGCTCAGGGCAATCCACTAGAATATAAAGCACTGATGATGTTACCCAGTTGGGATAATGAATTGGCTTAACACGATTATTTTGAAATAACATACAATTCATATTCTTCATGAAGATCCGCAGGTATTTCCCTTTTAATCTTGAAACCTGTTTTATACGTCAGTCCACCTGGTCCTCCACTTTTCATGGTTTTGGTTAATGTCTTTGTCTTCCGTCTGGCTCCTTTTTGTATCCCACAAGTCTTCATTAAACACCCATTAGTAATTACAGGTTGTCCTTGGCTTACAACAGTCCGTTTAGGGACTGCTGGGAGATCCAATGGCACGGACCCTTCTCCACGCTTAGGACCCTGGCCACCTCCATCCCCGGGTCCCGGGGCTTCCATTCAGACGCTTGGCCACAGAGGGACGTCGAGGGGGGCAGTCGCCTGACCAGCCAAGTCAGTGGGGAAGAAGCCAGATTCGCTTAACAACTGTGTTACTAGCTTAAGAACTGCAGAGATTCACTTAACAACCGTGGCAAGAAAGGCTGTAAATGTGGTAAAACTCACTTAATGAATTTCTCACTTAGCAACAGAAACATTGGGCTCAATTGTGGTCGTAAGTCGAGGACCCCCTGTCTGTGCTTCCTTTGACATATGAAGTGATCTCAGCTATTTCACCAAATTCTCACCCAATTCCGTATTTTCCAAATTTTTGAAGAAGAAAATCCCAGTTCAGTGGTCAGAGGCCTCTCCTGCCTCAAACAGGATCAACTTCTTTTTCATTATATTGCTCCAAATATTCCAGACTGTGCAACACCTTCCTAATAATGTCTTATATAACGGCCTTTTAGGTAACAACCTAATTAGATCCTCCATTGATCTTGCAAAATTATTTTCAGCCTGCCAGCCAATGTGATTACACACCTCTAACCATTATTCAATAAAGACATTGAATAACATCTTTTTCTTCCATCGTATAAGTAGTTTCTTGTTGACGTCAAACCTGGTTCCCTCTTCGGATATTGAGGCTCCGTTTGGCCTCTTTCCAGCTGTCTGGAATATTTCCTGCCTGTAAAATAGAAACCATCGTGTTTTGTAGAGGTTGTAAATGTTCATCTCAAAAAGCAGTTATAATAAGAAGCTGGTAATCCATTCTTTCCTCTTTCACTTGTTTCATAGCTTCCGAAACCTCCTGTGTTTTCATATTGCTGACATATATCAGTAGTGAAATTATTGCAGTCATCCATGGTTATCTATATTAATAATTCTTCAAAGTGCTAAATAAAACCAAATGTTTTCTGGTTCCATGGTCTTTTAATAGAGTATCGGATCATAAGAGTTGGAAGGGACCTTGGAGGTTATCTAGTCCAACCCTCGGGGGCTCCAACAGGAGACGCTCCCTCGACCATTCTGGGCAAGTGGTCTCTTCTTCAAAGCTTCCCCACAACTCCTAGCGGGAGGTTCTTCCACCGATACAAGTTCATTTTCTCTGTTCTAAAGTCAACTATTGAATTAATACGTGGAATTTCCTCTTTATCATAATTGAACAATATACAGTATTTAAATAAAACATTAGCCTTACTTCACCTCCTACGATACAAATACAATATTGCCATTTTGGAAATAGTGCTTGTTGTTGAAAAGGATGTAATTTAAAAACCAATTTATTTTGTAGATCTCTTTCCTTTCTCCGGGGGTTAAGAAAACGTACAAGGAAGAAAAGCCCAGCTTACCTCACAGTTGTTGTGGGGAAAATAGGCGGAGGACGTTAAGTATGTTCACCGCCTTGTGTTATTTATAAAAATAATACGGTGATATATATAAATGCATAATAAAGTTAAAAATGGCAAAAAGGAAAAGACACATGTTTGTGCGCATACGTAAAGGAATTTGAGACGGGGCTTTAAAAAGCAAAACAGACAAAAACATTGTCCAAAGTTCTCCCCCCAATTCTGCCCCCACCCCCCGGCCATAATTGTTACTCAGATATTTTCTATACTTTACTTTGAATATTATTATTCATTTCTGTTGGGGTCGTTTTAATTGCCACTGGTCTTCTTATGGCCACTGAGGGTCACCTGGAACCGTCCTCCAAAGTCTGTGTCTGCAAGTCAGGATGGCACCTGGGCAGGGGGGAGGGAGGGAGGGGGAGGGAGGGGGCAGGCGGACTCTGTCTGACCCAGGCAGGAAACGGCAGAGACAAGGAGCAAGAAACGAGGCCTCTTTCCGCGGGGCAGGGAGCAGCGAGAAGATGGGCCGCTTATAGTACAGCAGCCAAGGCGAGAATTCTTCCAATGGAAAAATGGGTTTGTCTCCAAGCTTTTAAGAGCTGTAGCAAATTCAAAGAAAATAGAATTCTTGCTCTGGTTTCATGCAAATTGAAGCCGAGTCAGGAAGAAATAGATCCCAAAACAGATGATGTTATGAAATCAGTCAGATCTGGAGAAGATTTTGGAAAAGGCTTGTGGGTTGTTGTTGTTGTTGTTGTTGTTTTTTTGGGGGGGGGAGTAGAGCAAATCCCAGAAAGGCAGAACCTAAATTCAGCTTCTTTCACCAGGGACCTTCTCCAAAACTCTCTCGGGGTCTCCTGTACACATCCAAACAACATAGGGGGTGCCACCCGCACCATGTTTTAGCCATGGCTATCCAAGATTTCTTTGTGTGCTCAGCATTGATCTGTTAGCCACATAACATTACACAACTAAATGCTGAGTGCCTGTTCAAAATGTTATCCGTTTTCTCCTTGTATTCGATGGGCTTCTTTTAAGGCGATCCGCTTCGGTTAGAATCTTTTCCCAACTAAAGAGCTAAGTTGCTGTCCTGGCCTCAGCCCAGCTGGGTTTCTGGTCCCTTGCTTGCTTTTCTGTGGGAGTGGGAGTGGCCGGGGCTGGAGGAGGCGGGGAAGTCCTTTCCATGGCAGTTTCTGGTATTGTGAATCTTGGTCGATCTCAAGAATAGACACCCCTTAGCAGGAAGTTAGAATCCAGAAGGTCTGACATGATTACATGGAGACTATGATCAATCTCAAGACCCACCAAATAAGTAGGTAGAAGGGGGAAAACAATCTTAAGCAGGAAAGGAAGCAGGATGAGCACAGCCTGGATGCCCTGGGGGGTGGTGGTGGTGGTCAAGAATGAGACCAAGAGTGCCACACTGCCATGACCAAAGATTGCTGCCAATGGGCTCCTTTCGAAGCCCAAGGCTTGAGGTGGCTGCTGGGAAGGGACCTTGGACTTGGGGTTCCACAATGACGCTTCTTGGCAAATGCTTCAGGGGCCTCCCTCTTTCTCTGCACACGTGATGGCAAATAATTGCATTCAGTCCTCAAACTCAGGCAAACTCTTCCAAAAATGAAAAACAAACTAGTCTTGCTTGAAGGAAACAGAATAGGATAATTTATGGAAAACAAGGACAATGGAGTCAGACAGGACCTTGTTTGCATCCTCTTCTGGCCTGGGGTTTTGAAAGGTCACCACTTTTCATATTTTCTTATTTAAATATTTCTTATTTAAATATTTAGATATTTCTTATTTTTCTTATTTAAATCAATCCTAGAGGAAAAGTTGGTTGTACTTTAAGTACAGGTTCTCAGTTCAAGCAGGAAAGCAGCAGTTTGCAAACAGTATTTTTGCAATACATTTATTTATTCAATACATCAGCAGCTTTGAGGACACAAGAGGATGACTAATTATTTCTGCCTTTTATTCCCTGAGATGAATATTCATCCTAGCCTGTGTTTTCTCCTTGAGGAACAAATAGGAGTAAAGGGCACACCTCTGCAGCTGCCAGACTAGTATCACAACAGCCTCCTTTTCTGCCTACTGTCATAGTAGGCATAGTTCACACATAGTTGTACATAATTCACACAACCAGCTGGATTAGGCCACGTTGTGCTTGGGAAATCTGTGTTTCAGTCAATGGACAGTTGGGAACCTTCTTTGGAAAAGCACTGCTTTCATTTTTTTTTCTTCTTATCACTAAAGAGTCACTGAGGCAATAATGGCCAAAGAGCTGTTCCAGGCCATTTGTTTGCACCCAGAGCCAAGGTTGACAAGCTCGTAGCCAGATTGTCTTTCCAAACATACATGAAGCTCACTGAAGGTCTATGCAAACCTTTTCAAGCCTGGAAGACGAGTTTGTGCTTCCTGGCCTTTCCACTGTAAGTATCTCTCTCTATTGGCCTTCTTGAAACTATTTGGATAAATGTTAGAAGAAAAAGACATGACATTGCTGTAGGTTTGTACTACAGGTCACCCAGGTGAACTCTTTCCTAATTGGTTAACTGTGGGGTGCAGAAAACACACCAGGGCAGTAATGGGGCACTTTAACTATCCCGACTTCAACTGGGAGACGACAAACTCTGCAGGCAGGAGGAGACCAAAGAGGGGGCCCCCAACCCATCCCTAGCAGACCACTTTGTCATATAGAAGGTAGAAGAGGGAACTAGAAGGACAGTTACACCAGACGTAACTGACACTAATTAGAGACAAAATAGTTGAGGGAGCAGAAGTTAGAAAATATTTGGGAAAACTCAACTGTGTCATACTTGAATCCACCATAATGCAACCATTGCTAACTAGCACAAGTCAGACTAGAGTTTTAGACTTTAAGAGAGAAACTTCAACAAGCTAAAAGAGAGATGAGGAAGGACTCCGTGGATGGATGTCCTAGAAGGAAAAACGTTTCAAGATACGTGGGAAAAACCTGAAAAATTAGATGATGAAGCCCCAGCCAACATCAAGACCTCAGAGGAAGATAAACTAAAGAGCAGACAAGACCAGCATGGCTGCATAGAGTTCTCCAATAAATTAAGGGACAAAAATGGTCAAATAGAAAAAATGGAAACAAGGGCATATAACTAAAACAGAATGTCAACAAATAGCCTGATCTGCAAGGAGGCAGAAAGGAAAACTAAAGTCCAGAATGAGCTAAGACTGGTAACTAATGTCCGCCCCCCACCCAAAAAAAATCCAAAGAAAATTCAGTACATAAAGAAAAAGAAAATACTCAAAATTTCCGCTACCAGTTCTCCAGAACTGGTCAGAACCTGCTGAATGCCACTTCTGACTGTTACATGTTTTATCCATAACCATGAAGTTTCAATGGCCAGTCGCAATATTTCATGATTTTTCCAGTACTTTTTCTTTGACCCTGACATCTCCTGGTGCAGCGGTATCAATACATTGTATGCTTTGTCCTCAACAACCGTAATATCTGGCATGTTGTGTTCCAAATGGCAATCCGTCTGAATTCAAAAGTCCCACAAGATCTTCACCATCTCATTTTTGACAACCTTTCCCACTTTATGTTCCCATAACTTTTTGGATACAGGTACAGCGTATTTTTTACACAATGTCCAGTGGATTAATTGAGCAACTCGATTGTGTCTAGCTTTGTAGTCAGTTTGCCCGATTTTGCTGCACTCACAAATTAAGTGTGAAACAGTTTCAACTTTGTGGATGTAAAGCATGGTAAATATTCAAAAGTTTACAGGTTTTCCAGTTCAGCCAAAGTCCAGTTGATGATTCCAGCTAGGTAGTGTATCACTGGAATTGCCCATGTATTAATGGCTTTAATTATGTTTCCAGAATTCAATTTTGATTTTAATATTTTGTGGACCCTCCTGATGTAGTCCTTTTGCGTTGACTCTTTGACTTTTCCATTCAAGATATTATCTGCTTCCAATATGTCCGGTAGCCCAGTTTTGTGTTTCATAGGATTATTATCAATGAAATTAATGCGATGTTGAACAGTAGTGGCGAAAGTGAGTCCCCTTGGGAGATTCTTCATTTGATGTTGACTTCGCCAATGTTCTCCCCGTTTGCTGTTAGAACTGTTTTCCATTTTGGTATATTTGCTTTCAAAAATGTACAAATATTTTTGCTGATTCCAAAGTTTTCTAGATAGGTGTTAATCCAGCTGTGGGACAATGAGTCAAATGGCTTCTTGTAATCAATCCATGCCATATTTAAATTTGTTTTTCTTCATTTTGCATTTTTAGTACCATTTTGTCAATGAGCAGCTGGTCTTTTGTTCTTCTTGATTTTTTATGATTTCTTTTTGCTCTACTGTATACAAACTGTTTTCCATCAGATGATTGAATATTGAATTTGCCAGTATTCTTGTAAAAAGTTTGGACGTTATTGGCAGACAAGTAATTGGGCAATAGTTGCTTGGTTTTGTGCCCTTTTCTGGATCTTTCATTATCAAGTATGTTCAACCAGCTGTTAGCCATTCTTTGCTTGTTGCATTTTGAAGTATTTCATCAAATTGAGTGGCCATGTGATGATGGAGGTTGGTCAGGTGTTTTAGCCAGTATCTGTGCAGTTTGTCCAGGCCAGGTGCACTCCAGTTCTTGACCTTCTTTGCTTGTTTTTTCAACCATCTCAATATTTTCCATTTTGTTTCGTGTTGTTTGTTGTTGAATATCTTTGATCCAGGAGGCAGTTTTGTTGCATGCTACTGGGTTTTCCCACAGTTCTTTCCAAAAGTTCAAAGTTTTTTCCTTGCATGGGTGAACATTAGTTTGGACTCGATTTTCATAAGGGACCAGTAGAAGTGGTGTTGGTTTCTTCTGAACTGGACATTTTGATGATATTGTTTTATTTGCTCTTCGTATCTTTCAATTTTCTTTGCTGTTGCTATTACATGTTGTTTTAGTTCTTTCATGATTTCCGCTATTGTTTTTTCCTCCAGGTTGTATTCTTTGTGTAAACTATTTTTCAGCTTTTTGTTCTTTATAGTTTTTCTTCTTTCAAGTACTTTAAATTGCTGACATCCCCTCGTAGGGTTTTTATTTTATTTTCAAGTCGAATTTTCCACTTCGGTGTTCCAGTGTTTTTTTGTTTTTTTTTGGCATTTTATAACCCAGTTCTGCAGTTATAATGGCAGCTGTGCTATACATTAGTTGGTTGGTTTCATATATTATGCTGGATGGGATGTAAATTAAAATGTTGTTCACAGCAGTTAACAGATCTTTTGCTCATTTGCTATGCACTTTGCGAATGGTAGGTAGTCGTTTTCTTTCTATGTTTTCTTTGATGTGGTTTTCAATCTTTTCTTTCATTATTTTTGCTAGATCACTTAGCTGTACACTTTCAAGTTGTTGCACAGGAGGATCTTCATGCTGTAGGTTGGTTTCTTTCACTGGCTGGTCAGTTTGTTTGAAGCAATTTCTTCAGCTTGTTCATCATTACGTGTTGTTTTCTTTCTAGCCAATTTTTCTAGATGTTGCATTTCCACATCTTTGAAAAATTTATTACGGATGATAAAATGTCTTTGATCCATTAATTTTTGTTCAGTTAAGTCGCTTTCTGGGTGTTTTTCCTTCCACAGTTGCACCATTCTTTTTTGAAATCCCTTGGCTCTTGGTTCTGCCTGGCAGTAATATTTGATGATTTCTCGATCTTTTTCGGTTTTCCAAGTTTTACGCTTTTATCCCAGTCGCTTTGCAGTTGCATGCCCTGGTACCCTTGCAGTAACAACTGAGCCCTGTAGCCCATTTTTCAGCAGATATCCAGGAGCCCCATAGTATCTGACGTGGTCCTTGCTGACCCGGGCGATGACCGATCCGCTGTGGGATTTTATTGATTTCTTCTCCTCATTAGTGATGGTAGGTGCCTGGGTTGGTTCACGGTAGCTAAGCCACTACTGATCCAAAGACGGTAATCCCATAACCATAGGAACTAGGCCCAGCCATGGTGCCTAACTGCCTGTTTGTTGACAGAAAGGCAGGATCAGGAATTGTTGTTGTTCTCCATTTCTCCGGATTTCCAATTCTTGAAGGCCAGGAAAAGGCTCTGGATTTAATCTCCAAAGTCCTTGAGGGTTAGGACAAGAATTGTGATAAACTTTAGGGAAAGATCCAAACTTGAAATAAGGGGGAACTTCCTGACCATGAGAGTCACACGAGAACCTTCATCATCCTGGAGTCCTGAGGGTTTTCATGTCACCTGAGTAACCAGGCACATTTGCCTTCCTAGGCTCTTGTGCCGAGGGGGTCTGATCAGATGGTTAGGGATACATTCTCTGTGTTTGGATTCTTCAATAAGTTGCAGGATTATTTTTAGATAGATAGATAGATAGATAGATAGATAGATAGATAGATAGATAGTTTATCTTTTTTCCAAAGATAAAATTGATTTCACTGATTCCCTAACTTGTCACTAAGTACAAGAACACTGATAGTGAATCCATTTTGCAACACTCAATTGTTGCATTTGAGATTTGAAAGCAAAATAAGCATTCAACTATTATTTTAGAATAGAAAACCTAATACAAATTCAAAATTTAATGACATTCTGTCATTTACATAAATTCAAATACTTATTTTTGTAGGAAGTATAAAGATAAAAAAAAAATAAAAGTAGTAACTTAAGTTTGATGATATGTGAATGCTGATTTTACTTTTACTTCATTTTCAGGTATTTTAAAATTTAAAATATTTTGGTAAATCCAAAGGTTAGCAGGCTGGATTAGAAGACTTGTAAGACTTTATTTTATTTCTTTATTGATCAGATTTATATAGCCACCCATCTCATCACAAGTGACTCCGGGCATTGCACAGAATCCTTTCAATGAAATAAAATGTTTGATAAATTGATAAAAACATGAAGTCTTTTATGCATAAATTAAAAATCATCATTTTTTGGTCCAAGTCTAAACACAAATTAAAAACAAAGGTTTCCCCATTCTAACTGCAGTACGAATAGAATGAATGAAAAACGTATCCTTTGCTCGCATTATCACTGCAGACTCAGACCCAGAGAGAATTATATAATAGTTGATTTTGAAAAAAGTTTTGATTTCTCTTTCATCTTCCTACTTAATATCAGCAAACACCACAAATATAGGCTATCCAAAAAATGAGAGAAGTGCAGAGACATGAATTAGAATCGGCGTGAACTTCCCTTAACGCTTCTAGGTCCTGGCCAATTCACTGAATCTGGAAGTTCTTTCCAAGGCTTCTGGGAGAGGCTCAGCCGTGGCTTTCCACAGCCTGGGAGCACCAAGACGTGGCCCCTGCCCTCCTGGGTGCTGCGGGGGCACCACGGCCAACTCGCCCTGGGACAAGAGTTACACTAGTGTCAAAGGAATCACGGAATAGAATCCATTTAAAGAAAGGATGCAAAAGGAGGGACAGAATTAAATGTGGATTGCAAAAATTAAAATAGTTTTTTTTTTAATTTATTTTAAATAATTAAATGGAATGGTTAAATTGTCCCGCAGCGAGTTGCCCCATTCCCTGCTGCAGAGCCTCGGAAAATGGGTCCCTCCTGTGGGACTTGGTGCCCAGCAGTTCAGCAGCCATTAGGTGAGCCTTGAAAGGGATTGTGCGAGGAAGCCCACAACCAACAGACGGAGGCGCTTCCTTGCGCTCGTTCGACACCAGTTGCCGTTTCCAGGCAGTGTGGAAGGATGATGCGCTAAATGAGGCACGGAAGCCACAGGCCTGTTTTACAGGAATGATTTTCCTTCCTCAAGGACTTCCCCCCACCCCCCATCCAGTATGCCGTCTGTCAGCCCTTTCT
Source organism: Pseudonaja textilis (assembly GCF_900518735.1). The sequence goes on along the minus strand of NW_020769328.1, from coordinate 11,656,774 downwards.
GCCCTCGGAGAGGCTCTGGCCACCTCAGTTTGACTCGGTCTCAGCTAGGCTAGTGCTCCCGCCATGCTGGAGGGCTCTTGGTGAAAGCCCGGAGGATGGAAAGATTAATCAGGGGAAAGCGGCCATACGTTGATGGTTTGTGCTCCTTTTTAAAATAAAAATCCATCAAGATTTCCTTAAAAACAGGCGTGTTTTGCATTCCTTTCAGCAGACAAAAGCTGCAAAGATTAGACGTTTTGCCTGCCATAAGGCACTCCCTTAAAGAGCTTTGAAACCTTTTAGGTGGGAAAATGCCTTTTGCCATTTAAGCGTCTGTTCCATGCGCAGACGGTGGGCTACCTCGGGCTCTGTGTGTACCGAGCCATGACACCCCCTATGTTTGAGTGTGCAGGCACAATATTCTCCAGAATGGCTTCTCCTCAGTGACTGCTCCATGGCAAAGCGTAACGCTGTTGAAATATGTTTTTCAAACCATAACGCTGCTGAAATATGTGCACAAGGCCGGGGGTGGGGGTGGGGGGGGCTTGGCAAGTTGCTATTGGAGCTTCCATGGGGGGGGGGGGGCTGGATGAGCATCGAAGGGGCAGCGCAGACTCTCCGCAGGGGGGCTCGGCTTCCTCCATCGCCATGGCAACCTGTGGAAGAAAGTGACGGCTGCCTCTCCACTCCCCACCAGAAGCTGAGCCAGCGAAGGGGCTTGCAGTCACACAGGCCCAAAGGGCCGGGGGAAACGGCGTCTCCTGGGGGCTGCAGCAGGCAGCAGACGCATCTAGGCTGGAAGCAGAGCAAAGACGCCTTTGGAGCGCCAGCCCTCCTCCTTCTCCCCCACCCTTGGCTAATGCTGGTGAGCACTGGACTTCAATAGCTGGAGGCAGCACCCCCTGGCCCTGGGAGCCAGGAAGGTGCCTTTCCCTGGGAAAGCCGGGCCTTTCGCAAGATGGCTGACCAAGGGCTGGTCAGAGCAGGAAGGACTCATTTTGCCATGGCTGCCCAGGACCCTTTGACGCAAAGCGCATTGCAGGAGTCCAATTGGGCGACGACCGGGGCGCAAGGGACCGAGTGGAGGGCCTCCCTGTCCAGGAAGGGGCACAATTGGCACGCAATGCGAAGTCGGGCAAAGGACCTCCTGGCCACGGCTGCCACCTGCTCTTTCAGCAGGAGCCCCCCAGGTGATGTGCCAGGTCAGCCTGGGGTAGTGGTAGCCCCATCCAGGAGCAGTGAACTCCCGGACCCAGAAGGGCCCCACCCCGTCCACTCCAACTGACCAGGCTCAGCTGAAGAGGGCTGTTCTCCATCCAGACGCCCACCGCCTTTGGGCCCCACGGAAGGGTATCTCTCCCTTCACCTGGGATGGAGATAGGTGGCTGGGTATCATCGGGGTTATTGGTGCTACCTTGTCTTGTGCGGGTTCATGTAGATGTTAAAAAGGGACTGGAGAGAGTACTGAGCCCTGTGGCGCCCCAGAAAGAAGCAACCTCACCCCCTATTAACGCTACTTGGAGCCTGCCTCAGAGGAGGGAGGTGATTGTGCCACCTGCCTCCAACTCCATTACGTCAACCCAAAAGGACACCACAGTCGATGGCATCAAAAGCCAACAACGACACAACAACGCATCTGAAGATAACAACAACAGATTACGAACAGCGAGGGAAGGCGGTTAAAGAATTAGGAGCTCAAGTGGTATTTTCATTTATACCGCCACCGAAAGCCCAACATCCAATGAGGGAGCGAAGGATTCTAGAAATGAACCATGGCTTAAAAACTGGTATCATCAACAGAACTTTCCAACACGGCCCTCTGCCAATGAGTTGGCTTTCCATCCATTCCCACCTAGAGTGAGTGATAGGTCTGTATTAACTCCAAAGAGGAAAGGCATACAGGCCAGATCCTCTAAGGGAATTCTGAAGTAAGTGGACTGCAACCTTTTGTAACTCATGTGGGGACCCTAACTCCAACTCTTGCAATGAGCAAGTGGTCTTGTCCTCTGTCTAACGTTGGAGGTAATCAAATATGTTGTATTTTGCAAGCTGGCTTTACTGTTCTACAAATAAAGTTCACACAAGTTCAAAAAACGACAGTCAAGAGTAATCAGGTGGATTCTTTTAATCCATGGAAACTTTATAAACATTATTACAACTAATTTACTACTTTTACCAGACAAATATTTTAAGTGCCCTTTAAATTCACAAAACGGAGAGAGCTGAATTGCTGGACATCTTTAGCTTATGACCAAAGCAGGTTTGAGGAGAGACGTCCCCATTTCGGCTGCGATCACCACCCAATAGTTAGGGAGCTGAGTACCCCACTCTTCCCGCAGAGAGAAATGGCCAACGTTCGCTTTCAGAAATTCCTTTCCCATCTCAGCTTCTACTCTCTGAAATCGATCACATCTTGAATGTTCCCTCCCTCCCGCAATCATTTCCCACAGTAGAAATAAATGGTATCAGCATAAACCATTGATGGACTACTGGGAAACACAGATCGACACAGATTGATGTTAGCCCAACGCCTGGACTTCCTGGAGGTCACTGCAACCTCACATTGCTCAATGAGCAAAGATCTGGAGCTCCAGGGTTGGACTGACAAAAGGCTGCTGGTGTTTTCGTATCTCTCCATCGATCTTCGGTTATTCAGTCCAACTTATAATGGCGGTTAAGAACTCGGACTTCACAGGGTGAACCAACTTCTCTATTGGATCAGCAACTTTGGGGAGTTCAAGGGAACGTTGGATGGCACCGGTAGCAAAACCACAGGAATAAAGCACACGCGTCACTTTCTCCACCCCTCGAGGCATGTTAAATATCAGCATGGCATTTCCTGCTGACTTCTGTGGAAATAAATTATTTATCTGATGGCACGGTGGGTTTGGTACAAGTGTCAACCTTATTTTTAAAGAGAAATGAATGGGCCCGATATCTGGCAACCCAGGGCCACGCCCCAAAGTTCACTGATTTCTTGTATCTGCAAAGCACGGCTAAAAGGTGCTTGCTGGATGCTTCCTACTTTGGTCCTTGGAATGGGGAATCCCGGGGAAGGGGCTCTGCAGGGATCCAAGGTGGAGCTTGGAGAAAGAGCATCCCAGCTGAGATGCCAGAAGGTCCTAAGCCGTCTCGCCCAGACGCCGCCTGAGGCAGACAGACAGGCACACAAGCGCAGGCAGGCAGGCAGGCAGGCAGACAACCACAACCACAGCATCCCTTTCTCCCTTCAGCTGCAGGTCAAAGAAAAGCAGATCTAAATGCAGGCTCTCGTCTCACTCTACCGCAAGCGGGAAGGGCCCTGGGGGAGGAAAAATAAGGTGGGGGGGGGCGGAATGTGGCCCAACGAAAGGTAAAACTACCTGGAATGTCTTGAAGCTGCTTTGGACCTCAGGGAAAATAGCCTCACAGAGGTGCACAGTCGTTGCTGCTTCAGTGCCCAGTGCTCTACTCCCTTTGGGGTACAGCTGCTGGCTCCAGAAATCTTCCTCCTACTATTCACTCACTGGAACATCTGCTGGTTGCGCAAGCACAACCAGTAAGAGGTGCGGAGGCCTTACTGGGAATGTTTTCTGCCTCACAGCCAGCCCCACTCCTGCCCTCCACACAACACCTCCGTCTTTGAAAAGGAAAGCAATAACACAACGTGGCGCATTTGGAGCCAGCCAGAAGCCCGCTGGGGCAGAGGAGCCGCTTGCAGCCCAGATCCTAGATCCAGGTAGCAGCTCTTGGAGCAGGAGCCCATCGGAGGCCAGTCCCTCTTTGGCTGTCCCAGGCCAACTGCCACCGAAGGGGAACGCAGAGCTTCCTGGAGATGAGGAGGAGGAGGAGGAGCTTGGCGTGAGAGGAGGAGGAGGAGGAGGAGGAGGAGCAAGAGGCCCGGTTGTTGCTCTGTCTTTTTCAACCCTTCCAGTAGCTGGTGGGTCCCCTGTCTCTCCCAGGAATGCCTCTGCTCCCCTTATAACAACGCAAGAGGGTCACAACGGCGTGTCCGAAGACGAGGTTGGAAATAGCTGGTTTACAGAGCGCACACCACGGGTTGCAAATCCGTTGGGAGGTGATCCAGGCTCGGCCATGCAGAAGCCTGGGAAGAAAAAAAACACGGGGAGTACACAAAGGGGAGGATGTCAACACACAAGGCGCCAGCGAAGGCTTGCTGGAGTTGCGGCCAAGAAGGAACCCCCCCCCCCCAGGCGGTTCCTGCAACCTGCCCAGAACAACTCCAGCATTCTTAAGCAACGGGAAAATAAACGGCAGGATTACCTGGGGCCTCTCATCCCTCCTCGTTTGGGGATCTGCCCTGCGGACAGGAAGAGCTGAAAAAGAAGGGAAGCAGTAAGGAAAACAACGAGGGGGGAAAGCAGGACCACAGCTCTGTCCCGACTCTCAGCCAGGCCGGGTTGGCGTCAACTGGAGGGCCGGTGAGGTGGCTTAAGGCTGGACTCAGAGCATGGAGGCCCTGCCTTCCTCCCCTCTCCGTCATGGAGACTCCACCTCTGTCAGCCCAACCCCTCCCCCCCTCCCCCCACCCCTGGCAGCACAGCACCCACAATAGGCCCAATTCTGGAAAACTCTCCCCAAGACTTCAGGGCCAGAACGCCGCAAGAGACGGGACGCTACGAGCCTCGTGAGACTCAGCCATCCCGACTGACTCTCCCGACAAAAAAAGGATTTTACAACTCATGATGAAAATAGTGCTGACCCTCAGCCCGAGGTGCCAACTTCAGTTGAAGCCCCTCTCCCGCACAGGGGGGAAGGGTTGGGCTGCCCAGCGCAGGAAATCAGAAGTCAGAGAGTTCAAATGAACTCAAGCTTTCTTGCATGCTGGCAGCTCTACAAGAATCTAGCAGTCAAAGCAAAGTGGCAGTGGATCAGGGTCCACGGAATTCAAGATGGACTGGACTTCGATCTTTTGTGGGCACGGAGGGACTCGAGGCTGGTAAAGCCCTGGACCCCTCCCTCGGGCTCAGCCTGGTCCTCTCCCCCAGTAGTCAGCAAGACAAAAAGAGCCCCCCGGAAAGCTCTGCTACTGCCAGCCAAGCCACCCAGGAGGCCCTCGGGGGCTGGTAGGACATTTTATGGGGAAGAATTTGGCAGGCCCTTTGTCTTTTTTATTTTGGGGTAATAGTAATTTTATTCCCGAGGTCCCTAATAGCTGAAGACCAATTAACAAGCGGTTTCCAAACATGATTCGGATAGCAACCATGCGGGCCCAGTGTGATTTGAGCAAGATTCCCTCATCTCCCAGAGTTGTAAACCCACCGGAGACCCCCGTCTTGCAGTCTCCTTGGTAGGAGCAACTGTCCAGAGCAGCTGTGGGCAATCTCAAGTTCTCTCCTTGTCCAGAGAGGAATTATGAAGAGCCGGTCTATTCGCCGGCTCTTCATTCCACCGCGGTCATCGGTTCCACTCTCAGCTGAGCCACCTTCAGTTCACCATCTCTTCCCCAGAAATCTCACCCAAAATCTGCCAGTCTTTTCGGGCATCTGATAGCACCTCTCTATACAGAGGGGATGTATTTGGGGTAAATGTCCCAAATATCCATGGGCAAAATCAGAAGACCGCATCACTCGCCAGCTTTTCAGAAGGCCAACCATACAGTATGTCTACAGGCAAACCCTTCCTGCTCTTACCTTCCTCTCCTGAAGGAAGCTGTCTCGAAGAACTTTGCTCTGGACGCCACCCTGAAAAGCAACCAGCACAAACAGCCTCTTTGTTTTGTGGTAGCAACACAGTTGCTCACTCAAAGAGTCCAAGATCAGCGGAGCAAATCCCCATTAACAGTGCGGGGGGCTGGATAGATAGATAAGAGAGAACACATGTATGGTCCAGGTTTCTAGTCCTTTATGACGGCCGAATTCTGTTTTAAAGGATAAAGGGCAGTTGGACAGGTTCTCAGAAGCTATTCTATATAATCAGGGTCAAAGATATACAAAACTCATGTAAGTCTCCACTATAATAGAGAAACAGCTGGCAGAAATATGAGAACCGGAGAGAACCAGGTCAAGCCTATCTTCAGCCTTTGGTGACCTTGGTTTTTGCAAGGTTAAATTAAGGCTTCCCTGTAAGTATCTCGAACTCCTGGACAGCCCCTCCCCACCCCTCCTCAGGCAGGGGGGGAAAGAGAGAAAGGCCCAGGGGCTCACTGCTGGCTTAGCTGTAAAAAAAATCTACTCTCCTTGGTGAAGAACGTGGACTGGTAAGGTTCAAAGTCAGTGAGTGTGTGTGTGTGTGTGAGAGAGAGAGAGACAGTCAGAAGGATGTGCCCAGCTCTCCTGACACTTCCCCCTGCCCTCAGGTGGACCACCCAGAGGGCCTGCCCCCTGCCAGGGAGGCTTCCCCAGAGCTCAGGAGAAAATTCCCTGTTTACACATGCTATTTTCTGGGTGAAAACAGAGGAATTTGGGGGAGAACAGTGGAGAATGAGCAACCTAGGCCTGGCCCCCTTAGGAGGTCTAAGCAGGGGCTCCACAGGCATTGGGGCTCTTTCTCGGCAGAGGACCCACACTCTTCGCTTCGGAGCAAATATTCTTTCTGGAAAGGTGCCCCCTTCTTGGCTCCAAATCCCCCAGCCAAACCAGCAACTCAAGTTGGGGAAGGGGACCGTCCAGCCCAGCTGCTAGGTCTGCTCTGCCACTACTCACACGGAGGAGGGGGCTTCCGCTGCTGTTCCCGCCACCAGGTCCATCTTGGCCTCCACTTTCTGTGGGCCAGGAGCCTTGCAGGGGGGGTCTGGGGGTCGCATGGGAGGCCGCGTGATGACCGGTTTCTCTCCAGGGAGCCGAGCTTTCGTAGGGAAGCTCTCGTAGTCACCTGAGGTGAAAAAAAATATTAGCTGGAATGCAGGAATGGAACGGAAGAAAAGGTGTAGATGCCCACAAGGGAGCAGCCGCCAATAGTTTCTGAAAAAAGAGGCATCACCCAGCATCCTCGCAACAGGAAGAAAAGTGTCCCAGACTTTCCCCTAAGGAAAAAAAAGGCGAATATTGGAGATAAGGAGACTCAATTCTTAGGGGAACAGAGACTATAGGCTGCAGACCAGGCAGTTAATCTTGGGAGGTATATTGTCTCCTTGGAGCAAAAATCAAAGATGTAACTGAGAACCTTCCTAATATAATCAGACCCAAGGATTACTACTCCTTTATTCTCTTAAAGGCGGGGATCAATGACACAACAAGGAATCTGAAAACAATAACAAGAGATTTCAAACAGCCAAGGAAGAAGGTTAAAGAATTAGGAGCTCAAGTGGCCTTTTCATCTCTATTTCCAACAGACGGCCAACATCCAAAGAGGGAGGCAAAGGATTTTAGAAATGAACCACTGGCTTAAAAACAGCTGTGGTCAAAAAAAACTTCAGTTTCCTAGACCAGTGGTCCCCAACCAGTGGGCTGGGGAGCACTGGTGGTCCGCGAGAAAATGTTGGTGGTCTGCATAGAAATGTCACCCGTAAAGCACTCCCCAAAATTAATCCAGGCTGCGCGGAAACACAAGGCCCATGGGAACACAAGGCTTGCGTCATTTGCATTGTGAACAACACAAGGTAGTGAGGGGAGGGGGGAAAGGGTGGAGGGGGGGAACTCACCCCACGTGCCTGGCCTGGCCACTGGGCTTCTTCTTTCCGCTTCTTTCTTCTTCTGTTTTTGGCTGCACGCAAGGAAAGCAGCAAAAGTCTTTCTTTCTCTCCCCCAAACTCCACCAGAAATGGGTCTTTGGGATCCTGCTCCAAGAGGCTGCACCATTCTGGTGGAGTTTGGGGGAGAGAAAGAAAGACTTCTGCTGCTTCTACTGCTTTCCTTGCATGAAGCCAAAGGTCTCTCTCTCTCTCCCTCCCTCACTCTCTCTCTCCCGCATCCCCCCTCCCAAAGAACAGAGCTAGAGATGGTATCCTGTGATCCCAAATAAAGAATCATCGATTGGTCGAAAAACAGGGTGGAGGATTTTCCAGCAGACTTTTATTGGGATTTTCCAAGGACTAAGACCATGGTCTGCATTATCTACACAAAGGGCTACTGGCAAGGAATGGAGTGGACCTCACAAGAACTGGAAAGCACCGCTTCGCAACACAGTCCTTTCAGCACTTCCAAGAAGGGTTCACACCCATAAAATCCTTCTGTTCCTCACCATCTGTAAGGAATATAAATCTGTATAACTCATCAAATTGGCACATGACACTAAGCTGTCGGGAATAGCCAACACCCCAAAAGACAAGCACAGGATCCAAGCAGACTTGAACAACGGGCCCTATCCAAAAACATGGACTGGAAAGTGAAGAAAAGCAAGGTTTTACACCTAGGCAGGAAAAGCCAAAGGTACAAATAGATATTAGGCGAAATCTGGCTCAAAAACAGCGAGAAGGACCTTGGAGTGGATGGTCACTTAAACAAGAGCCAGCCATGTGCGGCGGCAGCCAGAAAAGCTAATACAATCCTTGGTTGTAAAAACAGAGGCATAAACTCAAAATCACACGAAGTATTAGTACTGCTTTATAAATCCTTATAAAACCAACCTGGAATACTGTATCCAGTTTTGGAAAAAGTGCAAAGAGCAACGACGATGATTAAAAGCCTGGAGGCAGAAACGTACGAAAAACAGTTGCCGGAATTGGGTTTGGCCGGTCTAGGGAAAAGGAGGACCAGGGGGTGACCTGATCGCATACTCCAGTATTTGAGAGTCTACCACAAAGAACTTATTTCCAAAGCACCAAAGGGCAGGACATGAAACCATGGATGGAAACTAATCAAGAAGGGAAGTAATCTGGAAGGAAGGAGAAACTTCCTAATGGTGAGGACAGTGAATCGGTGGAACAGAAGTTGCCTTCAGAAGTCGTGGGTGCTTCATCATTCGAGGTTTTTAAGAAGAGACTGGACAGCCATCTGTCAGAAATAGTATAGGGTCTCTTGTTTGAGCAGGGGGCTGGACTGGAAGACCTCTAAGACCCCTTCCAGCTCTATTCTGATTCTAATGGGAAAAACATATGCCGAAGGTCTTAGAACCATTTTCCAATACCATGGAGCAGCTGACCACAAATTCTATTTTGAAAAGAACCCTTTCAATATTATTTGAAATGTGCCAACTGATTGAAATGATGCCTCATTGCAGCTGCCTGTATTTCTTGCCATCAGAAAGCAGAAAGAGCTCTAATAACAATTGTATAGTAGCCGACACAGAAAGGTTGGGAATGCTACCAGGTATGAAATAAAATTCTGTGGTGTGGCAAGATACACAAAAATTGAAGATACAGAAATGCAAAGAAACAAAATTAGCATTGGAGTTACGTTATATTCTCAATCCGAACTATGAGCAATTTGACTAACAGTTGAAAATTATCTGATTTTTTTTTTTAATACTCAGCATTTCAGAATAATTGAACAGTTGTACCGAGGAAGATTTTTAACTGTGGTAGAAATTCTATTCTAATGAAGTTGAGAGGGCCATACATTTGCCAAACATGCCCTCTGTAGCTTTTCTTGACAATTTATCTTTTGTTGATGCATGACGACCACGGCTGTGGGTAGTTGTGATGAAACGTCAAGACCCAGGATGCAAACCATGTTCGTTTACAGCACCTGGTGGAAACGTGTGTGACTCCATCATCGCTTGTACCAGATAAGTCATTTTCTGCTTAACCTAGTTCTGCCATCCGTCTTAATGATGTTGCACCGAGTTGGATGCTGTTTAATAGTTCCCACTTGGTTCTTCTTCACTGTTCCCGCTGTTTTTATGATATTTTTTACAGTGTTTTTTTATAGTTTGCGGTGCTTTTGTCCTTTTATTTGGTAATAGTGATTTTGGATTTGTACAGTGGAAGATTTCATGTTATGGCTTTACCCTCGATGGCAGTTTGCATAGAATATTTTAAAGAAATAATAAAAATAAAAAAGAAGCGACCAAAAAAAAAAAAGACTTTGTGGAGAATGAAAAATGGGATCTAGTTGCAGCCTGATTGTGTAACGTGATTGTGAGGAATGGTGGTCAGGTTGGGAGGAACCCTGAGGGGCTTCGCAGCTCCCTCCCTCCCTCCGTCCTGATTCAAAGCCTCAGGAAAGGAAGCAGAGGCCGGGACCACATTCATCCCGATGGCCCAGACCAGCCACCGCTGCACTGAGATTTCCTACGAGGTCCTGAATGCCAGCAGCACATAAATACAAACGTGACCAAATTCTTGTGGGATTCATAAGCTTGTGAAACTTATGCCGTCTTAAATATGTTTTGCTTTAAGGTAGCTGGAGTTGATGTCAAGATGGGATGCGAAGGGTAAGGAGAGTGACCTTGGCAGAGATAAAGCGAGTCCTTGACCGAAGCAATAAGGAGAAAAACGTGGCTGAAGTCCGCTAGAGACAAGCGTCCTTTGGAAGGGCTCAGCCAGGCCCCTCCCTAATCCATAATTCACACGGGGAGGAGGGACAACCCAGTCAGACCCGCCAGGTCAATAAAAGCGGACTTGGCCTTCCCCTGCAGTTGACTTCCCCGCTGGTGGGGCTGCCAAGCCAACGACAGCCCAGAAGGCAGGCAAGGAAGAGAAAGTGATGCAGAACTACCAGAAAACACACCCACCCGGGAGCCTTAAGGTTCTCTCCGCGTTTCCTGTGCGCATTGTGGTGCAGTGTGATGGGGGGGCAGATTGGCCGGGAAACCAGTGGGACACCGTGAAGGACGTCCACCTCAAGGAAGGAGGAGCATCGGTGAAACAGCTCAAGATGTTGGCTATCGTCTTGAAAGCTCTTCACGGCAAGAGCCCAGGGAGCATCACACTCCAACGGGAGCGGTCCACCCCACCCATGCCGGAAGAGGAGACGGGGAATTCCAGCCGGTGGGCTCCAGAGGGGCCTTCTCTGCCGTCACTCCTGCCCCCAGAATAAGGCCAGAGCCCTGACCCTCTGCCAGGGCCTGAAGACCTGGCTCTGCCACCTGGCCGGGCCTTCAATGGGTGAGCATCACCTTGGTGGTGGATAAGATTAACTCCGTGATGACGAACTATGGCACATGTGTGCCGGAAGTGGCAGGCAGAGCTGTCTCCCTGGGCATGCCAGCTATCACCCATTGCTCTTCTGAGCTGCAGCGTGCACATGTGCGCTAGCCAGCTGGTCGTGCACACAGGAGCGCTGCAAACCGGAAGCTCAGCTTTCCAGTGCACACGCGCTCTTCCCGTTTCCAGTGCTCCCCCGAACACGCTCCCATTTGGGATGAATTACAGACCCCGCCTCCTCCCTCCCCATCTTTTAGTTAAAGCTGACAATGTGCATGTGCAGAGTGTCCTATTCTTGTTATATACACGTTTTTGTATAAGCTTATTCCTTTTAACATTGTAAGCTGCCTACAGTCTCTTTGGGGGTGAGACGAGCGGCAAACAAACGGAATGATTAATAAATGAGGTTGGCAAAGCTGCTCCCCGGGGGAAGAAATTAGCCTACAAAAAAGGGGCGGTGGGTGACCAACAGGCATCGATTCCATGATGACAGTTTGAGGCTCCACATTGTCCAATTTTTTTTTTCCTCCTGTTGCTCCTCAAAATCTTCATGAAAGTGAAAAGGAGGCCCCTGCAGGCATACAGCAGAGCACGCTTCAGGGACACGTCTCTGTGTGTGTGTGTGTTACGAACAGTCCCTGAAGATGCTTCTGGAGTTTTTTTTTTGTCTCCAACTGGAAGGAAACTCTGCAGTGTCCTTGAATGCTGCCAGATGAAAAATCTCAAGTTAAACAGGAAAATTGTTGCAAATTAAGGCTCAGCGGTACTTCCCCCCCCTCCGCCCCTCCCTTCGGCTGGGAGGGTCAGCTTGGATCTTCAGCCCCTCCCTCGGCAGAGGGTTTGCCCCACGGAGGCTGCTGTGCCGCCATGAACCTTCCTGAACCAGCTGGGATGGGTGACATTTCGCAGTAATTAAACATCTTGGCTCGACGACTGGAATGAGGCCCAGGAATGACAGTTCGTACAAAACGCAGCTGCTAAAGGGTTAACTAGCGCAAAACGCAGAGATTAGGCGAAGCCACTTCTGAAATCCTCCTGCCGGTTCTGAATGCTTTTGCCAAGCATGGCTTGACATCTCTCTTTCTCTTCAGCGTCCTAAATGCTACGGGGGCTGCTTCTGCCGGAAGGAACCTGTCCAGCTGTTAACCTCCGCGGGAAAAACTCTCCCGAAGCCGTCCTTCCGGCACCTCCCACGATGCGCCAAGGACGCAGAGCATCCGAGGCTCCTCCAAGCAGCCCCCCCAGGCCCCCTGCCCGCCCTCAGCCAGGCCCCAGGCCTCCAACGAAGAGGATCGTTTGGATGTATGGTTGCCAGGTTTTGTTTTGTTTTAAATGCCGTGGCTTTCTTGGGTGCTCTCGCAATTAAGTAACGGGATGAGAGAGCTGGAAGGGACCTTGGAGGTCTTCTAGTCGAACCCCTGGTCAGGCAGGGAACCCCAGACCATTCCAGACAAGGGGCTGCCCAGCCTCTCCTCAAAAGCCTCCCGTGTTGGGAGTGCAACTTACGAGCACCCTTGAGCCCAAAATTTCTATTGTTAAGTGAGTTTTGCCCCACTTTATGACCTTTCTGGCCTCGGTTGTTAAATGAATCACTGCAACTGTTCAGTTAGTAACCTGGTTGTTGAGGAGATCTGCCTTCTCCATTGTCTTTGCTTGTCAGAAGGTCCCAAAAAAGGGATCCCGTGACAGCGACGGTCATAAATAGGAGTCAGTCGACAAGCATTTGAATTCAGGTCACACAGTCAGGAGAGGCAGCGAAGGTTGTAACTGTGAAGAACCGTCACAGGTCCCTCTTTTCAGTGCCGATGTAACTTTGAACGGTCCCTAAATGAATTGTTGTAAGTCAAGGACTACCTGTACTCAACTCTTGGAGGCAAGTTGTGTCCACCAGTTAACTGCTTTCCTGGCCAGGAAGTTCCGCCTCCTTAATTCCAGGTTGCTTCTCTCCTTGCTTGGTTTCCACCCGTTGCTTCTTGTCCTGCCCTCAGGGGCTTTGGCCCCTCCCTCTTCTTTGGGGCAGCCCCCCCAAATACCGGGAGAGGCTCTCCGGTCCCCCTGGTCCTTGTCTCCATGGATAAAGAGGGTGGCCCCGTCTGGTGTCATGGACAGAAACCCACCGGCTTGGTCGCCCTATATTCCAAGTCCCTCAGGCTGCTCAGCCCTAGAAATCAGTGTTTCTCTTTTTCTGAGCCAAGACACACACAGAGCTTGCAATGCTTATTTTGGGGAGTTTCAGACTTGAAATTGAGGAATTATATTGTAGCTTTACGTAACCCATCATACTGTCTGTATCTCTGCCTTAAATAAAACGATCATACCACAATGTGATTTCCAAACTCTCTTAAAAATAACTCTATGCTAGAACCGAAACTAAACAAAATGGAAAAATGGTGGAAAAAAAGAGAATAAACCATTTGTTAATCTGCCAGCTGTGGTTCTAATTCAGAAGATGGAAGACCCACTGGGCACCCACAGTTCACCCCCCAATGGAGTCTTGAGCTGTACTGCAAAATTTGAGGGGCCCCGGGGTCTTGGAAGGTCTGGGGGCCAGGATGCAGCAGGTCTTGGGGAAGGATCCAACCCACCAGGCTCACCTTCTCTGCAGCTGGCCCCAGGCCTTGGGGCAGGCTTCTTGGACTGGAGGTTGGAGGTCTTCAGGGCATGGGGAGTTGGCCCGATGCTGTTGGCAGGTTTACTGGAGAGCTTTGCTCCTCCTTCTTGGAGCCTGGACACCAGCCTTCCCACGCCCACCTCTGCGCAGGGCTCCCCAGCTCCACGGCTCTCTGGGCTGGGCCTTCCTGGGTCAGCTTCTCCGGGCCTCTGCAGTCGGCTGCGCTGGAGGGGCTTCGGCACGTCAGGGCTGAGGGCAGCAACGATGCCATTCGGGGCCAGGCCACAGCTGTCCTCCTCTGCAGGGGGAGCCCAAGAGAACAGGCGGTCAATTCTTACGGCATGCGGGCAAGTCAGAAATGGAGGGAACCCTCCGCAAAGTCAACCCTGGCCGCCCTACGCTCCCCACGGAGGTCATGGCCTCCAGTTGGTAGCAAAGTCCTCGGTTTTTCACTTGGTGTCTCTGAATCTTATTAAACTCTCCAACCACCCCTCCCCTCACGGGCCTGATTGCATCTGGTATTTTCTACCGAACCTGGATAGTGACTCTTCAGCTCTTCGGCTGGCCACCTGAGAGGGAAAAGCCAACTCATAAGAATTCTGGCCACCTGAGGCGTTTTCTGAGCCTACAGATCGTCCAGGAACAGTCTGTTCCCAGAAGGAGACGGCCAAGTCAGCAAGAAGATTTGGGGGGAGCGGGCCCTAAAAGAATATCTGCCTTTCAATCCCCTAAAATACCCCCCCCCCAAAAAAAAACCCACCTCCTCTACCTCGATATTGCCATGGAACTAGATTTCCCTGTCAGTGTTCAAAAGGGCTCCTTACGTATTTCATCCGAATATATAAATCTCATAATTAGTATTAGCATAAGGAACAGCAAGAATGACTGTAATAAACAGGGAATGTATTTATAGGCGGCTTCCAGGCCTTGACTGAGCTTTCACGGAGCTCTCGGGCGACGGCACGACGTCCTCTGCACCGTCAGCGCAAAGATTTGGAGGAGGTGGCTTTTAGAAGCTGCCTCCAGAAGGAAGGAGGCATCGGTAAGTTCACGTCCATTTTTGCCCAATTCAGTCGGGCTGAAGGGAGAGCTGTCACGCTTCCAAGAGGCTGCATCCCCTCGACCCTTGGCTGCCCCAGGCCAGCTTGCCACCAGCCAGCAGGATCAGAAGGGGCACTGACTTCCATTACCCTCGGAGCCTCTGCCCCCAGAGAGTAGGTGCTGCAAGGCCCAACTCCTGCACATGGGATGTTTAAGATGCTTGCGTGTGCTGGCTCTCTTTCCTCTTCCACTAGCATAACTGCAGCGGAAACCCCAATGCTGGCCGACAGCATGACTACACGCCTCCCTCAGTCCCCCGGAGGACAACATTCTCCTACAACTTCAAACTTCTGAAGGCTCAAATACTTGAGCGTTGAAGAACGGAGCGTCTGGGTTTGGTCAGGAAAAGAGGCCCAAATTGTCCTTTTACACAGTGACAATTCAAGTGGTCCCTGGCTGCTGCTGTACCTCCATGCTAAAGAATCCCAGAAGAACAGAACAAACCTCACACCGAGTGCTGGAAATTAACCCTCAGCTGAATCCTGGAGCCCAGATGCCAGGATCTCCTTGCTCCATCAAGGGCAACCCAAAACAACAGAGGAGTCCAGACATTCCCTTTCCCATCTCATCGTTGCCCCAAACCCAAAGTCTAGGTAAGCCAGCGAGATCAGAGTCCTCTGGCCTTAGGGTGAAATTAAGGCAGCAACAGTTTGGATCTGCTGCATGAGAAAACAGAGTTCATAACTGCTTCAAAGTTCCAAAAACGTTTTGTCAGGTAGACTGGAGTAACTATTTCCCTTTCAAAAACGGTTGCAAGTTAACGCCAGGTATAATTTCTCTTCTGTTACTCTAAAAACGCCACCCATGAGATGTAATGGCACTCACCGCTTGACCCAACACCATTAGAACCCGATCCTAACCAAGACCCAACCGCTGGTGATGGAAGGACTTGTGCTACGAGGGACCCACCTTCGCTTTCTTCCACAGAACCTCCAAAGAAGAGGGGTCTCTCTCTCAGGGGGCGCTTGGAAATGGTGATGGGCTTGTGCCTTCGGGTGGCGACCCGAGGTGGCGGCACGGGGGGTGCAGCGTTGTCTTCAGGAGGCCCAGAATAGATCTGAAAGGCAGAAAGTAGGAAGAAGCAGGTGACTTTAACCCTTCTCCTCCTCTCTTGTGCAGCAGAGAGATTACAAGCTACGACATATCATTTGAGTGTGTGTGTATGCATGTGTGTGTGTGTGTGTGTATGAGAGAGAGAGAGAGAGAGAGAGAGAGAGAGAGAGAGAGAGAGAGAG
>NW_020769328.1:11535723-11640872 GCF_900518735.1 Pseudonaja textilis | reverse complement strand
AGAGAGAGAGAGAGAGAGAGAGAGAGAGAGAGAGAGAGAGAGAGAGACTACATCCAATGAGGTAATAACTGTTTCATTGACTGAATGGGAGAATATGTTTAGAAGCAATAACAAGTTTTCTGAAAGCATCTGATGGATCAGTAAGAAGGTTCATCCAGCTTAGGGTGGACCCTAACAAGGACACAGAGCTACAGCCCACTGTTGACCCCAACAACTACCCTCACAAATGCTCTTAACCCCCCTTGAAAGCCATCTTAATCCGCACACTTCTTGCAAGTGGAATTCTTTAATTTTGGAATTGTGAACCCTAACATCACAGGAGGCATGACATTTCTATCACTTTCCCCATCTCGGGCTTGATTTCATAAATATCCACAGTCACGTCCAATTTCCTACTTTGCAGTGGCACCAGAGTCCCCCGCCAACACCTCCCAGCTGGAAGCCACAAATTTAAACCATAATAGTTTACGTTGGGCAAATTACTTTGCACAGAAATTCTCTTTTGATTCTTGGGATGAGTTCCACAGCCTGCTACGATCTTGGCAACCGAGACCGTACATAAGGTAGGTTACAACTCCGACTGGGAGAGAACTGAATTTGGAGCGGAGAGCTAGCAAACTGGGACGCCGTCTCAAACCTTCTGAACTGCCTCTCTGGGTGGGGCACAGAAGTTTCCCCCTTCGGTTGCAGCTCCTGTGCTCTCCCACGCATCGTACTTAACGAAAGAGCTGAGGATCGTGGAACTCGAGTGCTAAATACATTTGGAAGGCACAAGATTGGAGAGCTCATCCCGAATTGAGTTCCCTGCAGATTGCCGAAGGTGGGCTGAGGCGACTCTTCCCACATTCACCTGGCGAGATAGGAGTCTGCGGTGGCCGGAATCCTGCTGCAATCCGGTGTGCCCGACAGCTCCTGCCAGTTCTCAGGGTGGAGGCCCCACTTCACCTGCTGAACCTCTGCCACATTACACAGCGGTGAGGCTGCAACCCAGTCAGGAAAGAGAGATGCCAAGTGGCTGCCCAAAAGGAAACTCTTTAGAACTCCAAGAAGTTCTAGCCAGGAAGAACCAACCCCCCCTGCCCCCCTTTCTCCCTTCTTTTTAGGAAAGATGTTTGAGTCTTTGTCAGCTGGCCTCTGTCACCCATCTTGAAAACACAGCCTTTGTAATAACAAAAAAGACTGCAAATAAACAAGTCATCCAGGCAGATGACACCGAAAAAACAGAATTGTTGTTAAATTAGGCCAGAAAAAGGGCATTTATTACATGGCTGTCAACAAAATATTTCAATTATTCATTATTCAATTATACATTACTAGCACTCTTCAGTCTGATGAAGTTATGATGAACAGTTTAAAAAAAAACACATGAGAAACACGTTTATTTGCAGAAAGCAGCATTTGGAATCGGTACATTTTTGTTTACTTTTTTCCAGTATTTAAACCCCCTTATGCATTTGATGTTCAGGTAGAACATCAAGCCTCAGTTTGCTCTCCCTCCCGCCCTCTCCTCCTCTTCTGCGTCCGAGTCAGTATTGGTTTCTGACAACCGTCCATGGGATTTTCTCGGCCCATTTTCTTTGGGAAGAGACCTGCCTCCCCCACTCCCACCCCCTGAGGGCTGAGAGAGAAGGGCTACTGGCCCAAAGCCATCCATCAGGCTTTGTGCTCCAACATGGTCTCCTGGTTTCTAATCCCCGCAGCTTCCTTGGCAAGATTCCAGGCGTGGTTTGCCATTGCCTGTCTCCTTCCTGGGGCCGAGAGAGAGTGGCTGGCCCAAGGCTTCCCAGCTGGCTTTGTGCCTAAGGCAGGATGAGAGCTCAGGATCCCAATCCTGGCTTCTGGTGCTTTGAGCCTTCCCCCCAACGGCTCCCCTAATCTGGCACGGTACGCGTTAAGCGTTTCGGTTGCTCTCCGTACGGCGCTTCCCTTTGGCGCTGCACAAGTGGGAGGATCCACGGTTCGTCCTTTCCCTCAAAATGTGACCTTACCAATTAGGATAGAAACGTATTGTTGGATGGTTTGTTGATCCATTTAGACGTAGCCATAATCTGGGAAATGCATTAAAATGACATTAAAGTTGTGTTCCAGGTTAGTGAGAAAGACTTTTACAATACCAGATTGCTTACTTTTGTCGGCCAACTTACAATTTGTCTTAAAAACAAATAAAATGGCCCCCAGGAACTTATTCCACACCCCCAACCCAATTTGGATGTCTGACCTTCCAGTAAAAGAAAAAGGCAAAACTTCCACCGCGTTCTGCTCTAATTTAAACTGGAGAAGTAAAAAATATATTGTGTAAACGTGATGCCATGATTTTTAAAACCTTCTCTCACAGAAAGAAATATGGCATCTTCTGCTTTAATTTCTCCAAACTAAGGTTTTGTTTTTTCCAAAGCAATTTGCAAGAGTTTGTGGTCCAGCCACATTAATTAAGCACATATGTTTGTGACTTTCAGCGGAGTTGCTCCTGATTCTATACAATAACAACGTGGGGTAGACAGCATCACCACCAGATGCATTTGTAACTGGATGACCAACCGCACCCAGTGTGCAGGGTTCTCTCCACAGAACAACCCGTACGTTCGGGGAAGCCTGCCATGGAGCACCCAATCTTTGGCCCAGGACTCCTCAACAACTTCACATCAATGATTTAGATGACAGGGTAGAAGGGGAACTCATCAAATTTGCAGATGGCATCGGGCTGGTGGAAATAGCTAAGATTTCGAAGATAGGATCAACATCCAGGACAGACTTGAGTATTGGACCCCATCCAGGAATTCAGTAATGAGAAAAGTAACGTTATAAACTTAGGCAAGAAACACCCAAAACCACAGGGACGGAATAGGTCAACGGTATTTACTGTGGGAGGGATCTTGGGAGTCCTAATAGACAACCGCTTAAGTGGGAGCCAGCCGTGTGCCGCAGCTGCCAAAACAGCCAATGCAGCCCTAAGTTGTATCACTATAGGAATAGCATTAAGATCAGGATACATGAAAGGGCCACTTTATGCTGCACTAGTGAGGCTACGCTTCTGGTCACCACGATACCCAATAGGGACTCCCATCGCCGGCGGTTTTCAAGAAAAGGCTGGGCAGTCATGGGAGCTGGACTAGATGACCTCCAAGGTCCCATCCAGCCCTAGGATTCTATGACTTTTGTATCCCCCCCCCATGGAAACCATAAAACCCATCAGATGCCCTTTCTCCCAGAGGAAGGAATCTTCTACGTGGGTCAGTGACTTGAGGGCTTCCCCTGTGAAAACGGCCTTGGCTGATCCCAGGGATCTCCAGGAAGCTCTTGGACGCAAAGAAGAGCGAGGAAATGCCGCCGTGCTGGTGGCTTCTGGGAAGTGGCTTCCTCCAGCCCCTTCCATCATCAAGGCAGGTTGAGAAGTAGCCATTCTGAAATGATCTGACTGGATATAGGGCGGGGGTTCTTTCTCCCAACTTTCACAGCCAGCTTTGCCCCCGCCAAGTAGAAGCAGACACGCCCCAGGAGGAGGCAGCTGACAAGAATGTTTCTTTGGGTAATGAGCGTGGTCACCTGGTCCTCTCTGAAAAGGCTTGAAGCGTAGCTAATCAGGCAACTTCTAATGGAGGGTCAATTAAGTCCTCCTCCATTTAAAAAAAAAGAGAGAGAGAAATTGCCCAGGGACAGTCCGTGGAACCAGACAGGCAAAGCTAATGCAATCCATTTTCTCTGTGGATCACGATGGCCTGCCAGGATATCCAGAAGTGATGACAGATGGCAAATAAAGTCTCACTTTTGAGGGTCATTTTAAGGATGAGGCATCTGGGCCATAAAAACTTGGGGCCCTGATGCCATCCATTAGGCGGATGCTCGCTGTGTCCATCCAACCCCCTTTTTACTGCCACTTTGGTGTCCAAGACTGCAATGGATACGTACAAGCCGTCAGCACAGATCTTGAGGCCAGCTGTTCCTCCCATTTCTCCAGCCAAAATTAAATACCTTCTGGCAACGGCACAGAGTTTGCTTTCAGAATTACCGGGCCAGCCAGGGCATTTTAATAATGCCGCCCAAATTTCATTTGCTCCAAATTTTATTTGCTTCAAATTTCCGGCCGCCCAATCCAAATATAGTCAAGCAGCTGCTAAATCTCTAATGGGCTCTGGAACACCAGGAGTGCTGCATTTGGGACAAATAAGACTGGGACTCGGAAGATGCTGGGTACCTCCCCACCCGGAAGTCACAAAACTTCTGAACACACAAAAAGGAAAAAAAAAATCTCTACAAAGCCGTTGTGACTGAATGATTGGGTGGCCGAAGGAAGTCCCTCCTTTACTTGATTTACTTCCTACCTTCTTTCTCGTTATGTAACACCCACCCCTAGGAATACTACAACTTATTCATCAGGAATTTATTCTGCTGTATTCGATGCCACTTGATTCCAAACAACCCGGAGCCCCTCTCAACGTAAGTGTAATACAGCAACCAACAAGACCAAACCAGAAGAGAAAAAAAAAAGAGGAAGGAAGAACAATCCTGAGAATTTATTAAATGCCTCAAAGCATCCTACCAAGGTTTAACGTCCAGTGGAGCAAGCGCCATCCTGCCTTGCCACAGGCCAGGCCGAATAAATGGGTGAGGCAAAACCACCTGGGTTTCCGGGGTGGGGTGGGGGTGAGGGCACCTCGTTCCAGGCCCTGGGCAGGCCCTGCGGCAGAAGGGGAGCTTCCTGGGTCCCAGGAGAAGACGGGCCAGGTCTGGTTCCAGCTGGTCAGAAACCATGGAGGGCTTTAGAGGGCAATCGGCGCCTTGGCTCACCCTAGGAAACCAACTGGCAGCCATTGCAGCTTGCAAATCAGAGATGTCAGATGGACACTGTGAGTGGCTGACTATTTCTAGTTTAGCAAACCAATAACATTTCATCACAGTTCTCTGATTCGGGCATAACAGGGAGCTGTGATTTAAATGACTGGACCTCAACACCTGGTTGGACTTGCACAGCCCCTGAACCAACATGTGAAACATCCCCACCTATTTCTCTTCCTGTTATTTCAGCCCAAATACTTAAATACTGCAATACTGGTAATAAATAAAAACAATCTCCAAATGTGTGCATAGATCTCATACTACTTGGGCTCCAAAATATAGTATTATGGAGATCAGCAGGACATGCAAAACTTAATAAGAGCCATTTATCGAACCGAAACATTCCGTTTCTTGGAGCAAAATTCATACAATCCATCAACTGGATTCTACAAAGAATGTGCTTCTCATGGGGATCCAACTGACCCAGATCACAAAGGCTTTTCCAGGTGGAAATCCAAACCATTCACATGACACCCACCCCCAGCCCCCACCCCAGACACAGGAGGCACTTTGAATCCGCAGAACCAAGTCATATTTATATTAAAAGTTATATTTATACAACTCATAAGGGAAGAGATATTGATCTAATCTCCACTTTCCAGGGCAAGGTCTGTATAACACCACATACTGTTTCCTGTGGGATTAGCTTTTAAATTTTAATTTTAGTGTACGTGTTTAAAGCTGCCAGAGCAATAATTACCCATACCAGTGAACATTTTCCTCTGTCCTTTGAGTCTTCATAATTCACCTACAAATTATATACCATCCCTCCTTAAAAATTCATTTGGAATATTTGCTTATGTGCAGGTTGACATATCAACTTCAGAACTACACTTAACAATCACCCAGCCTCATAAAATGTTATCAGCTTAACCTTATCACAGCAGAAATTGAAGGCCAAGAAGACACCGTCTCTTTTTTAATTAAGAGACTGTCACTCTGGGGATCAGGTACCCAATTTTCTCCTCCCTCTGCTGGCTAGAATCTCCTGTGAAACTTCAAACACTTTAGAGAAATTGTGGAAAACCTTTCTGAAGCCAAAACTTGGGCCTCTTATCTGAAAGCAAAGCACTTCACTGTTCTAGCTGCTTTGGAGTTATTTTAATTCTGTGGAAAATTGTGTCACCCAAAAGGCAGCCTGGCCTTTATGGTCCCTGCATCCTGTCCAGCTACAGCCGAACTCCAGACTCCGTCTAGAAAACCAAGACTGCAACTAGCAGCCCCAGCAGACCAGCTGTTGGTCTCCCACTTGTTCCATGTCTTCAGAAGTCCAAAAATCTGAAATACATCTCTAGTTTTGAACTGGAAATCAATTTTCCTGTTTTTGATAGCAACAGATGCTTTCAGATGAAGAACCAGAACTGAAACAGAATGGATGTGCCATCCAAGTGGGAACGAAACTGTGGGTAACTTCCTTAAATCTCTGAATATATTGTTGAAAGTACCCAAAAGAAGGGGGGAAGATACAGAAGGAATGAGAAAACAGTTAAAATCCGCCTCTCACTAAGAGAATACTAAAGCAGCTGCTGTACCTCTGGCACGGAGCAGACGCCATCCGTCTACAAGGAATGTTAGCAAAGGTAACTCACACAGTCAACCTTTACGTCCACCTGGGCGAACTTGTGTTTTTAGTTTCAGATTCATTCCATGTGCATTCAACCAGTTAATTTTCAGAAAACTCAAACTCACAATACTATATTTTATTCTCTTACAAGCAAATCAGGAAATCTCTTCATTTGGAAAAGAATATATTTTATACCATAGGCCCCAGCCCTTTTCTACGGTTAGAAAATCAAAATACAATGCAATTATTATACAGATAATTGTCATAATTATCTACTAAACCCGTCAGTCCTATCATATTATGCTTTCTAGTATTAATAAAGTACCATCTAAAAACTATGCAACTTAACGAAGACAAAATAAAGGTTCCATCAAATTGTAAGCCAGCCTGGTTCTGGATAGGAGGGTATTGTTCCAGGGTCTTAATTTTAAAAACGGGGTCCTTGTGAAACCCAGTGCCAGGAATGGGAGGCCCCAGGAGAAGCTTCAGGCAAGGAAGGAAAGTCCAAGGCTACTGCTCTGATCCACGCCTGAGGCCTCCAAACAGGGTGGAGGATCCTGGGGGGCCCTGGCTGTCCATCTCTGGCTGAAGGTCTCTTGAAAGCTGCCTGCTGAGGTGCTAAAAAAACAAACAAACCCCTGTATTCCAGCAGTTTCCAGAAGGGAATTGATTAAAATTGGTGGGCTGAAAACACGCACAACTGCCAAGACCGGTAGGGTCACCTTTGACCTTTGCCATTTTGAAAATCCCTTCCCCATAATCCCCACTTGCAAGGGGCTCCCCAAGTGGGTCAGGTTCTGCTGGGTCAGACAGAGCAAAGGGGGCTGGATTCGAACGCCTGGCAAGGCCACGTTGCACAAAACAGAAATGTTACAAGGAAGGCCAAAGTCCCCCGGGGGGAGGGGGGTCCTTTTGAAGGAGAAAAAGACATGCTGAGGGGAGGGGCTTTTTCAGGCAGCATCTCGATGCCTCAGGGGTGGGCAGGGGGTGTTTCCGGCACGGCTGACCCTGCTTGCCCAGGAGGAGCAGCCCAGTTTCCCCACAAACCAAGCCTTGCTTCCAGCCGCCTTGCCTTGAGCCCATGGCTCCACCCATGGAGGACCCCGTTTCCAGTTGGGTCTGCTGGCCACCCCTTCCTTCCTTCCTTCCTTCCTTCCTTCCTTCCTTCCTTCCTTCCTTCCTTCCTTTCTTTCTTTTCTTTCTTTTTCTTTCTTTCTTTCCTCCCTCCTTCCTTTCCTTCCTTTTTTCCTTCCTCCCTCCCTTTCTTCCTTCTTTCCTTCCTCCCTCCCTCCTTCCTCCCTCTCTCCCTCCTTTTTTCCTTCTTTCCTCCCTCCCTCCCTCCCTCCCACCTCCCTTCCTTCCTTCCTCTCTCCCTCCTCCCTCCCTCCTTTCCTTCCTCCTTCCTTCCTTCCTTTCCTCCCTCCTTTCTTTCCTCCCTCCCTCCCTCCCTTTCTTCCTTTCCTTCCTCCCTCCCTCCTTCCTTCCTCCCTCCCTTCCTCCTTCCTTCCTTCCTTCCTTCCTCCCTCCCTCCCTCCCTTCTTCCTTCTTTCCTTCCCTCCCGCCTTCCTCTCTCCTTCCTTTCCTTCCTTCCTCCCTCCCTTTCTTCCTTCTTTCCTTCCTCCCTCTCTCCTTCCCTCCCTCCCTTTCTACCTTCCTTCCTCCCTCCCTCCCTCCCACCTTCCTTCCTTCCTTCCTCCCTCCCTCCCTCCCTCCCTCCCTCCCTCCCTTCCTTCCTTCCTTCCTTCCTTCCTTCCTTTCCCAAGTGCAGCTGGCTCCCCTCTAGCTCAGCCAGGGTTCCCCAGGGTTTGTTTGCTTGTCCTAATCCTGCTAATGTCCCGAGGAGGCCCTGCAAAGCCTCCCAGAGGAGCCGGGTGGGGAAAGCCAGCCAGGGACTCCTGTACCTTGTTAAAGTGCTCGATGAGAATCTCCACCACGATGTTCTGGAACTTAATATTCATCATCGCCGCCACCGTGTCCTCTTGCGCACGCATGAGGGTGGGGCCAAAGATCACCCCCATGTTGGAGGGGGACATGAGGTTCTCCCTGCTGTGTTCACACACCCTGTCGGGAGAAGGAGAGAGAACAGAGAGGGGTTCATCAAAGGGGAGGAAACGAGGGGGGCCTGGAATTGCCTCCCCCCCCCAACACACACCCCCAGGCGGAAGAGGGTGCAAAGTCACGGCCAGGGAAGCGCCAGGTGCCCCGTCTCCCAGCTGCCCTAGCCGGTTGGCAGAGGACGGAGGTTCCTCTCGGGCCCAGCTGACCCGGAGGGCCCAGAACAAACAACTCCCCACCCCCCCTCCAAGTCGGCAGGGCCTGGCTGGATCTTAGACCACCACACCACGTTGTCCAGGGGAAATGAATTCAGCCGTTTTAATTTCTTCCATGCACAAACAGGAAATAATTTTCCACTGCAGCTGAAGCCAACGGTGAGCACAAATATGCACTCGAAGCAAAGGCTCCCTTGCCGTGTCCCAGGAGACAGAACTGCAACGGCCCTGATAGATGACCACTGAGGTGCCTACTCGCTCTGGCACGGTCACGTAAAAACACACAAGACATTTTGAAATGATCTCTGTCATTCAAACCTCACTCATCTGGGACAGAAAACTCTTATTTGAGAAACTGTAGGCAGCCACATCTCCGTGTGTGTGCACGTGTGCGTGCAAAAAAAGGAGATAAAATGGCACTTATGAGCAAATTGAGTTCCAGAGGAGAGCACCGTTATTTTCCCTTCCCTTTTAATTCAAAGCATGACTTCTTTCCGAAACAAGATTATTTACAAAACGCTTTGCAAATCAACCTAGAAAGAGAATCAGAGCAGACAGACAAAGCATTTTATTTCAGTCACTGACCAATAAAAATACAATCAATACAATGAACAATACAGAGCTATCCCTGAGCAACAAGAACCACTGGCAACCATTTTATGGGAGAAGCTTACACATAACATAGCAAACTTTAGCTGCTTTTAGAGAAAAGTTCTTTTTTTTTTCTTGATTGGAAAACAGATAGTGCAAATAAAAAGGATCGGAACGCCTCAGAAATTTAAATCAAAGAGCAGTAACCAGCCGAGAATGCCCCTTTAGTACTGGCTGTATAGAAGAACCTGAGCTGTGGTTTCTATGGCACCCCAGCACAGGGGCAGCGTTGGGGGTTTTCTACATTTCCCTGTCTTTCAGGACAGCTGAGGGAGAACATTAAATCAAGCTCAAGATTTTGAGGTGCAGGGCATGCTTTAACAAAGTTCTCTCTTGTGACAAATCCGGGCCGGTTACAACGCCCCCTCTGGGCCATTTCTGCCCCGTGCCAAACCAAGCACCTACGGATGCCCAAAGGGCTGGTTTTGTTCTCTTTAGTAAACGAAGCTTGCAGCCACACACACTTGGAAGTCAAGAGACACGTTTCCCCCCAAAGTTCAGCAAGCTTGGCTTACGAGAGTTTCCAATCAAAGCAGCATGCTTTGTCAGATCCCGCAGCTTCGGCCTGGTGCCTTGCCGGCGTTCTGTCATCAATCGGGGAAGGGAGGCGGGGGGGACACAAGGGGGCAATTTGCCCCGCCAGGGATGTGATGGAACTGGAGAGCATCATCCAGGGTTCCAGGACGAAAGTCCAACCTGCCTAAAGCCCTTTCCTCTGCAAGAGGAACATTTCGAACAGAAAATGTTTTTCTAAAACTAACTTTTCTGAAGAGAGGCTCCGGCACCTTCTCCCGGGTTTGCTAGAATGACCACCAACTCATCTGTTGCAGATGTTTCCACAGGTAGGCTGGGATCAGGCGGAGTGTAAAGTTTTCTGACTTTTTGCCCACCGGAGCCTTCAAACGCACACTGACTTCCCACCTCGATGGAAGCCAGGAAGCCACGCAGTGCAAAGCGCAGCCACTCGGTACGATTGAAGGTTGGCACCGTTGACCGAGAGAGGAGCAACGCGAGGCATTGGGAAGGAGGGCCCAGTGGAAATCCTGCACGGGCTCCAAAACTAGCTCGCACCAAAGAAATCAGAGCCGCTGACTGCTGAGCGATCCCAGAACCCCGAGAGGAGGCGAGGGCTGCACTTCCCGTCCCTTCCCTTCCCGCAGAAGAGACACGCACAAGAAGAGCCAAAGGAAACTAGGCTGGGAAAGAAAGCCCTCAAAAGAAATCTTGGCTAACCAGATGGGCAGTTTCGTTTTCCAGCAAACATGTTGTAAAGCTGTCTTGTGGGCAGTTGGAAAATGGCTAGGATTGCACGTAATTTGCTTGGTTTTGGATGAGACAAATGCAGGGAGTCAGACCATGGAGATCTTAACCATGATTTACTGCTTAATGTTTACTGCTTAATGTTACGAGAGAACCAAGCCAATTGTGATTGTGGCCCCAAGTGAAATTGAGTTTGGCACCCCTGAAATAAAGCGTTCAAAGTTACAGCCTTGGAAAAGGTACTTTACCACCAGTAAAATACTTCCCTCTCCTGTAAAACGCCAGGCCGCTCCCCGCCCCCGCCCCCCCCCCCGTCCTTCGTGGTTACATGTTTGCAGTGCAGGTGCTTGAACCGCGTCCGCACTTACAACTTGTTGCCAAGAGCCCCAGAATCGCCATTTGCAATCTCCTCTGTCGGCATCCCCGGAAATCAGTGAGGAAGCTGGCTGGGAAGGCTGCTACTGCTGCTGCCCGCCAAGAGGACTTTCCCCCTCCCCTGGTTTCTGGGGGCTGTCTAGAAGGGCTGCCTGCCGAGGGGAGCTGAACTTCCGTGGGGTGCAAGAAAGCAGCTCAGGTCCTGGCGACTGGAGCACCACCGTTTCTGGATCCTGCTGAAAAGTGGCTCCTTCCTCGCAGAGAGGGGAGCTGACATCCTTTGGCAGGCAGCTCTTTCGGGCAGCCCACAGAGATGAGCAGGAGCTGAAATCCCAGCAGTGCCATGAGGGAAGGGGTGCAGGTGGGGGAGGCCGGCACAGGCCAGGCTCGGGAGCTATTGCTCTATTGCTCAGGGGCTGAAAACCCTCCTTGGATTTTCACAGAGAAGATTTTCAGCCTTTGCTGAGCAAAGCCTCCCGGGGGTCTCCACCAACCCGCAAGGCGCCCGACTCTCCTTGCTGTATGTCTCGCTTCACTGCTTTGCTCAACGACTCTGTTGGGGTTGAAGTTGAATTGTGGTTATAAGTCAAGGACGGCATGTAAGAAGGGCTTCTTGCCGCTTGGAAGTGGCTCGAATCTCAGCACTGACAACTTAGTATTAGCTTTTTGGAATAGGTAAAAGAGGCACAAATGCACCCTATACCTCTAGCACCTGTAGCTGTTTCTCCTAATAACCCCTAGGGCCCTGTTGTCTTTGATATAAAAACCTCCCTGCATGTCCTGGTATTTCAGAGGCCCTGAAGAGGTTTGCCCGTCTGATGCGCTTCTTGGAACGAGGCACATCGCTGGACAGCCCAGCCTGACCTGCCATGAGAATCCCAGGCTGGGTTGCTTTACAATACCCAACATCCCCAGCCCAGAGGGGCTGAAGCTCAGCAATGCATGAGAGCCACCTGGCCCCAAGAAGGACAGCCTGCGGGCGGCGCTGCCCCAGGCTGACTGGGAGGACTTGGCCAAGAGGAAAGGAAGTGAGTCAGGAAGGAGACCCCGGCCAAAAGCCCCCCCAGCCCAGCCCAGCCCATCAAGCAAAGTATTCAAAACGGCCCCACTAAAGGGGAGGAGAGGGGTCCCCTACCAGTGGTTCTGGGAGTAAGGGGAGGGCGGGGAGCCTGGCAGGTTGGGATCCATGGGGTCAACGCAAAGGGCCGGACACCACTTAGCAACTGAAGAGCCAAGAACCACCTCTGCCAACCTCCCTGGTGCCAAAAGGGAAGGAAAGGCTCTCTTTGGCACCCCCAGATGGCAACGGGTTCACTTCACCCCCAATTTCAGCCTGCTTTATCTTCCTCCTCTGGAGGACAAGGAAGCCCTCGCCCCACGCCTGCTCGTTCCTGGCCCAGCCCCTCAGCCCCTTCCCCACTCCAGCTGCTGGGACACCATCGGCTCCTCCTCCGCTGCCCCCCCCACCGACCAGGACAAAGCGCCCCCCCCTCCCCCGGGAGCCCTTCGCTTCCAACCAGCCTCCACTTACTGGACCAGGTGCCTGATGAGCAGCTCGGACATCTCCCGGTTCTTCTCAGGGAGCTTATAGACCAGGCCGTGAATGGCTCCCAGCCGCTCATCCAGGTTCTCAGACTCTGCGGGGGGGAAGAGAGAAGCGTCACCTCCTTTCAGGCCCAGGTCAGATCCCTTCCGAACTTTGGGTCGCCTCCTTTCCTATATGGAGCCTGGGAAAGGACATCCCTGGGGTGAGGAAGCGCTGGGCCTCAAAAGGCAGGCGCTCTGGAGGGAACGCGGGGGGAGGGGGGAATTGGGGGCTCCAGGACGCTTAGACGACCCGCAGCCTGCAGGTTTTAGAAGCCTGGAAGTGACTGTTTGTTTCATAAATGTACATGCCACTCATCTCGCTGCACCAGGTAATTCTGGGTGGCTCACAATACAGTAAAAATAGAGGAAATAAACACATTAAAATTGAGATTAGCAACCATTAAATAACGAGTTAAGACCAAGGGAGGAAGCAGTTCTCACCGCTGGGGGTTGGATGTTGCACCGGGTGGGGGCCACGGCAGAGAAGGCCCTTCCTCTTGACTCCCCCAGCCAAAATTCCTGGGCTGAGGGGGGGGTCCCTAGGAGGCCCCTTTGGCTGGCGCAGGTGAGGCGAGGCAGGGCTAGACCACCTGGCCCCATGCCCCGAAGGGCTTTAACAGGAGTGATCAACGCCTTGAATTGGATCCAGAAGCAAACTGGATTTGATTTTTTTTTTAAATTGAATTTATTTGTTGCCCATCTCGCTTCAAAGCAACTTTGGGCAGTTTACAACATACAAGACATTGCAATCATGAAGTATAAAGTATAAATATGGCCTTGCCGGGGTTCAGCCTGTTGCCCCTCCCTGCCCCAGGCACCGCCAGAGGCCGGCCACAGCATCCTGTGGGCCGCCGGGGGAGAAGGAGAGTGGAGACCCACCAGTAATGACAGTGGCGACAGCTCAACCGCTGGGGCTGAAGGGTCTCCCCAGCAGCTTCAGGTGAATGTTAGGAAGGTGTGAGGAGGGCCCCGAGCCCCTCTTGTGGGGGATCCATGAAGGAGCGGCCCAGGCAAGCCCGCTCTCTCCCTGCCAGCACCCGTGGGGGCTCTCCTTGCGGAGAGGAGCCAAGCCAAGGCAAGGGTGGGTCACCCAGCCCAAGTCCTGCAGCTGGCCCACGGAGAGATTGGGGGGATGGAGGTGGCCGCCCCACCCCACCCCCCCTCTCACCAGGGATGGCCAACAAGGGCAACCCAGGCCGCTTCCATCCTGTAACCTGCCCTGAATCCTGACTGCTTCACCCAGGACCCTCCGACGCTGCCAGGCAAGCAGCTTTTCTATCCCCTTTCCTAAGGAGGGAAGATGGGGCACCGGGGCACTGCGAGAGGGCGGCCACCGCCCCCCTTCCCCTCCTGCACGAAGAGCCGGTCCCCGCTTGCGCCCATGGGAATGACGGGAGATGGGTTCCCAAACTCCAGGCGGCCCAGCAATCTTTTCGCTACCCCGAAGCCTCCGGCTCCAAGTTCCACTTCGCTCAAGGGGTTCCCGGAAGCAGTGAGAGCAGGGCAAGAGCCTTTCTCCAGAAGCCCCCCGCCCCCAATGCCCCCCTTGCCCAGGGGGACAGGAGCATCCTCCCACAGAGCACTGATGGGGAGAGGGGAAGGGCCCTTATTCTGAAGCCGCCTGGCATGGTGGCTGCTTCCTCTACGTCGCCCCAACCTTCGCTGCATTGTTTGATTTATGACACACAGATCCATACGTTGCCGCCATTGGAAGTCATTCTCCGTGGCATACGAACGTACGACAAACCTTATGTCAACCTGAAAAACCCAGGCCCTTCTGACCCAAGAGACCCCCGCTCTCTTCTCACAGAGGACGGAGAAATCAAGCTTCCCGGCTGTGGAGGAAGTTCAGGGGAAAACCGGGAAATAAAACGCCATAAAAGAGCAACTCGGAGGCGGGAATCCTCGGGGAGCTCATTAGCTCTGAAGCTCAAGCCAAGCCAGGGGACATGAATTGGTGATCACCACACTCAAACGGATTCGATTGCAGCCTGGAAATTCAAGGCGAATGAGGATGGGAGATAATCCTGGGCTGCATTATCTGGGCTGCTCCAATCGCGCACAGAACAATCCAATTTATCAGTTTGGAAAATAACGCTATCGGTCTCCGAGTGTCAGTACATTCATTCTAGGAAAGGCCTCCGTTTCTAAGACTGAAAGCCAAAATGCCCAGGACCCGCACTTTCTCCGTCTAAGGCCCCTCCCGCTGCAGAGGTTGCACAATGGACTAGACGGGGTCCGGGAGAGGCAAGATAAAAGAGAACCTCACACATGGGGGCAAGGAAGCTGGAGAAGGAACCATTCAGGGATCGCCACTTGAATTAGCAGATTAACAAAGGAGGCTGCTGCCCACCCCCCACCCCCACAATGTCTGCCGGTGGTTTCAGCGGGGAGAGGAGGGCGCAGTCAAAGCTCAGGGCTGTTTGGGAGGCAGCCATCTCGGCTCTGCACATTTCCCTCTGCAGACGTTCCAGTGTTGGCCTGCGAGTTCCCCTCATCAATATTCCAGGAAGAACCTGCCTGACGGTTTCCCAGATTTCACCACTAATTAACCGACACTGCTATTTCATGTTGGCATTTTAAGGTTTCTTCTATACGTTTCCATTTCCTTTTTGCCTCTACCTTGAGCACCGTTGGGAAGAGAGGCAAGACCCCACACAAGGCTCAAAGAAAGAGCTCAAAGCAAAAGAAAGCCGGTTTGCTCTCATGGTAAATTGGGGTTAAGCATTTGGTTTACTTATAGTTTAAACCAAATCTGTTGTTCCCTTATAGAAACTCACTTGAAATCAGAATTATTTACATTAACCGGGATGTAGCATCAACGGCAACAAGCCTCCATGGCCATATTGGGGTGGGCAACACATGCTCCGCGCAGGGCTCCCTTATCGGAAAGATTCTGCTTGTGCTAACCTAGCAAAAAGCAACTGGAAAGTTCACGCATCACATCAAGCCATAAAGCCGTGCTTATTTTGGTGCAACCACTGTGACCTAGCTTTGCACCCACTTGCACCTTCTAGCTCTTTAAGGGACTGTGGCTCAAAAACCCGGGCTTGGCACTTGGCACAAGCACAGCCACGAACCGGAAAGGCTGTTCCTGACTTTTGGGAGCCAAAGTCTCCCGGTGCTGCTGAAGAGAGGAGCAACGTGGCGTTGGTTGACAGCATCCGACGAAGATCTCACACTCCAGAAATGTATTTTTCACACCATCGGGAACGCAAACCGCAAAATCAGGAAACCCTCCACAACAGCCTCCCCTGCCCCCCGCCCCCCCCACAACAGAGACTTACTGGCAGCCAAGACCAATTCTTTGTGAAGCTTGTATGTCATGACAGGTTCCGAGAGGTTCCTGAAAAGAGAAGGACCAACAGTTCAAAGCCAGCAACAGCCAAGTGCCATTCAACAGGGGAAGAGTCCTGTGGTTGGGGGGCGGGGAGGGGGGGCACTTTATGTCTCCATTTGTTGCTAAAGTCTCTACTGTTCTGCTTACCTCACACGCCCAACGCTCTTCGCTGATGGCTGCCTCTGGCAGCAGCCCCTGATCTGGCTGGCGCAAGGGCTTCCTCCTCCTCTTGCCTCCCCTGACAAGCTTCAGTGGTGAGAGTTGGGGGCTTAGCTCCCCTCCCCTCCCCGAGACCAAAGGGAAGGCTTTGCTTCTGGGGCTTTTAGTTTCCGACGGCCGCCTGGGACGAGCAATGTAAAAGGGGCCACCAAGGGCCGGAGCCAAGACACCCATGTCCCGAAAAGTCTACGAAGGCACAGTCCCAATCACTCCATGGTAGATGATTACCCTCTCCGGGCACGGAGTCAGCGCATTGCCCACAACAACCTGGGCCTTCGTTTCACCGACCTCAGAGGGATGGAAGGCTGAGTCAAAACCTTGAGCCGGTCAGGATCGAACTCCTGGCAGAGGGCAGAGTCGGCCTGGAAGCTTGATTTCCTGCTTCGCTTCCTTTTTCTTTAACAATGGAGCACAATTAAAATACAACTTTAATCATCTACCGTGGAGTGACTGGGAAGAGGACAAGGTGGCCAGCATTGTGGACAGAGGGCCAGCAGCATTGGGTGCTTTTAGACAACTCTGGCACAGGGAATCCACAGGTCACTGGCTAAGCGGGCAGCACCAGGAGAGTACCGTCCACCTGGGCCATGAGATCCTCCTAGGATCCGGAACAACGGGCGCCGTTATCTGGTAGGCGCAAAGAAGTTTGAACCCACCTCAGGTAGAATTTCAAGGAACTCGTAATCGTCTTGATGTCCCAGTCGCTGCTCTGGAAATCCACATCCCCAGGGCACTTAGGATCTTGAGCAGGAGGGAGAAGCGGAAAAAGACGACTTAGATTAATTATGCATGCCTGTACGCTTAGCACTTTGCTGTAAGGAAATAGAGGAACCTTTGTGCAAATCCAACAAGACAAAAGGCAAATCCCAAAGCACTGGAGAGGCAGTCCACCACCTGCGGACAAAATTCCTACCCGAAGGGGACTCACACCCCAGTTTCGAAGTTCCGACAATAGTCCCCCCGCCCTGAGGTCACGTGACCGCACTTTGGGTGCTGGGCAAAGCTGCTGCAAAACGGGGTCAGGTGGCTGCAGGAGGCGGCCGATGGCTGTGAGCGCTAAATGCTGGAGGGCTCCCAGAAGCCCCGGTCCAGGCCCTGGGGAGCCCCAGGGCAGCAGTTGCCAAGCAGCCCGCCTCCAAGACCACCCACCAGCCTAGAACCAAGGCCAGGAGAGAGTCTAGGGTAGGCCAAGCAAGGATGGAAACAATGCAGGGTTTCCCAGAGGCCACCATGGGTTTACCTGGGACTTTTCCCATCCCGTCGCCTTCCCGTGACTTTTGATTTATTTCTCATTAAATTGCCAAGGATGCGATCAATGTATTTTGATTCAGAGAAACATTGTTAAGGAAATACCCTATTTCTGATTTTAGCAAATCGTTTAAGCCTGATAATTAAGGGGCCACGTGGAGTGTGGAAATAAATGTTCAGTCGCGGCTGGTCGGTGCTTCCTCATCCATGTGGGATGCAGTCATGGATGAGGCCACGAAGTTTAAGCATTGATTCCATGTGCTTCGACATGTTGATTGATCAGGTGGATGAAACTGAAGGGAAGTTTATCAGATTTGGCCTTTTCAGTCCTTACCGAATGATAACAAAACTGGGTAGAAAGGTGGAACGTAGGTCAGCGGTTCAAAGGGTGAAGCTCACGAAGTCAAATAAATGCATATGGTAAAATTTCTCTTTTTTACTCCTCTGGCAGTTCTTCCGCTTCTGTTGCCTGCCCAACTGTCTGCAGCCTTTCATCATTTTTACTGGCTTTCCCCTCAGTCCCAGAAACCTAACTGGGTCCTCCGGCTCCAAGCCTGAGCAGCTGTGATTGCGAGCTGCCATTTTTCACATTTATATACTTGTCAAATCAACCATCGGTTTTCCAGCTATTTAATCTCTACCAAACTCTCCTCTCCAAAGCTGTTTCTTTCCCTCTCTGCGCTCCTATTTCCCCTTCGCTTGCCCCAGATTGTAAATCTCCATATTCAGCCTAAAAAAAAAAATAAAAGAAAACAAGCCCGGAGGATTTATTTTCATTTGGCAAATTGTTTTGGTTGCGCTAGCAAGTAACAGTGATAGTTCACCATTGCATCTGACTAACCGAAAGGAGTGAAAAGTTGGAAGGTTTGGATTTACGTATTTCAGGTAGTCCATCGGCTTCTGCAAAATTCAAAGCTGATCAATACATTTTTACGAATACAAATCTTCACTCTTTTCTGCTTATCCTAATTCTCCAGTGCAAAAACCCAGAGGTTCAACAGTGCAGGGATGCGGGATGGCAGAGTGGCAGATCCTTCCCTCCCTCCCTCCCTGCAAGTTAAATCGTGGTAGGTTTCTCTGGTAATGAAATGCCTGCAGGAAACAAGCAAGGGCACCGCAGTTCCACTCTCAGCTCTGCCCAGTTTCTCTTCGCTTGAAACTGGTTCTGGCCCACAACGCTGTGAGCCTGTTCAAGGGGGCAAAATGTGTCCCGCAGAGGTTGCATCCAGCCGGTACCTTTGCCTGCCAACCATCACCGCATGAGGCTGCAGGGCCCCCTCAGGAGCGTCCGCCATCACCCTGGGTTGGAAAGGAAGCCCCTGAAGGGCCCGATCCCGCCAGGGCCTCACAAACCCTCCCGGATGTTGCTGGGTGATGGGGAGCGAAGCACCCGCAG
Organism: Pseudonaja textilis; assembly: GCF_900518735.1. The sequence goes on along the minus strand of NW_020769328.1, from coordinate 11,622,129 downwards.
CGCCTCAGCTTGCATGGCCCCAAGGGGCACACGGGGAAACCCTCGACCACAGCCACAGCCGGGACGAGCATCCGTAAGCGAGGGCAGGGCTAAGTGAGCCACACCCGATTTCATGACCGACTGCCGTGGCTGTTAAGCAAATTGCTTAGAATCGTGCAGTCATTAAGTGAATCTAGTTCTCCCCATTGATGGCGCTGGCAGGTGGCGATCCTGGGACTCCACCCCCGGGAGACGGCCTCCCTCATAGACACACACGGCAAGCGCCTGGATTCTGAGGCTGCTGTGACGGTCGCAAGTGTGAGGACCAGCCATAAGCCTCTTTCTTCAGGGATGCTGTAACTTCAAACTAAACAAAGGGGTACTTGCAGTAAAAGACCACCAGGCCTGCCCTCCCTCCCTCCCTCCCCACCCCGAGTCTAGTTCTCCACGGTCTGGAAGGCGGCCGTGCTAGTAAGAGCTGCTCTAGTGTAACTGTTGCGCTAGCTTAATTCCCATGCCAACGATGGTCACAGACCGTTCGGCCGATTGAAAAAGAGCAGGTGTCCCAATGGACGGTGGCGGCAGGCTTCCCTCCCTGGCGATGCCTTTTGGGCAGCCTCTGATCGTGGCCTGCTCCTTACCAAAGAAGGCGTTCAAGAGCTTCTGCACTTGGATGTTGCTCCCGACGGTGCGGTAGACCCCTTCTGTGGCAATTCCTGAACGGAAAGGGGAGGAAAATAAAAAAAGCAAGAAGGCACTCAGATCGTTCATCCCAGCCAAACAAAGTACTGAGATTGGAGGAAGCTCACTAGTGCCACCTTATGCCATCATTAAGTGGCGGGGGAATCATTTTTCAAAGGCATTTTGTAACCAACTCTGGAATAATTTAAAATGGAAAAGAACCCAGAGCCTGCAGCCCTCTTTAAAATGATTTATTAGAACACAGCGATTCTCAAAAAAAGGCCTCGGGGGAAATTGCCTGCAGTCGTGCCGTGCGAGCTCAGGCAGGTAGGACAGCCGTGCGGAGCGGCCCAAGTGGGGACTCTCTCACTCCAGGAAGATGCTCATCCGAGGAAAAGCAGCTCCCAGCACTTCCAAAGCCCCCGCATCTTCTCCTCCCTTGTAGACAGCTACTCCCTGAAGTAATGGGGCCACAACCCTCCCTCCCCCGAGAATTCCTCCTGGGCCTCTTTTGTGGCAGGAAGGTTCATCCTTCATGGTTGATGACCTTCGTCCGCCTGGGGGTCTCGGCACGCATGCAGGCTGCCATGTTCAACCATGAGGTGCGCCTGGCCGCATCAAACACAATCTAGGCTGCCTTCTAATTGAAGGTCCCCAAAATATTCCAGCCAAAGGATTTGCAAGGATACTCAAAGCAAGCCATGACAACATCTAAAGCAAATTGATACTGCTGAAGTTCTTGCCTTCATTTTGTTCCATTGTTGGCCACTTTGTTAGGTTTTCTGCCAGAAACACTCTGCTGTCTGGGATTTTAAGTGTTGTCTGAAGAACGAGCTGAACAGAACCCATTTATTTCCGTGGCACTTTTATGATACGGCTTCTTAAAGCCAGAAACGGAAGACCCACCCATCCTTCTCTGCTCTTCTTTATTGTTTCATGCTGGAATATTAGCCAGCCTGAATTTTCCTCTGAGCGGTTCAGAAGTATATTTAACTCCTTTCCCAGTTCTTCTGAAATTGTACACAAGGTCATCCTTATATAACAGTTTTCCACTCTTCTTTATAGCAGGTATCAAATATTTACTTTAAATGCTTCTAAAATCGCGTGTCATCTTTTCAACTGTTGTTTACAAGGGGTAACAAAAATGGGCATCTCCACTAAACTGCATCTTGCTGTGGACATGTTGGCTTAATTTAGCGATTTAAAGAAGAAAGTTAAAACTACTTTCGGGTGAAACTTGCAAACGCCGCAATGCTGTCCTAGAACCAAAGAGCTCCTCAGATCCCACCCACTCAGCTGGAGAAATTGTCTTTGGGAGCACCAGATCATCCCTTCAGGCCTCTCCAGGCTCCATCGCCGGCCTTTCTGAACAGATATCCTGCCCACCAAAAAGCCTCCATCAGAATAACGGAGGAAAGGCAGGACAGGAGAAGGCTGGGATCCAGAGGATGTCCCACGTAGCCTTCGTAGCTTTTTGCCACGTCCTCCAAAGATTTTTTTTTTTTGGGGGGGGGGGGAGGCTTAGAAAAACGAGTTGATTGGCCTCAAACAGCGTTTCTCAATTTTGGCAACTTTAAAAGGCTGTTTAGACTATTCCGCCCCCCCCAACCTGGACAACTCTGTATGGACATCTGGGAAAATTCTGGGAATTGAAATCCAGAGATCTGAAAGTTGTCCAGGTTGGGTGGGTGGGGGTGGAGCAATGACCTAAACAGTCTCTTGAAGCTGTGTGTGTGGGGGGGGCAGCAAGGTCATCAAGAGGGATTCCCTTTTGCTCCCCCCGTGGAAAGGGGCAAGTGCAAGAGACAAATGGGGTGTGGGGGGGCGCTCCGTCCTTCAAGGACTGCGGTTCCAGGCCAGCATTGCTCAGCCAGACGTGCCTCCCCCCTCTAGCAGAAATCCAGGGTCCTGCCCTAGTTCAACAGGACGGGCCACGTGCTACCTACCCCCTTACCATTTGTCTCGACTGCATTGATGCATTTCCGGACAAATCGGAAGCCGATCTCGTTCAGTTCCACTGTCGGGAAAAAAAAAACCAAAGCAAAAGTCAGATTCTCCCTCGGGCAGCCTCCAGGAAAGCAAGTTAAGAACATGTTTATTTTTCTCCCCCGGAAGACACGATGCTGATTTTATGCAGCCGGCACCTGCTTACACCTTGCGGGCAAGAGAGGCTCCCATTGGTACCAACTGAGGGTGAACTATGGCCCTTCTCCAGGTATTACAGCCAGGCCCAAATCTGTGGGGCGTTAAAAAAACGCTGCCGGTCAGAGCAAGCACCGTAAAGCATGCTGGGCTAAGAACCTGGCCTATTCGGAGTGCTGGTGGCTCCCTGCATGCAAGGAGGAAGCAGCTGATTCCAGATCCCGCCAGACAAAACGCCTTTTAGGAATTCCAACCCCAGCCCTGCTCTGCAAACGTGGTGGGATAAGAAACGAGCCAAGCTCAGTAGAACGGAGAGGGAAGTCTGCACTGTATTTGGACTTCTCGGATTAGATTTAAGGTACAATGGTTTTATACCGGCCTTTTGTGGTATATAAGTGGTCTGCCCACGTGTTGAACTGCAATTCCTGCAAGTCCTTCACTAAGTGGACTGGGGAGGAGGTGGGTGGGAGGAGACTGGGAGAACTGGAGGTGCATAATGCGGGTGGGGGCAGGTGGGACCATGAGAATTCAGACCAACTCTATTTTCTCCCCATAAAGCCCCTTTCCTTACTGAAGTCGGTTTGGACTCCGTGTGTCACATGCAGGAGGAATACAGGTGCTAATTAAAATATTCCTATAGAGGACATTATTGGTGTTGGGCAACAGAGTTAATAAATTGGGGCTGAAACCCCCTCCAGCACGGAGGCCCAGCTGTCCGGTGGGCCTGCCCCAAGGGAAGGGGGAATGCCTTGGGCTGCATATAAACGATAGGATAGAGTCAATGCATATCAATCCCAGGTTGGACGTGGCTTTGCGCATCTCCTGGCTACCTAGGTTTTTTTTCCCAGCCCTCATCGAGCGGCTGTAATGAACATTTCCAATTAACTATTTGGGGGATTTTTATTTTAAGAACAAATGTTTAAGCTGAGTTCATTCAGGCATGGATCCCGCAGAAAGGAAGGAGCTGAAGTGGGCAACCTCCGGGCTGCACTCTTACGACCTCCTTGCATTTTACTACTCCAAGTCACCTTCGTGGAGAAAGGGTTGGCGCAAAACGTCTTTCCGGGACTGAGAAGGGCTGGATTTGAAGCGTCAAGCGAAAGAGGAGCACTGCGGCTCTGCCTCTTTTCTAAGGCTTCCCTGCAGCCGAGCAATGACCGGCTTTTCCAAAAACATCCGCAGTCTGGAGGGGAACTGTATGGCTCTCATCAAAAAGTTATGAAGCTGCTGAAGAAAACCCCAAGATATTTGTAGCTGAAACTTGGAAACGGGGCAAGACAATGTGACCCTTTCAGAAACCAAAGGCTGCGAATTGTCTGCGGCTGGATGGGCTCTGGAAGCCTATTCAAAACGGTGACCCTGAAGTCAGAGCAATATGGAAGGACACGAAAGGGGGATCCTTCCCCCCACCAAAAAGGCAAGACACCCCCCCCCCTTTTTTTTTTGTTTTTAAAGGAGGTTCATTGTCTGGAACCTTTTACATTTCCTGAGCCTGGAAACGTTGCTGCTCATTCCCACTTTAAAGTTTGGTTGCAAAACCTGGAGATGTCACCAGCAGGGGGCAGCAAGGGGCGCTCTCGGAAACAGAGCGGCTCCCTTTGGCATCCCCAGTGCTGGGAAAAGCCCGCGAATACTCACTTTCCTCCTGCTTGGTGATGGGACTGTGGTAGATCTAAAGAGGGGAGGGCAGGGAGGGGTCAATAAGGATCAACAGAAAGCACAACAGGACAAATGAATGGGGGGGGGGGGGGGGGGGGGGGGGGGGGGGGGGGGGGGGGGGGGGAGAGAGAGAGAGAGAGAGAGAGAGAGAGAGAGAGAGAGAGAGAGAAAGGAAACAGAGATAACGTCATTTGAAAATAAGCCCTTGGGTTAGTTTTCATCTTTGCAAAGTCTTTGCCAAGTTGCACATTACAGTGAAAGGCTTTAAATGCTTAAGATGGAAAAAAAAGGCACCCTGGACACACACACACACACACACACACACACGTGTGTCTGTGTCTGTGTGTGTGTGTGTGTGTGTGTGTGTGCGCGTGTGCTGGGAAGGGCCTGTTCCTCATATGAATTGGCCCAGCTCTGCCTTCCATTTTTTCCTCTGTGGGTCTCTAGCCTAGTGGGGAGGGGGCTTCCTACCGCTCCCACCCTTCCAGGTCTTCCATTCCAGCTTCCCCTGGAAGGCCTCCTGCTCCAGCCTCCCTGCCCAGGCACAGGGCAGCACCCCAGGAGAAGAGCCGTTGCTCCCCAAAGCAGCGCTTGCTTCTGGGCAGCACCCCTGCCAGTGGGCCTGAGGAGGAGGAGGAGACGGTCCCTTCCGTTTCCCAGAATGCTCTGCTGCAGCTGCCATACCTGGAATCCACCAGGCCCGAGAAGAGGCTGCAAACCAGCAGGACCTTGGGGGCAGCATCCACTTGGGTGCTGGCGCAGGAGTCCTCCCCCCACTTTCCCTAGCAGGTCAGACCTGGTGTTGGACAACAGCAATCTTTCTTCCTCACACCCTCCTGGGAGCCTGGCTTCTCATCTCCGGTATCAGGCGAGCATAATTTATGCGCCAGGATTCAAGGTTTAGAGTCTCTGATGATTTACTCAGTTGCTGCAAAGAATCTAAGCAAAACCAGGAGTAATTTTTTGCAGAGATTCAAGTTACCTCAAAAATCATAGGAACAGCATCCTATTTTAGGGAAGTATCTCTAGCAAACTGTGTTCAGAAAAAATTTGCAGAGGACTTTTTCAGAAGTCACAACGTGCGTTTCAAATGTGCTTTAATATGCCAATAATAAATGTCGTAATTTACTGTAATCGAAAACTCCATTAATTCAGAACTCTGTTTATTATGCAGATGATCAACATAATGAACAAAAATGAAGATGCTTCCAACTTTCAGTTATGAACTTTATTATGAATTTTAGCCCACTTTCCACCAAGAGTCCAAAATAAAGCAATATAATAAAACCAAATGGCTAAAGTCACCAAGTTCACTCAAACACAACCAGGAGAGCGAATTTCTCAGCCACGGGGGACTCCTTAAGGGCATGTAGGACCCCCTCAAGCGCCAACGGGCTCTGCTGCAACAGGGGGCGTCTCAAGGGAAACGGGGGCTGCTTAGGGGGCAAACATGCTCTGTTCCTTTCGGCGGCGGCTGAAACTCCAAACCATGTTTATAATCCTGTCCAATTTTATTTGGCCTTTAGCAGAAACCTTCAGGGGCTCCACCATCCTTCCCAACACGGGAGCCGAAACCTTTCCTGTAACATCGGTTTTAACGTTGGGGGGTTTTAATATCTGGTTTCCATTCTCGGGTGCCTTGGAAAGGGAGGGCGCTCCGTGTTCTGGCTGAGTTCGTTGGCTTTAATTCCCTGCACCTCCCGCCAGGGCGCTAACAGCCAGCCAGGCCAGGCCAGGGGGAATGGGGGGAACTGCAGCTGTCTGGGGAGGGGCAGGCCTGGGGCTAAGCTGGGGTGGTGGGCATTCAAGGGGAAGCTCCCACCTGGCAGGCTGAGCCCTTGAGGCTGGGAAGGCGGCTGGGTTTCCTTTGCAGCCTCTCCCATCGGGCTCAGCTGGAAGTCAGGCTACCCTGTTCTCCTCTAGAGGCCATGCCAGAAATTGGATAGAACAATGCAAAGGCTAAAAAGACAAAATGTGAAAAGTTGCCAGGACATTCATGGGCGTCTTAAAAAGTCTTAACTCAATTCAACTCAATTATCCTTTTTTTTTGGCGGGGGGTGGTCTGCGAAGGGCTTCTCAGGGCGCCTGGGGTCCTAAGGAGCCAGCTGCTCCCTTGACCCCACCGGACTTCACTGGTGTCCAGCTTCATTCAGAAGGGCTTTGCTTCGTAATGGATGTCCACTGGATGACCCCAACTCCAGGCTGAAAACGAGTCCCAAGGGCCCCTTTTAACTATGCCAAGGGGTATTTTTTTTAATTTTTTAAAAAAAGAATCGGCTAAAAACACACTTTGTGGAGAGTTTGCCAGTCTGGAACCACCCCTTGAAAGCTCCCCATTCTGGGAGGAGGAAAAGGACCAGCCTTTGCTCCGGCCAGGAGCCGCCCGCCATACCTACCGGCTCCTTCCCGTCCATGGCCTCCATCCAGAGACGCCGGTTGGCTTCCGAGGGAGCTTGTAAGGTGATGGGACCAGACCTGCATAACATTCAGCAAGGGGGACAAGAAAGAAAAACTGACAACCCATTGATAAAAAAGGTCCCAAACTTCATAGAATATTTAGAACTTTAGGAAATAATGAATACATATTTCTTTTTTTTTTCTTTGATACTATCTTTATAAAATTTTATTAAGATAGACTTGGTAGGACTTGATGATTCGCTATAAAATAAATTAAGTAAACTATAGTTATCTCATTAAAGTATGAATCAATAAAATTATAGTCAAATGATTGTTTAATAATGATATCAGGCTATATAATTGTTGATTGACAATAGGAGCTATTAGGTAATATAACTACAATAGAGGCTATGAAATGGATGCACAAAAAAAAGTGGTAAACCGACCGATACACTGTCTGTAAACTCATGAAGGAAAGGATGACGTTTTTATGTTTTATGTGTTTTTGTTTGTTGTTAAAATTAATAAAACTGTTTTCAAAAAAATATAAAAAAATAAATAAATATATATATATATATATATATAAAAAATATTAAAAAAAAGAAATACAAAATAAAAGAAAGAAAGAAAAACTGACAGCCAACTCAAACATCGCTTTTTCTTTTTCTTACAACTCCCAAAACCCAACTGAAAGATAAAACAAGGGAGGCTCTAGGAAGGCCCCACGCTGAGAAAAACAGGCAGGCTTCCTTCACGCTCTCCGGTATTCTAATGCTTCCATTTTTAGCAGTTGGAGGTAAGTATTTGTTCTTTCCGAGGAATGATTGTTCCCCCTGTTATAGCAGATCAGTGCTTCTCAAATTGAACTACTTCTCGATACATGGGTTTTATCTCTCGCAAGCTCAGCCATGGCCAGGCTCTGGGGGCTGAAATGCACAGATCTGGACGTGGCTCAGCTGCAAATGAAACCAGAGGAAATGGGTCAATCTCCGGTTTGATCACGAGAACCTCTTGGACTAAGGGCCAGGCACCTATTTTAGCTCAATCTGAAACTGAAAACAAACGTGTAGCCTATTCAAAGAAATGTACTGAATTGATCAAATCGTTTCTACATATTTCTTTCTGTACTTTAACCCGTTTTCCTATCCATCTCCCCTTTTTCTTTCAACGTATATTTTATCATCATCCTCACTGCCATGACTTCATCGAGCAGCTCTGGGTTTTTAACCCGCCATCCAACCTGGATGCCAACAACAGCTCAGAGGGAACCGACCTCCCTACTGCCATCGTATCTGAGCAGAGCCTCTCGAAATGCCCCATCAACTCAGAAAGCACCAGTTTGAGTGGTTTTAGGAAACCCTTCCAAAAAGGAGAATAGCATTCCCACTCATCTGAGTGAGGAAATGCTTTCACCCCTTCGTTACAGCTTATTTTCATCTGCACAATCTTTAAAGAAGAGCCATCCAATATTTCACCGGGACCGAAGCTGCCAATCGTTTAGCTCACCTTTCAACTGTCTCAATGTCGAAACAAAACCTTTTGTCGATGGAGTCTGTCTTCCTTCGCACGCAGGACTTCAGAATCAAGTGTACAGTGGTGCCCTGAGAGGAACAGAACGCGACACTTAAAAGAAGTACCAACCACAGGCCAGGTGGCGCTTCCAGAAACACGCATCAAGCGTCTCAGCCAGCCAACCGTTGCAAGGGGACAGCACAACTTCGTCTCAGTCTGATCTCGGCCAATGAAGCTCAAGACCAGGAACCGACATTTCTTCCTCGCAGGGAAGCACGCGGGACAGAGCAGCCTGCCCGATGCGGCCACCGCAGCCCTTCTCAGCTGGACTCCTGGCCAGCCTTCATTCCTCTGCCAGGAGCCCCCAGCAGTCACCGTGGGGCCTTGGTCCTGCCACTGGCTTGAAGGAGCAGCCTCCGTTCTGCTAGCTGGGACCCTCCTTGATGGGGTTGGGCTGGGCCGCTGGGCAGGCCCTGAGAAAGCACCCCAGGGCAGGTGTGAAGGGGGACACGGGGCAGCGGCACCTGGGGAAGGGGGGCACCTGACAGGTGGGGAAACGGAGGAGGGAGTTCAGGGCAGCAGCCGGCCTTCTGGGCCGGGAGGGTCATTCTGCAGTTCATTTCTTTGTCAGGTATGAGTCATACCCAGTGGATCTGCAAACGGTACTAAGAGAGGAAAGGGGGAACTGGGTGGGAGGAAGTGGGGGGAAGGCGGCTGGGTGGCCCTGGGCTCTGGCAATGGCGGTGATGGGCCTCCTGACCTTGCCACTCTCCTTCCAAAAGCCCTGATCCGAGGAGCAGAAATTGACCAGGTCGGATGCACCAAGATGGGCAAGAGGCCTGGAGTGGAAAGTGACAGGAGCGGGAGGTCCTTTGTCATCCTTGGCTTGGCTTGGCCTCCTCTCTGCCGGTCGATGGAGTCCGTCTTCCTTCGCACGCAGGACTTCAGAACTGCAGGACCGTGCCTTGAACCGGGAGGCCTACAGCTTCTTCTGGCCACGCCCATGGGCTCATTCACAGCCGCGTAGGCACCCTCGCTGGAGGGCTGGAGCCAGGGGTTGCAGGGATCGGGGCGGGGGGCTGTTCATGATTCTTCTGACAAATGGCACAATGCACATCCGACACACAAAAAAGAATTTCCATTCGGTTAAGAAAAGGTTCCCCCAAACTGATGCCTTGTAACTCTTACTATCGCCAGCCTGCCTGTAAACACTCTGAAACTAGTTACATCCCTCGGTGAAGATCGCAAACAAATGAATAGAACCAAGTGCATCTCAGCTGGAAAGCAGGAAGTTACAGCGGACACGGGAAGCCACAAGCTGCCGTTTGAGCCCAGCGTCCGTGAAGGGCTACCAAAGGGGCGCAGAGGTTCCGCCCAGTTTCCCACCATTGATGCAAGGCACTACTCACTTGTTTCGCTCCTGGTTTCTGCTCCATGGGTGTCATTCTTAACATCTTTGTTTCCTTCTCGTACTGGCAGTAGTACTTGACCCAGGAGATTCCCAGGGCCCCTACATCAAGTCAAGAGAGGAATTAATACCCAAGACACACACACACACACACACATCCGTTCTCCACGGCCAAAGACCTGCAGTATCTAATGCAAGCATCTCAAACGCTGCCTGGGTCTCCAGCACTAAAGACAAGACAAATGGCAGGTAGGCCTCTCTCACTTCTCCAGGTGGGAGATTAAAAAACCAACGCCACAGGCTAGCTATCGCATCCTGGCCCTTGCCGACTTCTCTCGGCTCCAAATATGAGAGAACTTGACTCGATTCCTTGATTTCGGTCCTGGTTACAATGTTGAGTTTAACTAACGGCATGGCCTCTGTTCTCATGGATTAACACTCATGATATTCTTATTAGCAGAATGAGGACAACTGGTCTAGATGACGCCACTATCAGACAACCCCACAGAAGGACGACTACTATGCCCAAAGAGAGCTTGTGGGTGAAGGCCACACCTGGGCCCAGCACTGCTCGACATTTCTATTCATGACCAGGAGAGGAGTTGACGTTTAACATGGACAATGACAATTCACAGAGCTCAAGAAAGCTAATCTAGAATTGAATACTCTGGAGTGCATTCCCTTATTATTATACAGGTAGCGTATGCAGAGAAACCTTTACCTAGTTTACTAAGGCCTTATTCATCCTACATCCTGGATAAACAAGAAGGCCTTCCAAAAGATATCTGAATACAGGAGCGTCTAAGCTCGAACTGATATGCTGAAGGATCTCAATAGACAGATAGTAACTGTCCATTTCAAAATACTATATTGAAATTCTGCACTGTAGGGATGGCACAGACTGGGCCAATCTCTCTCTCTCTCAGCCCAGCCCACTCACAAGGTTGCACTAGTGGTGGAATACGTGGCAGGAAGATTAGGTAGGTTTGTCATCTTGAGTTGACATTTTACACACACACAAACACACACAAAAATACAGGTGGGATAAAAATATGATAATAACAAGAACAACAACAAGAAGGCAGAAGATGAAAGGAACTGCTGGAACATCTAAGAAATATGGCAGGCAACACAAATCAGTGGCATTCTAGCCACGTTAGGCCAACACGAAGACATTTTGCGGGAGGAATATTGTGAGAAACCCTGGAGAATTCAGCACGGGCAACACAGCCCACTAGGGGCTACAGGAAACGTTCCCATTGGCAAAAGCAAGGCACCTCTTCTTGAAGGGTCTACTTCCCCAGGTGGGTCTCCCACAGCCGCTTCCTTTGGCCGCCATCCCAGGTGCAGCCTTCCCGGGAAAGCTTGTGAAGACCCTGGGCCAACCCTTCCGGGGCAAGTGCTTCGAGAGAGAAGCCCCCTCTGAATGAGCTCCATTCAATGGGCCGCCCTGCCAGATCCCAAGCAGAGGGAGTTGAGCCTGGGGAGGCACGGGGACTCCTCCAATTCCCATGGTTTACAATCTACCCTTGGGATTATTCGTTTAGTGGCCACGTCTATTTATGACAGTTTCACCCTCCTGGGGTCACAAGATTGCCATTTGCCATCTTCCCACCCAAGGAGCAAAGTCAGTGGCGGAAGTGGGAAAAAAGGTCGTAAAATCAAGCATCACCTGAGAGTCAGATCGCTTTGGATCAAGAACTCTGGTCCTAACAGCGGCCTAATTTGAGGACTATCCATAACACGGGGAAGCAGGGAACGATTCCATTTTAATTTCTCCTCGCTTTCCTTGGTAATTTATTTTGAAAGGAATGGTGAGGATTCTAGCGAAATCCCCATAAATGGTGCAAGTGGTCCTCTATTTGGACAGGAGCGTCAGGGGAGAAGGAGAACGGGGTGCTTGGGGGCAGGACCCGAAGGAGTGCAAGATGGAGAGCAGAACGGATGTCCTCACCATCATCATGGCTTGAAGGTTTGAACTGGGCAAGTCAAGGCCCCAACCTCCCAGGTTCATTTTTGAATTGTTTCCTTTCCTCCTCCCTCCAATTTTTCATCATCGTTTCAATTAGTTTTAGGCCAAGGCTTGACCAACAGGTGTACCTGGAGAGGACTGGGCACGGGGACCTTCCGTTGACTGCCAGGAGGCAGCGGAAGAGCAGCGGCCACTTATTTCCAAGACCTTCAATCCAAGGCATCTTTTAGCCATAGCCACAAGGAGAGACTCTCTCGTTTCCACTCTACAGCTTTCTAGATTCTGCTCTGCGTAACCTTCTTCGGAAAAGCAACTCTGCCTCTTACATTTTTCTTGTGAATAGAGGTATCCCTCGATGGTTGGCTTGCCAGGTAGTTTGCAGGTCAGTGGAGCTTCTTTCATTCTTTTCTTGAGGTCCTCCAGCTCTTCACGAGTGCTGTTGAAATGATTCCTTGTCTATTGAGCAACGGGAGAAAAGACACCATTCGTATTTGGGAGGCAAAACCCTTGTGGTCAGGCAGCCAGTGGGATACCTCAACCGTCTGCCACGAAAGAGCCGGAGAAGGCGGCTAATCTTGGTGGACCAGCCTAGCAACCATTCTAAGCAGAGGCTGGCCAGGTGAGCGCGGGGACTTTGCAGAGATATGCAGGAAGCAAAGGTGAGTAACGCTTTCTAAGATCACCAGGGCTGTTTTGAGAATGAGCCTCCAGAGAGACCAGTGGAAGAGCCGGCTTTTCATCCTGGAGTTTTAATATAAGTGGAGGGTAATCACAGGGGTTCAAAGGTTTAACCAAAGGGGTAATTCTTAAACAACCAGGCATACTTTTTGCATCCTGCCTTTACGCTGCTTAGGGATGGTGGTTTGTTTTCCCCAGGACTAAACAAAAGAAAACCTTTGCACAATTGGGAAGAATGTTTATCCAAAGAGGCTCAACGTATTTGATTTGCAACACACAGTTTGCCCTTCCCTGGAGCCTGGGGGAAGAGGATAGAGCCTGGGTTCACGGCTGTTCTGAAACCGGGCTCTCTCGTTTGAGGGATGGCATGTCTCCCGCTCCCGAGGCCCGGACACCCACCAGCTTCCCCTGAAGGAGGCGGCGTAGAACCAACGCAGCCAGATTTCCTCTCTGGGCAGCCATTTCTCCCTCCCCCAGGTTGGAGAAAGGGAGGAACAGGCCCCGCTCAGCACCTGGACGGGCCCTCTGATCAATTTTTCCCTCTTCCAGGGAAGGCAAGTGCTGCAGTGGGGATCCCTGCCAACGTAGATCTGGTGACCTTGGCTGACCAAGAGACACCCCTTGGCTGCCTCCACCACCCTTGGGGAAGGCCCAGGATATCTCAGGGTGGTTCTGGCAGACAAATTCATCAGGCCCCGTGGATCAATCTAGGCCACAGGTTGGGGTTTCTCAGACATCCCTGTCTCAGGTTAAAAAAAAGGTTGAAAACAGGACCAAGTACTCCTCTGGGCATCACCGATTCCTTGTGGGTTGTTTTTTTTTAAAGTGAGTTAAAATGTATGTGCCTAAGCGTAAAAGTCAGTGGTGAGAATAAGAGTGTCACTAAGAATGGCTGCTTCTCCACTTAAACAGAAGAGGAGGGAAGACACTGGGGATATTGGCAATTCACTTACATTTTGCAAACTGAGCTGAAGCTGTTGCTTGTACGGAAGGAAATCTTGCGTGAGCTCCACCGTCAGGTTGTTGTAAGTGAAGAGGCTATGAAGAAAAGCCAACACCTGTGCAGGGAAGAATGATAGTATTTTAAAAATTGTACAGGCAAAAGCCATGGACCATGCCAAAAATGGAACTGGGCCTCTAGAGGAGGAACATGCTGCTAAATTGGACCTGATTTCAACACTGGCCAAGCGGGGCTGGTGGGCCTCACAGGCGCCCGACAAATTAAAGATTCTGACCAGGTTCACACCCGAAGAGGAAACATAAGCAACTAATGTTCACCTACTGTACTCTTCCTCACTAAATGCATCTACAATTGTGTGGAATAGATTTTTCCCTTTAATTCTGCATAATTTATTATACATTTTCTCTAAGTCAAGGACAACAATGTTTGAATACATAATAGTAGTGGTAGATATGGACCAAAAAAATTTAAGCCCTCTTTTGCAACTTTTCTTATTTAGACTTAAGTTTATAAAGTTTATAGAGAATACAGAACCAATTTTCTACTACTTCTAAATGGAGTGGAACTATTTATTTCTGTGTGAAACTCTGCACATTTTAGTTTCCGGCTTTTGATCACTTTACAGCCAAGAGAAACTCTCAATTTCTATTAACAGCAAAATGAAATAGATTATTGAGGGCCAATTTCACCTTCATAAAAAAAAAACTATTTACTTTTTTCACCTTTCCTTTCCTTTCCTTTCTCTTTAAGAATAAAAGCATTACAAACACTGTAAAGGCTTACACTAAAGAGCAAGACCGGGTCTTCTACTTATGACCAGATACTGTTCAAAATTATGACAGACCACCCCAAAGGTACTTATCAGCCACTTCTGAAGTTCCAATACAACTTTTAAAAGATTATAAAATCTAGCCAGTCATGTGTTGACAACTGTTGTAATTTTTGGCCATGATGGGTAGACTCCTTTGGGGCCCTAAGCCAAGGACTGCCCTTAGAACGTAGCCTCTCAATTACAGAATATCTCTCTTCCCTTTAAACTGGGATCAGATAAAAGGCTGGTGTGTGTGTGTGTGTGTGTGTGTGTGTGTGTGTGTGTGTGTGTGTGTGTCAGACTTACAGGCTCCACAATACTGAATTTCTTGCTCTCTTGCACTTCTTGGATTTGGTAAACATATTCCAGGGAAGATTCAAAAAAAACGTGTCGCTCTTTATCAACCAGCAAATCAGCCTGAAGAGAAAAAAAGAAAAAATAAATAAATGCTACACAATTGTCCTGCTGAAATTAAGGAAGCTATAAATCTATGAGTAGCTGAACGCTATTTCTAAAAGTAGAATGAGAGCCCGGGGAGGAAAATACCCCAGAACAGAAAACACCATGTGTTTTGAATTGTTTCCCAAGAACAAATTGTATTAGCTATACTAGCCAGAATTCCTATTTGAGACTTGCATTCATTTCAAAGCGTCCATTCAAGTGTGCTAATGAACAATACTTTACATAACAAAGAGGGGGAAAGTGAATACAAAGTTCAACTTTAGTCTCTGTTACTGAACACATAGGTTTTGCCAGTTTGTGAATTTTTATTTCACCTTTATTACCTTTACAAATAACTCAAGACGGTGAACACATACACCTCCTCCTCCTCCTCCTCTTTCCCCCCACAACAATCCTGTGAGGTGGGTTGGGCTGAGAGAACGAGATGGGCCAAAGGTCATCCAGCTGGCTTTCATGGCTAAGGGTGGGACTTGAACTCACTGCCTCCCGCTTTCTAGCCTGGAGCCTTAACCACCAGACCAAACTGGCTCTCCAAACTGTCCTCATGAAGAGACTCATTTACAACTTGGGTCCAAGCTCTAGGCCCTGCTCACGGACTCAGAAGCCAGGCAAAGGCGGAGGGAGGTGTTGGGCCAAGACTGGCCAAATCCAGGCTTGGTCCACTCTTAGCCAGCAGGACTCACTGGCTGACTCACTGTCAAGTGTCTAACTGACAAAGGTTGTTGTTGCAGAGACGGCTCTTGTTCCTTTCTGGCCCACCACTGGTGATAAAAGGTGAAGTCCAGAATGCTTTTGCTGGCCAGAAATAAGCAGATGTAATGAGTGCAATATCTGTATGATTGTGGCCTGTTCTATCAGTTCAAGAGGTAACTGTGGTGGTGGTGGGGAACCACAAGGCAGCCAAGTCGGTGGGCCTGGTCCACAGGTGGGACAACTCAGGAGTGGGAGAAAACTTCCTGGCAAGCAGAAAAGGAACAAGAAGCATGGGGAAAATGCAGAGCGACGCATTTTGGGTCTCGATTTCTTATAGCAATCAAGGTCAGACATAAATAAACCACAGACAGGTACCTTGAGCTGCTGGGCTACACGAAGGTGCCTTTCTCCTAATCCAAGTTCTCTGACTGCCACCCAGCCGTCACCCAACCCTCTTTTACCTCTTGCAGTTGAGACTCCTTTTTCTTGGAAGATAAATGCAGGTGGCGGTCCAGCATGGAGTAAAACTTCTCCCCATCCTTCTCAAACTTCTTCTTCCTTTCCTACGGAAAGAGAATTTGCACAAACTTCTACTGGGATCTACTGAGCACAAATGGAAGAGCCAAAAACAGAATTCACCCGACCTGTTAAAAACCTGGATGTTCGGAGAGGAAGAAAAATTGTTCCGATTTTGCTCAAAGGCTTTGCTAATATTATTTTCATATAATCCCAATTTCTGACTGGGGAATGTCTCCTCAAGCCCCAAATGTAACAGTGTTTTGGTTTACACACACAGTCAATTACGTTTGAACTTAGGCAATAAGCGCTGTGAATGGAGGATTCTCAGATTAAGTTTTTCCTATTAGTTTTGCCCAGAATGTCCATGAGCAAATCTGAACTGAAGCCTATCTTCTGTATCTCACCTTGTTTATTCTGCTGTGCACAAAAACAGTTTATTTCTAACACAGACCCAGTATAAAACATTAAACTGCACTCAGTCTGGGAATCATTAAAGTGACAGAATAACAGATTAATAACAAAATTATGCAGATTGTTAACAAATGAACTTTTAAACTCTTAGACGGTTCTATGTGAATTTTGCTTTCTATTGATATTAAACCATAGACTTCATAGACATTACAGACTATGATATGAGACCCAGTATAGTGTAGTGGTTAAAATGCTGGCCTACTATACAACTTTGGGTTAACATAAAAATTTTCCCACAAACCTGCTTCTATACATGAACATGCCATCCCAAAAAAAGACGCCAACTGATCACACAACTATATCATGTGGGTCAAGGAACCTGCAATTTTTTTATCTGTCTAGGGTAGAAAATCTGATATCCATCCTTTCAAATATGTTCTTCAAGGACTCCAATCTGCCCTAAATACAATTTGTGATGAATCAACCTGAATCTTAGATCTGCAGACACTATTTTACCATTTTAAAGATCATAAATCCACTGACAAGACTTTGAGGAATTTTATTTCTTTAGTCCATGCTTCAAATATTCTGGAAATGTCCACTTTAAAAGTATTTTTGAGCTTTTGATAAAAAATATATTACATGTTTTAATTCTGACATGGATTCTATCAAGTAAAAATGCATTACAGCCCATTTAAAGTCATGATCTCAGCTTTTGTACAAACTTTGCAATTTACCACCAATTTTCTTAATAGAAGTTTTTCCAAAGAAAAATGAGTGTCATTATCACATATGACTCTCATGATCAAAACTCTATCGGTGTCCCAAAATGGCCCAGATTTCTCACCACTCCATGAAATAAAATACTTTTCTTCTACAGATTATATTTCCCATAGTCACATAGGAAATATGTGCAATATGTCATTATATTTTCACTTTACAAGCAGCTATCTGATAAGGCCAATTAGTTTTTTAAAAATCGCAAAGGTTAGGGTTGCCATTTTATAAAGAATATCTAGGTTTTAATCTGATAAAAGAAAGCAGATTTTAATCTGATAAAAGAAAGCAGATACCTGGTCTACCTCAGTATTTGCTTAAAAGAAGAGCTGTGAATCAGGAGAGAGCCATGCTAGTCTGTGGTAGCCCAGAATCAGGAGTCTATTCACTTGTTGAAACCAAGATATTTTATTAAAAGGCATAAGCGTTTGTGAGTGCTTTTCCTCAGATGAACAACGCTGGATTTAATTCAACACTATTGCCACTCGATTCATCTGACGAAATGAGCTGCTGCTCACAAAAGCTTATGACTTCTGATGAAAGGTGTTGGCCAGAAAAGACACTCCCGTCGCATCTTCTGAGCAACGACCGGCAGTCCCTGTAGGGAGAGAGCTGTGGTGAGACCCGTGAGAGTGATCCTCACCCTTAGAAGGGAGAGGACACGAGTGTCCTTCATCATTTCTCAGCCTTTGGGCTGAGAGCAAAAGCTCTGTGGTGGCTGGGAGGGCACACGGGCAGCGCTCGCCTCAGAATGGCTCCCGTTCCTGACTCCGCCTCTCACCCAGATTTCTACCTTAGGCGCAACCTGCATTTGCAAATGGGCTGCCGGTTGCTCTGCATTGCCTTTCCTTTCCTTGAATATTAAACATGTGAGGCTGAGAGCATTACACGGCTTCCCTGGTTTGCTGCCTGCCATTTCTAGTCATAGGCAGCCCGTTTGTGTCTGGGGTTGTGCCCAAGGCTGTCATCCTCAACTTGGAGCCTCTAAACTCTGCGCCACATGACTAAATCGAGGGATCCTGTAAATCAGATCCTCTTCCTAAAAACGCAGCATTCCTGAGTCACCCGTACTAGCCAACCACAGGGAACTGCTGACCCCACCCCCATCCCACCCGAGCGATGGACCACATGAGGAACAGGCCGCCTTCAAGGCCAAGGACTGCCCTACTAAAGAGGGGACCTTATATAGAACCCCCACCACCAAAAAACCCCAAAGGAATCGAGCAGCTACCACAAAGGAGAAATCGTTGGGAAAAGGAGACCTGCGGCAGGTGCCGGGGTCATCCGGACGAATCATTAACCAGGAAGGTTTACTTTAGTTATCTCCACCACAATTTGTTCACACACTGAGGAGATTCAAATCACAATTATTTTTAGTAAAAAGTATGTTTTGGTTTGATTTGACCCAAACAGATTAATTCTTCAGGGAGAGAGAGGTGTAGAATTCCTTTTAAATAGAAGAGCCCCTCCAAGCCATTCTCCAGCCAGACTCTTCCCTTGTTTATTTTCTTCCATCTTTTCATCTGAGTAGCAATGAAGCAGGCAGAACCTTGGAGAAACCACTGGGAGCTCTACCACGTCCAGGTCAATTAATCATTATGGAGGTTTGGAAAGTATTTTTCTGTGCCAAGAATGCAACGATCCATCATTTTTAAGATGTCATTTATAAAATGTTTACAACAAGACCTTATTTATGGCCATGATTAGTTCTGGTTTAAAAAAAACAACAAGGTAATCTTCTGGACCGTCTCGCTCAAATTCTTGGGACCAAGTTTTGCTTCGTCCCCTGCTTTCCATTCCCCGTCTGCCTATTTACAGACTGCTGCTGCTGCACCCCACTTTCCATCACCATCGCCTCGTTTTTCTAGACATTGCAGGAACCATGTCGTGGCAGCCCCCCAATTAAAAAGAGATAAACAATGTGGTACCCAAAGAGAGAGAAGGAGGCCTCTGTACTTTCTTCCTCACCCTGAAATCCAGCAAGGCCCAGATTTTAGGAAGGGGATGCCCCTCTGTCCGTGGCCCAAACAGGGAGGCTGGAAGTGGGAAGGGTCCCTCATCTGCAAAGAGTTCCTCGAATGAGAGACTCACTCTCAACTGAGTAACGAGGGGCATTTAACAAATAATCAGAGATGTGACTCCTCAGAAGGCCAATCCAAAGAAGTTTGTATTTCTTCCGCTATCTTACAATATTCGTACTCTTTGCACAGGACACTATTTCCTAGCTCACAATATGGAAAGTGCAAAGTCATAACATCCTAATTTTTAAAATTATAAAAATATATCACGGCTAACATATGTAGCTATCCGAGACATTACTCTGCATTTTTTTTTATTTATTTTTTTAAGGAAGTGGCTGGAGATACTTTGAATGAGCTTGAAAATCACAGAAGAATAAAATCAGTCTCATTTTAATAGTTACGTTACAAATAAAATGGGATTCCAATTTTTTTTACTACCGGTTCTGTGGGCATGGCAGGGGAAGGATACTATAAAATCTCCCATCAGAGATGGGATTTGCCGGTTCTCCGAACTACTTGAAATTTTCGCTACCGGTTCTCCAGAACTGGTCAGATCCTGCTGAATGCCACCTCTGGATTAGACGCAGAACTTACTTTGGTGAATCCAATTTGCTCCTTACGGAATTTTTCCAGAGGTTTGATCAATAAATTACTGGCATTTTGCACCTGTGAGGAAAAAGGTAGATAAATAATAAATAGGGCAACAACACTGAACCTTTTAAATCATGCATTTGGTCTTCCACTGTGCTCCAGAACTAATTCTGAAGTAACTCATTTGAAACTCTGCAGAACTAGAGAAGAACTCGTGGGAAATGAGAGTTCACACGAGCAGAGTTTGGCCTGGTTCTCACCTCAAACTAAGTGTTCTTCTGGATTAGTTTGTTATGTGAGACCAGCTACTTTGGTCTTTTCAAGAAACAGTATTAAAAGCTAATCGTGGAAAGAAGTAACAGAAATCATGATATGGTGCAATGGGCTTTGCGTAATGTGATGTGTGCTCTCAGGAAACCACCCTCTCCAATTTGGAGACCTCAGACAAAAACCATCAGTGGCCAAGAGCTCTATACCAGATCAAGCCTCTCCTTAAAGCCTCCAAAATCTTGGACTGCTCAGTGTCCCCTGGAAGGGAGTTTTTTTTTTTTGAAGTTTTGTGCCCTGAACTCAACTGAAGTAAAAGAAGAGGGGTGAAACCTGACAGAGAGAGGACATACAGCTTTGTAAGGGAAATGGACATATTTATTGTGTACTTATGTATTTATCGTGCAACTGCTTGATTTAAAACCCCCACAAGAAATACCGACAGCAATTAAGATGTGTTAATGAAGGAATCCAATAATTAGGAATGAAATATACAGAATCCCAGAAAACCCATGGAAAGAAGTAACTTGTTAAAATGGGGTAGATCCTTACTGACTCCTGTCCAGCAGGGAATTCTGCAAGGGCCCTATGTTAGAAGTTGCATTATTGTAGCTATTATTCATCTTGTTGTGGCCGGATTTAGAACCAAACATGGATCGTGCAACCTATTAAGTTAGGATTGTAGTTGGTCAAATAAACCACCACTGCACAGATTATACCATAAGCCAAGATTTACAGTTCCCAAGATTCAACATGACACGGCATGCTGGGCCCAAACCAAGCATCCTTTGGGTCATGCAATGATGAGGCTGAGTCCCATTTTTCTGGATCCTCAACCTACTTCTGACTAAGGAGGAAGAAGAAATGTCCTTACCATCATGGACCTCTCAAGTTCCACCTCTTGGAGCAGCTCAGCAAATTCCTTAAAGGATTCAGCTGAAAAGGAGAGAAAATACTCTAATGAGAAAACATTAATTGAGAGATTAAATAATCGAGAGATTAACTGAGAGCCAGTTTGGTGTAAAGGGTTAAGGCACCAGACTAGAAAGCAGAAGACTGTGAGTTCAAGTCCCGGTTTAGCTATGAAAGCCAGCTTGGATGACTTTGGGCCAGTCACTTTCCCTCAGTCCAACCTACCTCACAGAGTTGTGGTTGTGGGAAAAATAGAAAGAGGAGGAAGGTTATGGGAAATGTCTGTTGCCTTGGGTTATTTGTAAAACTAATAAAAGTGGGATACAAATGAAGACTTGACTCTAAGGGATGGGGATATACAGTACTTCCTATTTCCCTCATCTTGCCTTTAGCATCTTCCTCATGGGAGTAATACCCTGAAAGTGTAGCCTTCTTGGCAGATTATCCTATCGATGTGCCAGGAGAGATTATTCAGCTGTGACCAAGAGAGGGTCTCCCCAAAACCTTCCGAGCAAACAAGAGCGGTGTGTCCCACGTCTCCCATGTCCAAAACAACTGCCCACTGGAACCAAAGGATGCATTTCTACCACATGATAATTTTAAGACTGCCTGAAATCTGGGTCAAACCATCTTTGCCTTTGGACCCAGAGCCCACTGTCTTGGCTTTTGGCTTTTGGCTTTAATTTAAAAGTGCAACAGAAGATTGAACTTCCCTTCCCCAGCATAATGCTCATAAAATCTTCCCTTTCCTTAAAGGATAATATGGAATCATCTATTGGATGTTTATGCTGTGCCAAATCTGTTTTGCAATTTATCGAAAATTTTCCCCTCCTTCGGTTTTTCTGCCTTATCCTCAGAGTGTCCCAACCCTCAGCAGAGAGGGGAGGAGGGCAGCCCAGGCCTGCTGCTTTCTGACATTTCCCTTGTTTCATCACTTTGCAGCTGCCCTGACTGTTCACACCTTCACTTTTTCCTGCTTATTCTTCTCCCAAATATAAATTCTGCATGATTTTACAAACATTTACTATATACTGCAATAAAAGAACTGATCCGATGTTTGCATCTATCCATCGATCCATCGATCCATCTCAAATATTAATAGGCAAAGTAATCACTGATACAACTGGGTTGCCTATCAGCTAAGAAATGTGAATAGTAAACACACTATTTGGAAAAGAATTCTTAAAACAGGCACTCCGGTTTACTTTCTTGCCATGGAAGTAAGTAGAAGCCCACCTTCTGAGCAGGACAGAATGTCATACAACTCCTTTTTCTAAAACAAAAGAGGAGTGAGAGCATGAACACATTTTTTTTTCAAGAGAAGAAAGCTGCCTTGTGTTAAGGGCCTCCCAAGTCACGCTGGAAAGGAGAAACGAAATGCGGGAGAGTCCCATTCTTGGAAATACACAATCCAGCTGTTGCTGGGTTCCCTAAACTGTTCCATGGATCCCGTGGTCAGGCAAAAACAAGACATAAATCTAGCAGACCTATCAACAAGGCCAGATATAATTTGAGTTTTAAAACTTAACAATGTCCTCTTTCCAGTGAAACTTTGGCTGGCCTAATCTAGGGCTGCTGCTCTGGATCTGAGCTCTTTTCCACTGTTCCGGCGGCTGATCTGCCCATCATAAGAGGGGCTGGCATGGCAGGTATGGAGAGGAAGCCAAGTATGCCGGGTGGGTTTCACGCGAGGTATTCTAAACTGAATTGCAACCAAGAACTTTATTACTCAAGTAGCACATTAAATGACGAGGCAAAAGAGGCAGCTGGCCAAAAAAGCACTTACCAATGTTGATTTCATCATCTGTCAGAGTGTCCCCAATGAAGTCAAACTGGAAGGACTGGAGCGTCAAGGAGAATTTCTGGACCGCCAAGGAATAATCTGGGAAAGTTTAAAAAGAGGAGAGTCTCACACGCGCGTATGCAAGAAGGGCACCTCAATTTGCAGAAACCTCATAGCTGAAGCAGAGCACGGATTCTGAGCTTGCCCTCTCTCCCCCCCCCTCGCCCCCCCCCCGCCCACCCAAGTATCACCGGCTTACAAATGGGCAGCTGGCTTGCCTGCCTCGTCTTGGCTCCTCCCCTTCACCCACAGCCCCGCCCATGGCCCCGGCTGGCCCCTGCAACTTCCAAGGAACGCCCTGCATGCAGCTCCTTCCTTCTGCCGGCCAAAAGCGCCTTTGGGGCCAACCAATGTTCTGGGAAATAAATCTTACATTGAAGGCTGGCGCTCTGTTTTATAGCAATGCAGCGTCTCAATATTTTCTTTTTTTAATGAAAACAATCTGTAACGGAATCAGGATTCAGAGAGAGGCACCAGAGTAAATGTTTACCAGCATGCTGTTCTCCGTGGCTGTTAAACTGCCTTCACCAGTTTTAAAATAAACACGCAGAAGAGAGACTTTGTGTGCATTAAAAATAATTTCCATGCTGGGGGTCAACATAGGTCTGTCTAGGAGGGAGGGAGGGAGGGAGGGAGGAAGGAAGGAAGGAAGGAAGGAAGGAAGGAAGGAAGGAAAAGATTGGCAGGGCTGTTCTGGATTTTGCAGGACAGTTGTCCGACTCCATGGCCTTGCAAAACTGTTTAACAGCAAAGCCCGCAGGCTCTCAGCCAACTAAGCGTCTTTCTCCACCCTTGATCCCTTCACTGGAGATATTGTGCCTTATAAGCAAAATGTGCTCTTATTTATTGTACATCAAGTATACTTGCATTCAAAACCACATTTTTTTCCCAGTATGGTTTTTATCCCTGACCCTGAACTTTCCCCCTTCATCTTCATGTTCAGCGATCGGATTTTCAAGCCATTAATTCGTCTTATTTATTCGTACTTATTTTTTTTTGTATCCTGCCTACTTTTCATAAACAACTCAAAGAGGTAAACGTAAGAATCTAGAGTCACAGGGCTGGAAGGACCCTTCATCATCTCCGCACACTTTCCTGAATCTCAACACCGTTTTTGTGTCATAATGACCAGAACTGGACTCGGTATATTCCACGCGGGGCCTCAGTATAAAGTGATATAATGTTCCCTTCTTGTAATCTTAACGTTTATCCCTTGCTCAATAATTGGGGATGGTTTTGATGCTTCCTCTTCCTCTGTTAATCTTCCCTCTCGGGGCAACTGAATCTGCAGGCAGCATAATTAATTTACTTTTGGGTCACCATTTCTAAAAGTGTTTAAAAGCTCAGCTTCTTTTTCTTTTTGTTTGCATTCTGGAAGTCTGGAAAATACTTGCCTAACCAAAAACAACTCAGACTTAAGCACCGAGAGAGGACGACTGTTTTGATGAGCTCCCTAGAACCGCATATTTATCAGCATTGGTGGCCCATGGGTTGATTTGAAAGGCGGGCAGCAAAACTCTGAGGGGAAAAAAACTCTTTAATTTCTGATTGCCCTGCTGGGCTCACGGAGCAGAATCCAAAGAATTTAGGCCCTTTAGGCTCTTCAGCCTCTTTCGAAGGCCCACAAACCACAAAGAGGAAGCAAAGGGCCATAGGGGTGAGCTGTGGATAAACCCTACCCTGGAAATGCCATGGAGCCAGGCAGGACTTCCATGTCTCCAGTCCAATAAACCTCTGCCTATTTGGGGTCAGGTGAGTGAAGGATCTACGGGAAAGGAGGAATAAAAGGACCTTGAGCAAGATCCTGCATAGCCAGGGGCAATATTAAGGGCAATGGACCAAGAACATTACAGGAATTAAAGGAGGAATTAAAAGTGCAGCGTGAATGACACCATGTGTGTATCATTTACCCTTTCCACCCTCCCCACTGCTTCCTTATTTTAACCATACATCTACATTTTGAGGTAGGCGGAACTGTGACTCAGGGACTGGCCACACAAAGACACCTACAGATTTGCAAGAAAACAAGGACTCAAGATCTGGATGTCCCTTCATCTCCCCACTGACCCTGTCCGAGCTTCCTGTCAGTTCTTTCACACATCAAGTCTCTTCCCATGGCCAACAGCCGCATTCTCAAACATAAAAAGACTGCTTTTCTGAGCTTAAGGAGAATCGAATTTGCAGTGTTTTCAGCAGAAAGCACCCAGGAACTGGATAAGGGTGTGTCCAGGAAGAGCTGCGGAGCCCCAGACGGGTTGCTCTGAAGAGGAGGAGGAGGAGGAGGAGGAGGAGGAGGAGGAGGAGGAGGAGGAGGAATAAAAAGGTAAGAGAGCAAATGCTGAAGCCAACAGCCGCTCAACTCATCCTCAGACTGTCCCCAACAAGCTTCTACCGTCTCCTTTCACTTGTTCTGCTGGGCACAAAAGAGAAGAGTTCTCCAGAAAGCCCAACTAGAAGGCGGGGTTTTTTCATCTTATTTTCCGAACCTTCAGACAGCCAAGGCTTTTCCAAGGTTCCGGGAACAACTGGGCCGTTCTTCAGGTTTATTGTGTTTGACCACGGCACGAAGCGAGGTAATGCGATGCAAGGGATAATGCATGGAGAACGGGGTTTGGTGAGCGCTTGACTCTTGTTTACTTCCTCAAACTCTCTAGGCTGCTGAAATCCTTGAAGACTATTCTTTTCCTCAGAGGCTTCCTGGATACGGGTCAAGCCACTAAGAAGGGCCTTTCGCTTGGTTTTTCACTCTCGTAGTTTGCTAGGAGCGATGTTTGCAGCTTCTGTGCCCAAAATTTCCTGCACAGTTGTAGGAGTCAAAAGCATGACAGCCCCATCTCTTGGCAAGACGGAGCTAAAACATGCCAGTGGACGACCATTTGGCTTCTTATCCTTCTTGGCGTAAAATTAGAAATAGCAGCTCATATTAAGTATTCCGGTGCTCATCAGAAGACTAAAACACGGGTCTCCCTAATCCTAGCCCAGCATTTTCACCATTTCTAGTTCAACTAGAAGGCACAAGTGTCCACTTCTGAACCTGTTAGCTAAGGTGGCCATTCTCCATCTCATAATAGTTAGCCATCGCTTTCCATAAAGGGATATCACAATTCTTCCATTGACTACTTAAAAGGGAATTGTTCAAATGTCCCAATTCAGGTTTGCCCACCTGGCCCTGCGTGTGCCTGCTATGAATATGCCAAAAGGGAGAATAAGATCTTCTCAGCTGCCTTCGTCCAAGGAAGGCCGAGACCTGTCAAGGCCAGCCTGCAGTTTCGGCTTCAACTCCAAACTTTGTGGTAGTGGAAAGTGACAACACAGTGTGGAAGTCGTGCCAATGCCTACATCTTCTGCTCAACAGCAACTCTGCATCTGAAGATAAGCTCCTTTCCACTGTCCAACCCAAAAGATCTGGACACATCTTTGCTCAATGGCAGCCTTCCCCAACCTAGACATCTCTGGATGTATTAGGGGTAGAGCTACTGGAGACCTCCTGGGGCCAGGCGTTGTTCCTCAGCATCTCTGCCCAACACTCAGGGAAGATTGAATCTCTTAGGCATCTAAGTCCTTTGATTAGGCATTACAAGTAAACTAATAACTAGCAGTCAGCACGGGTTTGTTAAGAACAGATCATGCCAAACCAATCTTATTTCATTCTTCAACACAGTGACTAAATTAGTAGACCAGCAAAATACTCTGGACATAATATATTTAGATTTCAGCAAGGCATTCGACAAAGTAGGCCACAACCTACTTCTTAGTAAGCTAGAAAAAAAGTGGAATAGATAGCACCACCACTAGATGATCTCGCAACTGGATGGCAAACCTTACTCAACGAGTAGTCCTTAATGGATCTAAGTCTACATGGAGGGAAGCAAGCAGTGGAGTGTCACAAGGTTCCATCTTAGGCCCAGTACTCTTCAATATCTTCATTAACAACTTAGATGAGGGAATAGAAGGGGAACTTACCAAATTTGCAGATGATACTAAGCTGGCAGGAATAGCTAACACCCAAGAAGATAGGCTCAAGATCCAGATGGATCTTGACAGACTAGAACACTGGGCTGGATCTAAACAAAATGAAATTCAATGTAGAGAAAAGTAAAGTCCTACACTTAGGCAAGAAAAACCAAAAGTACACATATAGACTGGGTGAAACCAGGCTCAATAGCAGTAACTGTGAGAGGGATCTTGGGGTCTTAGTGGATAATCAACTAAATAGGAGCCAACAATGTGCAGCAGCAGCCAAAAAAGCTAATGCAATCCTAAGTTGTATTAACAGAGGGATACAATCAAGATCAAGGGAAGTACTAATACCACTCTATAAAGCCTTAGTAAGACCACACTTACAGTACTGCATCCAGTTTTGTTCACCATATTATAAAAAAAATGTTGAGACTCTAGAAAAAGTACAGAGAAGAGCAACTAGGATGATTAGGGGACTGGAGGCTAAAACATACAATGAACGGTTGCGAGAACTGGGCTTGGCTAGTCTAGTAAAGAGAAGGACCAGGGGAGACATGATAGCGGTCTTCCAATATTCGAGGGGCTGCCACAGGGAGGAGGAAGGGGTCTAGCTATTTTCTAAAGTGCCTGTAGGCCAGACAAGGAATAATCGATGGAAACTGAACAAGGAGAGATTCAACCTGGAAATAAGGAGAAACTTTCTGAGAGTGAGAGCAGTCAACTC
This sequence comes from Pseudonaja textilis, assembly GCF_900518735.1. Next base: position 11,594,749 of record NW_020769328.1, on the reverse strand, counting down.
CAGGAATAGAAGTTGCCTTCAGAAGTTGTGGGAGTGTCATCACTTGAGACTTTCAAGAAGAGATTGGACTGCCATTTGTCAGAAATGGTGTAGGGTCTCCCGCTTGGGCGGGGGGTTGGACTAGATGACCTACAAGGTTCCTTCCAACTCTGATTATCTGTTCATTAATCTGTTAAAAGTCCTTGATGCGCATCCCTTCATTCTGCCTTATGATGAACATTTTTTCATTGATTTTTCTTTCTTCCCTATCTCCACATTACATCTAGTTCTTACTCAGAATATTAATTTCTGCAATGAGCTCCAAAATCTTCAGTCACATTATTAATAAATGCACATTTGCAAAGTGCTTTGCTGTAACCAATAAACAGAGTAGCCAACATCACATCTCGTGGTTCCACACACTAATGAAGCTTTGTGTACAGTTTGAAGTATGGACATTCCTGAATCGTTGGGTTTCTACACTCTCTTCCACCCCCTTGTTCCTGTAGGAGTTGGTGCTTTTACTTTGATTTTTAGATCAGACTTTATGTCTGGTACAGACTACATGTCATTGACAAGCATTACTTAATTTGAAGTAGAAGCCAACTGCAACAAGACATAAACAAACCCTAGTTTATGGAGCTGTCCTGAGTCAATTAGAATTGGGTTTAACTCACTTTAGGAAGCAAAGATCTACTGTATGCTCATATTAAGCTACCATTAATCTAAAAGAAAATCTTATTTCCAATTTCCTCATCAATTATGAGCTGGATAAGGAACAAGAATGTCAAAATTCAGGAAGGGGAGGTTCATTCTTATCCTAATAGATACCGTGTTTTATCAGGACGACGGTTACTAAGGGAGAAAGACACCTTCATTCGCGCTAATCACAAGGACTGCAACTGGGAGAACTAACTGAGTTGGATACTTAGAAATCAAGCAAATTATACAGAGGCACTGGCAGGACGCGTGCCAGATGGAGACAGAGAACCAAAAGAGGTTTTCTCTTCTCTTACAAAGCTAGAGCTCCGTCCAATGAAATTAATTCAGGAGTGGCAGAAGGAAAAGATACTCTTTCAACCCACTCCAGAGAGAAAATCAGCATTTGGGGTCAAGGGAATCAATTTAAAAACTAAAAAACTAAATGGCCTTCCTCTCTTCATACTGACACCCCCCCCCCCATGACCCCTTCTGCAGCACAGGAAACCAACTACTGGTTGCTGGGAAGGAACAGAGGCGGAGTCCTCCACCCCCACCCAAGTGAGGGATGGGCCGATCAAGCAGGAGGGAAGGACTGGCCCGGAATCCCTCCCCCCTCCCGAGAAATGGACCTGCTTCACCCTCCCTGATGCTGTAACCATTACACCCCACTCTCTTTACCTCACCCGGTTCTCCCCAGGCGCTGGGATGCAGATCTCTACTGCCTGCCCCCTGTGGTTTTATAAAAGGCGGATTCTGACCCCAACCTTTTTTTGACCCCCTGAAGAGAGGGTCGCCCTCGGGAAATTTGGTTGCTGGAAGGAGAGGAGAACCCAACGGCAGGTCCCCCCCTTCCTGTTGCTATTGCGCCACTCGGTGCTGAAAAAATACCCAGCAGCTGAAATTCATTCCGTCCCAATGGAGGGAAGAGAGAATTGGCCTCTTCTGCAGAAGGAGAAAAGGTAGAGGCACAAATATAGCTCATCGGGGGCTAAGCTAAAGTTATGTTTCCTTAGAAGTGAAACATGGGGTACAATTTTAAGGTTATAGAAATTGGGTATTTTTTTTAATATTAAACAAAACCAGACTGCCAGAACTAAATCCAAATCGGTTGGATATGAAATGGGATATTTAAAAAAATCTACAGATATGTTGAGTGCCAAAATGGAAGCTATAACGGAGACTCTGCTGATTTCCTGGCTGTGACAAATGAAGCAAAAAGTTATATCTGTAATTTAGACATGTAGTTTAGATTTTATGTTACATATTTGGTATTTTTATCTTTTTCTAGAAAGGTGCCGTGGACGTGCCCTGTGGTAAATCAATAATATGATGAGGACCCCTCCCGAGGCCACGCCAGAGGAGAATGGATCAATCGCAGGAGGGCAGCTGGCCGAGTGGGATTTGGCTGAAGGAGCAGGGCAGCCCTGAGGCTTCAGGTGGGAAAGGAGCACTCAGGGGCAGCTGGTTAGGGAAGGTGAGGAAGAGGAGCTACCTTCCTGCACCAGATCCAAGGACATGTAGGGCAGAGGAAAGGCAGGAGCAGCGGACGTCAGCCCGATGGCTCGCAGGGAGGGAGCCTCACCCCTCTGGAGGGGCTGCACCAAGAAACCGGCTACTTAGCACAGCAGACAGATGCACACGTGCACAAAACGTAGTCACTGAACCAGTAATATCACCAGATGAATCCCACCCCTGGATAGGTTCTTTTACTAAAGTTAAGCGGTTGCAGTGAAAGTAAATCTAGATCCGAGCATTCATGCCCAAAAGTTAGTTACACTTTCTCCCCTGACCCTCCTCCTTTGACCGGTTCATCAGTGTCCAACAAGATTCCTTTTCGGTCTTTTGGGAAATGCTTTGAAGTTTGGCACCTCTCAATGCAGTTTTGCATTCTCTTCCCAGGCCAGGTATCTTTGGCTGGCTTACTCCGGTCTGACACCTCTGGTTCTTTCAGCTTGTACCCCCCTCCCCCATTTGCCTTCCTATTCCCAAACTTTATTTACCCAAATTCTCCCCACTCCCCTTCCCTTTTATGGCAGGATGCCAGCGATGCGAAGAAGCTCAAAATGGCAGGCCTGACACGAATGAACGAATAGTAGTTTTGAAAAGTTCAGAATAAAATAATCCTTCTTCTAAAACAGGATAATAAAATATGATTCAAAGAATAACAAATGCCCATCCTTGAAAGATCTGCTGCTGACAATTGAACCCCTGTGTGCATGTGTATGTGTGTGAGAGAGAGAGTGTGTGTGAGTGAGCTTTCCTGGCAAGATCGGGTGGATCCCTTGTGTCGAATTCTTTTCCTGATGCAGAAGAGTGAGCCAAACACTCCCTAGACAGCTCTGCGCAGGCCTGGCCTGCAGGCAAACCCAGTGCTGAAGAGTGCGCCATAGTGCTTGAATCCTGCAGGTGGAGATTTTAAAAACGCCATTCTCCCCCGCCCCCACAAAAAAGGGAAGGAAGAGCGCTTGAGCTGAGCCATGCGACTCAGAGAAGCCCCGCACCCTACAAAAAAGCCTCTTTCAGCGTTTTCTGCCCACAAAGATCTGTTTTCCAACTCTGACAGGAGGAAGCGCTCAGCTGCTACTAGCTCTTGAGGGCCATCCAAAGAAACTCAGAATCCTCCATTTTCTGCAAAGCCAGAGCCAACAGGCCTCTGTGGCTCCTTTGGGGCCATTCGTGTGTGCCGGGAGTGCAACCACAGGGGGAAGACTCACCAGGTGGGCAAAGCTTTCCGCCCTTTGCCAGAACTTCCAGTGAAATGCATGGACGAGAAATTAAAACTTCAGCTGCGGTGGCTGAAGGCACTGAAGAGCCTTGGCAGGAGAAGGAAGTGGCTCTTCCGAATGCCCCAAGAATACCGTGCCGGTGCTGGCCAAGCACCCAGGAGGGAGACCCGAGATATCCCACTAGGGAACAGATTCTCAGATCTCAACATGATCCCCACCGATGGCAGCGCAACCCAGCAGGAAGCTCTTCCTTCTGGGCTCCCCAGTATTTGTCCTCCGGGGTTTAATCTTGAAGCCCTGTCTAGCGAAGCTCAACCCGGGGAGCTCGACAACTCTTCCTCGGACCGAATCCCCGTCTTGCCACTAGCTCAGCGGGTGATTCTGCCAGGCGCCTTTTGCGGTAGGCAACCTCTCAAGAGGAGAACTGGATGGGGCTCAATTCTCCCTCGAAAACTTCCGGCCACCCAGGATTGACCACTGTTCTAGGTAAGGTGACTTAAGAAATCACCACCCAACGAAATCAAGACAATCCTAGCACTTAAGATATAAAAATTAAATTCAAGCGATCCAAATTATCAAGTTTTCAGGACTGTCCTAAGGCAGAAGATTTGCAGCGAGAGGCCAATGGGGTGAAGAGGACACTGACTTTCTGCTAGATTATCAGTCTCTCTCCAATCTGCCTCCAGCAAACCACCACAGTTCCAGCTACAAGAGGCCAGCTGGAAAAAAAACCACTCTTGCCCTTGCAAAAGACAAGTGGGAAAGGAGGCAGATGGGGGGACAAATCAGACAGGAATTGTGGCAAGACAATGTCAGGATGGGGTGATCATACACCCATCAACTTCAGACTCACCACTCCAGGGCAACTTGCGTGGAGCAGAAATGAGCAGAACTGGGACACTGTAGTTAAGATGCTGAACTAGGACGAAGGAAAGCCAAGTTCTGGTCCCTTCACAGGTATGGAAACCCTTGGAGTGACTTTGGGCCAATCTCAGCCACTCAATCCATCCTACTGTGAAACTCTGTTGTGGAAGAGCAGGAGGAGGGAACCGGAGGGGAGGATGCTCTGTGTGCAACCTAGCAAATCAATTCTGAGTTAATCAGGCCGCATCCAGTCTGTGAAAAGCCAAAAGATCTACTACTGGATCCCTGCCCTTCACTCCAAAGGCTGGGAAGGAAAAGCAATGACTCCTCATTGTGGAGAAGACAATAGCGTTGGGCACAACTCAGAGCTGGAACTGCCTGGATAGCATCCTAATTGGTATCCAAATTGGCTTAGGAAGCCTTGAGCTCATAATCCTAACAGCACGGCATTTTTTGATCTAGACAGATGGATGGACGGATGGAGAGAGAGAGGGAGCCCCCAGATTGGAGAGCAACGGTGCACAATTCCAATGACCACAAAGCAAAACGAAACTTAAATCCAGCACAAACGGAGTCATCTCCGGCTGCCACTTTGTCCTGTGCTAAATGTTTTCTTGGATCAAGGAACTTAGTAAAAGCCCCACGCTGAGCGTGGCCAAGACGAGGGTTCAGCCGTTACTTGGGGGAAAAGGGCAAGTGGAGAAATTCATCCAAGCAGTGGGATGGAGGGCAGGCATTCGGATTCTTGCAATGCCTCTTCAGGCCCGAGCTTATTTAATGGAAAACAGATTCAAGGCGGAGCAAATGAGATTGCACCACAATATTCAGGAGGCAAAGCAGGACTTGGTTTAGGTCACTTTTCAAACAAATTGAATATGCCAAAATTTAAAAGGGTGTGTGTGTGTGTGTGGAATTGTTCAAGCTGGTAAAAAAAAAAAAAAAAGAAAACCCTCCCCAACTCTGGGCAGTTGTTTTAACAGGAGGAAACAGCAGTTTTGTGCTTCAGACTAACAGGGGGAAAGAAATGCAGAGTGTGAATTAGAGTTAAAATGGGGAGGTAAGTAATTGGCTTCCCTTCTGCATGGAAAAGGGTTATGGGAAGCTCCCACGAGAGAGGGGGCCCCTGCTCCTCCTCCTTGGCCCTGTACAACTGGAAGGAGAGAAGTGGAGCACCGACCGTCTTCAAGGGGCTTTCCAGGGAATGAGGAAAGGCAACCGGGAAGGGGGTCTTTCAACTGAGACGGGCAGGGGGACATCACACCAAGCATTCCACGGAGCTGCCAGATGCAGTGATGGTCCCAATCAGGGGTGGGATTCAAATTTCTTAACAACCAGTTCTGTGGGCATGCTCTAATTTGTGGGTGTGGTTTGGTGGTCATGTGACTGGCTGGGCATGGCTTGTATGTAGATATTGTAAATATTTATGTAGATATTGATTTTTTTTATTTAAAAAAGCAACTTTTACCCAAAATGAGGCAAAGTAGGCAGGCAGATTGAGTTGCTTGCAGAATCACAGAGTCCCTCAGAGATCTACCTTTCTGCAATCTGCTGCCTGAGTCTGCACTGAAAAATAGGAGCTTCAGTCCTAAGGAAGGTTTCAGCTCTGCTCTCAGGACAGTGATGCAATTTGCCAGTTCTCCGAACTTTGCAGAACCGTAACAACCGGTTCTATAGAACTGGTCCGAACCAGTAGAATCCCACCCCTGGTCCCAGTGCTCACCATGCAAAAAGGCACCTGGTTCCCCAGCATCAATAGCATTTAGCAATAGCACTTAGACTAACATACCGCTTCACGGGGCTTTTACAGCCCTCTCTGAGCAGTTTGCAGAGTCAGCCTCTGGCCCACAACCATCTGGGTCCTCATTTGATCCACCTCGGAAGGATGGAAGGCTCAGTCAAGCTGGAGCCAGTGAGATTCGAACAGCCAAACTGCTGGCAGTGGGCAGAGTCCGCCTGCAGTACTGCATTCTAATTACTGCGCCATGGCGGCTCATGAAGCTACAAATGGGAAGCAAACTTCTTTGTTGCTGGTCCTGTCCGATTCTCCGCAATCCCACAGTCCACAGCACGGCAGGCCCCCCTGTCCTCCCTGCCTTTCCCAGAGTATGCCCAAAGTCATGTTCATTGCGCCAATGGCCCTCTAGTATATCTCGTCCTCTGTCCTCCTTTTGCCTCCTATGTTTCCCATCATCGGGACCTTTCCAAGGCGTGCTCTCTTCTCACTTGGTGGCCAAAGTATTTGAGCTCCAGCCTCAGTATGGCCACTTCAAAAGCAGAGAAGTTGCCACTTCCCCCGCAGCACAGAGGAAATCAGACTCTGGGGAAACAACTAAAAAGGCCTCCTTCCATTTGAGTTTTAGAAAAAGGGATCTGTGCTGTCCCAGCCAGTCTATGGGAATTAGATAGTTACTTAGGAATTATGAGCTGATCCCTTAAGGGAATGCATCTTGGTAAATGAAGTTAAAGGTATCCTGGGAAATGTAGTCCATGTCACGTGACCACATCTGTAATCCTGATTGGTCACTAGTTTGACCCTCAATGGGTTGGGGGAGGTTTTCCTCATTCTTTGTCTGAACTCTCTAACTCATGGCAGCTTCTTTCTATCACTATGCGATGGGTTAGGAGATAACCCTCTTTTACTACAAGGCAGATATATGCAAAGGACCGGTCATTAAAGAAGAACTTCATCACAAACGTGAGTTATGAGGATACCTGATGAACCAATTGTTATGGATGTCTTATTGAGTTATCTATCCGCATCTGTACAGCTTCAAATCCACCTCTGTGCAGGACGGTCACAGAGCAGGCCGATCGGCACCCACATTTGTGAAGAGATTGGACAACATGGGGACAAAAGCAAACTCCAGTTTCAGCCTCTCAGAGCCGCCGCTCGTTTTCTTACAGTTTCCCATAGTCAGTGTAAGTAATCAGCTGAAGAATTCAAAAGCAGGATAGGAGGAAGAGTTTATCAAACAAGTACAGAGATTAAATAAAGCCTGTAGCATAATCTGCTCAGCAGGAACAGTTCCAAGCTAAATAGACTGACGCATACAATCCTACTGGCACTTCACATACAAGCAGGCCCGCTGCCAACTTGCCCAAACGTTTCCCTGTACCAAAGGGAACATATATATATTGCCACCCAACTGTACTTGGTATCCCCACCCACTTTTAAGGCTGCATTTTAAAAAGTTGTGTTAGTGCGCATTGTGGAAATGCTTCCTTCCTCCAGATTCCCGTCCTCTCCCAACAAGAGGCATCCAGCAGCTCGGCCTGACTAGGGCTGGATAATAGGCCGAGGCCCCTGCTCCCTCGTATTATCTAAAGCCCAGAGCCGGTCTGGTCCACAACTGCCCTTTCCACAGGCCAGAAAACCAAGACACAAGCCAGGGCTAGCAAGAGGCCAAGAGGAAGAGCCGTTCGAAGAGCTGAGCAGACACCATGCCGTCTTTTTTATTCCCTTCCTTCTCCGCTTCTCAGCGGCTGCCGTTTCCTTGCCAGGGTTTTCCACAAGTGGTTGCCTCCTTCCTGGGACGAAGAGAAAGTGACTACTAGCCAAGGTTAGCTTTGTGCCTCAGGCGGCTCTCACAGCCTCCCAATTTCTGATCTGGGGCTTTAACCACAACATCAAAGAGGCTTCTTAATTCATTTGAAATCAGTACTGACAGCTGCGAAGGCGGCAGCGACCGATAGCTTTTTCTTGCTAACTTCTCCTTACTTGGTTAAGCAATATTTTTTTAAGCAGATGCAGTCTGAGTCCAGACTGATTTTTCTTTCAGCTGCCAGTTCAGCTTGGGGTGCAACTAGCAGGTTCCGAGATTAAACCGCTGATCAAAATGTAACTTATTTTTGTCTTCATCAACAAAGATTAGAGTTTGTTTACTCACCATACAAATGTACTGAATAGCCGAGAGCAGATTACCTTTATGAGTCTTGATAAAATTAAATAAACACAATGACCAGGAAACAAAATGGCAAATATGAAAGGCATGGAATGAAGAAGAGAACAGCAACTATTTCCATTTGAGAAAACCCAGAAAATATACCAGGGGCTCAAAGAAACTCAAAGCAAGCTGCAAGGGACGTATAATGGTCCTGAAACAAGCCAGGACAGAAAGACAGACAGACAATCAAAATGGCTGCCAAACGTTTCTCCTGAAAAGAGAGGTGTTGTTTTGTCTCACCTGATGTTTGCAGGATGTAAGAGACTCCGTTTGTCCCAGCAGGAAGAGAACCCAATGGAGCTGGGCTGTAGATGTGGGCCACAGTGAGGAGCTGGCATGCAAAAGCCCAAATGCATGAGAAAGACCCTCACCCAGAACCCACCAAGCCTCTGCCTCCACCACCATCAAGGAAGCAGAGACGCATCACCTACTACACTGCCCCTAATTTGGACCCCACCGTGACATCCCGCAGCTCCCTTTCTCCAAGTCACTGCCACGGGGAGGAAAGGGTTGAGAAAAGGCATATCTGAGGCAGAGCCAATGCTGAGCCTCCCCTCAGCCTCCTCCTCTAGTGCCCCCTCTTTCCTCTTGCCAGGGGGTCCTGCCCAAGGAGGAAAGCTGCCCCCCTTCAGACTGGTGGTGAACCCCGAAGGGTGTATTTGTAACAAACCAGCTGGACAATTCTGCTCAGAAAGCAAGAGCCAAAGACAAACAGTTTTACAAGACTGTCACAAAACAAGAGCAAGAAACCACAATCACAAGCCTTGTTCTTATAGTAAGGATATTAAAAAAGAGTTATGTGCTTGCCAAAGAAAATGGGCCCCAAATGCAACTTTCTAAACCCTCTATTAAAAATTGGGAGGAAAAAAAAAGAATTACGCAAAATTACTTTGAAAAGCTTTATAAACAAGAAGAAATACCTAATGAGAATATATTGCAATATTTAAAAGAGAAGGGTCTACCCCCAATAGTGGACGAAAAGAGAGAAATGTTGAATAGGTTGAAAGTCCCGGTGTGCAGCCTGTTCCTGCATTCCAAGCGCCCAGGCCGAGCTGCAGCTGTCCCTCTCTCGCCAGCGCCATCTCCACCAACAGCGGCAGCAGTGGCGGGAACCGTGGAAGTTAAGGCGGCGGCTCCCCCACCCGAGAAGCGGCTGAAATGCTTCCACGGTTCCCGCCGTTGCAGGAACGGGCTGCGCACCGGGACTTTTACAAACTTGCAGAGCCCGAGGCTGGAGCACCAAGGGTAGCAGCAGCAGAGACGCTCGCTCGGCTCTTCTCACGCCCACCCAGCCACTCGGGATTAAACCAAAACGCAGCACGTGGCGCTCCCAGGTACCTCAAAATGTTTTTTTTTCCTGTTGTTACGTGGACGGGGGAAAAGCGGGAGCGACTCAGATGCTGTTGTTGGAGATAGCGCTGGTGCGCGGTGGGGGAGAGAAAGTAATTCACACCCGAAAAGACGTCCTAGCCGTTTTTTGGGGGCGGGGGTAAAAAAATAAAATAAAGCCCGGCCTTATTTTGTGAGAAACACGGTATTCTTTATAGAACAACCTATAGAAACAGGAAGTATTCTACTCCAAGAGACAGAAGAATTTGGGGAAGTGGCGGGATTTAAAATTAATAAAGACAAGACCAAAATATTAGTTAAAAATCTAACGGAGAATCAGAAAAAAGAATTAGAAAAGGAAACTGGATTACAAATTAGAAGATTAAATATTTGGGAATATGGTTAACAGCAAGATGTTCTTCAATAAAACAAGATAACTATAAAAAATTGTTGCAACAAATAAAGATTTAGAACTATGGGGGAAATTACAAATATCCTTATTGGGAACAATAGCCACAATTAAAATGAACATCTTGTCCAAATAGCAATTTGGACAAGATGTTCATTTTAATTGTGGCTATTCTATTATCTATTTCCAAAAATCCCCATAAGATTCGATTAAAAGTTCTTTGAAAAGTTAAATAAAATACCAATAAAATTTGTATGGTTAGATAAAAAACCACGGATAAAAGCGAAAATGTTACAGGATAGCAGAAGCAGAGGTGGCTTTGGACTCCCAGGCTGGGAACTGTACTATCAAGCTGCGTACTAAAACTTGGATAAGGGAGTGAATCAATTTGAATAATAAAAGGAGATGGTGGAGCTCCACTGCCCGTCTCCTTCAGCCTCAGCTTGACCAGCCCAAGTTGAGCCTGCCTGTGCTTTGGCTGGAATCAAGGACAGGCAGACGGAGGAGCCTTCATCCTTCCGCAGCATCTTGCCAGCATGGAAGGTGCACACTCGCCCAGGGTTGGCAGAGCCACTTCTGGGACATGTGCCCAGAGCGATAACACCACAAAGACCTGTTAAACTGGTCCTGCAACTAGAGGAGACCAACGGTGTCGTGCCATTGAATTCTTGGGGAAAACGTCAGGTAGACAAGCTATTTTTCTGAAATTCACCCAAGTGCAGCAGTACTGGGCACTCCCTAATCCAGGGCAGACACACTTCAGTACTAAAACTGCAGCTGGGTTTGGGTTGGGCTGGCACTCTTCTGAGCCCAGAGGCCCTCCGACGGGAGGGTGTGAGCTCTCGGGGAAACGGTGAGTCTTTCAGAGGGGAGTCCCAGCGCTGGCATTAAAGCAGAGGAGCAGCTCATGGGCCTGACGTCAGGATGACTTTGGCTTTGCCGTGGGGGGGAGTTGTCCGGAGTGAGTTTTGACAGGGGCAAATCTGGGGGTCTCGCAGTCTGCCAAGACGTCTCAGCTCGATGGTTTGGCATTGACTGGCGTCTTCTGGCGGTATGCAATGCATCCATCCACAGCCTTTGGAATGTCTGTAAACACGTGTGGATTATGTTTGCTGCCTTGAGGAATTGTAAAAACAACAAAGGCAGTATACAAATAAATAGTTTTTTTTTTTAAAAAAAAAATAATGCTCTTGTATCTGTTCTTTTAAACGTGTAGACTTTCAAAAGAGAGTAGTTTTTTCTCTCAGAACAAAACCATGCATTTATAAAGCTATTAGAGATGAAACAGGAAGGTGGGTTTTTTAAGAAGAGTAAAGCAACCATCCTGGAGTTACGAACTGTAGCCTTGTGGCCGAAAATCTTGCTCTTTCTCCTCAAGGCAGCCAAAAGGCAAGGCCAGAGCAACACCTGCAGAAATGCCCCCGTTTCCCTCCCTCTTTCCAAAACCCCACCTGGCACGCTGAGAATTGCAGCCCTGACACCAGGAGCAACTCCCCACCTACCCAACCTGCCTTCAGAAAGGGCTTCTCTCCTGCATGAAGATTTCTGGGTCAACAGCACTGAAAATGACACCAAGTGGAGGGAGTGGAGCTGCCTTTGAAGATTAACACCGTGGAAATCATGGAAGCATCTATGACCCAACACCCTAGCGTAGAGGTTGACTCTGGGAGAACTTGAAAGTTAACTCCAGGGTGGTTGCTTTACTCTTCTTAAAAACCCATCTTCCTGTTTCATCTCTAATAGCTTTATAAATGCATGCTTTTGTTCTGAGAGTCTAAAATATGAACCCCCTAATAAATTCAATCAATGACTGAATGACCGGTCATTGTGAAGACTGCCTGTACTGTGACAGGAGGCTGAAGCATAGATGCTTTCCAGTTTTATAAACTTTTCATTAACCTGTTTATTAACACTTTATTCTGCTAAATGCGCCGTATGCAGTTCCACTTCCAACCTCCTAGATGTAACTAAGGCCATTGGGTATTGGGATTAAGGCGGCAGGCTAGAAAACAGGGGACTGTATAAATCTCCTTAGGCATGAAGACAACTGGGTGGCTTCACTGGGCCAGCCACTGTCTCTCAGACCTGAGAAGAAGGCAATGGAAAACCTCTTCCAAAAACCTTTGCTAGAAAAACTGCAGGGGCCAGTCCGGGCAACTATCAGAAGCTTATTGAAGGCATAAAACAGGATAACTATTTTCAGAACTAGAAGAGCAGGGAAGGAAACGCATTGAGACACAGGAAGGCACGCAGTTCAATAGCTTCAGAAGATGACAAAGTTGACTTTTAAATTTAAATAGCAGTTATTGAGGAGAGAGAAGATAAGAAGAGTTTTCTCTACCAAAGATCTTAGCATTTCACATCAAGAATTATTCAAAAACAACAACAACCCCGCCATAGTTTGCTATGACCTCGAGTTGGCCTTCAGCCTTTTGACAACTTAGGTCAACCTCTTTGATGCGGGAGGCCTCCAAGGACTCTGAGGCTTTTGGAGAGACCCACTGGAAAATTTGAGGCAGGCTTTCCTGAAAGCGGCAGGTGCTCCATCCTTTGCCCCTTGTTCCTCTCAATTCATGTGCCCGGATGCCAGCGCCAAGCAAGCCCAGACGAAAAGGGCATCTCAAGGCAACCGGTTGAAAACCAACCAGGCCACAAGAAGCAGAGAGCCAAAACTCTCATCCCCCAAGCCTTCCTCAGGACCCAAAGGGCACAGCCGGCCTTCCACAGCTGTGTACTGTTGTTCCCAAGCCCCCAAAAGCCTCAGGATAAGGCAAGCTTTGCCTGGTCACAAGGGAGAGGACCAGTCACCCTGGATCACCCTGTCACTTACCCCTTAGGGGAGGGAAGGAGGAGCTTCTCCAAGAAATATTCGATTGGACAGGAAAATTAAAATGCCGGTGTCAAAACACAGGACCACGTGGTTGTCTCAGAAGCCGTTCTAGAAATGCGGAAGGAAAGGGAACGGGAACGCTCAACCACCTTTTGGAAGTCCGGGCACAATCCAACCCTACTGATGCTTTCCGGTCACCCCTAAGCATTTAAATTCATCGAGCAGCATTTCAAAAGACTAAGCATCGAGGATGGAAGTTCAGATCATGTCCTAGAAAACATGTTTTTAAGGCCTGGGGATTCCTCGCTGGGGGCCTCGTGCAAAGGAAGGCTAACTCTGACTTTTCTCCTCTGCAAAAAAAAATGTGCATTTGCTGCAGGGGCAGCACAGCAGGCTTGCCACCTATTGGGGAGGGAGGGGGGAGAAGACGGGTGGGGGGGAGAGGAGCTTCCTCAAAAGATCCTTCTCTCTTCAAAACCAACTGCTGGGGGGCTGCCAGGGGTCCTCTTGGCTTGCTTTGCTTCCTTCAGGCAAGGACAGGCAGGGGTTGTGGGAGGCTGCTGAGGCCCAGCGAGGGGTGCCAAGAAAGGCCACCTAGCCGGGAGGGAGGCGCGTGGGAGCCACGTGCCCAGAGAGCTCTCCTCCTTCCTTCCCAAAAGGGCCACCCAGCTAAGCTCCTGCTCTTCACCTCCAGGTGGACGGGACTGTAGCGGGCAGGAGCTTCGTGTGCACCCCCAGAGTAGCTGCGCCCTCTCGCAGGGCACCCCTTTGCAAAGGTTCAGCAGCAACGGCTCGCCTCCTACAACCTCCGCACATCTGGATTCTCTCAAAAAGGTTTGCAATGGTGTGAGGATGCGATGGCTTGATTCCTACCACAAGTGAAAACCATCCCCAGATTCCCACAATGCATTGCCCAACAAGCCATTCCTTCTCATTGGAGTCTGGACAGCATTTTGTGAGAATCCAACCTGCGCCTCTCTGTTGTCATGGCTGAAAATGAGAGTTTGATTATCTCTTCTACCATCAACCAGAGGAAGATTCTCGGTAGGCAGATTCTCCAGGATCTACCAGATCGGCCTCCAGATGTCTGTCCACTGACCATTCAGACAAGCGAAGCAGCCACCCCTGCTCACTTACAGGGAGAAAAGGGGCCAGGGGTTTATCTGGGACAATTCCTACAGCATTGTCAAAACTTGATAAATCAAAGGTATCTTTTGATTGGGGGTCTCCTACGCTGAAGAGATGGGGAGGGGGCTTTTGCCTCCTTACAGCCCCCTTTTAGAAGACTGCAGGAAGGGCACAGCCGAGTCATAAGGCATAAGGACCCCACACAAACAGAAGACATCCGTTTGAAGAAGGCATTATCACTCTCAAACGAATTATCCAAAATATATCCTGGCCCTAAGAACGAGGATCAATGAAAAAAAATTGAAAAGAGGTGACAGGGGAGCATCGTCCTTCACTTCTAAGACTCCTCAGACTGCAGATGAATGTAAGTTTAACAAGCTAATAAAAACCCAAACAGCAAATGCCTGTTTCCTTGTCAGACTGTGGAGAACGGCTCATTTCAGCCTTTCCAACCTTGGCAGGAAGCCGAAGGGCTCACCAAATTCCCCCTCGTGATCTATGAGCCATCCAAGGAAGCGGTTGGGAGTGGGGGAGGAGGAGAGGCAGAAGTCCGCTGAGCATGAGCCAAACTGGCTGACCCGACGGCAGCTTGTACCTTTTTGGAACGGCACCCGCAGCTGGAAGGGAGGAGAAACTGGGTCTCTCCCTTTTCCTGAAGATCATCCAGCTCGGCTCACAAGGCCAGCCTTCAAGGGATGCCCCATGCCAGAACAGTTGGCATTTGTCCCCCTATAGATCCCAAAGGTCACCTCCAGAAAGCCAAGACTGCAGGGGCCCTAAATCCCCTTTAGACCTCTAGGGCCAACCTCCCACAGCCAGTCTAAACCTCACCCTGAGACCCTCGGAAGTCTCTCCCCACAGATATCACCGATTTCAAAGGGGGGGGGTGTCAGCATCACATATGCCCAGAGTCGCTGGATACGAAATGGGCAGCCAATAAATTTCATAAATGTAAACACATCACTCCAATGCCAACATTCAGTTAAAAAAAAAAAAAGCCTTAACAGTAAATGTACATGCATGTACACGCACACACGAAATGTTTGAAGGCACCTATGGCAGAAGAATGCTTGTGCTGAGGACCACAAGGAGACGCGTCAAGCCTTTTCGAAAGCAGGTCGTGCCCAGCTGGAAAGGTGAACACCTTCTGGCCACTGCCTGCCTGCAGGCCTTGCCTCTTCTCCGTGGCTGCCTCGGACCCGAGCTCTCCTGCTGTCAGGGCCTCGTGCAGTCAGAAGCGGCTGGGGTCTTCAATATTCACTGGGACCCAAACAGCTGGAGACTGAAAAGGTTGCCCTGCCTTCCAACGCGCTCGAGCACTGCCCCTTCCAGCAGGAGGCAGCGCCTGGCCAGTCTGTCGGCGCTCATTAACGCCTAGAGAGGAAGTCCCAGTGGGTGAGTCGAGGGAGACACCCGCCAGCCCTCCAGAAGAAAGATGTGCCTTCTGTGGAGTCCTTGGCGCCCTGTGAGCTCGCTTGCTCTGCCAGTGTTGATCCGGTGGGGCTTCTGCTTGGAGACTCCCCAACTAGGATGAATTCTGCTGCAGAAAAGAACGCTCTAATCAAGGCACTGCCAAGGAAACCGCCCCCCCACCCCCCACTCTGGGAATGGGGATTTAATCAATACTGAGCGAAGCCCACACTCGTTCACACTGATGAGGTTACCTACTTGGGTAATGAAACGTCTGCAAGCAAGTAACCAAGCTGAGAGCGCACCAAGGACCCCACAGTTCAAATATCTCACAGGTGCTCTCTTCTATTAATGCGGAATCTGTACTTCAGATTTAAACTTTTTTACTTAGTTCCAAGGCAGTTTCAATATGGTCTTTCTATCACATCCATCTGAACTTTGGTTATACTTATTCCATGTCTTTCGCTACCGCTGCTCTAGATTTTGTCTCTTCTGCAACTCCTCATTCAGCCCGGATGGGCGCCCCAGGATTCACAGCAGAAGTCACACGACAGCACCGCAACCACCACTTGTCACCTTCTTGTTCCACGGATTGACAGGACTTGTAGCATAACTGCCCACTCTTTCACTGGAATCTCCCCGGCACTTGTTGGGATCCAGTAGGATCCATAAAGATCTCCATCTCTTCTGCAGTTAAGAAATAACAACTGCTTGCAGACTGGTGACCAAAAAGTGATTCAACCCTGACGCATTCAGCTAGGGAGTTATCATGTGTGCAATTATTGTGAAGGAACACCTGACTGATGGCCTCCTTCTGCCAACAGAGTTGAGGAGACTCCGAAGGCATTATGGGATAAATGTCCAAATGAAGGGCGCACAAAATATTGCAGCTCTTGCAATATTTCTTTCGAGGTGAGAAATCTTCCTGCTGTTGCTTAGATCACAGCATCTGTTTTCAATTTGCAACAACCTGGGAGGTAGCTCTTGGGGGGAGGGAAGCACAACCCAACAGCCTTAAAGGAAGAAGGTGCCCAATGACTTTCTAAGCCACTTACCTCCCCAAGCCCAACTGCTGAGGGGGCAGCGAGGATGGGGCAGGGGCTCTTCTTCCAGTGGGTGCTGCACAAGAATAACTGGGAGGAACAAACGTGGCAAAGAGGAGAGCCTGGGGCCACTTACTCAGGTGAGAAGAAGGCTTAGTCCAATGCTGCCTTTCCCAACCAGGTACCCTCCACCTGTGCTGGACAACGTCCCACTAACCTTAGCTCACAGAGGATATTGGGATTTGTAGGCTGGAGATCCCCTCACAAAAAATTGTGCAGGTACCCTGAAAGAACGCCTCAAATCTATGGGAAGTCTTCCTTGTGATTTCAACCCCTTTTGCCGCCGGCTCTTCCCTACAAGAACTCGCCAGTATCTGAAAACGGCGCTAAAAATTCCTTGTTAATGAGTTCCATGATTTCTTGACTAGAAGCCACTGAAATCAGACATGAAAACTGTCTGAAATATGAATTCAGCAATAGGAGACCTGTGAGAACAAAGGCTTTGTAAAAGGAGAAATGTAGATACACACTGTTATACATAGGCCTGAGAGAGAGAGAGAGAGGGAGGGAGGGAGGGAGGGAGGGAGGGAGAAAGACTGCATGTACATACATACTTGAGAATATCTCTGAACCAGGCTTGAAACGGTGGGCTGCGATAATGCTACTTAGTTTGGGTAATGAAATATCTCAAGAAAACCACCCAAGCTCAGGAGTACCAAGGACACACACAAACACACACACCAATTTTCAGGCCGCCACCTCCCAGCTAGCAGAGATCTCTAAGAAAACCACCTCGGGGCTAGAAAGCCCCAAGAAAGGCAGGGTCCCTACCCCAAAACATGGTTCCCATCCAGTGGTCTTCCCCAAAGCCCAGAGCAGCTTCAGAAATTCCCCTGAACACAGGAGCGGAAGACAGGAGGCTCGGATGAAAATACACTCAGCAATTACACCAATGCCACAACATTTATTTTAGACTTCAGATGTTTACGGGAAAGAATAACCTGTTATTGTCAAACATGACTTCCAAGATTACGTCAGCCTCTGAGAGCAATGGGCACCTTTCGGTTATGGTGGTTGGGGTTAAACGGCCATGGAAATTCTTTAAATAATTAAAAAACGAAGGCAGTTCCATTCTTGGGTATCTCTAAGTTAATTATTTCTTGCAGAGGGATACTCTAAAAGAGGCGGAATTCTCGTGCCAAGCTAAAGCTACACAATCCGTTGATCTCCTACATTTGCTCAGACCCCATTTCCAGCTGCACTGAAGCAGCATCAAACCCTAGACCCAAATGGACTGTCCTTTTGTTCTGCCCCAACAAATAAACCACATGGAAGTTCAGTGCTCTAAGTCTCTTCATATTCCACACTGAGACAAAGGCTGAACTTGCACTACACACAAACTGTCAACCTATCTTAGTGTAATCCGGTGCAGTACAGGGAGTGTACAAAAAGATGCATTATTCACACTTGATTTGCCGAATTGTCTGGGTTTACACAATAACTAAACCAGGAAGTGTGATTTGCTGCTGCAACTTGCTAATCCAGTTCCAATCAAACTCCATTACAATTATAAAAGCCCTTTCTGTTCTTGGCCAGAGCTACTGGATTTCAGGCAGCTGTTGGCCGGATGTTGCTGCAAAACTTTACGGATTAATTTTGCTGGAATGTCACCACCTGCACCTATTACCCTCTCAAGAGCACCAGCTGAGCACAAATGCACGCAAAAAGGAGGCGCAAAAAGGGTTCATTTGACAATTCCTGTTTTGTTTCAGTCTGATCACAATCCCATCCTTTGCAACACGGTGCGAGCCCAGAGAAATTCCAAAAAAGATTTGATGATTTGATTTCAGTTTAGCACATTGTATAAATCCAGTGTAGGTTTTCAACCAGGAAAGACAAGAAGTAATAGGTGAAAGCTCTTTAAAGAGAAGTCTAAGCTAGAAGTAAGGAGATGAATTGCTCTCTGACGGTGAGAACGATCAAGGGAACAGTTTGCCTCGCAGGGTAGTGGGTGCTTCATCACCGGAGGTTTTCAAAAATAGACTGGACAACTATTTGACCAGGGTGGTTGGTATAAGGCCTCCTGCCTTGAGCAGGGGTTAGACTAGAACAGGGGTCGCCAAGCGGTGGGAGAATCTCACCCCCAGAGCCCTTCCCCCAAAGGAATTAATCCAGGCTGTGCAGAAACACAAGGCTGCACCGCCCACATGGCCCACGGGAACCCTCTCCACCCACTCACTCCTTATCCGGCAAACTTGCCTGCTAAGTTGCTATTTTTCCAACCATCATCTGTTCTGCTGCACCGGGAGATTTAGATTAGCGAGGAAGCAGAAAATGGTTGGATTTCTTGCTTTCTAGCTAGTCTTTAGATCTTCAGCTCTGCTTTTAAGCACAGCCAAACCTCCCTTAGGACTGAAGGTTCTAGTATTCAGTGCAAACTCATAGCAAGCAAATTTTATATGACAGACTGAGCTAGCCAATGGCAAATAGATAGATCACTGAATGATTCTGTGAGCAACTCAATCTGCCTGCCTGCTTTGCCTGATTTTGGGTAAAAGTTGCTCTTTAATAAAAAAAAATCAATATTTATATAAATATTTATAATATTTATATACAAGCCATGCCCAGCCAGTCACATGACCACCAAGCCACACCCACAAATTAGGCCATGCCCACAGAACTGGTTAGTGGTCCTTGGGATCTAAAATTATGAGTTTGGTGGTCTCTGAGGTCCAAAAGGTTGGCGACCTCGGACTAGAAGATCTCCAAGGTACCTTCCCGCCCTACGATTCAGTGTCCTAAACCATGGTTTCAGGCATAAATGTCATGCAAATCCAGTCAAGTGTGGTTTAGAGCACAGTTCCACACAGCCTCGCTTTTCACCCACCCAAACCTGCTTAACTGTATCTTACTCTTGTGTCAGGGACTGAAAAGAGGCAAACCAAATTTGATTCATACCTTGTGCTGTGTTTCTACTGGAGAGGCCCAGCCACTCTCGCATAATCTAAAAGGGCCATGAGATAGAAGGTGACAAGGCCCCCTTTACCAGCAATGGGAATGCCTGGGGGGCAGAACGGGGGGGCCTGGGGTGACCCCTGCAAATTATCCCAGCCCCAGCAGAGCTAGAAGTTAAAGGGACCAGTGATGTCTGAGGATGTCACTGGAAGCACCTTGGCAGGGTGCTAATCCTGGATCAGTAGAAACACACATGGGGTGGCTCTTCCTCAAACAACCGTTGTTCAAGGAATCAGAGCTTATATAGGATATATGCAACATGTGACACACAAACACACACACACCCTTTGAGGCTAATCAATGACCTTCTATGCAAAAACCTAGCCTATCCCCTTGCCTTGGTTGGGCTTTGCCAGCTGCCGAAATGGTCAGGAGATGCACCCCTGACAGATGTTCTGAGAGTCAGAGTGATGTCCGAGAAGCTGCGCCAACACCTGCAGCTCAACCCCCTGTCCTTGAGACCTGATGCCTCGGCTCACAGAGGGCCAAGCTTCTGCCAGGGTCTCCTTTCCTTCTTTACAAAGAGAAGCTTCTCAGTCTAGACCAGGGGTCTCCAACCTTGGCAACTTTAAGACTAGCGGACTTCAACTCCCAGAGTTCCTCAGCCAGCCAAGCTGGCTGAGGAACTCTGGGAGTTGAAGTCCGCTAGCCTTAAAGTTGCTAAGGTTGGAGACCCCGGTCTAGACGCATCGGGAGAGGAGCTGCTTCCTTCCACCTCAGCCTGGAGCTCGCGGCAACAAGGCCAAGAGGCCAAAGATGGTGGCCACGCGGAAGCACTCTAAAGAGTGCAACCCAAGGAGCCCAGCCCCAAAGCAAAGGAGGCTTTCGGCCAAGTTCCCCTTTAGGAGCCAAAAGGCTCCTTCTGCCATGGAGGACAATCAAGGAATACTTCTCTTCTCTGGGGAATGAAAAGCACCTTCCTCGTTTTCCTGGCTTCTTTTATTTTCCTTTGGGAGAGAAGCGGATGTTTGCAAAGAAAAAGTAAAACATCTTCTTAGCCCCAAGGAGAAAATCATCCCAGTCAGTCATTGGCCTCCACTGGAAATCAGGTGTGCTTGCAGGATGCGAAAAAGCAGAGACCCCCCCCCCCCAACCCACCCAACAGATCACCTGGGGAAGCTGCCCTGTTGGAAACAAAGCCCATCTCGGGAGGCAGAGGGGGCCGTTCATGGGTGGGGCCGCCCTTGCCCCCCCTCCCCACGAAGGACCTTTGCAAGGCTCAGCATCCATCAGCGGCTTTCTTCTGCTCCAAGCCGCCTCCACTTCCTTTTTTAGCAAAAGGACAAAACTGGGCGAGGGAGGCTCTCTGTCAGCAGAAGGAAGTGACCTCGTACCTGTGGAGGAGCATCGGGCGCCTCTTCACAGAAACAGCCACCCAGGAGACGACGAAGAGCAAAGAGGACGTCGCTTTTATGGTCAAAACGACGCACGAAGCACTACTTCCTATTATGAACCATTCCCGCTGCTGGAGTTTTACTGGGAGAAAAGGGCCGCAGCCCCTTTTAACTCCCATCTCAACAGCAGATGATGCTGCAGGGACTGAACACTCGGAGATGCCGATTCAAACATGTGTCACTGAACAAGTTATGAGCTGGGTTCACACTTGACAGCAGGGGTGTCCAACCTTGGCAACTTTAAGACTTGTGGACTTCAACTCCCAGAATTCCTCAGCCAGCAAAGCTGGCTGAGGAATTCTGGGAGTTGAAGTCCACAAGTCTTAAAGTTGCCACGGTTGGACACCCCTGCTTTACAGTTTACAAACCCCAAGCAGCAGGTGACACTCCACCTCGTCAGAACTTAGCACGTCTGGTGATCCAAGCCAGGACACACCAGCTCTGGCTTAGTGCCTATCCAGTCACACCACAGAAAACAAGTCTCCTTTCAGAGTGTGACACCAACCGATAATCCCAGGCGGAGGCCAAAGCAAACCTAAACAACAGGTGGGGCTGGGAGGGGGGGAGAAGGGAGCACCTGCTGCAGTGCAAGAGGCCAGAGAGGGCCTCAAACGCCTCCGGGGCCAACTCAGGCAGGCTGGAAATGGGAACAGGAGGAAGGGACATTTGGGCACACTTGGTGGAAGTGTAAGAAAGCTTTAAAAATGGATTCAGATGTATATGTTGATACAGAGGATTTTAAAGCTTAATGATCAATTGAAGCCAGAAATTTTCCTTTGAGGACTGATGGATAAACAGAAAAAAATATCATGGAATCTTATTTCAATATATAACTACTGTGGTTAAGGTTATTAAAAGATGTAAGATTTGGCATTAGCCACCATGAAGGAATAGTTGGTGAAATTAAAGGAACTTGCTGAGATGGACAAACTGATTCGATTTCAAAAAAAAAGGTGATTATTAACATTCATTAATGACTGGAAAACACCTTATGGATTTTTTGTGCACAAAATTGATTTTATGACTGGTTTTGATGAATAGCAAGTTACAGAAATAAGATAAACATGACAAAATCTTACGTTGGAAGGCACTTTATACACACACACATACACACACATTTTGATTATATTTTCTTTTTTCCATCTCCTTTTTCTTTGTCTCTTTTTTTCTTTTTCACATTTACTTCACTACCGTTTTCTCTCTGAAGTTAGTTCTTATTACTCTTTATACTTAAACACTTTTGATAAAAGCTGTTTACAAGAAAAACGTCCTTGCTGCTTGCAATTCTCCTATCTCCTGCTGGCCGCATGCCTGCGCATCCTCTCCGGGGATCCTGTGTTTGGGGGCTTTCCATATCTTGGGTGCCGCACTTCCTTCCCCAAAGACCACGTCTAATCTGGACTGACCAGGGCACAGTTTCTGGGGCCTGAGCTTTTCCCATGGCAATTCCCCTCACCCTCATACACTCTGTGGGTCCTCTCCCCCCCCCCACACCCAATGCGGCTGCCTACGTACCGCTGAAACACTCTCTCTATCCTTCAATTGGGTGAATCATGCGTCGCAGGGCAGCATTATTTTAATCCACACACCTTAAGTGGGTTAACGTAAATTAGGCAGCCAAACTCTGGGGCCCAGGACTCCTGCGGGATTGAAATCTAGCAAAAATTGTGGTTGCTTCAGTGCTTCCAACACTCTCTGCCAGCTTCCCATAAGGGAAGTCAAGTCGGAAGTTGCTTCTCCTCCCCCTTTTGCCCATTCTCGGTGGTTCCCTTTCTCCCCTAAGGAACCATCTCTGTTAACATTACCTTAAAAGGATCAAAGAGGAATAAATGAAGCACCAAAGGCCTCTTTCTAGGCCACCCTGCTACAAGGGAAGCCAGCTTTCCAGTTCCCTCAGCAGCTGGCAGCAGCTTTGGTCCCTGGATAGTTGTTGCAGGAGCCTCCTCAGGGTCATGGCCCTTCGCCCTGCAGTTACTCACCCAGGGCACAAACCCCCTGAACGGAGGGAGAGTAGCTGCCCTCCCCACATCAGAGGCAGCCTTGGCACCACTATGGGACCAGCCTCCTGAGCGGAGGCCAACCTCACCCCAGACAGAAACGCAAACATCTCTACAGAGGCAGAGAGAGAGACCCGCGCTCCCTCCCTCGGGAAAGGGACCCGCCACGCTCTGGGCTTTCTTAGGTCCCTTTCAGCAAGGCCAAAGAGTTGCCTCCCCCAAAAGAGCCTGGCTTCCTGGCACTTGGGGGGGATCAGACCAAGGGAGGAGCGGAAGCCTCTCTGCCTTTCACTCTGAGGCCAGGCTTGGGTTTCCACTTCACCCACCTGCCCGGCAGTCGTGCCTCGATTTAGCAAACGTCTCCTGCAACCCTCCAGGTTTTCTCCTTACTTTGCTTTGCAAAAATCCATTTCTCTCCCAGAGGGAAACAAAAGCAGCAAGGAAAATGAGGAAACTGCTTCTCATTACCCAAAAAAAGAGAAGCGTTAAAAAATGGAAGTGAAAATATAGCCCTTATGGTTTGGAACACTGCCGCCCAGCCCAGCCCTGTCTCCCCGCTTTCTTCCTCCGGGCCAGCAGACGGATGGCGGATGCTTATCCCGGGGAAATGCAATTGGCTTATTGTTATGTTCCTTTCATGAGTTTTGTGTGGCTCCCATCAGTGAGCATTCAGGCAACCGCTTTCCCAGGTCTTGGGGATGGGGCAACCGTGAAGCCCCCTTTTTGATTTTGCTTTGCTTTCTTTTATTTGTTTTAGTTTTAATTTTTGTGCTTTGCAATGAGTTGGTTTTGTTGTAAGCCACCTAGAGCAGTGGTCACCAACCAGTGGGCCGGGGACCACTGTTGGTCCGCCAGAAAATTTTGGTGGTCCGCAGAGAAATGCCCCCCCAAAGCAACTCTCCCCCCAAAGCAATTAGTCCAGGCTGCAGGGGAACACAAGGCTGCGCCACCCACATGGCCCCCACCCTTCAGCCAGGCGCAAACCTTGAGTAGAGCCAGGCGAGCTGGAACTGGAAGTTAAGACCAATGGCGAGGGAGGAAAATCCACCCCAGGATAGCTTGGTGACGTTGGTGGGAAAGTCGGTCCCCTATTCCAGAGCTGCAGGAGTCACAGGACTGGCCCTTTGGTCATCCCGGAGCAGCTCCTCCAGTCCATGGCAGGCCGGTGCACCTGGGTGGAGGAGCAGCTGCTCCGGGATGACCAAAGGGCCAGTCCCACCGTCAGCAAGCCACCATCAGTCAAAATTCGTATTAGTGGTCCGCGGTATTTAAAATGATGAGTTCAGTGGTCCCTGAGGTCCAAAAGGTTGACGACCCCTGACCTAGAGTCATGTGGGAGTTGGGCAGCTTTTAAATTAAAAGCTAAAGAGCTAAATGTTCTGTTTTGTTATTCACTGAGCTCTGGCTGGGATAATTAACAAATACTGAAAATAAATCAAAATATCCACAAATAATTTCTGAGCTAATTTTAAGGGCTACCCATACCAAAGTAACTGGCAAGAGTAGTTACTAATGCAACTTTCAGTATATGAAGCTTTTGCAGGGACATCCTAAGACATAGGCACCAAAAAGAGAAGAGGGGCAACAGAATTAAAGTTTCTAGGACTGTGCAATGCTTCAGAAACAATTCCGAAAAGATTCTTAGAAGTGTCCAGGAGCACAAACAGACGTAACATCAGCAATTATATAGACTAGCCCCCGTTTTCTTGGGATAGTATCATGGGCTGGAAGGGAGCTTGCAGGTCCTTTAATCATACCCCATGTCCAAGGCAGGAGTCCTTATTCCATCCCAGACAAATGGCCATCCAATATCTGCTTGGAAACCTCCAGTGACGGAGCAGCTACCACTCCGGGAGGCAAATGGTGCCACGGATGAATTGCTCTCGCTGTCAGAAAATTCTTCCTTTCCAGGTTATTTCCAGGTTAAATATCCTCCCTCACCGTTGCTTCCTGTCCTGCCTGTAGGTGTTGGAGAATAAATCAATGCCCCCGTTCCTGTGACAGCCCTTCAAGTAGACAGTCCTCAACTTGCAACAGTTCGTTTAGTGTCTGTTCAAAGTTACAGCGGGATAAAAAAGTGACATGTCCGTTTTTCACACTTATGACTTTGCAGCATCTCCATGACCATGTGGTCAAAATTGCAATGCTTTCGTATTACGACGGTCGGACAGACGACGTGACTCCCCTGAGGTCATGTGATTTCCTTTTACAACCTATAGACAAGCAAAGTTAATGGGGAAGCCAGATTCACTTAACAACTGTGTTACTAAGTTAATAATTTCAGTAATTCACTTAACAAACTCTGGCAAGAAAAATCGTAAAATGTATTATTCTGGAGACAGGTTTCAAAGCAACTTACTGCTTCTGAGGGGTTCAGAAATGTATCATTTCCATTTGTTGGGAACTTAGGCAATTATTATTTCCAGTTATTCCACAGACTTTCCTGGCAGCAAATCAGCTCTAAGGAGATATTTGCTTCTATTAATGACGATTTAACCTAGCAGAAAAAAACACCCACGTATTTGGAATCTGCACTCCTCTTAAATGAAGGAAAATAAGAGTTCAGCCCTTGTGTCTCAATTACAGGCCATGCCAGAAGTTACAGAGCTCTTTGGTGAGGCCTCCAGACCTGACTTATCCTGCAACGGAGCTTTTGCCCTCTATAATAAAGACGTATCTAATTGCACACCCCACTTGTTATTTCTCTCAGATGTGTTATGATTATAGATTTCTCTCAGGCTCTGCATATGCATCTTTCAAAAGACACACATCAAAGACACAATACTGGTGAAACAGCGTCATTTCTGGGTATTTCTACCACCCCACCCATCTCCGGAGGCTCTTGTTGGAATGGACAAGAGGCTGAAATCAAAGGCAGGTATTTAAGAACATTGGGGGGGGGGGGCTTAAGCCTTTGCTTCTTGTAGTGTCTTTTGTGTTCTTCTGCCTATTCATTAGTAGCGCAAGGCTTACAGCTGTTTAAATGACACACCGCTGGTTTCCTTGCATCTGGAGTATTTCAAAATCCATCACTGTTTTTAAATATTTCTGCAAACAGACATGCGTCTCCTAGATAAAGTACTGTATAACTCCAGCCTTTTTCAACCCAGGCATTCTGTGGGGCTGTTCCCGGGAACAGAAATCTCACCTCTCAAAGTCTAACTTCTCTTGCAGGAAAGTGGCTTGACCGAGTTAATACTACGGTGCTCAGAATCCGGGAAGCTTCTCAACTTCCCACCTAGCCCACCGTAGCCAGCTACCTTAGGCCACCGAGTGAGAAACGGCAATCGACAATTGTAATCAAAGAATATATCCTGATCTTCTTGGAGTAAAATCACCCAGTAACTCCCAAATGCGTGACAGCCACTGCACTGTAGCTCAGCTATGAATGACAAGGTTCCTCCCAGGATCTGCACGCTTCACCTCGTCTCCAGATGGCTGTGCAGATGGAGCAGGGCTACTTTTCAAAGACGCCATGAGATCCTGGCTGTGGTCAGCAGACGAGCGCCATGATTCTGTCCTACCCTCACGGCCTTCCCCAGCTTTGGCATCCTCCAGGTGAATGGACTTCAACTCCCAGAATGCCTCAGCCAGCACAGCACAGCACAGGACATGCTCACAGCCTTCCAGAAAGCTGCGTTTCCAAGAGCCTCTGCAGTGACAGCAGTCAATAACCATCTGAGAGCAAACTCTGAACTACCAAGTTGGTGTTCCTACCTGGCTGACAGCATACAAAATGCCAGCAAATCCACACAGCTTTCCTCATGTTTCCTTGGGATTTAGCTGGCTCAAATCTCTCACACAAATCTTTCCTGGAGATGGCAGGATTAGCCACAAAGCCCTGACTCCTCTTCTACCCAGAAGCTGCCACATTTATGGTCGCCCATAATAACACTGCCAGTCCCACATCTGTGGGAGTTGGGAGCCAGAGCTGCTCAGGCAGCAGCGCCAAGTCAGCTGAGATCTGATGCCAGGAAAGGGGATGTTCAGGGAACGCTTAGAAGATCCACCTCTCTCAAAGCAGAGCAGCCAAGGAACCCCCCCAGGATGGCTGACTTCTTCGCCAAGCCCACCCAAGGGCAGCCCTGAGTCGCTTCCACCTCCTCAGGACTGGCCACAGGCAACCAGAAAAGCCGAGAGGGAGAAAGAGAAGCCTTGAGAATGGAAAGGTGGGGTTGGCAAGCAAGCGGGCTTCCAATCTACCCGCTTCCCATAGAGCTGGCTTTGCATAAACGAACCCTGGTTTGTGTAGCCATGGTTTACTGAATAAGCTACAAGTAAGCTGGGTCTACACATTGGGTAAATCATAAGCCGTGTTTTATAGACTGGGGTGCTGGGACTACAGGAGCCTTCCGGCCATAAGTAAGTGGCCCAGATTAGAGCTTAGCCAAGGTTTGAACCCATGCCTGAGGGTTGCCCAGCGTTCCTCTTTCATCTGGGTAAAGGGGAGCAGGTTGAAAATGTCCCTGGCATCCTAAACAAGGCTACTCTCTCTCTCTCTCTCTCTCTCTCTCTCACACACACACACACACACATACAGAAATCTGCAGGCAGCTTATTCTGAAGGAGTGTGAGGTGGGCAGACCTCCTTCCCTGCAGAGAAGCCCCTCACCCTCACTGGAGAAGGGCAGCTGACAGGATTCCCTCCCAACGGACTTCTGCATCTTACGCTGGGCACCTCCTGGAGCTGCTTCTGGGGAAAGGGCTCATCCTGCCTAGAAATGTCCACTGCTCAGGAGTGAGAAACATGCCACGCCATCTGGGTCTCAGGCAAACGTTTGAACAAAATACCCTGCCTATTATATGTTTACGAAGCTCAGGGAAGGATGGGTCCTCCAGAGACGTGGCCTGTCCTGGGGTTCCACGCACGCAAGGTGCTCTGCCTCTGCTCCCCGAAACAGGCCCTACAAGCAGAGCTCCTGGGAGCGGTGAGGTTGGCGGTACCCACGAAGGATGCCTCTCTGCAGGCGGGACGCGGCCTCCCTGGGCACCTGCGTCCCCAGACTCCCACCTCAGGAGAGACGCGGCGTCTCCAGCCCTTCCCAGGGGAAGCCAGGCCAAAGCAGCAGCCCAACCGTCCACCAGGGAGCCCCACTGGGTTTCCCACACGACCAACCTCCCGGCCCACTTCGCTCGTTCCCGCACATCCCGGCCCAGGAGCCTCAGGAAGCCGCCCCCGCGGGAGGTTTTCCCCCACATGACCCAACTCAAGCCACGGAAGCATCAAGGCCAGGACGTGCCCGAGGCGCCTCGCCCCCAGCGCCAGCCGCGGGGACGCCCCACTTGCACCGCCGGCGCCTTAACCGGGCTCTGCAGACACCGGGGCTTCTGACGTGGGCAGACCGCGGCGTCCGACCAGGCGCCCTCTCAGAGCGCTGAGCCGGGCCTTCAGCCCCGCAAGAGCCGGCGGGACGCGGAGACGCGGGGCGCAGAAGCAGGCGAGGCTCCCCCCTCCTCGCCCTTCCCCGCCAGGGATGCAGAAGCCCACCCACCCGCCCGCCCGCCCCCGACGGCTGCGGGGCGGCGGTCCGGCGTGTCCTCGCGGTCTCCCCATCGAAGCGCCCCCGAGCGGAGCCCGCGAGGCGGACCTGAGACGGCCGCCAGCCCCGCGCTCGCTCCGGTGCAGCCCAACGCCGCTCCATCGCCATCTTCCAAGGGGGCCCAGCCCCCCCCCCCCCGCGGCTGCCCGAGCGAGGGGCCGGCCGGCCGGAGGGAGGGAGGAAGGGGCGACGGGGGGCTCTGGGCGCCGCTTACTTTTGATGGCCCCGATGAGCGCGTTGCCGTCCTTGACCACGTCCTTCAGGAACCGGTTGGTGCGCTCCAGCTCCTGCTCGGAGCACCGCAGCCGCTCGCGGAAGGCCGGGCTGTCCAGGTAGCAGTCGCTGAACTCCAGCGCCGGGAGCCCCATGGCCGCCCCGCCCCGCCCGCCCGTCCGCCCGCAGCCTCAGCCCTGGCGGCGGCGGCGCGCTCGCATCCCGCGGCGGAGGGGCCGAGGCGGCTGCGGCGGCGGCCGGCGGGGCCTCCTGGCAGGACGGGCGGCGCTTCGGCGGCTCCGCATCGGCGGCTGCGCCTGGGCCGGCTCTGAATGAAGCGAGTGGGCGCGGGCTCCGGTCCCTCCCCCGGCGGGCCGCCCTTTGTTTGCGGCGGCTGGCGCCTCCTTCGCGGCCGCTCCCCTTAAAGTCGCAGGCGGCGCTGCCGGGCCCCCGCGTGGCCGGCTCTGGCCCCGCCCGCCTTCCAGCTGCGACCCCGGCCTCGCCAGCTGCCGGCAGCGGAGAGGGGAAGCCGGCCCGCCGCCTCGCCGCCACCCGAGAGGCCTTCAGGCTGATTCCGGCACGGGCGGCCGCCCCTCGGCTGCCTCGGCCAGGAAGCCTCGGAGGGGCGCTCCGTCCTCGGCGCAGAACGAGGCCTGGGAGGGGACGGGCGGACTCTCCTCCGCCTGCCGCTCTGTGGACGGGCTGGGTGGCTAGGCAGGAGGCGGGGGAGCTCAGTCGGGGCCCAGCCAGCTCTGGGACAGCAGCATCCCCGTCTGCCCCCAAGGCCCGGGCAGGTGCCTTCTGACCAGCGGGCAAGGGGCTCCCAGCCAGCCTTTGGCTCCAGGGGCAGAAAGCGGTGCCCGGAGGAGCCGAGCGGACGGTACCCGAGGCCTTGCCTCCCCGCTGCCTCCCTCCGGCCAGAGTTCGGGCCTGGCACCAGCTCAAAACGGGGCCGAACCTCGTTCCCCAAACTGGGTCCAGCTCCCCTTCGAAGGGAAGCCGCTGCCTTGCATCGTCTGAGCTGCGCCAGGAGCCCCGGCGGGAGAGCTGCCCGGCCTTCCGCTCGCCTCTCTGGGAAGCAGGCGCTGGCCAAAGAGGCAAAAAGGGAAGCCATGAAAGTCCCACTCTGGGCTGGGATGGAAGCAACACCATTGGCGGGCCGGGATGGATCCTCCTTGGGTGCTGCTGCTGCTGCTGAGGCGTCCCATTCCCAGCCTTCCCAGCCATGGAATAGAGGGGCCCCAGTCCGGCTTTTGCCCCTGGAGGCTGGCCTCCCCCGCTGGCCTGGGCCCAGCCTTCCATCCTGGGCCAGGAGCTCCAGAGCAGCCATGGCCATACAAGGGTGCTGGCGTTCCTAGGCAACAGAGCCAGGCAACCAAGTTGCTAGGCAACCAAGCTACAGATTAATGCCACTTTAAACCAGCAAGTTGAAGGAATCCAGGCAGCCAAGCACAGCCACTTTGCGTGAACAAACCCTTTTTTTATGCCATGTACAAATCTTGGCCTGCTCAGCAGGAGTTAGGAGCACAACCCTGGGAGACCCACTTCCTGTATTGGGGGTGGAGGCAGCCGGACCGTTCAGTTGATGGCTTGTAGAGTCCAATTCTGGTCACCGTGATACCAAAAAGATGCTGAGGCCCTGGAAAGTGTGCAGAGAAGAGCAACAAAGACAATGAGGGATTTGCAGGCTAAAGGCGATGATGATCGGTTAAGGGAGCTGGATACCTGTAGCCTATTGACGAGAAGGACGGGGGCGAGACACACGCTACCTCTCTTCCGGCACTTGAGGGGCTGTCATAGAGGGAGAGGTCAACTTATTCTCCAAAGAACCTGAGGGTTGGACTACAAGCAATGGGTGGAAGCTGAATAAAGAGAGATCCAGCATGGAACTAAGGAGAAAACTGCTGGACAGTGAGAACAGTCAGTGGAACAGCTTGTCTCTCAGGGTTCTGGAGGCTCCGTCACTGGACGCTTTCCAAAAAAGGTTGGACAACCATTTGTCCAGGATGGAATTAGGCCTCCTGCCTTGGACCGAGGGCTGGACTAGAAGACCTCCAGGATCCCTTCCAGCCTTAGGATTCTAAGTTCAACCCATCTTCTCCCTTGCCTGCTGGACAAGAAGAGGGAAACTGGGTTCTCCTTACCTTTGCGGCCCTGAGGCAGGAGAGAGAGGAGGTGCCACTTCCCGGCCTCTCCCCGATGGAGGCCCCAGGAAAAGCTCCAGAGGTTGCAAACTGTGGTCAGGTTTGAAGGCACAGCCTGATCCTGGAGGTCCCATAATTCCCCGCAGGGACCAGCTTTTGAGAGAAACCTCCATTGGAAGACGGGACCACCAGGCTTGGCAGAGCAACAAAAACTCTTGGCCCCGAGCTTCTCTTCTCTGACCATCTCTCCATGCTTTGCAATTAGCCTGTGTTTGAACTATTTTTCTTCAAAAGACAGGTCTTAAAGAGAAGACACTTTGGTGTCTCTGAACTGGGGGTGGGGGGGAATTCTACCTGTTCGGCCCAGTTCGGGCGAACCGGCAGCTCTGACGATCAGCTGTTGGGCCCACCCACTTGCCCAGCCTCTAGGCTGTGCTTTATATCCTGTTTTTCAAGCTCGGCTGATTTGCACGGCACAGCAGATTGCCGCGCATCAGCTGTTTAACGCACAGGGATTGCCGGGGAAGGTCAGTAGCCAATGCTCTGTGCGCAAAGCAAACTGGTTGTTACTCCGGATGAATCGCACCCCTGCTCTGAACTCTAAAGGTGTCTGAACTGTAGCAACTTCGAAACATGGACTTGAGAAATGCCGCTGTAAGTAATCCCCTCATTTGAGGCTTTATCAAAACCCTGGATTGGGAGGAGTTAAGAGGCTTTCTTGACTAGGATTCCCGTATCATTTCATCAATGAGAGTGGTTTAAAAGACTGGGATTGGATTGGATCGAGTTGACTGATTTAGCTGTAGGACGGCTTGTGGTTTGAATGAGCTTGTAACTGGTTTGCTTGTCAGATCACAAAACTAACAATGGTTTACTACAATCTATAGCAAGTAATTGGACAGAGCTACACGTCACATAGATATATGGGACTGCAGTAGAGTGCAAGTGTCATCATGTGGAACGTGGAATTGTTGCACAAATGCCATAAATTATGTGTTTTGTGCCCAACGCATGACATCCTCCAGGGTCTCCCAGTCTCCCATACAACAGCATACAAGTGCATAAGCGCACCAACGTGCCTACCGTCCCTGTCCTATTGTTTCTTTTATATTTTTTCATTTTTCTTATATGTATCCATGTATTCATAGCAATGTTTTTACTTATACCTATTATCTTGTAAGCAATTGACAAATAAAAATAAATAAATAAACAGCAATTTGAGGCAACCAAGGAGCAAGTCACGGGGCCTTTAACAAGCAACAAAAAGCCAGTTTTGTTTTCCATAATACTCTGGAAATTGGTGTGTCTATGTGCAGAAAAACTTTTGTGATGTGACGTTTACAAAGTAAGAGGAGCAAAGGGCTTCTGAGTAGTGCAAAAGTGCTTCTCCAGCAAGCGGCAGATTTTTGAAATGGGAAAATCGATGTCTGTGCCAACACTGAATGTTGAAACAAAAACAAGGAAATCATAAAAAGGCCAAGGCCTTTCCCTTCTCCGTGCATTTCATCTCATCTCTGTGGGGAAATGTCTTGTCAGGAGAACGTTATCCCGGCCAAGGCAAGACAGCATCTGTTTTTTCCCACTCCACCCAAACTACTCTCAAGAGAAATGTCTCAGCGTCCAACTGGCTTGGAGAAGTAAGGAAGGATCCTGTGATTGCTGATTTCCTAATGCCTTGGGCCCGGTTCTTCTGCCAGCTGCCTTACAATAACATCCTGAAGACAGAAGTGTGTGGCTAACAAATCTGGGTTCTTCCTTGCCCCAAAGCCCCTGTTTGGGGAGGGGGGTAAGACTGACTCACAGTTCCACCTACCTTCTGCTTCGCTCGCAGCTTGACAAGGAAGAGGGTGGAATGGAATGCAAGGGTGGGGAGAATGGCACCCAAGCGTCCATCGGTTCTCATGAGACGTTGCTTCCTCCAAGCAAATGTCCCAGTGCGGCTGGCGGGCTCCCATAACAAAATGAGCAGAAGTGATAAGGGTCCATTATGGGAAAGTGGGGAATGAACTATGCATGCTTTTGAGTGGGAAGTCCAGAACTGGTTTCTTCTGTCCAATATGGATTTATTCAGTAGAGTTTGTACTCTTCATAAAATAACATCCCAAGAGTTTCTTTTTATGGATTTGCCAACTGAACAATTAACATTTAATCAGCTCTCTAACTTGGGCCCCACCAGGAGGTTGGCAGTTTTGAGATGCCGGCAACTGACAAAGGAATAGAACGGGGAGGCAAAGCCAGGGGATGCGTCACTCCTCCAACGATGGCCCAGGGTGAACTCAGGATGTAAGCAGCTGGCACACACCTCAGACAGTGCATTGAGAAGCCAGAGTAACAGGCCATACTCAAGGGGGAGAGAGCGATAGAGGGACGCTATTTGGGCACCAAGAGTTGGCGGGCAAGCTATTTGTGGAAGGCGGTGGAGCCACGGTGACCCTAGGGAGCAAGTGGAAGGCTAGGTGAGCAACCAAATGGGATCACCCAACCGAGAGTAAGTTCCCAGCTACAGCTCACAGCCCATCTATGGAGCAGCTGAGAGAGAAGTTTGGGGGGCTGGAGATCCGGGAGCCACCTCACCAAGGGCAGCAATCAGAGGAATTTGGGTGAAGGCCATGAAATCGTTGCCTACCCCGTCTCCTCCCCTCCTGCAGCCGATGCTGCCAACACCACCCGGGGTGGTGAGAACCCCCTACCAAACAACAGCGACACCCGTCCCTGCTGCTGCCCCACTGTGGGTGTAGGTGCCAGCACACGCAGCCCCAGTAACAGCCGGTATCCCTGTTCAGGCACCCCTGGCAACAGTGTGGTTGCCACCTGGGTATGTCCTAGTGTCTCTAGCAGTCCGGTTCAATGGACAACCCAAGAACTTGGCCCACTTCCTGACCCAGGTCTGAAACTATATGGAGCACCATAGAGCGATGTACCTGGACGAGCATGTTTGGATCAATGCCGCTGCATCAAATCTGGAAGGGAACGCAGTGGGGTGGCTGGTGTCTGTCCACAACAAGGAGGCTCCGGAGCTGCAAAACCTGGATGCTTTCATGCAGGTGTTGAGAGATTTGAAAACTCCACAGCAGCCCATGAGCAGCAAC
Source organism: Pseudonaja textilis (assembly GCF_900518735.1). The sequence continues at coordinate 11,560,993 of NW_020769328.1, read as the reverse complement.
CCATATCTGCTCCCTACAGCACTGCAAGATTTTCGTAACCGGGCAGCTCACCTGAGCGATTGGCGTATGCTGGTCTGCCAATTCCAGGAGGGGCTGAACAAGGAGCTGTATTACAATCACCTGCTGGACTTGGGGGAAGCCTATTACCGAGTGAGGATTAAACCAGGGGCATGAGTGGAAATGACATTTTACTGCCCTCAGTATTTTAACCGCTTCAGTTTAACCCTTCCTACTTGCCGGATGGGAAGAATTTCTTACAAGATGTCCTCCCTCACATGCTCCGGTACAGAAGTATCTGAGAGGAGGTAGTTAATTCCACTACCCCATCCAGGTGGTACTCAGCACTAGCACTTGCGAGGCAGCAGAGAACCGTCTCTTCGCAGCTGGCTGGGGACTTGGTGATACAACCACTAAAAGATGCCTTGGAGGTGGATGAATGGTTCCCAAGACATAAAGACCACCTGTGGATGAAGGAGGGCTTGGCTTGGAAAGGGGAGCAAAATGTACATCCCAGCCAGCCAGAGAACTTTGGTGGAACCATGATTCAAAATCCGCACGGCATTTTGGGCTTGTGAACTTTCTTTGCCTGGTATAGAGACAGTTCTGGTAGCCAACGATGAAAAAGGATGGAGAAGCCTCTGTGGCCAGTTGCCCTGTGTATGCCTCCATGAAATGTCTACGTGGGAAGCCTCCTGGCTTGCTAGAGTCAGTAGCCAACCCAGCTAGTCTTTGGGAGGAGATATCCATGGATTTTATCATGGAGTTGCCTGAGAGTGCTGGGAACACAGTAATGTAGACTGTCATCAACCTGTTCTGAAAACAAGCATACTTTGTGGCATTTCTGAAGATTCGTTCTGTCTGGGCCCTAGCCAAGATGTTTGTGCAACACTTCCACAGACTATACGGGGTCTGGAAGTGCATTATCTCGAACATGGGGGTGCAATTCACTGCCAAATTTTGTCAGGAATTTTTTAAAATGATAAGTTCCTCCCAGGGACTTAGCTTGGCCTACCATTCAAGTATCAATGGGGCTGCTACCAACTCATTAGTAGACCAATACCTGCGCTATTATGTAAACTATCAGCAGGCTAATTTGGCCATTGGGCCTTTCACACAGGTGGCATAGAACCGTGATGGTGAACATATGGCATGTGTGCCACAGGTGGCATGCAGAGCCATTTGTGCCAGCATGCGAGCTGCAGGCAGACTTACCTCATTGGGCATATGTGCGCCTCACAGCTGATCTTTGGCCATTTGAGGTCTTTTTCAGCCTCCCAAAGGCTTGAGGAAGGCTTCTGCAGGCCGAAAACTAGACCTGTTTCATCACTTCCGGTATTTTCAGAAAAACAGGAAGTGACAAAACAGGGCTAGTTTTTGGCCTGCAAAGCCTGCAGAAGCCCTCCTGAATCTTTGGGAGGCCGAAAAAGGCCTCAAACCAGCCGAAAATCTGCTGTGAGGTGCAGTGCAGGTATGGGGGCAGGGGTGGGTGGGTAGGTGGGGATTATCTGTGCATGCATAGGGGGCATGGGAGGGCGCATTGCCTTCTGGGTGCTGGCACGCGAGTGCAAGCGTGCACACAATTTTTGGCACAGAAGCCCCCAAAGGTTAGCCACCACTGGCATATAACAACTCGGTGCACAGCAACACAAGTTTCACTCCTTTCAAAGAGGCCATGGAGCTGGAGTTCATGCCCCATGCCCGTGCCAGAGCCCCCACAGGAAGCTCCACCCTCCGTGTCGTTAGCCGACTGGATGGATCCTCTAAAAGGCACGTGGTCTGCCATGCATGAAGTGCTAAGGAAAGCCAAAACAGGCAAGCAGATCAGAAAAGGGCCCCCGGAAAGGAATTCAGAGGGTGGGATAAAATGTACTTGTCCACCAAGTACCTAAACCTGAGGCAGCCTTGCAAAAAGTTAGGTCCCAAATACATAGGGCCTTTCTAAATCATCCGGATCATTTATCTGGTGACGGTGGAGCTGATATTGCCAGGAAGCCTCAGGCGAGTTCATCCAGTATTTCATTGCAGTCCTTTAATACCCTTTTGTGGGGGTCTAGCTTGAGACCAGTCAAAAACCACCTCCTCCTCCCATCCTAGTAAGGGAGAGGAACACTATGCGATCCTAAAGCTTCTCGACTTCTCTGGATCACAAGGGGAAATGACAATACCTAATACTCTGGGAAGGCTACCCATTAGCAGAGGTTGAGTGGGTGGCTGCTCAAGATGTTAGGGCAGCTAGATTAGTTAAAAAGTTTCACACTAGGTACCCTCAACAGCCCCAATAGGGAATGTAGCAGTAGTTGAGTTGTAAGAGATAATGTTTATGTATGTTTATTGTTTTGACAATGAAAGGGAGAGGAGGGGTGGGATAGAATGCAAGGGTAGGGGGAATGGCATCCAAGTAACCGTTGATGAGACATTGCTTTCATCTCAAGGACACACCGAGCAGATGTTCCAGTGTGGCTGACAGGCTCCCATAACAAAATGAGCAAAAGTTATTGGTGGACGTAACGGGCTGTGGGTGGTCCATAGGAAAAGGGGAAATTAACTGTGCTTGCTTTTACAAGGGAAACCCAGAACTGGTTTTGCTTCTTCTGTTCCAGTGTGGCTTATTCAGTAAAGTTTATATTCTTGGTAAAATAATGTCCCAGAAGGTTCTTTTTCTAAATTCACCAACTGGACAGTTGACAGGGATGAGGGGTTCTTGGGCAGCCTCCAATGCTCTGTGCCTCACAAAGTGCGGGCCCAGGAAAAAGATTTTTAGATGTGCATTGGATGCTTCTTGGGCTCGCATTGGCTTGACAATGTCTAAAACCAGTTTAGATGTTTTCTTTCTGCTCTTCAGCTGGATCTCCGAAGACTCTCTTGAAACATATCAGCCTGTCCTGCAACGACAAAATCTTTCAGCAAGAACTTCAGACAGATTCCCCATTCATCAAGTGGCCTTAGACTTTCTCATCAGAAAAAAATTTGTGTTTGCACAATATGCTTGTTCAACCCAATTCCTGGATTCGTACAGTGTACTGAAGTGTAGTGTGCTGGGCTTGGCTACTTTGTGATTCACATGTTGAGTGCATCCACTTTGAAGAGGCATGAGATCATGGAAAGAATTGAGTCTTCCACCAAGTCTCGCGCTGGCCATGTTTGCATGACCAAATGCGTCGGAGTTCTGTTCCATCAACGCACTGCACCAGAATGTTGGGAATGTTCAATCGTTCCGAGCTCACATCTGCCAGCTCCTTCAGTATCTCAGGATGGAATCCGTCTGGTCCTGGAGATGTGAATTCATCTAAAGCAGATGTTCTGTTATCAATTCCGTGCCCACTTTGACTTGCATCCCTGTTTTGTCTTCCACACGGGTTCTTTTTATAGGTTGGACTATTTTTCCCTTTTGTGTAAAGACAAATGCAAAAAAAGGAATTAAGCAATTTTTGTTTCCCCCTGCTACCTCTCACCTTCTTGCATTTTCTCCCATTACTGGACTGATCATTTCCTTGACTTTCTTCTTCCTTCTTACATATTGAAAGAAATCTTTTGGGGGGGTTATTTTGGGCGTTTGTTGCAAGTCTTAGTTCATTATGAGCCTTAATCTTGCTGACTCCCTCTTTGCAGGTTTGAGCGACTTTGCTGGTATTTTGTTCTAGTTAAACACCCCTCTTTCCATTTTTTTCTACTTGTCATGTTTATCCCAGTTTATCAGAGAGTCTTTGTGCAACCATGCCGGTCTTATCTAAAGTGTCATTTTTCTTTCTCTGTGGTATTGTTTTTGTTTGTGCCTTCATTATCTCATTTTCAGAATATCCCAAGGATCATATACTGTTTTTCTCTCTAATATTTCTACACATAGAATCCTTCCTTTTCTCTCTCTCTTGATTTGTTGAAATCAGCTCTCTTAGAAGTCTAAAATACTAGTCTGACCTATTACCTATGCTTCCATTTTGGTGAACTATGATGTGGTCCCTCAAAGTTCCTACAATTTCCACTCCCTCAACCATTTTGGATCTATTGGTTAGAATTAAGTCCAGTATAGATGATAAAGTTTCATTCTTTTCCACATCAAGTACAAAGTTCAGAAGTGGCTTCTATGTGGAAATGAAAGTACTTATGTTCTTTTCTTTAATCAAGGTAATCAGTTTTGCCATTTCCGCCAATTCCATCAACCATTCTTCCATAGTAGAAATTGAATTCCATTTTTGCGCATACAATAGTCTTTTTGTAATAATTTGTATGTTCTTTTTCATCTTTTACACATATTAATTTTGACTTTAACAGTACTGTGTCATCATTATTATATAAACCAATGTCATATAAATATCTACATTTATACATCTTTATATACATTTATCTACTTTTATCTGTAATTTTCTTATTTATCTTTATTTCTATGGTTCAACCAATTATATCAATTATCCCAAATTTCATAATACTCTGACTCTTCTTTTTCTTTTAGTTTTAATGTTAATTTGTTTCAGCACAATCTAGAATTTTTTGAATTACTAATTCCTCAGAAGGCATATTATTTTGTTTCCAACATTATGCGTATATTATTCTTGAAGCTGTCAGAATATGTATTCAGATATATTTAATCTTCCTATAATTCCCTTTACTTATTCCCAACAGAAACAACTCTGGTTTAAATTCTATTCGCTCTTCCATTATCTCTTGTAGCCAACTCCATATTTTAATCCAATATTTTTGGGCTTTTGGGCATGACCATCACATATGATGGAAGGTACTTTGGTTCTATCTGCATTTCCAGCATGTTGGATTCATGTTAGGGTACATTTTAGCCAATCTCATTGGGGGCAAATGCCACCGATAAAACATCTTATACATATTTCCTTTATAGGCTGCTGATCTTGTTAATGTATAATTTTTATTCCACATTTTTCCCAATCTGATAAATCTATATTGTGCCCAAAAATTTTGCCCATGATATCATGCAGCCTTTTACTACCTCCTCTTCTAATGCAACTTTTAATAGGTAATGTATACATCTTCGTTATAAATTTCTTTTCTGGGCCCATTAAAATTTTATCTAATTGTTGCAGTTCAATGTAAATTCCATACTCTTCCACATCCTTTTTGTATCTATTTTGTAATTGTAAATACGGCCACCAATCTATGATTATACCTTGCTCTTTTAATTCCTGATTTGTTTTTAATTTTCCCTGTTTGTCTAATACTTCTCTATATCTGACCATTTTATTCACATCCAATGTGTTTGGAGATATCCCTGCACCGCCGCGATGTCACCCCTGTGCATACAATAGTCTTGCTGCTGTCAACATATGTAGTAACCAAATTCCAATTTCTCCAGTTCTTTTTCCATTAGACCCAAATCCATTTTTATCTCAATTTTCAAAACTTTCTGTATTAAAGTATGAATCATACTCCCAATTTTTTTTTGCTTTATCGCATGTCCCCTATAGATGATAAAAAGTCCCTTCTTTATTTTTACATTTTCACTATACATTTGACATGCCTTTATACATCTTAGATAATTGGTCTGGTGTTAAATACCAACGTACTTAACCATCGTTTCAATATTGGCTACAATATCGCATCTGCCTTCATGTCCTAGACCCTCAGATTCTCCCCATTTCTTCCCCATACTTTGAGTATTAGTGTTCAGGCATCTGAGCCCTTTATGGCTGACCCTGTGTTTGCTTCCTGCAGCTCCCGTTAAACACCTCAGTGCCCCTTCCTTCTCACTAGCTCCTTCCTCGTAGTCTGGTTTATTGTCTTGGGCTTCATGCTTTGGGTTTGGACCCCAAAATTGGTCTCCTTCCCCTTCCAGCTTTAGTTTAAAAACCTATGGATGACCAGCTGTTTTCCAAACATTCTCCCTGAGCCACAAGCCATTCCTGTAGGAATAAATTTTTTTAAAAAACAATAAAGTTTCAACATATAAAAAGCAAGAAAAAAAGTCAAGGAAACGATCGGTCAACTAATTGAAGAAGAGGGCAAGGAAATGGTGGGCAGCAGTGAAAGCAAAGCTGTTTAATTCTTCCTTTGCATCTGTCTTCATACAAGAAGAAAAAGCAACCCAACTACCAAAACCAGAAACACAAAAGACAGACTAGACGTTCAAATTTTAAAAAAGGCAAGAAAATGCTAAGAGAGTACCTGTCCACTCTGGATGAATTCAAATCATCAGAACCTAATGGATTACACCCCGGACTTCTGAAGTTTCTTAGAACTATTTAACTATTATCTTTCCTGGAGCACTGGGGAATTACCAGAGGACTGGAAAAGAGCTGACGTGCTTCCCATCTTCAAAAAAAAAGGAGGTGGGGACAGATCCAGGAAACTACAGATCAATCAACCTGACTAATACCTGGGAACATCCTGGAAAAGATAATCAAGCAACAGATCTGCAGGCACCTAGAAGCAAGCAAAGTTATAACCAAAAGCGAAAATTAACTTGTCAGAAACAGATCATGACAAACAAACTGTGTTTCATTCTTTGACAAAGTGACTAAATTATCAAAATGCTGTGGACATAATATATTTGGATTTCAGTAAGGCATTTGACAAAGTAGCCCACAAAGTACTTCTTGGTAAGATAGAGAAATGTTGGAAAGACAGCACTACCACCGGATGGATTTCTAAGTGGCTGATAAAGCACATTCAATGAATCGTCTTTAATGGAACTATACATGGAGGGAAGTACGAAGTGGAATATCCCAAGTTTTAGGTCCAAGCAATGGGGTATCCAAGCAGTGTGGTATTCCAAGATTTAGGCCCAGGACTCTTCAATATGTTCATAAATGACTCAGAAGAGAGAATAAAAGGTGAACTCATCAAATTTGCAGATGACACCAAGCTGGCAGGAATGGCCAATACCCCAGAAGAAAAGCTCAGAATCCAAAAAGATCTCGATAGACTTGAACAATGAGCCCTATCCAACAGTATGAAATTTAATGTGGGGAAAGGCCAGGTTTTACACTTAGGCAGGAAAACCCAAAGGTCCAAGCACAGATTAGGCGAGCCTGCCTTCAGTAACTGTGAGAGGGACCTTGGAATCCTAGCGGATGATCTCTTATACGAGAGCCAGAAAAGCTAATACAATCCTTGGTTGTATAAACAGAGGCATAGAATCAAAATCATACGAAGTATTAGTACCACTTTATAAAGCCTTAGTAAGACCACGCCTGGAATACTGCATCCAGTTTTGGTCACCACATTACAAAAAGATGTTAAGACTTTGGAAAAAGTTCAGAGAAGAGCAAGTGGGATGAATAAAGGCCTGGAGACTAAAACATATGAAGAATGGTTGTAGGAATGGTCCCTATCTAACAAAATGAAACTCAGCGTAAAGAAAAGTAAGATTTTATACTTAGGCAAGAAAAATGTGTAGGTTACACATTAGGTGAAACTTGGCTCAATAGCAGTAATTCCAAGAGGAATGCTGGCAGTCCTAGAGGAATTCCAAGAGGAATCCTGGGATTATCCTGGGATAATCACTTAAATATGAGCCAGCCATGTGCCGCAGCTGCCAAAAGAGCCAATACAATCTTAGGTTACATTAACAGAGAGATAGAATCAAATCATGTGAAGTGTTAATGCTACTATATAATGCCTTGGTAAGATCACACTTTGAATGATGCATCCAGTTGTGGTTGTCACTGTATAAAAGAGATGTTGAGACTCTGGAAAGAGTGCAGAGAAGAGGAACAAAGGGATGGGTGAACTGAAGGGTGAGACATGAACGGTTGCAGGAATTGGGTATGCTTAATTAAAAGGAGGATTTGGGGTGACATGACAAAGGGGTTCCAATGTGTGAGGGACTGCAACAGGAGGGGAGGGCAAGCTATTCTCCAAAGCATCTGAAGGCAGAAAAGAAACCATGGATGGAAACTAATGAAGGACAGAAGCAAGTTCAAGCGAAGAAGAAATGTTCTGACAGAGCCATCAACCAATGGAACAGCTCGCCACCAGAAGTTGTGGGGCTTTTATAAAAGAAGAGGTTGCGGGGTCACTTATCTGGAATAGTGCCAGACGGGGGAGGTGGGAGGGGATGATTCAGCGTGAGCAGTGGGCACACGCATGCATGCAGTTCCATTTGCACACGCAATGGATATGCTCACCCACTGCTTGCACGAATGGAGCGCCTATCCCCATGCTTGCCCACCGCTTGCACAAGTGGGCGTGCCACTCTCGCCTGCCACTTCCGCAGCCTGGTAGGGCCTGTCAAATTTTTCGGCTTTCAATTTCCAAATGTTAGGGGTGCTCAAAAGTGGTGACATGCTCTGGGGACTGTAAAGATATTTTGGTTACTGCAATATAATTTAGATGAACTTGGTAAGTAGCTACAAAACTACCATAACTTTTCAGACCGGCAATTCCCCAGCAAACAATTCAGACCAGCAATTCCACAGGACCATCAAAGAAGAACATTATTCTGTGTGCAGTGAGCTGGGTGGAAGATACCTTTATTGTTTCACTCCAGAGAAAGGCTCAGAAACAGAAAAACCTGCTCAACTGGTTGCAGATAATCTGGTGTATGCCATGAAGAAGAAAGGCGTTGAAGGCCACTGGAGGAGGTTCTACAAGTGTTAATACTGGCTGTGAAGGTGGTGCCCTGCACTGGGCAGAGGTCAAGCCGGAGCATCCACTACGCTGGTGCCGATTGGTTGGTCTGAAGGTGTAGATGAGCCACCTTGGACGTGCAAAGTGACTGCAGCGGAAATAAGGAAGTTCGCTGATGAACCAATGCAAGGACCACAGTGGCCCTGTCATGCCCAGTCAATAGAGGGATGTGTGAAACAGGTCACAGAGGCAGCAAGCAGAGTGGAGACACAAGAGAAATGGGAGGATTATTATGTCAGAGGCCAAGAAGCAAGTTGGCGGCTGATGGCGAAGAACGAATCAAAACAAGGCTTGATGAAACTCCCTTCAACATTTTTGTAACTCAGATAATTTCTTTTCTGATGTTATTTATGATTGCAAGGATTGTTTTTTGCTTAGCTGGGTAAGATTCATACAGGGAAAAAAACTTTATTTTTTATAGCACAAGGTGTAATTTTGAGAATATAAAAGTTAGTATTTTGGGGGGTATATGATCAGACATGGATTTACCAAGCTAAATATTGTGCAATTGCAAAAATAACAGCAGAATTGAATTCTTGGTGTAAAAACATTTTTAGAACCCCTCACTGAAAAAAAAATGGCAAAAATTAATTTTCACCCCATGAAATGAGACACCCTAGTGGCCCAGTTTCGAAGAGCTCAAGGCCTGGTAGTGGGCTGCAGCCTGGGGGTTGGAGACCCCTCATATAGGGTCTCCTGCTTGGGCAGGAGGTTGGACTAGATGACCTCCAAAGGTCCCTTCCAACTCTGCTTTTCTGTTATTAGTTAATGTATGCATGATCCAGAAATCCAAAGTTCTCCCAAGGCACCATCTCTTGGGCCAGTGGGTTCCTTCTAAAAGCTTCCATTCCCTCACTGGGTGTTGACACGCTGGAAGTACAGCTGAAAACGCCGTCTGTGCTCCTACCTATTTGGCTTTCTTGCCTAGCCATTGATATATTTGGGGGGGTCTTTTAGTTTTATCTTTCTTCCCCAAGTGAAAGAAAAAGGGATAATAACCAGTGGGCTTGATTATTTGAATAAGCCTTTCTGTTACATATTTGCACCTGGGAGTCAACCCTTGATGTAGGTTGTCCGGTCTACAAATGGCTGGTTCTGTTCCTCTGAGAAGTGAGTCACCAATTAGTCCCTTTTTTCTCTTTGTGACAGTCTGAGACACTTCGTATTATGGAGCCCTTGATGAAGACCCGACTGCAGCTACCTGCGTCTTTTCTTCCAGGGGGTAGGATATGAAATTGCTCAGCTCCAGTGGTGGGGACAGTCTTCTTGGGTTGGGTTGGGTTTTGGTCCTCTGAGTGACATGCCGCCATTTTTCCTTGTAGTTGTTTCTTCCTCTCTGCATTTAGTTCGAATAGACTTGCCTTTCCGAGGTATTCCTCATTTTCCTGGATGAGACGCAGAGTGGGTAGATGGGCTTCCACTCTCTCCTCTAGCAAGCAGATGTTTGCGCTTGGAGCAGGTGTCATTTGAGTCTTCCCCAGGCAGGAGTACAAGCATAGCATGCACCTTGCAGGTCACTAGGGCGCTAGCCTCTTTCCCCATGACTTTGTTACTCTTTAGGATTTGTGCAAATAGATACTCTCATGTAGACTTCCTGCTTTAGATTTTTAGTTGTGAGAATCCTCTGGTGTTATGCAGATGCTTTCAATGACTAAGTCCCAAGGCTGCTGCCTTGATCTGCTATACAATGTCACAATTGCCTGGGTTTTCATAACTTGGTAAACCCTATAATGTGATCTAAAAGACATAATAAGTTTGTTCTCAGGATATTAAGGCCACACACCGTGAAGGGGAGCACTGTGTGTACATGCTGCACTGGTTTGCAACACCGTGTGTCAGAAAGCGCATGCACAAGGCTCCAAAATTCTTACAAGGATTCAACCACAGTAGGCAAATATCTTGCTGCTGGTATCATGCCTCTCCTAAAATCCGTTGAATCGTTCTCATTCGTAGAAGGTTTCTTTGGAAATAAAGACGTGGAGCCTCTAGCTGTGTTGGTCTTTTTATTCTAGAAAAACAAATAGTGTTTGCAAGTTTATTTAACAAAGTTTATCCAAAATGTTCCCATATTGAGTGGTTGTTGATTCCTTTTTCCCTGCAAAATCAGCATCGTTGAATACTTAGAACTTCAAATGGAGACTTTGGTTCGTATGCCAGAGAACATTTCTGTTTCCAGCATGGAAAAAGGAATCCGTGAGTTGTTAGGGAGATTCCTTCAAACACCCTCCCAGAGGATGGACCTGGCCCAAGAGGGCAGACGGCGAGTTGGACGGTCCTCCCAGCACAGGGTAGCAGTGCTGAATCCTAGCTGTCCTGACCATGAGGAACCCCCGGAACTCACTTTGTGGCCCTCGGGACCAGCCCCCCAATCCAGCTCACCGATGGGAGATGGGAAAGATAAGAGGGGCCTGCTCCTGGCGGCTGGAGTATTGCACCCCGGGACCCTGCCCAAGCCACTTCCCAAGCCCACCGCCCTCCACGGCTGCAGAGGGAAGTGGGGAGAGCTCCCCTTCTCCCCTTCCACGCTTCCTCAGGCTTCTCTCTCCTGCATCACGGAGCTGATAAGAAAGCAAAGGCAGGCGTGGTTCTGTGGGTGCTCAAAGTGAATTGGGGAGTGTACCAACCCACAGGAATTGAAGGAACTTCAGAGCAATCAGGAGGGGCCTCTTCAGGCTCCTTTTTCTTTTTCTTTTTAATGAAACCTTGCAGTTCCTAATAGCTGCCCCAAGTGCACTTTTGCAAAGAGGCCTTTCTATGTGGCAGCCATTTAGGGTGCACCTTAAATAGCTCTCGCCACAAACCCAGAGTTTTGCTTCTTTGTGAGCACTCAACAGAGCATTGCAATGTTGCAGCTGCTTCTCTTTGGGCAACACCTTCATTTCCACGCTGCCTTTCCACGGCGACTAACGCTCTCGTCGGTGGTGGGAGGGCTTCTGACTTGTCATTGAGATGGCCCGTAGTCTTAGTGTGCCCCCTGCGGGATCTTTTGCAGAGGTTCGAGGCAAAGGCCTCCTCTCCGTCGGACTGGAAGGGAACGTGGAGATTTTTTAAAAGGTGGCACAGGTAGTCCTGCAAATGTTCACCTAGGGACTGTTTGGAGCTACAAAATGACCTGCGAGCCTTTTCCACCACCGTTGCAACCTCCCACAATCACGTGGCCCAAATCCAGATGCTCGGCAACTGACTCGTATTAATGACGGATGCAGTGTCCAGGGGTAATTCGTTCCCCTTTTGTGACCTTCCGACCAGCAAAAGTCAACGGGGAAGCCAGATTCACGAAACAACCATGTTACTAACTTAACAACAAGCGATTCACATAGCAACTGTGGCAAGGAAAGTCATAAAACGGGGCAAAACTCACTGAACCCCTGCCTCAGCAACAGAAAATTTGGGCTCAATTGGGGTTAAAAATGGAGGACTCGATAATTAGGGAGGAGCTGCGTCCCTGTTCTTGCAATATCTGAGCCCCACCCCACCCGCAGGAAAGATTGCTTGCTTGCTTCTGCCCTGGGGGGCGGAAGGGACTAACCGCCTGTGCCACGGCCACCTGCTCCCACAACACCCTGGAGCTGCTGTGTCGCCGAGGCCTTGGCAAGGCTTCCCCAGCCGGCGTGCAGCTGAATGCTCGTCCTTGATTCCTGGGTGTAATACAGAAGTATCGTTGGTGGGTCTCTTCTGAATTCTCGGTCTGATCCTCAGGTATGAGAGATTTCCTCGTGGTTTTCCATTCAAGTGAAGCGCTTCAAGCTAGAAATGGAGAGCTGAAATTTAGAGCTGAAAGCGTCCTTGGAAAAAGAAACCACCCAGTCCAATCCCAAATGAACACAGAATAGCAGAGTTTGAAGGGACGCCGGAGGGACACCACCCAGCCGCTGAGAGTTGCCATAGTCTCACATGCAACTGGCCCTTTTGAGGGCAGCCGTAGTCCTGATTTGGCCCTCAGTGAAATTGACAGCCCTGCTTTGGAGGAGTTTTCTTCGAGATCCTGGAGGGTTTGGATGTTTCCTGCCACTTCCGAGTACCTAGATGGGGTGCTTCGGGTCCTTCCTCTCCGAGGTCACATCGGGAGCACAGAAGCGCTTCCGGGTGGAAAGGATTAGCAGGGACATCACCGGTGCTTGGAGGACACCCAGTTGGAGGCTCCTTTTATGTGCCCATTAAGCTGCCCGCCAAAGTGGTACCACCTACCTACTCGCGCTCACCCGCTTTCCAACTGAGACGAGGGATGGGAGGTCCCCGCGTCCCGCAGCAATAACTGGGTCTCGGATGGGGCCTGCCAATTGCTATCCCAGCATCCTGACCACAGGAGCCTCCTCTTTAAGGACAGGCGCAGGTGTTTCAATTGGCCCTAAGGAAGAGTCAACAGAATTTAAGCCGGGTGGGGAGAGGCTTCACTTAGGAAGGACAGCAACGCCAAAGGGATGACACTTTGACCCCTACCTTGGGCTCAGCCTGGTCATCTCCTGCGCTGACTCTTAGGTTTGTACACGTCGGATTAGGTATTCTTTCTCTTGCTCTTTTTGGGGTGTGTGTGTGGAAAATGGGGGTATTACTTTCAATATTAGTGAAGAGTTTTTTACATAATGTTCAGCTAATAATGTTACATTGTCCTAAAACATTTGTTGTAATTTTATCTCAATATTCATAAGATGGAATTTATATGTAGTAACACTGATTAGGTTTGTGTCTAAGAATAATAGTATCTTTACACATGCTAAGTTTTTTTGTGTGTGTGTTCTCTCGGAACATGTGACATATGATGCCGAGATCTGACAATTGATGGACTCCCCCCGTGAGTGTCCCCTGTCATTCAGCATTAGGGACTGAAACCCAGCCCTTGAGAGGCCGCTTCTAAAACGAATTCTCCTCCACGAAATGGGGAGAACTATATGGAGGAAACAAGAGGCCCGTTGCATAATTCCTAGCCGGGAGGTGCTGAGGGCCAAGGCTGCATTGTACAGCTTCTCCTTGGGCTCCAGGACCTCAGCCAGATCGGACCCTCCCTCCCGGAGTGACTCTGGGGCTCCCTTCCCAAAGTGAACCTCATTCCTAGGCGTGGAGTTACAATCGGGGGGGGGGAGCGGGATCCGTGGCCTTCTTGGTTTCGTTAATTAAATAGCTTTGGCGAGAACTACCCCAAATGAAAAGAATCGGTCCTTATTTAAGGCACTGATTTCCGGAAGAATTTCAGTGGCACAATCTGTGGGGCTGGGGAGGCGGGGGGGGGGTCACTCGGGAGCTGCAGAAAAGAGCTTTCCAACCCCTGCAGGGAAGGGGTGAGGCTGGGAGGGCATCCCACCCAGGAGTGGCTGGCAAGGACTCTTACAGCGGGTGGGGGCTATGCAAGGCAGGATCCCGCCACAAGGAAACACAGGGACAAGCTCTGTGCTTCTGTGCCCCACCCCCTGTGAATCCAGTGACCAGCAGGGGCTCCGGACAGCTGTGTGGCCCCTGCTGGGAAGCCTGAGTGTTGTTTTAGCTGCTTCGGTTTGGGCAGAAAGAAGAAACCCCGGGAAGAAGGGTTGGCCGTTTCCGTTTGTTTTGTTTCCATTTCTTTCTTGCACAACGTTTAAGGCTCGCGACTTCCAGGAACAGGAATCCTGGCAACTCCCAAGACAAAAGGAAGGACAGAATATGCTGTTCAGAAGATGTTATGCAATCTCTTTCTCGCTCTCGCTCTCGCTCTCTCTCTCTCTCTCTCTCTCTCTGTCACACACACACACACACACACACACACACATTGCTGCAGCCATAGTGTGAAGTCTGGATGGGTCGAATTGGAGGGATGGGATCAAGGGACGATCCCTGTGGATCCCAGTTGTGTAGGTTAGCTGTTGAGTTGTTGGCTCAGTTCAATAGGGCTTTTATGCAACAAAGACACCCACAGCCACATACCCCAAAAGGACCCCACAGCCGAAGAGAGAAATAGAACCGGCGTCTGGCCAAACTTCACGCTCCCTGTCTGACCTCCCCTCCCCCAGATGAACAAAAGAAGCTCTTTTACAACCCTGAACCGGTTCCAGGGCTTCGTCCCCCTCCGGAATGTTCCCTTACATTGCAGATGTCCGTCCGTCCCCCTTTAACAGGCCAGTTTGGGGGGGGGGGAGAGGGGGCTGTCCATTAGTCACAAACTTCTGCTAAATGTCATTCCAGTAACTTGGTGCAAATCAGGCAAGTTGCACCAATTGACACAACATTGTGATGCAAACAACAAAATAACGCACGTGGCATACTTTGCAGCGTTTGCACAATGGCATCACGATCCAAACGATGCAACTCTCAGAGTAATTTGCCATTTGGTAAAGAAAGATTGTGCTCCAACTCAGAGTCACGATCGCAGCGCATTGCAGCCCTCAAGCCAAGGGATGAGCAGCCCATGGGGGGGCTGCCTGAAGAGGCTCCGGCCGAGGCACGGCTGCAGCCGGTGCTCTGCTGTGAGTCCAGGAAGACCCCGCAAAAAGTGCACGTGCACACACGCCCCTTGGATGGGGACCTGGAACTTCATTCAAGATCGAGGTGGGCCTATGCCCTGACCTGGTGAGCCAAACAGCCATGGCCCCTCCCTCCAGATAGGACTGAGTAAAAGGGGCTCCTCCCCACCCAGCCTCCAGCCCAGCAGCCTCCCTGGCCCCTTGATATCGAACGATGTAATTGGGTGTCATCCGCGTAGGGATGATCCTGAACTCCAAGACAGCAGGTGACCTCACTTGCGGGTTTCATTCTGAGATGACCTCTGCCAGCTCCTTTAAAACTCTAGGGTGTAATCCATCAGGTCCCGGTGGTTTGTGTTCATCGAGATCAGATAGGTGCTCTCTTACTATTTTTTTTTTGTTTTGCTTATTTTAAATTTTGTTTCTAGTTTGTCTTTTACAGTTATGTTATTAGTAGGTTAGGCTATGGTTTCTTTTTGCATGAGGACCGATGCATAGAATGAGTTAAGCAACTCTGCTTTCTCTGTGTTGCCTGTCACTTCCTTGCTGTCTTCTCTCTTTAATGGACCAACTGGCTTTTTTCTTGTTATTTATATGTTGAATGAAACTTTTTTTAAAAAAATATTTGACTTTCATTGCAAATCTTTGTTCCTTCTGAGCCTTTGCTTTCCTGACTTCATCTTTGCAGATTCAGGTTACCTGCTGATATTCTGTCTTAGTTGTGTATCCCTCTGTCCACTTTTTTGTACTTCTTTTTGTCTTTCAGTTTATCAGAGATCTTTGTGCAACCATACAGGCTTCTTCTTGGATTTCTTGTTTTTCTCTCTCAATCATCTTGTATTGGACTGGGGATCATATTTTTATGAACATATGTGTTCGTAAGTGTTTTCCACACTTCTTGAGTTGTTTTCCCCATCAGAATTTTTATCCATGGAATTTTTCTTAGGTTCTGAGTTTGTGAAAACCAGTTCTTTTAAAGTTTAAGACACTAGTTGGAAGATATTCTATTGCTTGCGTTTGCATTATATTGAATTTCAATATGATGTGGTCATTCTTGCCCAAAGTTCTGGCAATTTCAAGAGGCAATTTCTCTCTATCCCTTCTTCTCTATTGGCAAGAATTAGATCCAGCAGAGCTAGTTCCGTCCTCTGCCTTTTGGATGACAAAGTTGTTGGCTGAGTTGGTTAGGAATCTGTTCAATCTCCCACTTGCTACCGCCCAGTTGATATCAGGGTAGTTAAAGTCTCCCATTACTACTGTGGTATGTTTCCTACCTACATTTGCTAACTGATTAGCAAAGAGTTTGAGGGAGCAAACACAACTGGCACCCAAAGAGATGCAGATATAGGCCATGCCTTGAATTAAAGATGGTGGGGAGAAATGGATCGGACATGTGGCCCTTGTGGGGGGGGGGAGTCTCCCATCTCTCTGGGCAGAGAAATTGGGTCAGTAGAACTGTGAAGAAGGCTGTGAAGAAGGCTGTGAAGAAAGGACAGTTATGGACTTAAATAGATCAGTAGAACATGGTAGGTTTCTGTTTGCATGCTTTTTTTAATTAGAGAGCTATGTTACAAAATCTAAAAACTAAAATTGATTACATAGAAAATGTGGAATAAGAAAATAGGAATTGATCAATATATTTATGCATCTTTTAGTACATCTTAAGGACAGTAAATGATCAGCAGACTAGCCAAGGTTACAGAACAATTATTCCAACTTCATTACAAATATTCTTAAAAGACTAGTTTCATTGGACATTGTTATTAATATGTTCTACATAGTTTGCAGGCTATCTAAAATATTTCCATTGTTAAAATATAATTCTATTTATATTATAATATACTGCATGTTTGTCCGCATTTGTCGGGGTGTAAAAAAGTCAAGATAGCAGCCACAGCCACGTCATTACGGCCCTGTCCTTTTTATGTCCCAAGATGATCTCCAGACTGTGGACATCATCTTGACTTTTTTTTGCCTTCCTGCAGACACCCTGATGTACTGTCCACTGTCACTGCAGGAGCAGTTCTTGGTGGCCTAATGAAATTCTCTGCCAACGCTTTCCCAAGAGATTCACGGAGATTTCCAGAGTTCTAAAAAGATTTTCAAAAATGTTATAAGTGATAAGATTTTCTTGAAAGAAGATACAACTGCTTCAAAGGTTACTGTAAAAAAAGGGTCAAGGATTTCCCTGTCCAGTTGTCCAACTCCAGTGGACGGTGCTCATCTCCATTTCTTAGCTGAGGGAGCCAGTGTTGTCTGAAGGCACCTCTGTGGTCATGTGGTCAGCCTGATTGTAGACCGAGGCACATGGCACCTTCCCGTCAAAGTGCTACTCGCATTTGCCTGTTTTTTGCTAGGTGGGCAGGAGAAAGTTTATTGGTGGTCTTTTAATATGCCAAAAACAAGCAAAGAAAAATCAAGTTGTATGAGAGGTGTACGAAGAGCCTGGTAAACCTACTGATGCACGAGGAGGAATCCAAAGTAGCCAATAATGCAATATTTAAAACTCGCAAACATACAATACATGCCCTATTGCAGGGGTGGGATTCTACCGGTTCTGTCCACCTCTGTAAAACTGGTAGCTCTGAAGAGCAGCAGACATAGAACCTGTTCTATATTTGCTGATGTTTTTGCCTACCCGCCCACCCAAGCTCTTACCTGATCTTTATTTCCTGATTTTTCAACTTCAGCTGCTGAACGAGACACAGCTGCAGTTAAAAAAGCGGGAAAAGAGGGCTGTTTCAAAGGCAGCTTCTCTGCACGCAGCGTGCTGATGATGATTTACAAGCGCGCGGCTCGCAGCGTGCAGGGAAGCACATCATAAATCACCGAACCTCATCAATCCCGAACCGGTAGTTAACCCTGTCGTATCCCACCCCTGCCCTATTGCCTGGATAGAGTCGTGGTGGTGCAGTGGTTACAATGCAGTATTGCAGGCTAATTCTGCTGTCTGCCAGCAGTTCGGCAGTTCAATTCTCACCAGCTGAAGGTTGACTGAGCTTTCCATCCTTCCAAGGTTGGTATAATGATGAGGACCCAGATTTTTTTTGGGGGGGGGGGGGCAAGAGGCAGACTTTGTAAACCACTTAGAGGGCTATGAAGTGCTATGAAGCGGTATATAAGCCTAAGTGCTATTGCTACATTCCTCTGAAAGTTCTGATCCGACCCAGGCTAGCCTTCCCAACCAGTGTCTGCCTTTCTCTTATCCTCAGCCAATAAGGATACTTGCTGGAAAGGAAGGCGCCATGCTCAAACCTTTTTGACAGACTCCAAATTAATAAGCTTGTGCCCCTATGGGGAAAGAGGCTGCTATTTGCCAGCTTTACAAAATTACTTTGAAACATTTTGAAAATAAGACTTTGATAGGGATGATCATGCCCGCTGTGGAGAAGAAGGAGAATGGCTTTATGGGAGCCTTGACCTTTCCTATGGGAAGACACACGGTGCAGGGGGGAATGAGTAGGAGCAGTCCGGAGGTACAAACACCTTTTTACACACACACAAACCCTGGAAGCATCCTGTCCATCCATCATGATGGCAAGGGAACCGTTTGTCTCTTCCTCTTCTCTTTGACCATGACCGCATCATAATAGCCTTGGAATTTGATACAGAAGAAGGGAATCGGGATGATAATGGTCAGGACACCGCAGAGTGCTGCGCAGGCGCCAAACATCCTACCAACCAGAGAGATGGGTACAATGTCCCCATAACCTACAGTAGTCAAGGTGACCAGCGCCCACCAGAAAGCTGAGCCAATGTCCACAAAGTGCGTATCTGCGTTATCTTCGATTACGTCCACGAAATAACAGAGAGAACCGAAGAAAAGGATTTCGAAGAGTAAAAGGAGGAGGAGGGTGATGATCTCCCTGAGGAGGGCCCGGGAGGTGTAGGAGAGCACCCTCAGCATCAGCGGGGTCTCCACCAGCTTGAGAACCTTCAAGAGCTTGAAGAAGTACGAGGCACGCAAAAAGTCCAGCCAGAATAACAAACGCCGATGGCTTGCGGGATGCCCATGCAAGGAAAACTCGATGTAAACGGGGAAGAGGCAGAGAAAGTCGGCCACGTTCAGTGGGCTTTGGAGGAATTCCTTCTTCTTTGGGCAGGAAAGGAGTCGCAAAAGAAATTCAAGCATGAACCAGAGGACGCAGAAAAGTTCCAAGCGAAGGAGGAAAAGCGGCTTGACATAAAAGAAACCGTGAGTTTCGGTGCGAAGGACTGAAGTAGGATTGGTCTGGTTTTCCAGGATGTAAACCGGGAGAAAATGGGTGTCTTCGAAAGCTTTGGCAATGAAGAGGCAGCAAATCCCTATATTGAAGAGCAGACACACAGCAGCCAAGACCTGGAGGGGGGGCGGAGGGGGAAGAGGGGAAGACAGGAGGACGGACAAGTTGCTTTATCAATCCAATATATACGCCGCTCATCTTACCTTCCCGCCACCCTGATATTCCTGAATATCAGGACGGCTGTGCAAATATCCTGTGCCTAAATGCCAGCTATGCCAGCGACTTAAGTTAAAGGGGCTCAGCTTTTAGCAGACCAATCCCCTCTCTGAATCCAGGGCATAGGAGCGAACTGCCTGAAACTAGAACCCCAGGGGATGTGACCCCCTCATTCTCTTAAAATGCGTTCATAATTCAACCTTGAGAAAAAGTCCTTGCCAGAAACCTCCCCCCCAAACTCACCGGGGGGGGGGGCTCCTGTCATACCTGGAAACTGGCTGGCCAAAGGTCTGAATAGCCCCTCTCTAACATCTCGTTCCCCCCTCCCCCCGCCCTCCTTCTATTCATTCCCATCCATAATCTCAGGAAGGGCCTCCTCCCAGGCACTCCCTGGAGAATTCCTCCTTCCCCTAGAAAAATTCAGAATAAAAAAAAATGTCTGCCCAATTTCTCTGCACATGAACTTGGGGAAGAATTTTTTTTTTTAAACCCATCTTTGGCCAGCTTTGTCTGAAAAAGATGAGGCACTGGAGGAGCCCGGAGGGAGGCTATGTCAACATTGCATCCTTAACAGGTTGATTTTCACCCCATCAAATCGCCATGCCTACTATTTTGCTAGTATTATAATGGGCAGCAAGATTGGCACTCGACGTGCCCTGATCTTCAACCCTGAGCCTCTCCTGCAGGTCTTCGAGGCCAGAGGAGCAATGACACCAAATGGCTGCCCCCCCCAGCTGCCCTTGGAGTGGACTCTCCCTGCAGGGGGACCAAGGACTCAGCACGGTTCTGAAAGGGAGACCGGCTGCTTCATGCTAAGAAAACGGGTGGGTGCCTTTGGCTTAGCCTCGGCCCCGTGGCCCCGTAAGCCCCGGGAGGCCGAGAAAACCACTCAGGCCAGACTGCAAGGAGCACATGCTGCCCCCTCCCCAAACCGCCAGCTGACCTTTGCGCTTAAACTGGAGAAGGGCTTCTCAAACATGGCCCAGATTCTGGTCCGCCATCGGCCCCTCCAGGCGCCCTGGTTCCTTCCCGCCTGGTCCAGGAGCCCAGCGACCTCTTGCTCTTCCTCCCGGATGCCATACTCTTCCTTTTGCCTCTCAGCGATGGTCAATTTCTGCCAGCAGCAGGGTGCCAGGGGGGCGTTGCTGAGCCCCCAGAAGGCCAGCTCCTCATCCAGAGCTGACTTGCAGGTCAGGTCAGGGCAGTGGAGCTGTTTGGTTCTGTAGTAGTTGAGCACGTCCTCAAAGAGGCAGGAACTTCTGTCAAAGAAGAACTCCTGGGTGTCCGGGTCATAGTCAAAGGTGGCGGCTGCCTGGGGCTCCGTCAGGCGACATAGCTTGGTGCCAGGGAAAGCCTGGAGGGTGCTGGCATAGGTCTCGTACCGGAGCCCCCCAATGTTCAAGAAGATCTTTTCCTCCAGTGGTTTCATCTCTTGCAACTAGCTGCCAAGAACAGGAAAAGGTCTGTCATCATCATCGCCTACAACGGTGATGGCGAACCTATGGCACGCGTGGCACAGGTGGCATGCAAAGCCATTTGTGCCAGCACGCAAGCCGTAGGCAAACTTACCTCACTGCACATGCGTGCACCTCCCAGCTGATTTTTCAGCCTGTTTGAGGCCTTTTTCAGCCTCCCAGAGGCTTGAGGAAATCCTCTGCAGCCTGGAAAATAGGCCTGTTTCATCACTTCCTGTATTTCTGGAAATGCCGGAAGTGACGAAACAGGCTCATTTTACGGGCTGCAGAGGCTTTCCTCAAGCCTCTGGGAGGCTGAAAAAGGCCTCAAATGGGCTGAAAATCAGCTGGGGGGAGCAGTGCAGGTAAGGGGGCGGGGGGAAGATTGCGCGCGCATGTGCGGGGGGCTTGGGTGGGCACGCATTGCCTTCTGGGTGCTGGCATGTGAGTGCGCACGCGTGCAAGCACACAATTTTTGGCATAGGAGCCCCCAAAGTTTAGCCGCCACTGATCTACAATATTCATCTGGGTAATAGCCGAGGCTCCATTATCCAGTGATTTGGTATTATTGTCATTATTGTTACCAACCCTTCAGGAGAAAAGCGATGGGAGGCTTCCGAAGACTAAACAGGCTGGCCTTGTCCGGCTCGTCGGTCGCCTCCCTTTCGCCTCGCTAGGCTGAGAAGAAAGGGACAAGGGTCCTTCCTACCCTGGCCCCAAATGGGCCGACAGGGGAGCAGGGAGTTGGCGGGGCTCCTTCTGCAGCCTTTTCCTCCCTACCGCTCTGCTTCTTTTCGGACGGAGGGAGATCAAGCCAAACAACATGGAAGACAAGTCACAACGCCACACATCCAGCAACTGTATTAACTCAACAGGCAGTTGCTTCAGTAAGCAGCAGGTTTTAGATTGGTGGCTTAGCATATTACCGCGTGTTGCTTCTCCCTCCCAGCCTTTCCTAGTTAAGGTGGGGCTTGTGCAGTTCACCACGACAGGGTGTGGTGTCCCCAAACCTTTAGAAGGAAGAGGTTGTCCACGAGACCAAGGGACTGAAACAGACCACACACACACACACACACCTCCTTTGCCCTTCATCCTTCATCAGCACCCTTCTGTCCAGTTGTTTCTTGACCACTAAAACCAGCGGCCCAGAAGCAGGCAGTAGAATATCAAAAGAAGTATTAAAAGTTTAACTCATTCCTTTTAGCACCTTAGATGAAGAAAATGTTAACTCATCTGATTCTTTCCAGTACCTGACAACTGTCCTTTGGGTGGCCCTTTCCAGCTGTGGAGCCCAAAGTAATGAGCACAGAACGTAATTTCCTCAGAAAGATCCAGCCGAACATGAAACCTGGATGCCCCTTTAATTCTCTGCCCAGGAAACGAGAATGATTTGGAAAATGAGGACTTTTTAAAAAAAAAAAAATTAACCCAATGCATGACATTTCTTGAAATTTTAAGCAAATATTTCCATACCCAGCTGAGGGATTTATTGAAAATTATAAAAGTCAGAAAAATGAACATACGACCATGAGGAAAAACAAGAACAAGCATTCACTTCTGAAGCGGACAAATCCCACACTGGAGAGTGAAAAGTTCCTGGTTGTAATGAATTGCTAAGTTAATTGTCCGCCAGTTTCTGCCCAAACAGAAACGGCAGGAACAACTCCAGCCTGACCCCGTCCCACCCAAGTGAAAGCACCGGACCTGGGACCTTCTTGGACAAAGGCTGCTGAGCCCCTGGAATCGGTTTCAGGTCCCTCTTCACCGACATCCAAAGATTCCCCTTTTCAGCTGCCGCTTCCTTCTCCGGCTCTGCAAGGGCCCCACCAACCTTCTCATTCGCTTTTATAGTTTTACCTTCAATCTGGCGTAGAGCAGTTTTGCAGAGGACTTGGGGGAAAGTAGCCTGCAAACGGAGGGAGAAGAAGAAGGGAGGAAAAACAGGATGTGCTTGGGCTCAACTCCAACTCACGGAGGCCAAAACACAAAAGCAGCCTATAAACAGAGGCACCAGAGGGACGGAGGGGACGGGGGACGGGGGGGGGAGGGCACGGGGGCGGGGGGGGGATTGCATAAGACCTCCTCATGAACAGCTCTGTCCCTTCCGTTGCTTTGGCAATAGCAGAGGGATGTTCTTCTGTGTTTAATCTTTTTGTAATTTTAATTTAAAACACACACAAACACACACACACACACACAGATGAAGAAGAACCAACTCTATTTTCTTTCCAAAGCAAATGTGTAGTTAAATGATTAATGATATAGCCTGACTCCATAATTAGAAGCATCTTTAGAAAACGGCAATGAAAACTCGTCCGCAGCTATTCCAATAGGCCGTTATCACCCCGGCTCTTTGACAGCGGCCAAGAAGGGGAGAGAATACGAAGCCTCTGCTTCCTGGCGCCCCGTGGACCCCATTTCTCTGCCCAGAGAGAGGGGAGACCGAAGGCCCATTTCTCCCCACAGTCTCTCATTCAAGGCCCAGCCTGTCTGCCTCTCTGTGGATGCTGGTTGTCTTTGCTTGCCCCCAAAGCAGCTCCAGCCAGCCCGTTTGGCCTCCCTGAATGACCAGCACAGAGTCCACCCATCCTGCCCAAGACAGGGGCAGCCCCCAACCTCCTCACCCCCATCGCTTCCAGGTGTTGATGGCAGGGAAATGGACGGGGAGGCTGATCAGAGGCGGGCGAGGGAAGCCCCGGGGAGAAGAAGGGGCTCAGGTCCCGGGGTCCCCCAAGCCCACAGGATTGCCAGAGAGGTGGGTGCCTTTGGCTCCCCCCAAGAAAAGGCAGCCTCTTCCAGCCGCCCAGAAGAGCGTCGTCTCCTTGATTGACTTCTGCACATTATTTCTCTGAGGCTTTCCATGATGGGAAGGGACCAAGCCGCTCCCACCTGGGCCTTTGACCTAACAGCCCCCTTGTCAGAACAGCTGGGGGGGTCCCGCTGGATAGGCGTGTGTGTTTCTCCGTGAGGGAGGGGGATTTCCATCTCCCCAATTTGTCCGGGGAACAGAAGTTGCCTTGGCAAGTTCTGGGCGCTTCATCCCTGGAGGCTTTCAAGAAGAGCCTGCACTGCCGTCTGTCAGGGATGGGGTGGGGGGTTGGACTAGATGACCTACAAGGACCCCCCCTCGGAAGGACCGGGGGGGGGGGCTCCGGGCCAGGAAGGGCGGCGGGGCGGCTCTTCCCTCCTTGCGCAACGGGGCGGGAAGGGGGCGACTCGCTCCGGATTGGCCGCCTCGCTCCGCCGCTCGGCTGGGAGACTCCGCGCTGTCCGGCCGCCCGAGCCTTCTCTCGCCGCCGCCGCCGCTGCTGCTCTCGCCCTGGCCGCGCGGGCTCCGTCGGGTGGAGGGGAAGCGGGGACGGCCGCAAAGCGCCCGGCCGGGGAGCTCAGTGAGGCCGCCTCCTCCTCCTCCTCCTCCGTGGCGCCCTGCGAGGTGGGCCGGCCGAGCAGCATCCCAGCGGCGCCCTCGGGCAGCAGGGAATCGCCCTCCGGACGGAGCTCAGCTGGGCCCTCGGCATCCCGCCGCTTCTCCTCCCCGGCAGGTCGTGCAGCCCCGCGCCGGCCATGGAGGCTCCCTCGGGCCGAGTCACCCTGAACGTGGGCGGGCTCCGCTACCGCACCTGCCGCGGCACCCTGGCAG
The DNA here is from genome assembly GCF_900518735.1 of Pseudonaja textilis. The sequence continues at coordinate 11,536,437 of NW_020769328.1, read as the reverse complement.
CCTTCCCGGGCACCAAGCTGAGCGGGCTGGCCGAGCCCGGGGCGGCGGACCGCTTCGACTTCGACGCCCGCGCCGGCGAGTTCTTCTTCGACCGGAGCGGCCGCCTCTTCGAGCAGGTGCTGCACCTGTGCCGCAGCGGCCACCTGCACGGGCCCGCCGCCTGCCGCGCCGCTCTGCGCGCCGAGCTGGCCTTCTGGGGGCTGACGGAGGCGCGGCTGCCCGCCTGCTGCTGGAGCAAGCTCTGCCCCGGCGACCACGACGAGGCCGAGGAGGAGGAGGAGGAGGAAGGCGGCGGCCCCGGGCGGCGAGAGGACCGGCGCGGACTGCTGGAGCGGGGCCCGCGCGGGACGACGGACGGGCGGTGGGCGCGGGCGGCGCGGGCGGCCTGGGCTTTCCTGGAGGAGCCGCGCTCGTCGCCCTGGGCCACGGTGAGCCGTCGGGGGGGGGGGCGGGCTCGTGGGGTCGGGTCGCCCCCAGCAAAAGAGCATCGAATCGAATCCAATAGAAACAGAATAGAATAGAATAGAAACAGAATAGAAACAGGAATAGAATAGAATAGAATAGAATAGAATAGAATAGAATAGAATAGAATAGAATAGAATAGAATAGAATAGGAACGGAATAGAATAGAATAAGGAATAGAATAGAATAGGAACAGAATAGAAACAATAGAATAGAATAGAATAGAATAGAATAGAATAGAATAGAATAGAA
>NW_020769328.1:11504463-11535713 GCF_900518735.1 Pseudonaja textilis | reverse complement strand
AGAATAGAATAGAATAGAATAGAATAGAATAGAATAGAATAGAATAGGAACGGAATAGAATTGAATAGAATAGAATAAGGAATAGGAACAGAATAGGAACAGAATAGAAATAGAATAGAATAGAATAGAATAGAATAGAATAGAATAGAATAGAATAAGGAATAGAATAGAATAGGAACAGAACAGGATAGAATTCAATTCTGTATTGGCCAAGTGTGGTTGGACACACAAGGAATTTCTCTTCGGTGCAGATGTTCTCAGTGTACATCAAAGAAAAGAGACATTTATCAAGAACCATCAGGTGCAACACTTAATGATAGTCTTGGATACAATAAGCAATCAAATCATACTAGGAGGGGGAAGACTAGTCAGGAAACACTTAAACACAAACAGAGGTGGGGTTGTAAGTTTCAGGGGCGGGGGGCGTCCTTGGCCGGGGTCTATGGCTCTGTGGCTGCTCTGGGTGTTTGCAGTGAGTGATGCTCCTGGCAACTGACCTGCGCTTGCCCTCTCCCTTCCCCCGCAGGGCTTTGCAGTCCTATCCCTGCTGTTCAACGTTGCCCTCATCGCCATCCTGTGTGCCAAAGGAGGCCAACGCGAAGACTTCCTTGGACAGGGCAACTTGACCCACCCCCACCGCCCCTCGCTGGCGTCGTTGTGTCCCCAGAGAGCTTCTCTTCTCCACCTGGAGCTCTTCTTCATTCTCTGCTTCATGTGTGAATTTGCCACCCGACTCGTGTCCTGCCCAGACAAGAAGAGATTCTTTCGAAAGGCCCTGAACGTGGTGGATTTCCTGGCGCTTTTCCCGGTTTGCCTGGACCTCTTTTTCAGCCGGCATGGACCCCGGCTGGAAACGCTGCCGTGTTGGCTGAACTTGTTCCGCGTGGTGTACGTCCTCAAACTTCTGAAGGTCTTCCAGCTGTTGGAGACCCCGCGGATGCTGAGGGTCTTCCCCTACATGCTCAGGTCCATCTTGAAGGACATCGCCATCCTGTTGTGGGTTTTCCTCTTCGAAATCCTTTTCTTCGGCTCTCTCATGTTGTTTGCCGACTTGATAGAGGATCACCCCGACAGGGTGCTGCACGACATCCTCTCGTCCTTCTGGTTGGCGGTGATCACCTTGACCACCATCGGCTATGGTGACATATATCCCTTCCAGCCAGCTGGCAAAGTGATCGGGGCCTGTGCCGTGCTCTGTGGCCTGCTGACCATCATTGTCCCCATTCCCATCTTCTTCATAAAATTCAAGCATCATTACACTTCCGCTGTGATCAAGGAGAAGAGGAAGAGGGAGGAGGCGGCCACGGCAGCCACGACAATCCTCAGAAGTCTAACGCAGTGATGGGGCTTTTATCGGGGAAGGAAGCCCCTGCGGAACTCCCTGGCCCATGAAGCGGGATCTTCCCGCTTTTGCTGACCTTCACCTCTGCCGGGTCCCCCTGCAGCTCTGGCCTGTTTCGGGTGGGAGGCGAGGGGAGAGCCATCCCGCAAAGCAGCCTGTAAAAGTTGAGCCTGAAACGCAGACACAAACCAGGGGCCTTAGGACGAATCGCTGGCAAAACCCTTTACTGTCACCCGGCCTGGGTTTCCTTCCCGTGTCCTTTATTCCCTTTATTCCTGTTTTGCAGTGCCAGAAGTCCCCTTGGGTAGCTCGGAGCCGCCCCATGATCCAGAGAACCAAAACAAGCCCCTCCCCGCCAAGCCAGGAATTTCCGAAGCTCCCCTGCCCATTCCTGGTCTGATGACTGACATAGCTAGTAATGACACCCTTCGGGCTGCCCAAAATTGATTTCCCCCCTCCCAAAGCAAGCCCTGGCTCAGGGACTTGCTCTCTCCCTCTCTTGGCCCTCCTGATGGGAGGGGGGCCGTGGGGAGAACCCCCCCCAGCTGCCCTTCTCTCTCCTCCTCCCCCCACAGAAGGGCTCCTCTGGGTCAGGCTAGGACGGGGTTGGCCTCCCCTCCAGAATGTGCATAGCTGGCCGAGGGAGGCTGCCTTTCCCAGCCAGAGGGCTCGTGCCAAGTCTTCTTGGCACCAGACATGCCATCTGGCCCTTTGGGGCAAGAATCGTGTTTCACACTCGGCCGCTTTAGGTCTAGTGGTTCTGGCTCTCACCTTTTCTCTCCCCCCGCAACACCACTTAACTGCATTACGTTCAATAAAAGGGAGGTTGGTTTTCAAAGTGCGTTTCCTTGTCTTGGGTGGAGGAGAGGAGAGGAAGCGTGGTATAAAACCACCCTGTTCTCGTCCACCTAAGATGCTCTTCTTCAAGACCCTAATCCACATAAACTATGGTCCATCAAAGGCATCCTGCAGCTGGCCAGCCCACCTTTGCAGCCTTGGCACCTCACAGGCTCCTCCGCCACCCTCGACTTGCTCCCTTAGTGGCCCTTCACTGTATTCATAGGCCAGGCCCCCCCACCAAGCAGGGGGCTCGCTCGGGAGGCTAATCTGCACAGGCACCCCAACTAAGGCCAACCAAGCTTAGGGGGCTGGCTGGATCCATCTCTATTTCAACCAGCCTGGTTTCACACAGAGCATAAAAACGTGACACCTGCCCCAAGTAGCTGTGCTAAGCTTGGGATAGGCAGCAGGAAGTAAGTTTGGGGACATCTCGAAATGGGAGGTTTTTAATGATCGTGTAAACTTTGTGAACGTCTTGAGCTCCTCCTCGGCAACTTCAGGCCACCATCTGCAGCTGAGCTTCAGTGGGGTTTCATACCTGTAAGTCAGGTGTGTCCATTCAAAGCTCAGCCTAACCTGGGATCCCAGAAGTGCCATTTTAGGGCTCCAGAGCAGATGGTCTGGATGATGTCTCTCCGGTCTAACACTGAGCAAGTAGCCCTGGCTTTCCTCGTCACATCAGACTGAAGGACAAATCTGTGCAGAGTGCCTCCCTCTGTTTTTCCTGCTCTGCTTCTCTTTAGCTTGCGTTGTTTATTCATATTGGATGGAGAAATGTCAACTTTGTCTTCTTCCATTTATTGTCCTGTGGAATTTTTTCTCAGCAGTTTCCAAATTGCTTTTTTTTTTTTTTTTTGCTGAAAATTTAAGTTATGTAACCTTCTAAAACTTCACTACTTTTAATGTTTTAGTTAGCTTTTCCAATTATTCTTTAGAAGATAGTAGCACATTTGTGCATCAATGAAAATATTTCAGCGCTGTAACCATATGACAATATTTGTTGCAAAGCGTTTCCTGAAATTCGAATTCATTTTAGCCATATGGAAATTCAGCTTTGTTTAAAGAAAGTTTTTGCGTTATACATCTACGATGCTAACTTTTAAACAGCTCAATTTGAGCTGTTATTTTTTAATTAAAATATCTGATTGTTACATAAAATATAAATTCCATATACGTTTAATTAAAAAAATAGAATATATTTAAGTGAATAACATGTTTTTGTTTTAAAATCTCAAACTGGTAATAACAGAATTCAGGAATTGGGAAAAATGCAGAACCAAAATCCCTGAAAGCTACAAAGGAGATAAACCTTCACCATCCAGCTTCTGGGTTCCTCCCTCTTTGCTGGCGTTTTAGAGAACCGCCCCTTCCTCCCAGCAGAGGGAGCCCTTCAATCACTTTAAAGGTGATCGGGGGCCAGCGCTAAAATGTGTGAAGGAGGGTTGCAGGAACTGGGTTTGGCTAATCTAGTGAAAAGCAGGACCAGGGGTGACACGATAGCTTGCCATCGGAAATTGTGGGAGCGCCATCACTTGAGACTTTCAAGAAGAGATTGGACTCCCATTTGACAGAAACGGTGTAGGGTCTCCCGCTTGGGCGGGGGGGGTTGGACTAGATGACCTACAAGGTCCCTTCCAACTCTTGATTATCTGCTATCTGTACTCTGATAACCATCTTTCAATATCTAAGGGGTTGCCATAAGGAAGGGAGTGAGGGGGTTGTCAGCCTATTTTCCAAAGCATCAGAAGGCAGGACAAGAAACAACGGATAGAAACCAATCAAGAAGAAATTTCCTGACAGTGAGTGGAGTGGAACAATTTGCCTCCAGAGTGGTGGGGGCTCCGTCACTGGAGGCTTTTAAGAAGAGACCGGACTGTCTGGAAGGGTCTAAGGCAGGGGTGCCAAACTCAAGGCCCACGGGGCGGACTCAGGCCACGGGGGGTGGGCTTAGATCTGGCCTGTGGTGCCTCTGCCAGCCAAAATGGAGTTCCGGAGGGCTGCATGCCCCACCCCCCATCTCCATTTCTGCTGGCAGAGGGTTGCAGGGAGGCCACTGCAGCTGAAAATGGAGATCGGGAGCATGTTTTTGTGGGCAGAGCCCTCGGGCCACCCCCCCCCCCCAGTCAAAGACAACCCTGATGCAGACCTCAATGAAATTGAGCCTGACACCCCTTGTATAGCGTCTCCTGCTTAAGCAGGGGGTTAGATTAGAAGACCTCTAAGGTCTCTTCCGACTCGGTTATTTTGTTAGTATTCTACTAAAAATGCAGCTAGGGGGTGCAGAATGGATCCCAAGGATTAGTTGAGTATCAGGAGGCCACAAGAAAAGAGGTCTGTGGATCAGAGACCCCCTTTTCCTTCTGGAGATAATGATTTTAGAGGGCTCAGTTATCTCCGTATTCTTTGCTCAACACATTAATTGTACATTTACAAAAGGTGTTGGTAATTCCAATGTCACAGCCCAGCATCCCTACAGGAACTAAAAGACGAATAGAATATCTGTAGCTCTCTGTTGAAATGAAGGCTTCTTGACGGTTTCTTTGCAGCTTGAAGACTGCCAGGCCTGGTTTTTCCTGGCTCTTATGACCTGTTTCCACAGGGATTCCTCCGAGGAGCTGAGCTGCCTGCCCTCTGCACGGTGGCCGTGGGGTTGGGCAGTGGGGAGCACAGCCAGGCCTTTCTGTGGGCTGCTTCTGGACTGGCTGGCCCGTGGAAGGAAGAAGCCTCGACCGTCTGGTCACTTTGGTTCGGGACGTTCATGCAGAACCCTCTGGCAGCCTCCATCCCTGCCTTGAGGCTCTGGAGGGGGAGGTGGCCCCCAGTGGGACGAAGGTGCGGCTCGGTGTCCCGCAGCTCTGCTGCCATCCCATCCTTTCGCCTCTGCCAAAGTTGCATCCATCCCAGACTGTCCCGGGCCCTCCGCACCAGGGAGAACGGCTGGGTTTGGGGTCCTGGCTGGATGGGCCAGCCACCATAGGCAGTTCCTCCGCTTCTCCCAGATCGTAGGGCAGCAGAAGAGCTGGAGGATGGTTGTGGGGACGCAACCTTAGGAATGGTTGTGGGGAAGGCAGCTCTGGTGCCCAGCAAGAGTTTCTCTCCTAGGCTTTCATTTTGGCTCCCGAGCTCTAGCGGGGTGGGCAAGGGGCCCCTCCCTTATTCTTGTGGGTGGGATAGCTGACTTGGCCCCTCGTGGTTACAGATCCCTTCTGTCTGTCTGTCCTTGCTCAGTTCACCAAAGAAGGCTGATCAATGCATGGGAAAGGCTGATCAATGCCTTTCCCTGGCAGAGCCTGGCACAGGAGCCTGGCCTGAGGTCCCCCTTGGCTCTCCCTCCTCCTGGGTCGGTATCAGCACCCTGCATTCTACAGTCTGCCTCCACCTCCGTTACTCCTGCCTGCCACAACTGGGGGAGCCTCAAAGGTGTTTTTTTCAAAAAGGTAACTGGGCTGGGGTGGGTTTTTTTCCCCCCTTGAGGAAGAAGATGTTTTGCTTTTCATCCAAGCAGCTTCATCGGTTCTGATGGCGGGTAGATGGAAGGATAGGTACTGACAGGAGGGATGGGCTGTGGGAAATGGAAGGCCTGTGTCTTCTTTGCAGTCCTCTGGTTGTTGGTGCTCTCGTGGAGGCCACTTGTGCCCTCCGGTCACCTGCATCAAGGGTGGAATCTTCTTGGCATCTGAAATGGCTGCGTTCTGGACAGGCGATGGGTGTGGTGAATTCCTCCCACTCTGTGGTGGGAGGGCTGTTCTGTTCTAGCACCGATGTGCACTCTTTGGTCACCTGTGGACTCTGCTGCCTTCAAGAGGGGACCTTTGTCCTTCAAAGGCAGGGGATGGCTGGATCCTGTCCTGATGGGTTGACGAGACAAGTGTGCGTCGGTTATGACCTGCATGACTGAGAATCTCCACTGAAGTTTGGGGGAACCCATTTAAAGAGAGGCTCAGGCAGAGAAGCCACTCAAGGGCTTCTCCTCTTCCGGCTGGGGGAGAACCTGTCGGACTCTGACCAGCTGTGGCCCAGACACACCTGCAAAGTGGCTGCCTGGTGTGGTGGACAAGGTGCCAGCAGAGGTCCGAGTGGCCCATGGCGCCTCCACCTTCTGGCAACCTTTTGGTGACAGATGCGCCATTTCACTGGACAACACTTGTTACTTCTTAGGCCTCCAGTCAATCTGAAGGACTCTTCCAACCACAGAGCTGTCAGCCAGGAGAAACCATCTCCCTCGGGGTGGGGCTACCTCCGCTGGGTCATCCATCTTGGGGGCTTCCCTTGGTTGACCTGCATTGGGAAGGGTGAGGCTCAATGGCCTCAAGAGCCCCTTCGGAGCTAGAAGATTGATGGCTTACTTGTCATGCATACGGAGTTCATTCAGTATGAAAGATCTTCAGTCTTTCTCACTTCTTCAAGGATCAGGCATGGATCGCCTTCTCCTTTTCCTGGGTGGCTGCCAGGGACTAAATGAGGAGGCAATAAATCTGCCAAAGCCCAGGAGGAGCCACCCGACTTGGGGCCCGGGAGCTGAAGGCAGGTCATTCAGGAGGAAGTTTCTTTCCTGTTTTTTGCAATTCCAATAATGATTGATTGAATTTCCTGCCAGAGTTCATCAAATGTCTTCTCAGAAGTGGCCAGTAGGTCAAACCTATTTTGCATACGTAATATGGATTATTGGTGACATCACACTTCTTTGGAGGCCCTGCCTTTGGATAGTGCATAATCTGACCTTAGTCTTGGCCAACAATTCATGATCTGAACCACAGTCAGCACTTGGATATGTCTTAACAGCAAGACGGAGCTGGTCCATCGATGCCTGCACAGGACATAGTCAATCTAATAACAGCGAAGTCCATTTGGTGAGGTCCAAGTGTACAAACGGCCTTTGTGCTGTTAAAACCATGTATTCGTGATCCTAAATCTGTTTTCTTGGCAAAATTGGACCAAACGTTCACCTGCATTGTTGCTTTCACCTAGTCCAGAAGATGCCCGTTTCCACTGAAGTCATACAGGATGCAAACCATCTCTTTTGTTTCAGAGCCTCTTGGCGTAAAAGGCTTCTATCTCAGGCTGGGTTGCAGCCATGGTTGGGGCATTGACTTGGACAACTGTGATGTTGAGGGGCTTGGCACGAATTATGACGGTCACTGACAGTTGAGCAGCTTTCCCCTGCTCTAGGAGGTTGATTGCTTATTATATATGCCCCTCCATTTATTTTCCCCGTATCCTGTCCTGAATAATAGGCACTGAAGTCCTCAGGCTGGAAAAGGCCACTGCGCAATCAGCGTAGTTCCCACCTGATCATCTCACATTTGACGATACCTTGACTCGTTCCTCGGACATCCCATCTCTGTGCAACGCAGGAGGCCTTTTTGTTTTTGCCCCGGCTGCCTCAGCCGCTGGCTGCCTTTTCACCCCTCATTGGACATCCTATCCGACATGCTGAAGACGCTGTCCAGAGAACTGGAGTTTTTTGCAGAGTAGTTCAGCAGGTCTTCCTCCAACTTTTTAACTCACAGCACCGCTCTCACCCCCAAAGGATACTCCAGCCCCTTCCCACCGCCAACACCCGTCCCTCCCTCCACAAGAGGAGCATCCGCCTGCAGGAACTTAGAGATAGATAGATGATAGATGGATGGATGGATAGATAGATAGAGATAGATGGATAGATAGATGGATGGATGGATGGATGGATAGATAGATGATGAGAGATGATAGAGATGATAGATAAGATAGATAGATAGACAGATGATAGATGATAGATAGATGGATAGATAGATAGAGATACATGATAGATGGATGGATAGATGATATAGATGATAGTTAGATGAATAGATGATAGATGAGATAAATGATAGATGATAGATGATAGACAGATGATAGATAGAAGACAGATGGATAGATGATAGACAGGTAGGTAGGTAGGTAGGTAGGTAGATAGATGGATAGATAGATAGAGATACATGATAGATGGATGGATAGATGATATAGATGATAGTTAGATGAATAGATGATAGATGAGATAAATGATAGATGATAGACAGACAGATGATAGATAGAAGACAGATGGATAGATGATAGACAGATAGGTAGGTAGGTAGATACATACATGATAGATGGATAGATGATATAGATAGATGATAGTTAGATGAATAGATGATAGATGAGATAGATGAAAGATAATAGATGGATAGATGATAGATAGATAGACAGGCAGACAGACAATAGATGATAGATAGATGGATAGATGATAGACAGGTAGGTAGGTAGGTAGATATAGATATAATATAGATAGATATGATAGATATATGATAGATTTATGACAGACAGGCAGATAGATAGATAGATAGATAGATAGATAGATAGATAGATAGATAGATAGATAGATAGATAGATAGATAGATAGATAATTTGGTACTGTTTTAGGGTCTGCGCTGCCCAGGGCTATTTGCCGAGATGGGTGGCTACCCCACCGTTGGAAGGAACCCCCCCCCTGCACTTGAAGCCCCACCGCCCTCCTCAGGCGAGGCTGGTTTTGCAGGCCTCCAGGGGGGTTCGAGCTGCCCCTCCAGCCGCGGCCCTGCCTTCAGCCTCCTCTCTGCGGGCCCCCAAAGTCCTGGGCCAGAGCAAGTGCCCAAACTGGCCTCCCCAGAAACCCCGACGCGATGCCGCCGCCGCCCCCCCGCCCAGGAAAAACGGGGCTGCCGAGGGGCTCCAGGCGAGCTTCGGGCGGCGCCGGGGAGGAAGAGCTCCGGAGCCCTCCGGAAGCGGGTCCAGAAGAGGAGCGCCTTCGCGGGAGCCGGCATCCCGGGTGGCCGCGGATTCAGCCGCCGCCCCCTCCTCAACCCTCGGGCGGCCGCCGACCCGGAGGCTCCCGAGGCCCTTCGCCGCCGCCTCCGCCTCCTCCTCTGCCGCCGCCGCCTTCGGTCCGGCCCATATAAGGCTGGCCAGCGGCCCCTCACGGGGTGGGGCCCCGCGGCAGCCATGACGTCACGGCGCATTTGGGGCGACAATGGCAGGAAATCCTGGCGCGTTTCTCCCCCCCCGCCTCCCCCCGGGAGCCCCCCCCCCCCCCTGCACCCCCCCCCCCCATGCGCCAACGGGGCGCCCCCCCAAGCGGGGCGGGCGGTCTCCCCCCCCCCCCCCCCCCCCCGTGAAAACTTCGGCTTCTCCTCCGACGAAAAGCCCCTCTGGGGCGGCAGGAGCGGGGGGGACTGAGAGGCGCCCTCCGAGACCCGGGAGGGGGCTTCCTCCGGAGAGCGCGGGGGGGGCCTCCGGGGCGTCTCCCTCGCTCGCCGAGGCTCCGCTGGAGGAGGCGGAGGCCCGGCTGGAAAAGGGGCAGGCCGGGCACTAACTCAGCCGGGCGAAAGCAGCGGCAGCAGCAGCAGCTCCGCTCGCTGGCCTCCGGCGGGGCTCCTGACCCAGGCAGGCCGCGGGCTGGCCGGCCAGGAGGGCTTGTCCGAGACCCGAGCAAAGTCTTCCATTGCTGGGGGGCGGGGTGGGGGGGCGCGCAAGCCACGACCACCCAGCTGCGCGAACGGGAGAAACGGCGCAACGTGACGCCGCCAGTTTGATACCCGAAAGCAGCCGGACCTCTGCCAAGGGATATGACATTGAGGCTCACGAGTAGGTCGGCCTGGTTGTAGGTTTTGTTTCTTTATTGTTTCTATGAAGTGGAAAGAGTTTTGTACTGTGTGAGGTGATGGATTCTGTGTAGGGCTGGAATTGTTTGGTGAGAAATTGGGCGAGATTCTGTAGTGGTGAGTCTATGGAGCTGACTATGGGTCTGAGTGGTGTTCCTTCTTTGTGTATCTTGGGGAGGCCATAGAGCTTATAGGGAGGGAAGTCGAAAAAGCGGGCTGTCGTGTAGCCCTTCCCCAACCTGCCTTTCCTGTCAGCACCCATGGACCCTGAGCTGAGCTGAGCCTCTGCATCCCAGGCGCTCTTCTTAGCATCCCCCCTTCATTCCGTGGGCTCTTTTGCGACTTAGTTATTACCCAGCATTCTCTCAGCACTCTGCTTGTGCTCAGAGGCACATTTTCTAACAAGCTTCCGGCTGGAGTAATCAAATCTCAGATCCCACTATTTGCTAGTGGCGGCCACTGGATAAAATCCCTCTCCAGACTCCTGGCAAACATCTGGGTGTTTTGTTTGGTTTTTTATCTACCAGAAGGGAGAGAATGACCCTTTGCTACAGACTGCGGTCTAATCTTGAGAAAATAGAGTCAGCAAACAAAGGATCCTGGGCTCCCTCCGCTCTGTTGATCTACTGTAACCGCAGCCAAATAAGAATAAAAAATCGAAAAGCACACCCAGACGCCTAATCTTAGGCTGACCTGCCTCTGCAAGGCTTTGATCCCTGGGAGCCAAGGAGCGAGACTAGAGAGTCCGTTCTCCAGGTTGCAATTGTGACTGCGCGGCCTCCCCTAGGAAGCAGGGAAGACTGGCCAAGCAGGGGGTCTTCAGGGGTGGGGCAGGGAGGAGGCACGAGGACAGCCACACCCACAGGGCCATCACCTTGGCTTTTCTGACTCTTCCAGGCCTCGCCCAAACTTAGATGACTTGTCACGCGGCCGGAGCTAGTAGAAAGTGGGAGACAACCTGGAGAAGAATTCTTCTGAAGAAGCTCTGCCCAATCAGTCCTCTCCGCCTCGTCTTGGGTCTTGTAACCAGGAAAGGGAGAGGGTCTTAGGATGGCAGTGCACCTGCTGAGCCATTGGGTGGGGGATGATTCTGGAGTCGTCATCCCTCCCCCCCGCCCCCATCATATGCATCTGACAAAGAGGTGGGCTTTCTAGCAGTGGTCCTGCCTGGCAGCTTGGCCGCCTCTGTGGGCATCCCTGCTTGCTTGCTTGTTTAGCCTACGGCATTTACAGAGGTCATACAATCACTGAAATGTACATTTAGTTGAAATAAAGCATCAGCATAGAGATATATACAACTTGCCTATAATATGAGGACGCAATAATGGAGATAATATATTAAGGTAAAACCCATAATAAAATCACCATAATATGGAGCCCCAGAAGTGCGATGGGGTAGATGTGATAACTCGATGTCCAAGGAAGCCAACCGTCTGAAAACTCGGCTGGGGCTGGCTGGGGGTGTCATCCCAGGTGCCTTGAGATTCCCCGAGACCCCCTGTTCTTGGACGGTCTGTGTTGGACTCGTTTGTTCCGGTGCCCCACAGTCACACGGGGCTCTTGGCCCGCACTTAAAATCCTGTTCAGGGTGGGACTTGATTTCCAGCGGGGCCATTCACAGGAGGGCAGCCACAATTAACGTCCTCATGCAAGTGGCACAAAAGCCCGTCCGTCCATCCGTCCCCCGGGCAGGAGGACCACCGTCTGGACTTCTTTTCACCCCACCACGCAAGCTCCTATCTTCAGCCCGTGTCTCCGACATCCTTCACTCCGTGGCGAGAACCGGATGGTGGCCAGATGGTGCCACCAAGCCCAGGAGAGCTGGGCCAGGACTCCTCCCGAATAGCCTTCAGCTTTGGCCTAGCCGGGGAATCTCTGGCCCAGCAGGTTTTCCTGCGCTTTGCCCTCACCAGCTGCAGATCACAAGCAATTTCACCAGCTCCTGTCGGCCACTTGAAGAGGGTGGAAGGAGAGCTGGCAGACAACAGCCTGGTGGGCATCTAACCAGGAAGCATCTTGAGATTTTGCAGGGTGACGGATCAGAAGACCTGGGGAGGTGCGTGTGCGTGTCATTCCTCACAGGAACTTCATTTTCCTTGTCTTTTTAGTAGCGAGGACTCTGTTTTATCTCAACCACTTCCTGTTCGCAGGATTTGCCCTCAGCTCCAATCCCATCTCTCCCTCGACTTACTTCAACCAATAATGAAAGTAGTTGGATTTCTTGGAGCTCCATCCAGCATCCCTTCGAGGTCATTTTGATTTCCTCCTGTCTCTCTCTCTCCCACCAGAATCACCTCAGTCTTGAGCCAGCAGATCCTGGATCCTCTCGGACAATTTAAAAACATGACATTGTCATCACAATAATATGCAGCAGTCCAGAAAAGTTAAAAAATCCCAATAACTACTGAAAAACACGATGAGTTCCGAAGATCAAACCCAAGATGCGGATAAGAATCTGAGCCAGCTCTGAGAGGCATTTTCTGAAGGAAGGTTGCAGGAGTATACTACCTTGAGGTAGTGGGGGGGAACTCCCGTCCAGTTATTTGCACGAATAGTGCTGCCACTAATCCATGCGTCCATGCCAGGATGAATACAAAAGAACACAAAGGGAGACGCCAGGACAATAATGAGCTTTGTAGAAATGTTATTAGGACAGTTGTCCCCATATATACTCCAGGGCTTTGCTCTCAATCTGCCAGGTGAACCCAAGTGACAATGAAGGGGGGGGGGTCTCCAGGGTTTGACTCACAAGGGATTGGCTTGTTGGGCAAGTTTTAGAGACCCTCCATCTCTCTTCCCCCCCACTCCACCCACAAACCTGCTCAGTCTGAGCATCAGCAAGAAAGGTCAGCTATAAACGAGGATGGCTTGTCTCCTGGGCACTTGTTGCAACGGAAGAGGAAATAACTATCCGGGTTAGAGCAAAACCTTTGTTATCTCACAAGAACAAATAGGAAAGTCAGCTTGTCTATGCAGCCTCTCTGCCTGATGGGTCCAGTATTTAAAAAAATGCGGATTAATCACCCTCAGGTGGCTTGTTTCTGCAAATGGCAGGAAAATGATCCCCCCGCCCCAACAAGAGGCTAAAGAGAGGCAAGCAGCAGCGGTCAAGGGTTCGGATTCTGGGGATCCGTTTCTCCTCTCTTTGGTGCAGAGGCGGGATTCAGCAGGTTCTGACCAGTTCTGGAGAACCGGTAGTGGAAATTTTGAGTTGTTTGGAGAACCGGCCAGTCTCGTCTCTGATTGGAGATTTTACAGTCTCCTTCCCCTGCCACGCCCACCAAGCCACACCCACAGAATCCCAGTTTGGTCCCGTAATAAGGCTTTCCCGCTCCCCCTCCAAGTGCCGCCTCAGCAGCCGCTTCTCCCCACGGTGGCCTGAGAAGGCTGCTCCGCTGTGGGCTCCAGCAAGGCACAAGCCAGAGGCAGCTCAGGCTGGGTCAGGCAAAGGAGCCCGGGTGGGTGGGGTGGAGTTGGCTTCTCACGTTGCCTGGGCAGACCTGGCGGGGTTTGGGCAGCAACGCAGAGCGAGGAGCCCCGAGGGAGTTTGCCCTCACGAGAAGGCGGCAAAGAGGAGTCCAAAGACGGAGCAGAAGCCAGAAGATTCGCTTCAGTCAAGTTACTTTCTGGTGGTTTTGTTTGATTCGTGGGAGCCGTTCTCTTTATTCTCTCGAGGCTTTGTAATATTACAAAGTTTGAAAGTCAGGCCAAGGGGTGTGTGGGGCGGTGGGGCTGGCTGTGGGGTGGGGGTGGGTGGCTGGGGAGGGGAGGAGAAGATCCCCGATTAATCTGGCCATTTTTAACAAATGGTTAAAAGTATTTAAAACAAGGAAATAGCATGAAATTAAAAAAGAGGGCAGAGATGACCAACCGGAGGGGGACAAGCATGGCGAAGAGCCAAGTCCCTTCAAAAGACCAGCAGGGTGGGTGTGTTGTGGGGTGGGGGGGAGGCAGCCTTATTCCAGGCAGCGGGGGCTGGGAGACCCGCTTCCGTTGCTTAGCCGGAGAAACTCGGAGCGTGCCACCCCTGCCCCATCCGATCAGCCGGAGCTCTTAGCGGAGACAGGTGGGTGCCAAGCGAACCAGGCCCTGTGCTATGTGGGGCTTTACAGGGAACGCCACCACCAGTATCAGAAATGTCAGGTGAGGCTCCGTTCAAAATCCAAGAAAGAAAACCTTAGACTCGGTTGTTCTAGAGAAAAGGACTTTTAGCGGAAATCAAAGTGGCAGCATCCAAAGAATTCAAGATCTGAGGCGAGAAAATCACATATACTAAGTTATGGCAACGTTCCCACCCACAGCGGTTCAAACTGGACACCCAATCTGAGATGTGCATGATGTCGTGTGGGGCATCTTCAGGTGGTATTTCAGACATCCGGCCATTGACCTTGGCCTGGATAGATAAGATCCAGTAAGCGGCAGCAGTAAGCAAGTGACCGTAAACAAGAAAGTTTTCCCAAGTTTTACATTTCACCAACTCAAGCCTCCGGCACTCTCCCCCCACCCCCCAAAAGCCCAATTTATCCTCCCTCCCGCCGTTACTATGGCAGCCGGAAAGACAAGCAGACGAAAGATTCTTGAAGGCTGACAGGAATCGTATCTGGAAGCAAACTGACAACCAGCACAGCTTGCAAAGCAGAGCTGTCCCGTGGGCCTACAAGATGTCCGTGATACGCCACTCTTGACCAGTTTAAGCTTCTGTGTAAGTCTTCAACGGCAGCCCCAAGTAGAGTGCCCTGCAGTAGTCCAGCTGAGAGGTGACCAGCTGGGCATGAATAGTGCTGTGTTGGGGCTGCACCTCCTAGAGATCCCGCTTGGTCTGAGGCTGTGTTCTCACTCCCAACCCATCTCAACGAGGAGCACTGGAAGCGTCGCCGGGGCAGAACTGAGCGTCCCTTAGGCAGAATAAAGGAGTGAGGTCCATTTGGGTCCTTCCTCTTCCTTCTGGGAAGCATCAACTCCCCCTGGCTATCTTCACAACAGCCCCCCCCCCTCCTCCGAGGCTGGCTGGAATACAGAGGATCTGGGTCAGCGGGCTAGAGGGTTGAGCCAGGGACTGCTTGGATCCAATCCACCCGTTTCCCCATTCCTCCATCTTCATCTTCACCGAAAAGGGAGGGACTGGCAACCTTCTAGAACTTGGGAACGGAGTCTGGCACTCTAAGGCTTTCACAAAGTTTGTGGTGGCTGAACAGCAGCTGGCAACACCCAGGTTATTTTTAGTTTTTTTAAAAATAGATTTTGATGAAACGAATTGAGGCAAATTTTGGATGGAAAAAAGAACCAAGGATCTTCTGTGAGGCCACGTTGAATCCTCCCAAACTGACCACTGCAAGACAAAGCCCAGTTTTATTTTTGCTGGGCCTTTTTAATTACCTGTGGACTCCGGAAACCATCTTTTGCAGAACTTTGCATTACAGATGTTTCCTTCCTTCCCCCCCCTCTCTCCCAGCTGGCACCTTTCTTTAGCAAAGATCTCCTCCGCCTCCTGTCTGCAGCCCTGAGTTCCCTTTGGAGAGACCTCTGCTGAACTCTCAAGATGCAATAAGAGTTTGGCCAACAGAGCTCCGCCTAAGGAAGGCTTTTGTTGGGCATTTGGATGTTGCAGATAGTGGACATAAGGGGGATCGGCCACCTCTTCCAATGTTCCACTATTCTGGGGCACAGCTGCCATGGCTAATCTAGCATCGCTGAGAGGAAGACCATGCAAGCTTTTGTCAGAACTCTTCCTCGGGCAGCTGCCGAGCGTGGCTACAACCTGGATGTTGGCATCGTTTACAGGGCTGGACCCACCCAAGGGAAGACTCTGTACAGAGTGCAGCCCCTTTCAGACCAGCCATTCAGAGAGGGGGTCCCTCCTCGTGGCTGCTGGGCCCTCCACCTGCTGAACCAGGCCGGACTTTTTCCAGGGACAGAGGCAGACGGGCACGGTCACCTCCCACCGGAAGCTGAAAATGTGCTGCCTTCAGCTTTAGCCCCCACCCCACGGTGTGTCTTGAACCCAGCTGTTCCGCTCCCTAGTATGTGCACAAGTGATGGCAGGGGACGGCCTGGGGGCCAGCCTGATGGGCAGCGTGGAAGGGGAAGCTCTCCAGAAGGGGCCAAACGGCTGGTATCCCTTGCCTGCCAGGAGCCCTGCAGCGGCCAGGCCTTCCTGACTCCGAGTCTGAGCCCTGGCGCTTGACCCGACTGCTGGCGAGGCAGGGAGGGAGGGGGGGGGAAGGTCCTGCAGAGAGAGGCCTGGCACTGCTGTGCCCCTGAGCCCACCCTGCTGGACGACCCTCCCGTTCTCTCTCACTCCCACCCTCAGTGACCTTGTTTTAAAAGCAGGGCAATGCTTAGAAGGGATGTTGAAATGAAGAGGCCATAAAGCGGAAAACAGCCCCCACCCCCTCCCCAAGAAAGAACCCAGTCCTGTGTTTTTAGAAGTGCAACGTGAACTGAATAACTTCCTTTCAAACTTGTTCTCAGGCTCTTTTGAGAAAGCTTGAAAAAAAGTTCTTCCTCAGAATGGCCCAGCATTAAAAAAACATGGGCTGATTAGTGAGACCTGGCAGAAAATGTTGTGAAGGATAAATTCACCCAAAACCAAAAGGATAACAAGAGCCTGAGGAGTTATGCGTGAAAGCTGGCTGGGTGCCTTTGGGCCAGTTACCCTCTCTCAGCCCAACCCACCTCACAGGGATGTTGTGGGGAAAAGAAGAGGATGAAGAGGTGATGAATATGTTTGCCACCTTAAGTAAAAATAAAAAAGGCAAGAAAGAATGAAAGAAAGAAAATCCTGCGCACACGGCTTATGAAATGCTTATCTCACTTTATATGTCTGTCGATTTATTTATGAAGCATTCATATATTATGCTGACAATCAAACACCTTTGAGAAATCCTGTATCAAGAGAGCCTTATATACTGTGTTATAGTCCTTTACAGCCCTGAGCAGTTTACAGAGTCAGCCTTTTGCCCCCAATAATCCGGGTCCTCATTTTACTGACCTCAGAAAGATGGACGACTGAGTCAACCTGGAGCCCCTCAGGATCAAACTCCTGACAATGGGCAAAGTCAGCCTGCAATACTGCATTCGAATCACTGCACCACCATGGCTCTTATATGAGTAAGTAGTTAAATGGATAAAAAGTAAAAATGAAAAATCAAATAGCACAACAAATAATTTCGATTTGGAATTCAGAGTATGGAGACACCCACCTGCTTGAAAATGAGGGAGAGCAACTGGGTGTCAGAGCGCATTGTCAGAATGGTTGCCTGTTAGAGCTGACCTAGAAACCAGGCAATTGGGAGTTCTAGTCCTGCCTATGAAGCATGAAAGCAGGCTGGGTGATTTTGGGCCTCTCTCTCTCTCTCTCTCAAACTCACCTTACAGGACTGTGGTTGTGGAGAAAACAGGAGGAGGAAATATGTTCGCTTTGAGTAATAAAAAAGGTAATAAAGGCAGGATAAAACTCTATGCTCAAAGCAGTGCCCAGCAAGGCTGGCTGGGGAATTCTGGGAATTGAAGTCCTCCTAGGTGCCGGGACACTTGCTGTCCAGGGTGTTCTGCACAGCACCTTGAGAAACATGGCGGCAAATCATCCACGGATACTTTGTTTCAGGAGGAGAAAAAAGCCTCAATAAAAAATCTAGGGAGGTTTTTATGGAAGGATTCTCTATAATATGAACTATGGTCCAGGAATGTTTTTGGAAAATATCCCTTTTCCTTTCAGAAATAAATGGGAATGTTGGGTGAAATTGTTAGGCTGGATTTGTGCAAAATGCTTGAGCAGATAGATTTGCACTTGTGTGAAGCTACATTAAATTAGACTGGGCTGAGTGAGGGAGTCATGGACAACTCAGTGTCCAGCCATTGAGGAAGATGCCCGCCCAAGACTCAGCAGCTGCTGGGCACCGCCTGACTGGCCTTCTCTCCCTTGGCCCAAGAGTCCAGGATTCAGGACGGTGGCAGGCGCCCACCAGCCGTTCTGCACCAGCCGTATGGATGACTCGGTTGTTGGGAGTCACCTTGAGTGTTGGTGTGTATGGAGAAAAGGGAGCAAGGGTGCAACCTGCAAGCAAGCTTCCTGGGCAGGAGAACAGCATGGGAGGAATCCGTGTTCTGCCTTCACACAATACAGGGGCCGTGGCCGAGCCAAGAGGAATGGAAAGAAAAAGGAATATAGAAAAAGGGGTTAGACGGGGCTGCCCTCATTCTCCTCTCCTTTTTATATTTGCCCTAGAATCACTTTTAATGCGTATTAGACAAAATCCTGAAATTAAAGGAGAGTCAAATCAGAAGAATATAAATTACAAGCGTTTGCTGATGATATGGTCTTTTTTCTGGAGGAACCTATGGAAAAAGGATATAATCTAATAAAGGAATTAGAACAATTTGGCTTTAAAAATTAAATAGAAAAAAGACAAAATTAATGACCAAAAATTTAACAGAAACTCAGAAGGAAGAATTAGAAACAATGATCGGGATACAAGTAACAACAAAAAAAAGAGGAATGGCAGCAGCGACCCGACGCAGAAACGTTCCCAAGGGTCGTCGGGCAACAGCTGCAAGGGAAGCCCCGCTCTGAAGCCTCCCGGTCGGTGTCCCGTGTTGGGCGCGCTGACCTGGGGCTGGGGCTGGGGCGAGGACGCGGGGCCGCACTCAGCGCCCCGGGCAGCCCACGTCTGGCAGGCGGCCTGGGGGGCCCTGGACATTCGGGTCCCTCTCCAGAGGCCCGAGAGCCTTCGCCGCCCGCCGGGAGGGGGAAAAGCGACAGAGCGAAAGCGACGCGCCTCCATCGCAGCGCCGAGCCCGCCGGCGCCGCACCAGATGCTCGCGAGCGGCGTTTCCTTCTCGGGCCGGGAACGATGCTGGGAGCGCCCGCCGAGCCCCCCGCCCGGCTTGCTCCCCCCCGCCCGCCTCCTAGGCCGCGCACCGGACGGCCTTCGCACAGGGGCGCCGTGCCGGGGAAGCCCCAGGGCGGGGAGGGCGCGAGACCCGCCCGGGAAGGGCGGGAGAGCGGCAGGAGCGTCGGGGCGGGGGCTGCAAAGTGCCGGCCCCGAATAAAGGCGGCGCGCTTGGCCGAGGCTCTTAGCCTGCCGACGAGTCACTCCCGCCGCCCAGCACAGCTCCCAGCCGAGACGCCCGCAGCCCCAGGACGCCC
Organism: Pseudonaja textilis; assembly: GCF_900518735.1. The sequence goes on along the minus strand of NW_020769328.1, from coordinate 11,516,749 downwards.
AGCCCGCCGGCAACATGCCGAAAACGGTACGGGGGAGGGGTGGGAGAGGGCAGGGGAGGGGAGGCCGCGGGCCGGAGGCGCCCCTTCTCCTCCTGCGGCGGCGTCGCATCGCGGCTGCCCGAGTGCGCGGAGCGGAAGGGCGTCTCCCGGGGAGGCAGCGCCGAGGGGTCTCCGCTCCTAACGCGGACCTTCCTTGCACCGGGCATCGGGGGGTGTGTGTGTGGGTCTCGCCCCGCCGCCCCGCCCGTGAACGGGGCCGTCGTTCGCGGGAAGGGGCCCAGGCCAGCGCGCCGGCCCTCCGCCCACGCGCTCGCCGCTTCCGCCCACGGCCGCTTGGGAGGTGCTGAGCCCCTCGGCCTCGGAGCGAGCCGGGACCGTCTCTGGTGGCGCTACCGGCAGCCTCGGCCGCTGCGCCGGGCGGGCGCCGCCCGAGGAGAGCGCTCGGCGCGGCGGAAACTCCCGCGGGAGGCCCGGCGGCGAGGAAGCCGGGACCCAGGGCGGCGATGGGCGGGAGTCGCCCGCTGACCTCAGGGCCGGCCGTGGCAACCGGGTCGGAGCACCGGGCTGCCGTCGGGTGGGAAGGAGCCCAAGGAGGTGCGGTGGGCTCGGCAGCTTTGCGCAGGCCCGCTTTCCTCCTCCTCCTCCTCGCGGGCAGCGGGCGGGCCGGATGCCGGTGCCGCGCCTTTGGGAAAGCGGGCCTCACTCCCGCCGGCTGGAAAGGGCGAGGCAGCCCAGCCTGGCCATCCTCCGGCGGGCAGGCGGCCGCGGGGGGAAGGCCCCGCGGAGCATCGCCGGTTGCGCTGCGGCTGGCAGGAGGATGCCGCGGCTGTTGAGGAAGGCAGAGGCCGGCCGGGCCCCGCCAAACCTTTCCCGCCCTTCAGGCCGGAGGGGCGGCGGCTGCGGGCGAGAGTTGGAGCAAGGGCAGAATTTCCTCCGCGTGGCCATTTGCCCACGTGAGGCCCAGGAGGCGTCCACGCAGCAAAGGCAGCGCTTCTGCAGGCTCGACCCGCTGCCTCCCGCCCGTCGAGAAAGAGCCCCGGTTCGTTTCGGGCGCCAATGGCCAGTCCGGGCCTGCCGCTGTTGCTCGGGGCTGGGATCCAGCGGCGGGTGGCCGGCGCTGCCTCAGCTGGGAGGGCCCGTTTGAGGCGGCGTGGTTTTCAGCTTCCCATTCCCTGGATGGGGCTTCCGTTGCCTGCGCTGCAGCGTTTCTCAACCTTGGCAACTTCAAGCTGTAGGGACTTCAACCCCCAGAATCCCCCAGCCAGCAGGACCCGCCCGCCATAGTGTCTGGCCAGCCCTGTTCGTGGCTTTGGCTGCGTTTCAGTCGCTCACGCCTGCCTTTCTCCCAGAAGCGTTGCCTGGGTGGGTGGGTGGGGAAAGGCCGGTCGACTCCTTGGGGCAGAGCCTGAGCCCTGCAGGATTTCAGCCAGAGGCCCCACCCAGCAGTTGCCCTCTGAGCCCCCTTGGCCTGGAGGTGGCGGGCCTTCTTCCTGCCAGGCCTGTGTGCAGGGTTCCCTGTCTCCTGGTGCACAAGGACCCTGGTGGAAGAGCCTCTCCGGCCTCTGGCTTCTAGCAGCGTCAGCTTCCAAAAAGCTGAGCAAGGCCCTCCTCTATTGCAGAGAAACGAAAGCTGCACCTACTCTCAGTTGCAGCAATGGCTGCTCTTAAGGGGGAGGGGCAGTTTTCCCAAGGAGCCAACATGACAAACGGGGGCTGCTGTGGAGGGCTGAACCAATAGAACTGAAGGTGTGTAGGCACGCACACGCGCGTGCACGACATGTGTAAATGGAAAAATAGTTGCGGCGGGCTGGGGGTGGGGGTGGGAGCAACCTAGTTGCATTGCGTGCATGGTAGTATTTCCATTTGGTTTCTGATTTCCAAGTGATCTCACATGGGCTAGACCGGGCCAGATGTGGCCCTGGGGCTGTACAAAGCCCTGGTCTGGTCTAAGGGATCTGCAGTCCAGTATTGTGGACCCCCCCAAGTCTGAAACTGAAGCAATTCCCTCGAACCACAGTGGGTTTTGTCCAGAGGTGTCAGCCTTTCCAGGTGGACCAGACAAGGAATATGACCAATAAGATTAATTCTGCTTTATGGTACAGCTACATAAACAGAATTTGAAAGTACAGTGCTGCAGGCTGTGGTCTTGAAGAGGTTCCTTCTAAGTCTCTTGCCCCACCCAGCCACAGGCTGTGTCCTCTTATCTGGCCGCTCCTAGTCCATGTTTCTTTGCCCCTCTTCCCCTTCTGACACACCATGGCAAGATACGAGCACCTGGGACTCCTGACCCTGACAAGAACGATAGTTGGATCCCTGTGGAAAGGTAGAGGCCAGGGCACCTGAGGGACTGGGGTGCCAGTCCCTGGGACCCAAGCGCTAGTTCCAGGGCATGGTAACTCGTGGCTAGAGAGCTTTGCACTTTTGACCAATGTCACTGGTTCACTGTGGCTGCTCATAAGAATGGCTGCCATGTGGGCGCAGCTGTTTACAAACTGGTCCTTTAGCAGCAGACGGCAGCAGTGCGTGACAGATGCTCTGCCATCCCTTCTGGGATGCTCTCGCTCACCTGCCTTACCTGCATCTTTGCATGGGATTGGTTGGCACCCTCCCAAATGCAGCCAGGTTTACTTTTGAAGAATGCCCTTGGAGGCTGGCTTATTAACTTGTGTTGTTTTTGTAATATTCTTTAAGTTGAAAATAAGTCAAATGGTGCAGAGAGATCCAGCCCTGCAGGAGAACCTGTTGATGCCAAGCCAGGAGCAAACCAGAGCTCACAGCTACAGTTGGGGGTGCACAGCATGGGGAGCTGGGCCTCTGGAGACTGGAGGCATCTTGTCTTGGGGGACCGATGGAGCTCCCCGGTTTGCTAATCGCATTTGTGGTTGGTCTGGTTTTGCTGCCTTATCTTGGACCAGGGCCAATGGCTGTGGAGAGCTTCCGTATCTTTTATTCTTCCTTGTGTCTTTCAAAATGGAATTTCAGAATTTTCCCTGGGATCACAGAAATATACATAGCTGACATAAGCTGTAATGAGGTATATCTTTCTGACTTCTGGCTTTGGAAGGAAAGTTTTGAGCTGGGCTCCTTTCAGGTCTTCACTGTGCACTGAGAACATGTTAGTTTGAAGCTGGCAAATGAGTTTGGAGCTGCTGCAGAGCCTTGTCTGAGCTTGACTAGGACGGCTTCCTTGGCTAAGGAAGGTGAGGTGTGCTCAGTGTTGAGAGCGTCAAGTCTGTACTTGACTTCCTTTTGGAGAAAAAAAACAGGAAGATTTTAGCGGAAAAGATTCCAAGGGACAATCCTGGTTTATTTTCTAGCTGAAAACTTTAAGGAGCAATATAGGAGGCGCCTTTGATTAGCTCACAACAGGAGAGCATTTTTCAAAGTGGCATAGATGGGGGGTGGGGGAAATGCAACGCATAACTTCCTTAAAATACTAAGGGTATTGTGAGTGGATTCCCCCCCCCCCCAAAAAAAAACTGCCCGCCAGAGATCAGTTTGATTCTCCTAACTTCTTCCTTCTTGGGTTGTACAATGGCTTCTTTAAAGAGATATGGGGTATTTGATACTTGAGTGGTATAACCTTTGAAATGAGATGGAGCCGCGGCTTTTCTTTGTTCATTTTTTTTTAAAAAAAGCCCTGCCATTTTTAGAAAGAAAGAAGCCAAAAAGGCTGCTTTGTTCCTAGGCAGGGGGCCTTTTTGTGACACGCCAGGCTAGCACCACTGTGGGGTTTGCAGGCCTTCTCTGGAGAAGGCGGATGTCGTAACCACCCCCCTCCCTTCTCTTCCTGTTCCCTTCAGAGGCCGCCTCCCTTCTGCCCCCCCCCCCCCCCCAGGCCTGGGGCCACCAGCAGCCCATCTGCATTTTCAGGCCTTGGGTGCATTGGCAGCCACCTGCAGCTGTGATTCCATAGCTTGAAGGTGGATCTGGGGAACAAATCCAGGAGGCTGACCCTGCATCCAGCCTCCCTAGCCAAATTCCTAGCTGGAGTCCTTTGGGCAGAGCTCATCTGCAGCCGTGGTGCCTTCTGGCCACCACTTAGGACCTGAGGAAGGTGTGCTGGTTGCCAGGTGAACTCCTGGGGGCTGATTTCCTCAGATTCCCACAGCGCCTGGGTCAGTTAGAAACTATTGGATAAAAACTATTTTGTCCGATCTGATGATTAAAAAAATTAATATTATATATTAAAATTTAAATTTTAAAAATTTAAACAAAGCCAGAATTCCTGGGCTCTATTAGTGCAGAGTTTCTCAACTTTGGCAACTTGAAGAAGTGTGGGTTTTTTCAGCTCTCGGAATTCCCCAGCCGGCCAGGCAGCCATGTTGCCTGAGGGATTCTGGGAGTTGAAGTCTTAAAAGTTGCCAAGATTGAGAAACAGTGTCTTTGTGTTTGAAAGTACTGCAAATGACAAACTGAGAATGCACATTTAGCCTCGTTAAGGCAAAAGTATGTCTTCAGTGAGGCTGAGTAGCACTCTTGTTTTAAGTGTGCCAGAATTACCCCCATGGTCTGAAATGGGCCCCTTTTCCCAGGCAGAAATCTGTACTTGGGTGTTATTTATTTTTTATGTTATTCAATTAAGTCTTAGGGTTTTTTTTATTTTTTAATCCCACCTTTATTTTGTTTATAAATAACCCAAGGCAGGAAACATACCTAATACTCACTCCTTCTTTCTCCTAGTTTCTCTACAACAACCCTGTGAAGTGGGCTGGGCTGAGTGGGGGGGGCGGTGACTGGCCCAAAGGGGTCCTGCTCCAAGAGAAAACCTGAATGTGGTTTATTCAGATTAATTTGAATCGATTTGTGATCCCTCATTTAATAACCTCTTTTTGTCTCATGAAAATCCCACTGTGGGGAGAGTTTACAGGTCTGAGGGCCATCCAGAGGTTCCCCCCCCCCCCCGGCCTTAGGGTATTCAGTGAGATTCCTTACTCGCTTACTGGAGCAATCTGAAGGCCTTGGTGACTCAGGGTCCTTATCTTCTGGGAGATTACAGCAGGAATGTGCAACTTCTTTCCATTGCTGGGGGGCGGGGGCACGGGGGGGGGGGCACATTCCTGGTCCTGCCCTGCAAAGCGTAGAAATGAGCCCTTGGTGGCTGTTAAAGCTCCGCCGTTTCTTGTATCCCTGTGTTGCTTCTCATGGTTGCCTGGACTTTTGCAGCCCAGGTCTGTTTGGCCAACATAATCTAGAAAGTGGGCAGAGCCAAAATGAAGCTGTCATCAGAAATTAAACTATTTATCATGCCAGTACTTTGATTACTTCTGGTCAGGTTATTTCTGTACCTCTGGTTTGCATTCGGTATATTCGTTTGATTTCTGTAACAGTCAAATAACTTCTAAGAGTGAAGCAGTCTTGCGATACAATATCTTTATTTTGCCTCATTAGAAATCAAAACCAGGGCCTTGGGGGTTGAACGGGTAAACGATCTTTCCTAAAACCTGGTGCCTTCAACATTTGTGAACAACCTTCAGAATTAAGTCTTTGAGACCATTTCTTCTCCTGACCTCAAAATAGACCACCCCAATCCCAGAGTTGGCTCCTGAGCAGAGCAGAGGTGTGGTGTTCCTGTATATCTTTGTAGACAGTCGCGCTTAGTGCTTTCCAACACCTAGAGGATGGCTAAAGAAAGCAGCCAGGCCTGAAATCCACTTACTGACGCTTTCCTCATGCCAGGCATTCTCTCTAGAGGCATGGAGGATACTTGTCCCAATTGGTGCTATTTCAAAAGGCAAGTGGGCTTCGTTTTTCATTTCACTTCTCATCCAAAAAGCTTCTTCAGAATTCAAGAACTTTCTTGGATGAGAAGCATCTTCAAGGAAAAACAAAAGTCCAATTGCCTTTTGAAAAAGCATCTTTGGGACAGTCGTAACCTGGATGACTGAGAATCTCCATAGCCATTGAGGATACTTGTGCCTGATTTACATCTGTGTATATTTGTATGTTGGATACTTTCATAAACATTAAGGTTAGTTGTTCTTTTTAGGTTAGGATAATTCTTTTTTTAAAAAAAAAAGAAGTAGGCTTTGTTCCTTATTGCTTAAAAGAGCCAAGTTATAAGACCATAAGTTATAAACCCTGAATTGGCCCAGTAAAATAAAAGAGTCCTTCATATCAAGGTTTGACGGCTGGAATTGCACGACTCCTGGAATTATTGACCAGCGCAAATAGTTCATTCTTGACCAGAGAGATCAAGATGGTGAAGACTTCCTGAAAAATATATCCTAGTTACATCTAGAGTTATCTAGTCCATTTCAGCCCTGCTTTTGGTCAGGATGTGGGACTAAGTCACTGGGCTTTTATGCCAGGAAGATTGGAGCATAGATATGTTACTCTGAAGGCCCCGGCAGCAGTTGATGGCTTATTACGTGCCGGAGAGTGGAAGGGGATGGTTTCCTCGCTTGACAGCATGGCTGTTAGCCTGGAGTGCCCTGTGGGGTCCATCTTGTTCCCATATTTGCCAGCAGTGCAAAAGAAATCAGCTGGAGCTTTGCTGTGAGTTTTCATCAGCATTTCAATAATGGTAGTTTTATTACTTCTTGTCATTAACCCCAAGCAAATTGGCCTCAGATGTTGCTTCGGTTCAGTAGTATGTGGGACGAGGGTGAACAAACTGAAATTGAAGCCAGACAAGCCAGGAATTCAAATTTCTGTAAGGAAAAGTGGCTAAGGGCTGGAATTCGGTCGAGAAACACGCAACTTGTCTGGAAGTATTCGGTGGGGGAGGGGGGGGGCTTCCTAGCAGTGCCCTATGGCAGTTTTCAGATGAAAGCTGGGAAGCACATTGACAGAACTTGGCAACAGTTATCCGTGCCTTAGTTGAATTGCAGTTTGGGCTGCTCCGGTACATCGATGCATGAAAAGTAGCCAAGAAAGCTGCTAGCCATGAACGGAATCACAATCATGCCGTGCCCACACAGATGCTGTAGGTTGGTGCCGCTCACTGCTTGTTTTCTGGGCTCCATTCAGTGTCAGATTCTTCCTTGAAAGCGACACAGGCCATCTCGTTTGCTAGCAAAAGGGGGGTGGGGGGGAGGAGAAAAGAGGCTCTCGGAGAAGTCCAGCTTCTGCTCAAAAAAGTGAAAAATATATATATATTCAGGATGGCTCACTTTTAAGGCTTTGGAAGAGTGTTCTATACCTTGCAATGTCAGAAATGCTTAGGAATTGACTTTGCCTTTTGAAATGTGCTCAGTGGTTGTGGTTATAAAGTGGGTTGGGAAGATCATCTTCCCTTTTAAGGGAAAAAAACTGAGTAATTATGGCAAAAAGGAATATATGAACTGTTCTGTCTGCTGCCTTTCATATTCTACTATTTCATATCTTGGAAGCATTTTACTAGCCGCTGCCAGAAACAAGACGTTCCTTTTATTTGTGCCAGTTCATTACAGTTTTACTAAAGACCTGCTCTTTTTTATGCTTCCTCTGCTAATTTACTAAGCATTCTGTTGTGTTACTGTGATTATCAAGGGAAAAAAAAACAAGGAAAAGGAGACTGAAAAGGACGCAAGGTTCTCCAAAGGTGACTGTCCTATAATTAAATCGCACTTTGGAGGACCTCAACAAGGGTCCTTTCCACCTTCTTCTTTTCCCTGTTCATTCTTTGAACAAACGATTTGCACAGGGAAGGAAGAACTTTCTCGGTTTCTGATTTTTCACGAAGAAGAGTTAGAGCTTCCTTGCTTGCTAGGCCTCTTGAATTCTCACGCCGCCACCCCACCAATATCCTTCCCTTGCAGGATGTTGCCCGCAATGTGGCAAGTGTGTTTCCTCTTTTATTTTAGCACCAAGAGCGGCTTGGTTTCTATTAAAAAGGATTTCAGCTCTTGGTGTTTATTACTTAACATGGCTCCCTTGGCGTGGTGAAGATCTCTGAATCATACAATACCCACCAGCGGCATAAAACACAGCCTCCCTTCCCCAAATGGGTTTGGAGATCCCCAGTCCCTCCAGAAACGGCTGCAGCCGTGCCGTTTTCACCATAAGAAGGGGAAATTGCTAAATAAATGGAAAGTGATCAAATTTACTTCCGTTCAGTTGTGCCCGAACTCAGAGACTGCCTGGACAAGTCCTTGCGGATTTTTGGGGGCAAGATTTTTCAAAAGTGGTTTGCCATTGCTTGCTTTCCAGGGCTGAGACAAAAGGGACTGGCCCGAGATCACCCAACTGGCTTTGTGGTAAATATGGGACTAGAACTTACCCTCCCCTGACTCCAAAGCCTTGGGCCTTAATCACTACACTAGACTGGCTTTTAACTGGCTTATTGCTTAATTTACTTACAGTATATTTAAATGAGGTTTAGCTTCCTTTTCTGTTCTTTGGAGTCCAGCCTTGAGGCAGGTTGGTCAAAGGCTAAGAAACGACCCTTAGTTTCAATATCTGAATAAATCTGAAGAGACTTGAATTAGTCTGCCTTGGGTGGGGGAGGGGCATTTATCTTCCTCGACCCTCATGAGTTAACCTGCAGCCAAAGGATGGGAGCCCCACTGGGATGTCTGGGCACAACATCGCCAGAGATCTGCTCTGGGCCACTGATTGGTCCCATTGAACCTAATTGTTAGGTACAAAACTTTGGAAAAAATCCAGAACTTAAATATTCACCAGTTCCCTGAAGTGGACCTCTGAATAAAATTGGACTGAAACTAACCGTTAAGAGCCCTTGTTATCTGTGTTTAAAAGCTCTGATGGTTTATTTCTTCAATTTACATGCCCCCCCACCTCTCAAACTTAGCAATGGCAGCCAAAGTAACACTCAGGGGTCTCAGCTGGAGGGGGGGGGGTAGCAAGGCCAAGACTGCCCTCCAAGGTCAGGTGGGGAGGGGGAGAGCAGGGAACTGCCCAAGCGGCACGTGCGCCTGAAGGGCTGGGGGGAGGCTGGGAGATTGTGAGGGCAGGACTGATCCCCCCCCTCCTTTTGTGGGGTATCTGCAGGGTTTTGTTTTGGCTAATTAAATACAATTGCTTAGTTTAAGACCAATGGGCTTTGTTGGGTCTTTCCATCCCAAATTCTGCAAATTGGGGTGGTGATTTTTAGGGGACAGGTCACAAAAAAGGGACAGGGGGAAAAAAATGAAAAGAGGCCCACCCTTCAAATAAGTGCTTGCTCTTGGAAGGACAAAACAATTTAAACAGAGAACGCAGTCTAAAGTATTAACCAATCTATTAAAAGTGGCAGATCAAACGCCTCCTAAATATCTTGGCGCAACCCTCTTTGTTTACAGCCTGTTAATAAATGCTGGCTTAGAGGCCTCTCCTTTGCCAGGTGCTGCTGGCTGCCTGCCTTGGTCCTCGGGTGCTTTTACGGCTTCCAGAGAGTTGGGGAGGAAGAGAACGCAAAATGCAGCAGCCGAAGGACGTTCACCAGTGGCACCAGGTTGTCTCACTTGCCAGCTTGCAAAGTGGGTTGTGTGTCTTTGTGCAGAGGCATTCTTCCCCCAGGGGGGCGGAATGTTCTAGGGATGGGAGCCCATTGTGAAGGGTCTGCTTGTGCTGCAGCCGCCTTATTTACTCCCTCGAGTTATGCTCGTAGAATGGTCACACAGTACCTGAAATCCATGGCAGAAACACAAAAGCCAATAAAAGAGGAGTCAGTCCGAACTACGTGCGGTAAGCAAACGGCTGGCATTGCTTTAATGCCCGCGAAGCCGGTTTTAGTCACCGGCCCTGCAGAGTTCCTCTTCATGTTAGTGGCCACCTGAGGCGATAAACGGAGTGGACTTTCCTCCAGGTGTTTCCAGAAAGTAACCCCCTCCCCCAAAACTCCTGAAGGCCAGAGAGCCTTCGTAGCTCTGAGAAAGGGTCCTCTGTGTGTGTGTGTGCGTGTGTGTGTGCGCGGGGGGAGTGTTCCCCTCCCCTGAGATCTGCTCTTGAGAGGATGGATGGAGGGAAGTGAGAGAAGCCCAGGAGACCACAGGAACCCACCCACCTCCATTAGCGACATCCAGGTGTTGTTGCTGCTGGGTCACCTGGTCACTGAGTAGGTGCAACATCCCCCTCCCCGATTGGGGTTTGCGCCCCTCCTGCTTTGAAAGGAATTTCAATAGTAAATGCTTTTATTTGGTGGAACAAGAGCTGGTCGGGAATGGAAGAGGAGCTGGTCGAGGCAGGGAATTTTTCTACCTGGCACCAGGTAAGACGGACTAGGAAGTTGGAGAGTGATGATGAAAAGCAGCAAACGTCTTAAGCATGGAATAGCTTGAACTGGCAGGATGGGGGAGGCTGCCAACACGCTTGGGAACTCCACTGGGTGGGCCCATCGGCTCCTATTTCCAAATTGCCGAGAGTAGCAAAACTGTCTTTAACTCTCATATCTGAGCAACTTTCAAATCCTTTTTTTTTTTTAAGTTGAAGTTCAGTTTTTTATCAGTGAAGCCTTGCTCTCAACCTCCTGACCTAGTTCACAAGGCTGCCCTCCAAATTCCTTGCGCAGACCAGGCTAAGGTGCCACCAGGGCTCTTGGGCAGGGCGGGGTCAAAAAAGTCAAGATGGCAGCTGCGACGCGTGGTAAGGAAGGGGGAGGGGCTTCAATCCAGGGGCTGTGGCTGCCAGGGCAGAGGGGGAGGGCGGGGTCCTCCTGCCCAGGGAGGGGCTTGCCTCTTTTCCTAGCAGGCTGGTTCAGCTGCTTGATTCAGTATTTGGAGCTGGAAGTGTTTGCTCCATTTTGTGCCTATACTTATTTGGACATAAACTCACCTTATAAAAAACAACCACCAGTCATCCTCAGATATCTGGGCAATGATGTCGGATAGGGGTGTTGTGGGGGGGGGGGGGGGAGCAGCCCTCAAACAACGTTGGAGTTGCTCCCTAAATCCCCTGCCCGGGTGTGGGGGGGGCTGGAGGGGGGGGGCTGCGTTTGCCGAATGGCTCCTTTCCATGCCGCGAGCGCCTGGGTTGGTTTTTTTGCACCCGAGGCTGGCTGAGGTCTGACATTGGCGGGCTGGGCCTTTCATTCAGATGGTGGGGAGGAATCGGGGGGTCCATGGAGCTGGCAAGCGAAGCGCTCATTCCAACCGGGAACAGCCACCCCAGCGGCGGATTTGGCTCTTTCGGAGGCAGCCGCACCTCGTTCGCGCCGAGAACTCGGCCAGCCGGGATGAATCCCGCAAAGGGACCGTCGGGGCCCCGGGGGGGCCCCCCCCCCCCACCAGCAAGGGCCACCGAGCAAAGCCTCGCCGCCGCCGCCGCCGCCTCCCGCTCCGCTCCGCGGCCGGGAAACGACGCGGCTGCCGCCCAAAGGAAGCGGCCGCGGATCTGCGCCCGGCAGCGTCCCGCGAGCCTCCGCCGCGCTCTGGGCTGGGGCGTCTCTGCTCCTCCGGGCGCCGCCGCTGCCGCCGCCTCCCTCGGCCCCGCGCCAGGCTCGCAGGAAAGGGTGACGCGGCGCTTCCTCCGGATGACGCCGCCGCCGCCGCGGGCCCTTCCCGGCCGCTGCGGCTCCGAGAGCGCCTTATTTGGCCGGCTCGGCTCTGCCCCCCGCCGCCGCCGCCGCCGCCGCGCTTGGGAGACGGCTTGGAGGCGGGCTCGGCTCTGCCGGCCCCTGGGGATGACCCGCCCGGGTGGCCTGGGGCTGCCTCCCTTCCCCAGGCGCTGCTTGGCAAACCAACCGCCTGGGAGCCCCGCGGGGACCCCAACCCTCCAGCCCCCCCCCCCTTGATAAGGGCCGGGAAGAGGAGGGACAAGGAGGCGGTTCTCTTGGGCTTCCTTCTGACCCCCCCCCCAGACCGCTTTGCCCTGGGAAGGGCGGGCAACGGCGCCTCGCAGGTGGGTTCAGGGGCGCCTCCTCGGCTTCTTCCCGGCCTTGGCCAACCAGGCCCATTGAGCCGGCCTCTCTCCTCCTTCCTGCTTGGCTCTTTGCAGGCAGCCTTGGGCTAAGCGGCTCCCTGTAGAAACCAGAGGAAAATGGCAGAGAGCAGAGACCCCCCCCCCCCCCCAAATGCAGCAGCCTGGATGGAGCCGAGCAGAAAGTCAGGAGCAGCCAGGAGAGAAGGGAAACCTGTGCCAGCCGAGCAGCCCCTTTGAGTAACGGGAGGGGCCTCTTGTCTGAATCCTCCCCGCTCCCTTTTCACGGTGGCTCTTTAGCAAAGGGAGCAGCCCTGGATTCGTGCGGGAAGCGCCCGCTTGCTGCCCCCCCCAAACGGCTCTAGCTTGGCGCCGGAAGCCTCTTCAGCAGCCGCTTGGCAGCCTTGCCCTCCTTCTGCAAGGAAGGAAGGAAGAGGGGGAGGAGGAGGAGGAGGAAACCCCAGACCTGCAGCTCTTTAGACCAGGGGTGTCCAACCTTGGCAACTTT
>NW_020769328.1:11456835-11504063 GCF_900518735.1 Pseudonaja textilis | reverse complement strand
GCTGGCTGAGGAATTCTGGGAGTTGAAGTCCACAAGTCTTAAAGTTGCCAAGGTTGGACACCCTTGCTTTAGACTTTGCTTGTGCTGCCTGGCTGGGCCTTGGGGTGCCGGGAGTGGGGCCCCTGTGGGTGCCCTTAAGCGGTGCCTTGGCTCGCCTGGCCTCCCTTTTGGGAAAGGGGCCAGGGGCTGATCTGCCTCTGCAGATCGGCGGGGTGGGGCGTCTTCGGCCTTCTCTTCAGGCTCCTGGATTCTGTATTGAGGCTGTGGAAACCCTTCGGGTGGCGATTCTCCTGGCTCAGTTTCTGCCTCCTGTTGATCTCAAGCCCCCGAGGAGGAGGAGGAGGAGGAGCTGAATGTCAATAAAACAAGCCAGACTCTGATTGCCATGGACTGCAGGGGGGGGCAGGGGGGCAGACCCCCGTCACCACGATCATTGCTGAGTTTGGTTTCCTCCCAGGCTGCTTTTAAGGGTGACTCTGTTCAGCTGGTCCCCTCTAAGGAAAGGCTGGGCTCCGAGGGAGGGGCAAAACTGTGCAGCAGTGATAGTGCCACAAGGGTTTCTCCCCCCCCCTTTCCCCCCTCCTCCCTCTGCTTCAGGGATAAGCGTGGCTGTTGTGCAAAGGAGCCTCTTGGTGGCTTGTCCTTCTCTGCAGGAACTGCTTTCAGTCTAGAGCTGATGTTGTTGCTTAAAAACTGCCGCCTGCATGTTCGGCCTGCAAACTGCCTTTTTTTTCTAGGAGCTCTTAAATCAGGAAAAGGCAAAAACAAAAATTTAGTGCCCAAGATGGAAGCAGAAGCCTCTCGTGTAGCGTGAAGTGCAGGAAGGCACCGCGGCCTTTCTGGAGAAGGTCTTGGGTGACGGAGGAGCCACGCTTTCCTTCCCGCTCCTCCTCTTCCTGCATTCGGCCACCAGCCGCATTCACAACGCTTACAAATGTCCACGATGGGAGGCTGGAAGGCCCAGGGTTCCTTTGGGCCCCAGAAATCTCCAGTCAGGTCCAGATCAGTGTTAATGCGACAGAAGGAAAATGGATAAACTGCAACTACGGAGTAATCTCATTAATCGCACTCTATTTTAATTCAAATGTACATTCTGTGAAGTAGTATCTTTCATGCTTTTATTTATCACACGGAAGGAGGGAATGCTTGTGCAACTTACACATGGTGCAGAACTGTGGGAGAGCTAATATCTAATACATTGGTAGAAAAATAAAAATGGTGATTAATAAACTGGTTTCATTGGTTACGTGGATCCCTCCCATTTTTGCCTAATTAAACAAACGGTGTTTAATAATGGTTGGACACAATCTGAATCCAGACATGGTTCTTAGTATCTGGGAGGCAAAAGGCAGCTAATTCCACTTCAGTGACTTGCTCCTAAAAAGTCCCCTGAGAGATCAGTCAAGTTATTCCCTCCTTAAACAAGTTCAGAGTTTGGCTCATGGTTGCTGCCTTTGACCAGCCATTTTCTCCTCCGAATCAGCTGCAGGAGGCTGAGTCTTCCTCTTCCTGCCAGGATTTCTGTGCCCTGCAGGGTCTATGGCAACATGGCCAACGTGTCGTGGCCAACTCGCCTGGGACAAGAGTGACACGAATATCAAAGGCATAGTGGGATAGAATCATGAAAGAAAGGGTGCCAAAGTAAGGACCAAATGAAATGTGAATGGCAAAAATAAATGTTAAGGGATTAAATTGTTCCATTGTCCTTCAGCAAGTTGCCCTGCCCCTTTCTGGCCCCGGGGAGCCCCAGGACCTTTGTAGGCCGGACACACATCTCTATGGCCGCATGGAGCCCCAGATCTGCAGTAGCGGATGACCCCAACAGCAGCCTGGCTGGCTTTCCTGGCTCCTCTCATCATCCCCCCCCCCCCGTTACCCCTCTTGACCACCTCCTGTTTTCTTCTTCTCACTCACCCCTTCCCCTGGAGGACAGAGGCTGCAGGGCAGAGAGGCAAGGGGGTGGTAGACCCCCCCCCCCCAGGGCCTTCCATCCTCTGCAGGCAAGGGAAGCAAAGGAAATGGGGAACTGGCCTGGCTCCTGGACCTGACTTTTCTGGCCCATTAAACTGGAATCATGTTGCGGAAGGTCTTGAATGGAAAAGGAGGGAAATACTGGCTCTCAGGCACAGGCTGCCTTGCTCTCTGTCCCCCCACTCCAAAGTGTGGGATCTTCCTCCCTTCCGAGGCAGAGCCCAAGCTGGCTGGAGTTAGTCCTCAGACCAAAAGAGAGTCAAAAGAAAAACCCAGCTGGTTTTGCGCTCCTGCCTCCAAGCTAGTAAAGCACTGAAAAATGTAAGGAGATACAAAAGATGTCTTGATGTTGATAACAAATGTATAAAGTTTTATGTTTTTTTTTTAAATTTGAAAACTTAATAAAATTTATTTTTTTTAAAAAAAGCACTGCTGGGAATGCTGTGATTTACAAAAGATGTCCACTAGATGACAGCAAAGGGAGTCAGAAAGCCAGTTTGTTTCTGCCACCTGGTGGTTGCTCTGTGCTTTGCAACGTGTAACCTTATTCCAAGGCTCCAGCAAAAAAACTGCAGGGCTTATTAAGGAATGAATTTATTTTACATCACTGGCCTGAAAGTTTGAACGCTGTCAGCCCAAGATAAAGATGTTGATAGCTTCTGTACAAGAAAATATATTGAGAATGTGGTGGGCATTTTCGAGAAAGGAGCAAATTCTAAAAGTAAAGGTGTGTTCCTGTTTATGTGCAGGGAGAGAATGGAGATGAGGTCCCTCAGGCTTGTTTTTGCTGCTATATTCAAGAGAAGAAGGGGAACGTCTTTCTTAGGCTTCCTTTGCTGTGAATTTTAAAACAAAATGAGCCAATAAATCTTTCCAAGCCTTTGATAAAACTTTTTAATCAATCAATCAGAAGAGAGCTGGAAGGGACCTTTGGAGGTCTTCTAGTCTGCCCCCCTGTTCAAGCAGGTGACCCTGTACCTTTCCAGATAAGTGGCTGTCCAGTCTCCTCTTAAAAACCTCCAGGGATGAAGCACCCACAACTTCTGGCGGCAAGTAGTTCCACTGGTTAAATGTCCTCACTGTTTGGAAGTTTTCCCCTTAATTCCAGGTTGCTTCTCTCTGTGATCAGTTTCCAACCATTGTTTCTTGTCCTGCCCTTGGATGCTCTGGAGCATAATTTGACTCTTCTTTGGGGCAGCCCCTCAAATACTGGAATGCTGCTATCATGTTGCCCCTAATTCTTCTTTTCTTTAGACCAGCCAAACCCAAATCCTGCAGCCGTTTTTCGTATGTTTTTGTCTCCAGGCTCTTTGTTGCTCTTCTTTGCACTTTTTCCAAAGTCTCAACCTCTTTTTTGAAATGTGATGACCAAAACTGGATGCGGTATTGCAGGGGTGGTACTAATACGTCGCGTGATTTTGATTCTATGCCTCTGTTTTTACAACCAAGGACTGAATTCGCTTTTTTGGCTGCTGCCGCACACGGCTGGCTCCTGTTTAAGGGATTGTCCACAAGGACCCCAAGATCCCTTTCTCTGGTTCCTGTTTTTGAGCCAGATCTTGCCTAATCTACACTTGCAATCTCTTGTTTTTCCTGCCTAGGTGTGAAACCTTGCTTTTCTCTACATTAAGTTGTTGGATACGGCCCAGGGTTCAAGTCTGTCAAGATCTTTTTGGATCTTGAGCTTGTCTTCTGGGGTTTTGGCTTGTCCTGCCAGTTTGGTGTCACCTGCAAATTTGGTGAGTTTTCCCCTCTTCTTCCCTCATCTATTATGAAGACATTGAAGAGTGCTGGGCCTAAGACAGAACTATGTATTACCACTCTGCTTACATCCCTCCATGTAGATGTAGTACCATTAAGGGCTACTCGTTGAATACGGTTTGTCAATCAGTTACAAACCCATCTGGTGGTGATGCTGTCTATCCTACCTTTTTCTCTCTTTTATTTTTGGAAAACTAGATTTCCCCCCCCCTAGATTTCTAGTTTTTCCACATTTTTCTAGTGTTAGACTAATCTGCAACCATACCACTAGGCCCAATTGGGTTCTGTATTTGCAGCTAAGCAGAGAAGCGTTCCTGCGCTAACAGAAGCATATATTTCTGAAGAGAATTTTCCGTTTTTAAATTATACACAGAGCCAGAGGGACAGGCAGACCTCTGCTTTGGATCCCATTCAGAATATTTTTTTTTAGCTGTCATCTGAATCAATGCTTTGCAACAAAACTAATAAGCTGAAATAGCTCAAAGAATGACTACATTATTTTGTGCTTCCCCTTGTCCTGGAACAGTAGTTGTGATAGCACTGGCACTTAGACTTCTATACCTCTTCGCAGGGCTCTGAGCTGTTTACAGAGTCAGCCTCTTGCCCCCAACAATCTGGGTCCTCATTTTACCCACCTCGGAAGGATGGAAGGCAGAGTCAGAGACAGGAAAACATGACATAGGAGGCACTAAGACATATTTGGGGGCGGTGGGATTCATACATAGCAGAAATCCATTGGTCACTAGATGGTAGTAACAAAATAGGGGCAATGGTGATTATTTGTGCCATCCAGTGCTCATCTGCATGTTCATAGCCCAAATGGTCCCCTGGAAGTCTGGCCTTGCACCAAAGAGCTGCAATTACTTGGCTCCTTCCAGGAATTTGGGGCTGAGAGGAAGCTTTGAATGTTCTGGCCAGTTGCCTCCCAATGGATCTGGTGGAGAGGCGATCCTTGCCGATGAGATCGGTCGACCTGAGGTTGCACCAGGTAGGCCAGAGGAAGCTAGTTTGAAGCCTCGCGGAGGAAGTGAGGGCTGAAGGCAGCCGTTCTCTGCACGGATTGGGAAATTCCTAAAAACTGTTGTCAAAAGTCATTTTGATTTAGTCATGCGCCGTATTGTTTCAGGAACAAATATGACAATTGTATTTCAGTTAACAATCATGTAATAGTTTTAAGGCTGTGGAAAATGTGAGCACCTTGGAGGGACTGATCAGTTCCGAAAACATGCAGAAGGATGCAGTCTGTGCTGCCTGATACGCTGTTCTGACAGGAAGGTGGAGTCAAACAATAGCTTGTTTTGTATAACACACTAAACCAAAATGAAGCTTTTATATTTTTAACTTTGCATGTAGTTTGAATCCAATTACTGTGTTTGCAAATGTGGTTTTGACCGAACACAAGGGAAGAATTCAGATTTGTTTTACGTTAGTGTTTTTCAACCTCAGCAACTCGAAGACGGGCGCCCTTCAATTCCCAACTCTATGCTGGCTGGGGGATTCTGGGAGTTGAAGTCCACCCACCTTCGAGCTGTAGAGAAACCCTTTTATGTAACAAACAGTGGCTCTGCCTGAAACGTTTATGCAGCCAAAGTCCATCAAAAGAGGGACTGGAGGTCCTCACCTTGACTCATCCCTTCCTTGATTCCTAGACTTTTCCAGCCCCCTCAATAAAGAGGATGCCTTTAGTACAAGAAGGCGCATAGAGGAACAGTCTTTCCTGATTTGTGCCCCCCCCACACCCAAGATGGGTCTGGCAATGCCCCCCCCCAACTGCTGGCCAGCTGAGGCTTAAGAGAGTAAAACCCCAGATTGCTTTAGGAGAGAACAGCTCAGGAAAAGAGCAGCCGCCATTTTCAAGAGGACTCCGTTTCTTCTCCACCTGTGTGATATGTTACAGCTAGAATGGGGTCCGCCGGCTGGGGAAGGTTCTTAATACCTGGATCTTCTGAGACCCTCCCCATACTTACAGCCCCTCCAGCTACTCGGTCCCCAGAGCAATTTAGACTAATTGGTGTCACGTTTCCTTCCATTAAGCAGTCTCGCCCTTCTTGAAAAGGTGTTAATGCAAGGACTTTATTATGACTCAAAAGCACAATTTGGCTTTCTTTGGGAGAAATGGCTGCGGGTGGTTGCTTGACCAGTGAGGATTGGTTTGCTCCGGTTTTACTGAACGAAGGAAACCCAAATGCCTCTTTGGTGCACTTTTATCATATTCTCCCTCCTTGAAGTAGAATTATTGGTGATCGCCCACAAATGGCCCCTTTGAGCCCCACCGAGGAATGATGATGCATAGCTGTTCTGGAGCCAGTCTGCTACTAGCATAACTTCCAAACTTAAGTTGTTCCTATCTGTGAGTTGGCCCTTTAAAATTGGAGAGGATTCCCTCAGGGTATTGCAGATTTCTACCTTGTGTCATCTGCAGAATCCCATTACTTTTAATTTGTTAATTTGAGTTCATTAGGTGGTTTGAAGTGTAAGACCATCAATATTAATGAAATACAACTCTGCTTCTCAACTTCAGAGTAGAGGCTACAGCCAGTAAGTCCAGGCAAAACAGGCGCAATGCAGTACCTCTGGAAAAGCAGAATTAATCTTTATCTGAATTTAATTAAGTGGAATTCTGCTCAGTGCCCGATAGCTGGAATTTCTTTACTTTGGTCTTGCTTCGTATCTTTAAACTCACCATCTCCACATTTCTAGGCTGGTGCCTCAACCCACCACACCAAACTGACCCTCCATGGGAAGCTTCTGCCACATCTAATATTTGAAAACTTTGATGGGAAAAAAAGGAACGAAGCAGGTACCGTTTATTTCCCTGCAGGAGAGGCAGGGAATCATGGAAGCAGAAATGCCAACATCTCTCGTGTCTTCATGGCTACTAAAATACAGAGACTCCCATTGCTGAAGTCCAGTGCCTAACTGACCATTGGTGGTTCTCATGGGCAATAACACTCCCCTGGTTGGTCATGGACCGATGGCTGATGGCCGAGGGACGTGACAGGTCTCCCCAGTTCAGGAATCTTTGCATTCAGGAGCACGTGTGGGATTTTGAGAGCATTCCTGCCAAATTTTGCTGGAGGCTGGTGATTTGCTTTGCAGCGGGTCAGTTTTTCAAAATACCCTTTTTTTACAATAAATGAAAGAATTATTATTATTATTTTGCTAAGACAGGGAGCTCAGGAAGCAGATGTCTCAAACATTGGGGACCCAAGCTCTAGTGTCAAACCAATAACAACAGGCAAAGTTATCTCTCATTTTGCCCCTTGTTCATAGAAATTGTAATCAAGCAAAAGCCGTAAATATATGCAAAACGAATGGGGCGCTGATTCTGGCTTGTGGAAGTAGGTAGGTTTGACCTGTTCTTTTTCCTTCAGGAGGCCTGCTCTGCTTTTATTTGTATTCTTCCTCACCAGCTAGCGACAGGCTCATTAGCATGGCCTTTGTCATAAGAGAACTCAGCAGATTTCTGAGGTGGTTTTGTCTATTGTGTTTGCATGGAGGCTAGCAAAGCCACAGGGAGATTGGTCTGCAGCGTGATGGGATAAGTAAGAACGGTTGATAGCAGAGGGCACTTCTGGGCAAATTTGCCCTGCACCTTTTCTGACAATGCCCTGTGAGACTTACAATGGTCTTCTCTTCCTTCTTGCTCCCTCACGCACTCAGCTAATTTGTGAGAAACGCTTGTTCCTGATATCCAAGGGCAAGCTAATGTCTTTTAGCTTAGGCCTCCTCTCCTCTTTTCCATGTTTTCTAATCTGGCAATAACAGTTGAAAAGTAGTTTGGTCAAAAAAGGAAGTTTTAAGAGGACAGATAGAATCGTGTAAAGACTCTTGGGACAGTCTTAAAAATATCACCCGGCAATGACCAGGATCTGGGTGGGGCACGCCTGATTCTGCGATGGCTCATCGTGTTGGCTGAGTAACTGCCGAGAAGTCCGATTGCTCAGAAAAATGATGGTTAGGTCACTGGGCCTGCCCAGGCGATGAGATCTGTTCCAGAAATAGCTTTGGCCAGAAATGGTCATCTTGGGAAAGCCTCTTTCTAATACAGCCAGCTCTGACTCTGCCTGCCTGTGGTACCAAAAGTCTGGGGCTCCACAAAGGTGTCATGTGGACATTTTGCAGGCTGGACTCACTGGGGTGGGGGGGGAGTTATTTTGGAGAAGAGGAAGTCTTGTGCCTCACACTTCTGCAGCCCAGATTTGCCTGCCTGTGGAGGGGCTGAAGGAAGGGCTTAGCAATGGTGAAATCCTGGATTCTGGTCGCCTCTTTCGTGTAGGGGACGGTTCTGGAGCTGCCAAAGCAGTGAAGAGAGACAAGGGAGCGGGCAGCTCAAAGCCTCTTATTGCAAGCCAAGTAAGAGCAGGAATAGCAGAGATCCCAGAGGGCTGTGAAGGATAAAGTGTCCCTTTCAGTGCTTTGGGGTTGAGTGATGTTAGAGGACTGGACCTGCCAGGTGAGAGCGGCCATCCAAAGCGGGCTCTGGTCAGATGAAACCAGAACTGATTTTTATGGCACTTATGGCAGAATCTGCAGAAATGATGAAATCAACCTATTGGATCAGGGATAACACAAGTACTTTTATAAAAGTCTGGCAACTTTATGGACTTTGGCTGAAAATTGAAAAAGTGAACTGGAGATTTTTGGATCTGTTGATTGAAAAGGGTTGAATATGGAGAGAAGGGAATTACGTCATGTAACTTTAAAGAGAGAGGAGGAAGCATCAGTTTGTAATGTTAATAAAGAACTAAAGTCACTTCTTTAATGTTCTCCCCCGCCCCTTTTTATTCTTATAAAACTTTCATATTTTTTTAAAAAAGAAATGGGTTCTGGTTTTGCAAAGCAAACGAAGAGCTACGGATGGATGCTGGTGTGGTGCCTAAAGGTAAATTCCCACACATGTCGGATCCGCCTTCTGGAGTGCCGCTTGGAAGCTCCCCATTGCAGGCGCTCAACTGAAGTGGGGCTCAGGATCCCTTAAGCTCTGCCCCCCCATCCCATCCTCCCCCACCCCCCCAAGGGCTTAAGAGTGGGAAGCCCTCCTCTAACTAGGTGGATGCCTGCAAGATGATCCGGGAATGTTGACCGAGGCTTCAGAGAAGTGGGGCTAAAAATAAGCCGCGTTCACTGAGTGTTTCTCTCTGCTGCTTTGGGGGAAGGCATCTCTGAACAGGAAGTTTGCGGCTTCCTGTTCAGCGCCCAACCTGCCCTGTCTCTTAACCGTTCGGCTCGACCAGAAGGCAGATTTCCGGTGGAACAGGCTGTTGGGGACAAATATGCTAAGCTTTTGGGGATGCTACCATCCCTACTCCAGTCTCCCTTTGGCTGGGCCAGGGCTATTCGCACCTGGGCGAGCCTTTCTGGTGGCTTTTGTGCCTGTATTTTAATTGCACCCTCTGCCAGCTTGGGACAAATCTCTTAACTCCCTTGTACCTAAAGAAGTGAGGGTACTCCGTCTTTTGCACAAAAGGTGTGTCGTGTCCAGAGAAGAACTGTCAGGAACAAGGAAAGCAATCGAATGCTTTGCAGGTTAGCAAGCGTAGCTAATAAAGACAGCAGCGAGGAGGATGGAGAGCAACAGGTCCGTCACCCTTGCCAAAGGAAGTTTTTATCATGGTGGGAAAAGCCAGAGGGCCAGACAGCGTAGCGTTTCTAAGGCAAGGGAGGACTCCACAACGTAAGTGATGGGAGCGCTAAAGGCAGAGGGGCAGCAGGCTTACCTGGGCATTCCTGTTCTCCCATCTTGCAAAGCCTGAACCCAGGTGGCTGCTCAAAAATGTTTGGGGCTGGGAAGGATTTGGGGGCTCTCAATGACGGGTGCCTTGAGGTTCTTTCTGCAAAGCTTTAGGCAAACTAGGCAGAAGCCCCCAATATTTAGTCCTACCTTCTTCTCCAGGTACTTACGGCCTTAAGAGGGGTCTCCGCGGGCTTTAGGCTTTGAAATCTGACCTTGGTGGTAGCAGCCACTCCTTTGGCAGCTGGCACAGTTGCTCCTGCTCTCTTGAGGACCTGGCCTGGCCTGGCTCTCGGGAAGTGAGGAGGAGCGTTCACTCAAAGCGTTCCAGAGTTGCTCCTTTAGGAGAAAACAGAATAACAAGAGTTGGAAGGGGCCTTAGAGGTCTTCCAGTCCAACCCCCTGCTGGAAACACTCCACCACTCTGGACAAATGGTTGTTCAGTCTCTTAAAACCTTCAGTAAAGGAGCACCCACAACTTCTGGAGCAAGCCGTTCCATGCTTCATTGTTCTTGCTATCAGGAAGTATCTTCTTAAACACTTTAGATGAGGGGATAAAAGGGGAGCTTATCAAATTTGCCGACAACACCAAGATCAAGTGGTCACCTGCCTCAGCAATAGCAACCGAGAAAGGGATATTAGAGTCCTCGTGGACAACCCCTTAAACTTAATGAGTCAGCCGCGGAGCTGCCCAAAAAGCCAACGCGGTCCTAGGCTGCATCAAGGGAGGGATAGTATCAAGATCGTGTGAAGTGGTAGTTCAAGCTTTATACTGTGCTGATGAAATGCTGCATCCATTTCTGGCCAGCGTGACATTGAAAAAAAGATGCTGAGACTCTAGAAAAAGTGCAGAGAAGAGCAGCGAAGAGGTCTGGAAGCTAAACCGTATCAGAAACGATTGAAGGACACCATGGGTATGACTATTCTAAGGAGGTGAAGGAACAGGGGAGGCCTTGAGGGGATCTTGCAGAGAAAAGGGGGTTGCCTTATTCTCCAGAGTACCCCAGGGCAGGACAAGAGGATCAGAGAATCAACCTAGAGCTAAGGATCCATTTCCTGACGGTGGGAATAGTTAATCAATGGACCCGAAGTTGCCTCCAGAAACTGTGGGCGCTTCATCACGGGAGGCTTTTAAGAAGAGACTGGACAGCCACTTGTCTGAAACGCTATAAGGGCCTCCTGCTCAAGCAGGAGGTCGGACTAGAAGACCTCCAAGGTCCCTTCCAACCCTCTTCCTCTATATGCTATGTTGTAATTGCAGAGAACCCGGCATATTGATGGGAGCTGCATGTTTTTGGTTCTAAAGAAAATTGAGCTGCCGGGTTCAGTCATTTAGTCCGCAAGACTAAAATACAGGCGACGCCTTTTAAGCTTCCCTGTCCCGAAAAGGCACATTCTGGCTCTGGGCACTCTTTGGCGAACACGGCGACGGGGTTTTGCTAATCCTAGTTAGCGTGTGGCTGGAATTCACAGCCCAGGTTTGGCAGGTACAGTTGCTATCCTATTTTTCTGTCCGCTGTATCACGGTTGGCTGTAGAGCCTCCCTCCCATCTATCATTTCAGTCCAATTCTCTCAAGCAGTGAGTTGGCCGTGCGAACAAACACTCCTTGTCTACATGGAGAAAGGAGGCGGGGTGGGGAGGGGGAATTGAAATACTGACTGAGTTCCTTGGAAGATGTACAACTCCCACCCTGGACTGGCCGCCCCTTTCCTGGCAGAAGTTGGAAGAAAACCTGGTTGTCTGGCTGCAAATCTCAGGATTCATTCCAGGTGGAAGGTGAAACATGCTTCTGTGCTTCCCCCACCCACCCAATCACCCCCCCTTCCCCCCCCCCAAACAAAATCAGGGCCATAAACTGGGAGTGCCTTCTGCTTCCGATTAGCTTAAGGGTATGAAAAGGCCTCTTTCAGTGAAGGTTTGCTTTAATTAAACATAATCCCTCCAGCAATTGCAAGCATTTGCCTGTTGCCACAGTTGGGATTTTTTTCTCCCGTCAGGCAAAATGCCAAGCCAGAGATGGAGAAGGGGAACCGTTGCAAGAGTCCGCCGAAAACCATCAATAAAGTTAAATAAATAATACGGGAAGGCAGCCACATCCCTTGAGACACCTCTTGGGGTGGGGGATTCCTGCTCCCTCCACCGTGGTGCAACTCTGAAGCACGGGGAGCCAAAGAGTCCCTTCCTAGAAACACTTTGAGGGTTCGTTGCTGGGCCTCTTACTCACCTGGAACTGTTTCTCAACGGCGGCGGTTTCCCAATGTGTGGACTTCAACTCCCAGAATCCCACAGCCAGCCTTTGGAAGGGCCAAATGATGTGCTCTGGCTGGAAGCTGTTCTGCTGCAAAGGGTGCGTGGATAGGTGCACTTCCAGGGGCAGCTACAGCGGCTCTCTTTGCGGTCCCACTGGATGGAGTCTGGGCCAACGGGCCGGAATTCTGCCTCTCCGCAAAAGGCTCCTAAGGAACTATCTTTTTGCCTGAATGTGTGTGCTCCTAAGGCACGCTGAGCCTGCTTCTGGGGGTTCTGGCTTGCTGCGGTGTCCGTTTGTCTTAGCAGAGCACATCAGTCCAGGCCATGGCAGAGATTTCCATAGACTTTAGGTCGCAGGAAGTGTTTCTGGCTCTACTGACAAGCTGCTCATCAGGTCTGGTGCCTTGTCCATCCCATCCTGACAACAACAACTGCTCAATCACACCTTCCTTCTTTCGGACCATGCGCCCTCCGAGCTTCAGATTAGGCGAGATCTGGCTCCAAAACAGGAACCAGAGAAAGGGATCTTGGGGGTCCTTGTGGACAATCCCTTAAACAGGAGCCAGCCGTGTGCGGCAGCAGCCAAGAAAGCGAATTCAATCCTTGGTTGTAAAAACAGAGGCATAGAATCAAAATCACGCGAAGTATTAGTACCACCTCTGCAATACCGCATCCAGTTTTGGTCATCACATTACAAAAAAAGAGGTTGAGACTTTGGAAAAAGTGCAAAGGAGAGCAGCGAAGAGGATTTAAGACCTGGAGACAAACGCATACGAAGAACAGTTGCAAGAATGGGGTCTGGCCAGTCTAGAGAAAAGAAGGACTAAGGGTGACATGATTGCAGCGTTCCAGTATTTGAGGGGCTGCCCCAAAGAGGAGGGGGTCAAATTATTTTCCAAAGCACCTGAAGGCAGGACAAGAAACAATGGATGGAAACTAATCAAGGAGAGAAGCAACCTAGAATTAAGGAGAAACTTCCTAACAGTGAGGACAATTAACCAGTGGAACTGCTCGTCACCGAAAGCTGTGGTTGCTCCATCACTGGATGTCTTTAAGTAGACACGGGACAACCACATGTCTGAAATGGTCCTGGGTCTCCTGCTTGAGCAGGGGCTGGACTAGAAGACCTCCAAGGTCCCTCCCAGCTCTATTCTGATTGATGGATTGGTGTGGAAGTGCTTCCTTGTGGACTGGATTCTGACTGTTCATCCAAATCGATGACAACGCCCGTTGGCATCCTGTATCAACCAAGAAGGCCCCACATGCATCACAGCGTGATGTGATTTGAGTCCTGAGGACCCTGGAAAGGGGACAAATGTGGGCCAAAGCTATGGCATTACCTGCAGAGAGGGAGAAGGGGGAGGCATAATTCGAAGTAACTTTGATTTCTTTTGTTCCTGCCATTTTGATTTGCAATTTGGGCAGCTACAACAAAAGTCTGGGCTTGGAAAGAGGTTATGGAAAACATTGCGAAGGCCCCGTTGCAAATAGGCTTTAAGAGACAGGGCTACCAGGCACCAATGCGATTTGCTACTCCAAATAGATCCCACTTAAGGAGCTCCAGGGATGCGTGTGCAGGGAGGCAAAGGTGCCTTCCAGAAGTGTGCAAGTCTGTGCATGCAAAGGAACCGCTTGCACTGTTGCTCTCCCCCACCTAAGCCAAAGCTCTTCTGCCCTACGAGGCTGGTGTGTGGGAGTTGCCTCCCTGGCACACTATCCTTCCCAACAGGAAGGATCCAGTCCATTGTTCTGAACTTTGTTTGCAATGCAAAAGCCCTTGCTTATCTGCAAGACCTGGGAATGGGTGTTTCTGTTTTCCTCCAGCCGTTGTGGTCCTGCCCCAGACTGGGTGCCCTCCAGGTGTGTGGACTGTGCTGGCCAGAATTCACCAACCCACCTGGCCAATGCTGGGACTCTAGGAGGTATCCAGATCTCCTTTCAGAGAGGGAATCTGCTGGATTTCATGATTCGTTGGAGCGGGGTTGGGGGAAAAGGTGGGGTCTGTTTCATGGAAAAGCTAGTAGAGCCTCTTAGACTGCAATAAGCCAGTAATAATTAGCCATAGTATGTTGCATACGTGATTGGCTGAGGGTCAGAAAACTCTGAGTCATAAATCAGGGTCCTGCAACATGGTAGGCAGAAGTGTCAGAACTGCACCTGGATTCGGTCTAAGCCAGGGGTGTTCAACTGGATTTCTTTGGGGGCCGGATCAGCATTGTACTTCTCAGCAGGCTGGGCCAGGGGGAGGCAAGACAGGCCAGGCAACTCCTGCAGCACACTTCTGGCCCAAACAGGCCCCCTTCCGCACGGCCCGTTTTCAGCCTGGACAGCCTCCTGCATCACCCTGCTGCCGTACCCCATTTTGTCTGCCAGAGGCACCGCAGGCTGGTCCTTCGCTATTTCCGGGCTGGCCCCACAGGCCAGATTAAGCCACCCACAGGCCGGATCCGCCCCTGGGCCTTGAGTTTGACACCCTGCTCTAGGCCTTGTATATCACAAACGATCAACCAGGCAACCACTTGTCTACAATGGTACAAGGTCTCCTGTTGAGCAGTGGGTGGATGAGGAAATAACGATCGCCCTTAGACTTCTATACTGCTGCACAGGGCTTTGCAGCCCTGGTCTCTCTAAGCAGTTGACAGAGTCAGCCTCTTGCCCCCAACAATCTGGGTCCTCTTTTGACCCACCTCAGAAGGATGGAGGGAAGGCTGAGTCCACCTTGAGCCGGCTGGGATCTGAACAGCCGATAGTCAGCCGAAGTGGCCTGCAGTGCAGCACTCTAACCGCTGTGCCACCGAGGCTCAGAAGTTAAACCGCCAAGGTCCCTTCCAACTCTGTTATTCTGATAGTTCACCTGCTTGAACTAAAGACTTTTCTACTTGCAGTAAACGAGAGATAACTTGTGGGTTTAAAAAGCCAAGAGGTTTAACTTCTGGTCAAGTTGTAACCTGCCCTATGAGAACAGTAGGGATTGTGTTTTCGAATGCCATAACCCCGGCATATTTTAAAAGTGTTTGGACCACTTTAAATTAACATGCCAGGATTACGGCATTAAATTGGAAAAGAGCAGATATAGTTCTGGAAACTTGTGCAGCCTGAAAAACCGTGGCTGGGAGGTTGGGTCTGCTCAGCTGTCGCGACTTCAAGATGTCTGCACTTTGACGTAGTTCTGGCAGTTGAGGCTTAGAACTTGTTGAGGCTGAGAAATACTAATCTAGACACCAAGGTCCAAATTGGGGCCCTGGAACAACCTTGGGTGTTTCTGGAAGTTGTTGCCTAACTCTGATTTTTTTAACCTGGCAGAAAGGATATTTATTTCAAGGAATTATTCTAACTTACCCTTGGTTTACTCTTCATTTGATTCCGTTTATTTTTTGTTGCTTTGGTTCCATTCGGTTTTGTCCCACCACAGTTTGTAGAGCATTTATCTGCAAGGTGGATCCAACATGTCACGATTGGGTTTTAGGCCAATGGCCCTTTAGGGTTCACGCATCCTTTGAAACCCTGATTCCGTTTGGTTTTAGCAAAGAAGCGGCGTTTCTTGCTTACCATGTAGCCTGAAGGCCAGGGCATCTTTGGCTGAATTATTCAGTTCTGTAGAGAGCAGGGTGCTTAAGGTGAGTCCTTGCCAGGAACGGGAGAGAGGAAATGATGTCATGGGCACAATAATGTAGACGGCACGGATTGTGCAACCACATCTATTGGATCTAATTCATTATATTTGTGCAACTTACAGTATATACCCTGTTTCTCCAACAATACGGCCTCCCCCAATAGAAAATCCCAGCATGTTTTATAGGCACGAAATGAAATTAAGCCCCTCCCCCCAAATTAAGGCCTATATTAAAACATGCGAAATGGGGGGATGGGGGAGGGGCTTGCCATTAGGAAGTACTTTTGTTGCACACCCGGATATGGTGCTGCCTGCGCTGACCCCGATATGAAGTCCCCCACCAATGCCGAGGTCAACATCCAAGCCATCACTGCCTGCCCACCCAAAGATGCAAGGGGGGGGGGAATTAAGTCACCCCCGAAAAGACGGCCTAGCCATTTTTTCGGGGCTCAAAAAAAAATAAGACCCGGCCTTATTATATGAGAAACACGGTACTTACAGATTTCCTGGCTGCCACTGGTGTCCGTGATACGATGATCTCTGGTGCTTGGGCAATAGAGCCTTTCTTGACCATTGCTTCACTCAAGGCATCCCTGCAAGTGGACTCTCGTGTGCGTTGGCACCGTGGCAACCACTGACCTTTGGGCTGCTGTGCTATTTGGGGAACTCTGCGGCTTTCTGGGTAGTTTTCTCTGTGTCCATCCACCCCCCCCCCGCACAAGAGTTCAAGAGGGAGGGGGCTACATTTGGGTTCTTTATAGGGCCATCTGCCTGGAGAGGCAGGCAGGGGCTACCAGAGGCTGCTTTTAACTTTGCTAGAGAGATGAAACACGGAGTGAGAATCCAACGACCAGCTTTTCTCTTGATTGCCGGGGTTGCTGGTGAAGAAGGCTCGACGGCACCCCATCTCTCCCCTTTGCCCCCTCCACCTGGCTTGGTCTCAGTGTTGGAGCTCAAGCCGCTCCTTTGGCTCAGCTCTTCCTGCAAGGGGGCAGGTGACTCTCTTTGCCTTCATCCCAGGGAAGAGCCCCCCGCCCCAAACCCACTCACGTACACACACCAGTCTTGCAGGGCTCCCAACGGGCCGCAGCTTCTTAGTACTTACCGGTTTCTGGCTTGCACTGATGAGATTTGCACACGCAAATCCCTCTGCGTGCACATCTTTACATCAGCTACAGTGTGTGAAGGGGAAGCAATGCCTCCTTCAGTCCTGCCCTGTTTCCAGGAACGCCCCAGTCTCTTGTGACCCCGGAGACCCTTGTAGAAGCCGACCCACGGTGGGTTTGGATGCCTGCTCCTCTGCCCAGGAAGAAGAGGGAGCAGCGCTTCTGGATTTGTACCCAGCTGGTGGGGAGGACACCCACCCTTGGGCCCAAATCCATCCTCCATTGTAGATGCTCCCTCGGAAGCTGCGAGCCAGGCATGCGCTCTGGGCACCTTTTCCTCTCTGGGTGGTGGTTATGGGGGGAAATGGAAGAAGGAAGGCTCCATCGAAAAGCCCCAAATCTGAACAGTAATATCTGGGAAGAAAAAGTTCAGGAAAGCCAATTCCGACCTTCTCAGTGTTGCCCCCAGCCCCAAACAAGCGTGGATCCTGCAGGAAGAGAACAGGTCTCAGGTGGCCCTTCTGAAAGAGCATTGCTAGAGTAGGAGTCTCCGGCTTGGGGTTTAGGACGTCCTTCGGGGCCTGCTCCACCCCACCAGATGTGCTGGGATTGCATTCCAAACAGCTGGGGGCGAGGAGGCTCAGAAATGGCTGGACTTCACTGTTGCGGGGTGGGGGCAGGTGGCAAGAGCTTCTTGGGTCTTTTCACTGGAGTAGAACCATCGAGTGGTGGGGATCCGTCTCTGTTTTAGGAGGCAGAAGGAAATTCAGGAAGGCTCCGTTTCATGGCTCTTTAGGGTTGTAATAATAATAATAATAATAATAATAATAATAATAATAATAATAATAATAGAGGAAAAATATAAAAAAAATAATAGTGTTTCTAAGGAGGACCTCCTGCAAACTGTTGATTCCAAAATACGCCATTTGTTAATTCTGGTGCAACTTTTGAATGAACCTCTGCAGGGTGTTTCGGACTACAATGTATGCCTTTATACTGCCGTCGATATTTCATTGCACAATTTGAATTCTGTACAAACACAAAAAGAGCTTTTAGGTGGCTGGACGAGCTGTCCTATGGAAATTGCTTCGGAAATAATCTGTGGCTTGATTGTTCTTGGAGAGACGTTGAAAGAAAAAGAGATGGATAAGGTTTTGGAACTCCAAAAACCCTCCGCGTTTGCCCATTGAAAGCTTAGCGTAACCCAGTCCTTTGTTGAAGTTAATGGGCTGCCCCCCCGCAATGTGTTACACTTCGAATCCCTCCCATTGTTTGGCTTGTGGATTGGGACCAATGGAAGGTGAAATCGTGCCTGGAAGGGCTTCTGTAGGGCGTGTTATTCTTCCGCTGTTGAGGCTGTTCCACTCTTTTGAACTCTCTTCCCTCTAAGGCATCAGAACTAGTTTTGTAACCTGGGGGTGGATATGGTGGAGACTTCCTAGTAACTGTGAGGCTATAGGTTCTCCCTATTTTTCAACACAACCCCGCCCCCCACCCACCCCAAATCCGTATGGAAGGCTTTACACAGATGACGTCTTGCCCTTTGAGAGATGGGAAAAACACCTTGGAGACATTGTCTGTGCCCAGTTGTGTGAAGTTCTCAGTCTGACCGCTGGAGGACATAAAGAGGGGTATACCTGGACCCCAACGGCCTGGTTGTCACCCTGAACTACATTTCCACTAGGGACTTTTGATAGTAGTCCTGTTCTTTAGTTAAAGGATTGTCTTGTAGCTAAGGCCGTGTTTTGTGTGGTGTGCTGGCTCTTGAAATGATTCTCCCTTCTAATTCCAGATCAGTGTACGAGTGACCACTATGGATGCTGAGTTGGAATTTGCCATTCAGCCCAACACAACGGGGAAGCAGCTCTTTGACCAGGTAAGTGGGCGGGCCAGGAATCAATGGCATCATTTAGAATGGTCATCCTTGTGGGATTGTCCTCCTCCAATCTGCCCTGGAGTGGCCCCCGTGTTGACTTCTGGCTCCACCACAGTTCACCAAGAGCAATACGTTGAATGACTGCAGAGGCTTCTGAAGCTTCTAAGAGGATGGGAATCTGGAAATAAAATCCTGTGAGGAAAGGAGGACGGAGGAACGGTGCAAAGCGTCCTTTATCTCTCTCTGAAGGTTTCTGGTGCAGAAGAGAAAGTAGGTTCGTTCTCTGTCACCCCAGAGGGCAGAACTTGCAGGGGAAGGACTGCCAAAATGATGGAGATGCCAGACAGAGACCAAATTCTGTGGTTAAAGGTTCTGAGTGGTGTTTAGCCTACAGGAGAGAAGGCCCAGAGGAGAGAGATGGTGGCAGTCTTCAAACATGGGAAGCGTTGCCGCCATGTAGAAGAAGGCGTGAACTTACTCTCTGTTGCCTCTGAGGGGAGGATCGGGGCCAGTGGGTTACTCTTAGAGGGAGGAGGCTCGGGCTAGGCAACAGGAGGGGCATCCTGAAGACCTGTCAGCCAGCGGGACGGCTGCCCTGTTAATTGGCGAGTTCTCCTTGCCAGAAGCCTTCAAACAGAGGCTTGGTGCTCGTTGGTCAGAGATCCAGACATTGAACTTGGTCTAGGGTGCCATATGCTACACACATGCTAATAAAACACAATGGCTCGGTTAGTATGTTTTACCCAAATAAATATACACCTGGCTATGTTGCTGAGCCAGGGGCACTGAATACATGAAGAGCTCCGTTTCCTGGCTATATTGCCAGGTATCTGGGCTGTTATGTATATTTATTTTGGATGTTTCTATTGCTTTAAAATGCTGTTAGTATTTTGATTGTGATTTTTGAATTGTAAGCCACTCAAAATCCTTGACCAAGATGGGCAGCTATAGAAGTTGAAGGAATGATTAATTGATTGAATGAATGAATGAATGAATGAATGAATGAATGATCTAAGTTGAGTAGTTCACAACGTAGATCAAGGCCGTGCTGGGGTTTTCACAACATTCTGGACCAAAACCAGACCTATTTTACTCCAGTCTAGCATCCATGGAGAGCCAGAAGTAGAAACACGAGTGTGAACTTGGGTCAAACTTTCCTGGTTCTCCATCTTGTCAGAACCATCAAATGGGCCGCCTCTGCCAGAGGCAACTGAGGGGTGAATGGAGACCTCGACTGCTTAAAAGGAAAGCTCCACCCGCGGAGAGGCACTTCCGGGTCCTTTCGAAAGGGAGCCTGGCTTCTCCCCTGGGCCCCTGGCTTTTGCCAGCCTGCCCTCTGGGCTCCCTGGCCCACTTGCTGGGAAGGAGGTTCGGCCGCTCGGCTTGCCCTGGGCTGCAGAGGCCCCGGGGGAGGGGGAGGGAGGGGAGGGGGACACAGGCAGCAGGAGGCCACCCGCTGGTGTCATGAGCTGGGTGGTTTCTAACAGGGGTCACTGCAAGAACCAAGCAAGTGGGATAGGGTTGTCTCCGTGCGGCATCTGTGGCGACACAGGTAGCCCCCAATTTACAACAGACCACTTAGTGACCCCCCCCAAAAGGTATTTATAACCTGGATGTGAAGTTCTGACGTGTGCCCCTCCCTCCCCCCTGGTCACATGACTACATTGTGGGCCAAACCCAGCCAGATTCACAGCCCCCGGCAGCCTCCTTGCTCCTCCTGTGGCCGAGATTTGTGGCATTTCTGCCAGAAACCAGGTTTCCATCTCAGTTTCGACCTGGTTGACTGGTTCATGTAACGACTGCTACGTTCACGTAAGAAGCACTGCGAGGAAAGCGGTGAAACCAGATGCGGCTACGTGATGGTCCATTAACAACCATGGTGACAGGGCCATAGTTGCGTAAGTCGAGGGTACCTGCCTATCGCATTGGCCTGTGTTTCGTATGTATGCTGCATCATGAAGCTCACCTGCAAGGTAACCTCCTCCCGAGTGACTAAATCCTAACCCTGATAGAGCCACAAAAGTAGGTCTGGGGTAAGCTGAGGCTTGAGTAGCTTAATTCTGCTGGGGAGGCGGGGCGTAGAAGAAGCTGGGTTAAGGCGCTTAGATTTGTTCCATAATCTTTGCAAAGGCCGTGAATTCATCCCATTGGACTTCGGTCCCTCCAGGCGATGTCCAGAGGGGCAGCCGCCTCCTTCGTAGCAAAAGCAGCGTTTTTGTGGTGCCCCTTCAGGATCGCTTCTACGGGAGGCCTAGGGAGGAACCCCGACTGTCCCAGCTGTGTCTCTCAGCTGATAAAAAGGGTTGGGTGGGGATTGAAGAAACTGGCCCTGGGGCGTTTCCAGGGAGGAAGGGGCTGCCTACCTCATGAGGCTGCCGGCCGCCACCGGCTCCAACCAGTCACAGCCGCAGTTGGGACCAGCTTGTTTCACGCTGAGCCTTGCGCTCATCAAGCACCACACCGGGTGCCTCCACAGTGGCCACCCCGGCACGCCCAGCTGCTGTCATTAAGGGAGGACTGCACAAGTCATTAAGCAGGGGGCCCCCGAGGGAAGAGGTGTGGGGGCCTTAGTGACCGTTCAGCGTCGCAATGGCACTGAGAAAAGCAACTGGGGACCGTTTTTCACCCGTACGACCGTTGTAGCATCCCCGTCGCGCGATCGAAATTTGGATGTAGGATTCCCCTTTGCGGCGTCTGACAAGCCACGTCAGCGGGGAAGGCAGCTTCACTTACAGCCATATCCGTAAGTTAACAATGGCCGGGAATCACGCAAGAACCGTGACAAGGAAAACTGTAAAACGGAGTGAAATTCACCGCAGGGGCTGCCTCACTTAGCGACAGAAGGGTTGGGCTCAATTGTGGTCATAGACTATGGACTCCCTGCATGGGGGGCAGGGAGGGGGAGCCCGGCAGGGGAAGGTGGCGGGCGGAGGGACTCGGGAGGGGGGCAACGTGGGGCCTCCCCCTCTGGCTGTTTTGGGGAAGCCGGCAAGGAGGCCGCGGGTGACCGTTGGGGCTGGGAGACGCTGCAGGTACCCCAAGGGCCACCTGGTTGCCCCCCTGACATGACAGCGGGGGAGGGGTGACGGCCCTAACGCTGAGGACCTGTCACAAGCCGCCCTAGATGGTTGCTGAGCGAGGGAGAGGTCCGAGCCCGAGGACTGCGGTGCGGCCCCAGCCCTAGCGGGTCAGGCTCCCGGCTTCCCTGGCTGCAGATGCTGAAGAGAATTCCCTGGATTTAAACCCAGCTGAGCCGGGAAGAGCCTCGCGGGGGCTCTCTGGAGGAGAGCAGCAGTGAGCGGTGGGGCTGGTGTGCCAGAGTCTGGTGATCTGGGGCCTTGCAAAGAATCTGCTTTCAAGCCTCCTTCTGCCTTGAGCCGGGGGTGGGACTAGACGACCTCCAAGGGACCCTTCGACCCTGCAGCTCTTTGATTCCATGAGCCTGAAGTCGGGGGGTGGTGGTGGTGGACACGGCCGGCCTCGGAGCCCAGAGCTCTCCTTGCAGGCCTTCCCAAGGGGTCCCCGGGACACTGAACTGCCCCTCGTTCAGAGCCAGATTGTCCAGGCTCGGCGGCCTCTTTGCTCTGGGCTTCCGTAAAGGAAACGCCCCAAATAGGTATCAAAAGCAAAGCCCCCCTCCAGCCGAGCTCCATTCCTGCTGGCTTTATGGGAAACGTCCTGGACGCCGTTGAAGGGCTGCAGAAGTGGAGGGTCGTTGCCTCCTCCTGGGAAGACGCTTCAACGTTCCCACTCTAGTCCCCAGCCCTGGAATTCCCTGGTTGTCTCCCATCCAAACCCTAACCAGACTTGGCCCTGCTTAGCTTTCCACGCCAGGGAGGAACAGCGGCCTCTGCTGTAGGCCTCCCCAGATGTGTGGCTTCTTCTCTCTGGAGAACATTTTAATCAGAGAGGCTGAAGAGGGCTGGGCCTTGCCAGGGGCCACCCTTTTGCCAGGCGGTAGATAAAGCCTCCAATCTGCTCTTTCTCTAGCTCTGGAATTCAACAACTGTCTCTGGACAATTGCAAAAGGAGGAAGTTGATTTGCAAAGGAAATAACCTCTTCAGCCTGGCCACAATGGGAAATCAAAGTAATTGTTCCATACTTTATTTTTATTTTTATTTTAAATTTCTTTTGGCCAACTGAATGCTCCCGCTTGCCCAGCCTGCCCCATTGAGAATGAAAAACAGCTTGGCTGACCGTTCTCATCCCCTTCCAATGCCAAGCCTTGCCACGGCCCAGCCTTTAACTCTGCAGTTAGTAACCTTAAGCTAAGCTTTAATACTGTAGGTGCAAGGCTGACCATTGGAGCGACTCTTTTAAAGAGAGCCGGGCATCTATTTAGCAGTCAGAATGCAGTTTCCCTTCGGTTTTCTTGCAATAATAGCCACCCCACCACTCCCCTCTTTGTCACTTGGGTCGCTTTGCATTGGCGGGGACACTGATAACGTATTTCAAATTTGAAATGGATCTTGTAGTTGCTTTTAAAATGCTAATGCCCGACGGTTGGAGCAGAAGGCTAGTTCTTTAAAAGATATCAGCTCACTAGGGTTGCCAGTGGAATGAACCCCAGAGGCGAGGCTCTTTATGTATATCCGGTCAGTTTGAATAAAGGGGACAATATGTGCTTTCAGAAATGGCACAGGTACCATTTCTTCTCCCCCCTCCCCCCTTTCCCAATTCGTAAACATTCCTGGGCGTTCCTCCTTTTCCCAGGAGGCTCAGGGTCTGTGGTCCCAAGAGCCCTGATTGAATAGGATATTAAAAAGTGGACAAGAATGTGGCCAAACCAGAAGAGGGACTGTTTCGCCAAAGCTCCCTGGGAGCTTTCGTCTTGGTTGACCTCTGCCCCCTTCCTGCTGCCCCACCGGACATCCTTGCAAAGGGGGAGGAGGGAACGAAAGAGACCCAAGACTCACAGGAGAGTCCCAGTCCAGTCGGGGCTCTGGTTTGCCAGAGAAATCCTTAGCAGAATTGGTGCCACGTAGACACCCCAAGTTGTCTGTCTTCCATGCTTGGGACCCTCCCTTTGCCCCAGCAGAGGTTTCCCTGCCCCTCTTCGCAGCAACTCCACGTGGGGCTCCTTATGGCAGGTCTGGGATGACTCGATGCCTTTAGCTTGGCACAGCCAGCTGGGCACGGCCTTCTTGCTACCGCCAAGTCCCCTCTGCCAACTCGGTGCCGCCATTTCTTTGCAGGACATGTCAACACCAAAATAACTCAGCGCGGATGTCGAATGGAGAGCCAGACAGGTAAGCAAGGGCTGTCGGGGTGGGGGTGGGGGCAGTGATGGGCGGGTCGGCCCCCTCTCTCACCCGCTCACTTGCCCGGCTCTCCATCCGGCACCCGCAGCGAATTATCCCCACAGTGCATTTCTGGTGTGTTAACATGTCCTGCGAAGAAATGGTGGCACTGAGTTGGCAGAGGGCACTTGGTGGCGGCAAGCAGGCTGCCATCCTGCCTTCCCCTTCCAGCACAGCCTGGAGGATTCCTGGGCAGGAGATTCAATCCTTCTGCTGTTCTTGATGTGCCAATTCCTGAGCCTGGGAAAAGCCGTGTGTTGCTTCTGCCGGCTGGCTCCTCAGCTGGCCTCTGCATGGCCTTTGGCAGCCGTCGGCCTGTCAGCGCCTGGCCGAGATACCTTCTTGGGGTGAACAGATGGCCATCTGGGCTGCCTCCTTCAGTGTTGGTCTAATCTGGGGTGAATTGGCTCAGGAAGGCATCTCGACGGTGCCAAGTTGCTATATTGTCTTTTGCAACTTTTTTCTTCTTCTTGCATTTATATCTTAAAAACAACAACAGTGTAAAAATTGCGTAGAGTGAAGAATGGCTATTTTGCTTAATTTCTAAAGACAGTTATTGCTTTAAAAGTGTGCCTTGTTCAGGTTTTAAAGCATGAATTGACTTATTTTACAGTGCTCATTTTAGCATTTCTTGATGATAGAGTTCTGTATTGTCTTTCCCTTTGTTATTTTTTTTCCCCCGTTGGTACCAGTAGAAAAATTGTAAACCATTGTCATTTTGGTCAGCACTTTGTGTTGCCTTTAACAGCCACCTGTAATCTAGCAAAGTTTGGGACTTGAGTGCACGTCTGCAAGCAGTATGTAAGAACAAATCTCCCTTCAGGGTCCAAGTCTTGTGCTTTCCAGACCTTGAATTGTGCTCGGAAAGAAATCTACATGTAAGCACCGGACTTTTCCCCTTCAACCGAAAAGAATGACCTTCTGAAAGCTAGGTACTTCAAAAGGAATTCTTTATTGAAAGGAAGCGGTCCCAGTACTAGTCAAAGCAGAATCAAAGATGCTTCCAGGCATACAGTAGTGGATAAAGAGAGTTAGAACCCCTCCCCATATTCTGATGTGGATTTAGTCAAACAAAGAACCAACCTGTGTATTCCTCACCCCCCTTTTCTGGGAACGTATCTTAGAAAAGTTTCCCAGGGAGTATCTTCCAGAGCTGGCATTTTTATGGTCCCTTCTCCTCTTGCTATCTCTCCAAGAGGTGACAAGTTTCTAGACATCTGGCTCCAGTCCTCCAGTTGTATATCATGTACAAGTTATACAGATTCAATATAAGGTTTAAGATATTCAGGCTACAGCCAAAAGGATTACTTGTGCCAACTCCCCCCCCCCCTCTTCTTCCATTGAAGAATGGCAGATACATGGATCTGACACCATCCATAGAACTCTCTGGTTGAAGGGATCTTGGGGCCTTGGAGTGTAACTGCCCATTCTGGACAAATGGCTGCTCAGTCTTTTCTTGAAGACCGCCAGTCATGGAGCACCCACAACTAAAACGTAGCTCCAGCTTGGGACTCTCCCTGTAAAACTTGCACCCCCTGGCTCCTACTGTGCCCTCAGGCACTCCCTCTTCTCGGGGTGAGCCCTACAAGTCTTGGTAGATGACTACCACGCCTCTCCTTCTCCTTTAGGCTAAACAGACTCAGTTATTTCAACTGCCCTTCCCAGTTCCAGCCTCCTGGCCCCTTAACCAGCTCGGTGGGGTCTGCCTTCCTTCCAATTCTTCTTGTATCGTGGTGACCAGCACCGGAACTGGCATTCTACTTGTGGTCTGGGCCAGTGCAACATAGGGCAGCACTGTCTCTTCTCAGGTTGGGCAGTCTTGTATCCTGCAGATGTTTTGGAATCCAAATTC
This sequence comes from Pseudonaja textilis, assembly GCF_900518735.1. The sequence goes on along the minus strand of NW_020769328.1, from coordinate 11,478,597 downwards.
CATGAGCTAGGACATCAGTAGTTGTGGATTTGGGGAGTTGTAGTCAAACACCTCCAAGGCACCATCTCAAAACAAGCCTCAGCAATTGTGATTTCCTTAGGTACTGCCTACTGAAGTCCCCTTTAAAAAAAAATTGTCCCATACCTTACAGGACAGACGAAATCTTGAACAGCCTCTCCAGTCTCACGTTTAATACAGAATATTTGGTGACCACAGCTGCCTGTGTCAGCTGGTGCTCCATTCAACATTCAAGAAAGAAATACTTAGACTCTTGTAATTAGAGAAAAGATATCTTTTACTGGAAGTCAAGTGGTAGCAACAAGAGAATTCTGAATCTGAGGAAATAGGCGCGTAAATCACATATACAAAGCGATGGCAACGTTGCCACCCCCAATAGTTCAAATGGTTCCTCCAATTAAAAGGTGCAAATGTCATCATGTGGACATCTTCAGGGGGTGATGAGGCTTCTGTCTGTTGACCTTGGCATAGTTTGATAAAGGTTTGCAGCTGCGCAGAGAAGAGAAAGCTAAGCAAGAAATGGAAACCTAAGCAAGAATGTGCTTTCGTCGCCCCTGTTTATACAGTACTAGTTTGTTACACCTCCAGCTCACTTCCCGTACTTTTCCCCCCTCCTTCCCCCGTTACGTATGACAGCCGAAAGATGCAAAGCAAAGGAAGAAAATCTTGAAGGCTGACAGCCTGTGGCTTTGCATGAGTTACACCCTGGCGCCTTTTTTTCTTTTCGAAAAGAGAGAGGATGCCAGCATGAAGAGTTAATGGCTCTTCATACCTTCTGAACTGAATTGTGGAGGTCAAATAAGTCAAGGTAGTTCCTGCAACTGCATGCTCCTTTTTATGAAAGTTCGGCCATCTTGACTTTTCTGACCTCCACCCTCCCCAATGCCTCTTTCCCCCGCTTCCTGGAAAAGGCTGCTTTTGGCTTTCTGTGCCGATGCGGCCCCACTGCGCAAAGCCCAGAGGACTTGCCTGCCAGAGAGAAACTGGAGGAGTGGCTGGTTTGCAGCACAGCTGCTGGTAACTTACTGGAGCCCAGCACAGTGGGGTGTGTGTGCGTGTGTGCACGTGTGTGTGTGGGTGTGCATATGCATGTTGCACACACAGGAATGCTCTTCCCCATGGATTCAGCGGACACTCTTGGTCACCCAGGACCATCAAAGGCAGGAGTGTCCACTCAAGTGTCCACTCTGCTTTCGGGTTTCCCAAGATGGATCCGGCATCCAAAAAAATAAAATAAAAAAATATGGTAGGGCTTGTAAGGAAAATCCAGCATTTGAGTAGAAAAATGAGATCTACCTAGTTATGGATCCAGCATCCAAAAAAGAAAAAAATATGCTAGGACTTATAAGGAAAATCCAGCATTTGAGTAGAAAAATGAGATCTACCTCGTTATGGAAATGTTTTTGGTTTTTTTTCAACTTTAACTGAACATTTGTCATCCTTTGTTGAATGTCCCGTATTTTTCCCTACCGTTTCTTTCCAAACCGTTTCTTTCCAAACCTCGCCTTGCAGTCATAGCTGTTGAGAATCCCCCCCTTAGCAGCTGGTCTGGGGCGTGAGGCTGTCGGGGGCAAAGGCTGTGTGGGAGCCCCTCTGGGCATGGCTGGGCAGGGCAGGTGCCGCTCCCATGCCCCCCACCCCCATGGCTGCCTGGGGGATTCCAGGAGGAGCCGTTTCCCCCCCCCCTCTTGGCCCCTGTCTGGGGAAAGAGGAGGGTGGCCGCTCCCCAGCTGAATCCCAGTTTGTGTTGGAGGGTGTGTAGGGCTGAACTTGTTCCATGCAAACAACCCCCGTTGCTGCTGGCCTCTCCCTGCCTGCCGTTTGGGCCCCTTGGAGCTGGGCCACCACAGACTTCGAAGGGGTTTGTGGTCCTTCTCCTTCTGGGGTGCGGTGAGCCCTAAGCCCCTTCCTCTTGCACCCGCGTTGATGCCTCTGCTTTTCACGAACAGGTGGTGAAAACGATCGGCCTTCGAGAAGTTTGGTTCTTTGGACTCCAGTACCAGGACACCAAGGGCTTCTCCACGTGGCTGAAATTAAACAAGAAGGTATGGAGGTGTCTCTCGCCTTGTCTTCTGCTTCCGACCCCCATAAAAAAAAGGGGGAGTTTGCATTCTTGGGCAGGGAAACAGGTCTGCCCTGGTGGGGCCGAGGCCCCTTGCGAGTCTTTGTCGAATGAGCATCACAGGTGAGGGTCCCATCATTCTCTGAGGCAGCTGCAGCCCCGCCTCTGAGTCTGGAGCTTTCCTTCCATCTAGAGGGCTGCTAGGTTGCAGGTGGCCCTGACCGCCTCCTGCGTTGCCCACCTGAGCACCTTCCAAACGTAGGACATTCAGCGTCCAACATTCTCAGCAGCAGGAAAGCTACAATGCTGGGCAAAGACTGAGTGGAAATCCTAGGTTAGCCAACCCAGTGGAGTTGATTAACAAGCGGCCCTGGGATTTAGGGCAGGCACTCCCACCTGGGCCCCGTGCCCGGGGTCGTGGGTCGTGGGTTTAGGAGGCCTTCTGACCTAAAAGCCCCGAGGGCGCTTTTTCGAAAGGCAGCTGGGCTTCCTTTGTCTTTCCTAGAAGACGTTTTGCTTCTCCCTTACAAAGCTTCTTCAGTTCTGACTGAACGGTGGAGAATGGGAGGGTTTATATTCCTTGAATTCCAGGGGACTCCCATAAAGCCAACCGTGACTGGAGGACCGAGAATCTCCACAGACCCCCCCCTCTCAACTAAAGAGTTCTCCGCTGGGTGGGTTTCCACTTTCTGACTTTGCCACCTTGTGCTACAGGTCACCGCTCAGGACGTGCGCAAAGAGAGCCCGTTGCTTTTCAAATTCCGGGCCAAATTCTACCCGGAAGACGTTGCAGAGGAGCTGATACAAGACATCACGCAGCGCCTTTTCTTCCTCCAAGTGAAGGAGGCCATCTTGAACGATGACATCTACTGTCCCCCGGAGACGGCCGTCCTCCTGGCCTCTTATGCGGTCCAGTCCAAATACGGGGACTTCAACAAGGAGGTTCATAAGCCCGGCTATCTCACTGCGGACAAACTGCTTCCTCAGAGGTAGAGCGAAAGTGGCAGTTCCGCCCGCCTTGGAGCACGTAGCTGTATCTTTAATGATGAGCTGCATATCCCATTTTTCTGCTGTACAGTTTTGACCTTATCCCACAATAGATGGGCCTTAGTCTCTCTTGTCTTGAGGTTGGTTGGGCCCCACATGGCGCTTAGCTGTGGTTTGCTGAATAAACCACAATCGAGCGAATTGCCAGGTGGCGCTAAGACATAAATAGAGCGGTGCTGAGCACAGGGTGTGAATTCAGCCCAAAAAACTTTGGTGTGTGTTTTTCATTTATTTTCCTCAGTACAATAATACTCAGATGAAGAAGGATATTTTTATGTTTTTTGTGTTATGTTTATGTTTATTTTGTTATGTATGCTTATGCTTGTTATTAGAAAATAAAATAAAAAATTATATATATATAAAAAATAATACTCAGATCCCAAACGAGGGTTGCTTGAAGAGTTGGGAAAAAGACGCTCTGAAAAACTGGGAAACCGTGCGAGACGGAGAGGTCCTTGGGAAGCAAAGCCCCGAGTGACAAAGTGTATAAACGCACCCCAGAGAGAGAGAGTCAAGCCTAGCGGGTGGGGTGGGGGGTGGGGCATAAGCAATCCCAGTGCCCTCTGCAGCTCACATTGATGTCGCCTCTCTTCCGCTAAGTATGGAAACCTCGAAGGCTCTTTTGAGAAATGGTCATGTTTGCCGTGTGACCGAAGAATTGGTTTTGCAGAGCTGTCCATACATCCTAACAAGTCTTCCGTCTTGTTGCCCCATAGAGTTTTGGAACAGCATAAACTTAACAAGGATCAGTGGGAAGAAAGAATCCAGGTGTGGCACGAGGAACATCGCGGGATGCTCAGGTATGGCTGCCAAGAACAGAAGGTGCTATTGTGGCTCAAAAGAGAGCATGGGGAGGTATTCTGCTTTGCAGGGGCACCTGGCAAGGTAATACTTAAGTCTAACGATGCATGATGCATGTAGGAAAAGTTGGCGCTTTGGCGGCACCGTCGCAACCCCCATCTTGACTTTCATTTACCGGAACCCCTGGTCACTTCTCTACCCTTGGGACAGGTGGGAAGATTGATCAGGGGGCTGGGTCTCCATGCCGTGGCTGAGCTAGTTGGTTGTTACTCTAAAGCCGACAGCCCCATGCACCCCATGGTCCAGTCAAATGAGCAGTGCCCTCTCTTGGGTGCGGAACCAACCATTTCAAAAAAAGGGGATACTTTTGAGAATGCTTCCAGCAAAACATAGCTTTAAAAGTTAACACCTGTTTGTTTTCTTGGTCCTTTCAGAGAAGATGCCATCTTAGAATACCTAAAAATTGCACAAGATCTGGAGATGTACGGTGTGAACTACTTTAGTATTAAGAACAAGAAAGGCTCAGAACTCTGGTTAGGAGTAGATGCTCTTGGACTCAACATTTATGAACAGAACGACCGGTAACAAAACTATTCTCTTTAATCTTCCGATAGAAGAGAGAGAGGGCGGGGGAGGGAGGGAGGGAGAGAGAGAGAGAGAGAGAGAGAAAGAGAGAGTCTGTCTGTCTGATGGACAGAGTGATTAAGACAGGGGAGGGTTTATAAGAGCAGGACACAGCTGGATGTGACCAAGTCTCCACAGATAGCGACAGCCACTTTCTCCTTTGATCAACTAAAACTCCCCACATTCTTGGGAATATTGTCTGCAAGCAATTGTCTCTTTTCACTAATGAGGTTTTGGCATTGTTCCTGATAATAGGTTGTTCTGTTGACTCTCTCCAGCCCTGACTTAGCCAGAGTGACTCTCTATGCTGGCATTGGTTTGCCATTAGTTGCTTCCAGTTCACGCACAATTCTACTAATCTACAGACAGACTTTTACTGGAATCATTTATTCATTCATTCATTCAATCAATCAATCAATTTCTATAGCTGTCCAACTTAACCCAGTATCTCTGGGTAGTTTACAATTATGAAATTATAAAATAATTAAAACAATTTAAAAACACTAAAACAATAAAAACAGGTGTAACTTGCTTTCTAATCCCAACACAATTATTTCCCAGAAATTAAATTACTTCCTAGGCTCAGAGATTTTGAAATTCATTTTGCTCTCATGCTCATGGTCCTTGAAACAGAAGTGAGAAATTTCCTCAGATTGAAGAAAAGGGATGGGTTTTGGTTTTTTTTTGCTTCATGTTGTATGAAGCTAAGCTCACTGCTTGAATGGTCTCTGTACCGCCTGTATCTTCATAGGCCTTCAGGCTGCAAGGATTGTTGGGGCAATCGTCATTTCATCTATCAAGAGACTTTTGATACACACAGGTGTTAATCAGCTAGGAAAAGTTAGTCTTCTGGCCCAGGTTTGTGCAGATGATCCTTGTCTTGTTAGACAATCCCATCTCTGGTGTAGGAAGCCCAGTTGAAGGCAATGCAACACGGGGGTGTCTTGCCAGGCCTTGGTGGAGTGCAGTGGATGGGGTGGGGGGCTGCACAATTTGCACCAAAAAAGAGGCAGTAGCGCATGGAGGGCAGGGCCTACGTGGCCGGCATTGTCCCCTTTATTCGCCATCTCTTTTGGGGTTCAAGGTTGGATTTGTAGGCATCTGCAGGGAGGATAAGAGACCATGCAGAGAATCCTTGGTTTACAATCATTCGTTGACCAACCACGTGAAGAGGCTGAAGAAAGGGACTTGTGGCCAGTCCACACCCATCCCCAAGGTGACAGGGCCAGAGTTGGGAGCGCTTGGCCGCTGGCCTGTATGGGTGAGAGTTGCAACATCCCAGGGTCGCCATTGGGGGCCCTTCCCAGGTGGCTTCCGGGAAGTCAGGCCAGTGGGGGGAGCTGGGTTCACTTAATTTAGCCACAGGTTTTGTTTAACAACTGCCGTGCTTCTCTGGACAACTATGGCAAACGTGGGTGCGGTTCAGTTAACGGCTACCTTGCACAGCAACAGAAATGCTGGTCCTAATGGTGGTTGTAAGTGGAGGACTGTCTCTAGGCATAAGACGAGGCCCATGGTATGCCCTGGTCATTCTTTGGACCGGGCTCCAGCTTGGCCTGGAGGGTTCGGATGGCACCTTAGAAGTCAGCTGCCGTTGGTTTCCTAGACCCCCTTCAGTTGCCTCGTTTGGTCAACATGGCGCCTTCCCTTCCCTTCTGCATCCAAACACTCTCAATGCCGGGAAACGTACGGAGGGTGAGAACAAACGCAGGGGCCTGGATTGCTGCAACTGTTCACTGAGGTTTCGTTTTTGCAATGACAAATCCTCTTTCACAGGCTAACACCCAAAATTGGGTTCCCCTGGAGTGAGATCAGAAACATTTCCTTCAACGATAAGAAGTTCGTCATCAAGCCCATTGACAAGAAGGCCCCGGTAAGTTACGCTTTACAGCTTAACTGGTTTGGTGTCTTCATTTATTCAGAGATTAATAAAAAAAGAAACGGAAAGGTCAGATCAAAGCCTGTCGTTGGAGCCTTTGGGGCCAGTACTGGGTTTTGCCTCTGCATTCATTGTGGTCGCCGACCAGAAATGAGCAGCGAAAAGAGCTACCGTTCAGCCAACCGTTCAGGCAGCCAAAGGGATGAAGCAGTAAAACAGGATGGACAGTAAAGAGGACAAAGATTTGACCGTTGGCAAGTTTTGCGGGCCACAAAAGAGACCCTAAGGCCATGGAAAGAGGTGGCATTGCTCTGGCTGGGCAGGAAGTGGCGCCCATCGAATTCAGCGTGAGTCTTGCGGGAACTTGACCGAAGGAGACGAGAGAAGCAACCGTTGATGGCTCCATTGCCGTTGGGCAAAGCCGAGCGGTGGGCAGGAGAGCCGTAGGCATCCTTTCCAAACAGGCGTGGGCAGCCTCTGCATCAAGCTAATGATCCGATCTCCTAGACTTGAGGTTTATAGCTTGGTGATCTAGTTGAGAAATATGCAATGCAGTTATTTATTTACTGAATGTGTTTTACTGCCCACCTTGTAGTGAAGAGCTCTGGGCGGTTTCCCCATACATGGGTACATACATACATGCACAGAGGAGCCCATCCTATCCTGAGCCGAGGTTTGTTTAGTCCCCATGGGTGGCTGAGCCCCACCCGCCATCCGGAGCTCCCACCCACCTCTCTCCCCCTGACCCAACCAGCCGGGCTCCCCTAGGACTGCAGCAGTGGCTTCAACCCAGAGGCGACTCCCAAAGCCTTACAGGTGTTACCAGGCTGTACATTTTAATGTGTCTGAGGAAAGAAACAACGGGTTAAATATATTGAATTTCAGTGAAATAAGGGGACAGCTAGGAAGGCACCTAATTTTGTCCTGGCCCCTTCACTGCTCCTTGGCGGGGTGGACTTTCAGACTCTGCCAAGAGCGCTGAGCCACCCACAGCAGAGGAAAGCATTGTTCTCACTGCCTTCCTTCCACCTGCCTTCAGCTTTGCCTTTGGAAGTTGTGAGGGCTTCATCCTTGGAAGCTTTCAAGGAGAGACTGGGCTGCCACCTGTCAGAAAGGGTGTAGGGTTTGCTTGGGCGGGGGTTGGACTAGATGACCTCCAAAGTCCCTTCCAACTCTGTTAAACTGTATCTTTGTGGCAGAGGGGGCTGATAGCAAGGCAGCTCAACAGAAAGGAGCTCTACTCCCTGTAGAGTAGACCAACAATTTCCTTACAAATAGGACAGTATCTGAATTTCAAAAGAGTACCGCAACAGACAGCTGCAAAACAAGCATCGCGTTGAAGGAAGCCAGACATTCTAAAATAAAACGGCAACCCCAGAAGATTTTACCAAGGTTGAACTATGGTTTTTCGTTTTCACTTATCAACCAGGCTGCTACCTTGGTCCACTGGACTTCGTCTCAGTCCTCCTGAACGCACAGTGAGCAGCTCTTCCCAGCAGCCTCTGGTGCTATGCAAATGCAACCAGTGACTCACGCTGAAAGACCCCGCCCAGTCTTGGGTTCATGGAGACCCCTTTTCCTCTGTGCCCACCCAGGATGTCCCAGCAGCAGGGATGGGCACCAGGTCCCCTCCGCTCAAGGTGGCCCTTTCTTGGGTGGGCTGAGGAAAACCTGCCTTCTCTGCTGTGGCCCCCACTCTCTGGACCCCTCCCACCTCAAGATAAAGGTGGTGCCTGGGGTCTTTGCAAGGCCTTGGAGGCTTTGGGTCCTGGCCTGGAGTTGCTGTTTATAATTTGGCTCCAAGGCCCCAAAACAATATTATTGTTTTTCCATCTACCGGGTTATTTTAGTCTGGTCTGCCTGTGTGTTTCCATGTTCTTAGCTGTTTGGTGTTTTCCCTGGGTTAATAGGCCAACCACTGGAATCGGGCGGTCAATAAATATCATTTAACTAATTTCAGTTGCTATCAGGAAAAGCTTAACTCCCCTGCAGCGATTTCCAACTTCCAGCCGGCTTCCCCATTGGCTTTGCTTGTTGGAAGCTGCGGCAGTCAATGGGGAAGCCAGCAGAGAAGTTGCAAGATGCTCAGGTTCCCCATGCACACACTCCAGTCCCTTTGTCCTCGTGTTGAGGTAACCCCCCCCCACACACACACACCTCCCCTGGCCCCCGCTCCGATCTGTGCTACATCCTTGTGTGTCCTCCTTGACCAGGTCCTGCCTCTCACACTCCCGTTCGCTCCGTCCCCCACCTGGCAGCAGCCACTTACTTGCCTTCTGGCTGTGGACCTGCAACTTCTGCTGGCTCCTCTAGTGACTTTGCTTGTGGGAAGCTGGGAGGGAGTGCTGGGAATGACGGTCCGGTCATTGCAGTGGAGGTTCAAGTCCCACAGGAGTCCTGGCTCCCAGATTTTGGATGGATTCTCTTAAGGTAGCCCATTTGAGATACCTCCCTGTAAAAATTGTTCTCTTACATCACACCCTTTTTTTATCCAATTGAAAGTTACAAAAGATGCAAGAATTCTAATGGTAAATACAGGCAGGTGCTTGCAAAAGGAAATGCTTGTTTGGAGATACGCTGAATTTCCTAAAATTTACAGCCTGTGTAATCCTGTTGCCTTGTTACCTCTGGAGAAGAAGAGGGCTGAGGGAAGCTAACCCCATCCTTTCTCCTTTGCCTGCCAAGGATTTTGTCTTCTACGCTCCCCGGCTAAGGATTAACAAGCGCATCCTGGCTCTGTGCATGGGGAACCACGAGCTCTACATGCGCAGGCGTAAACCGGACACCATAGAGGTTCAGCAGATGAAGGCCCAGGCCCGAGAGGAGAAGCACCAGAAGCAGATGGAGAGGTGAGCGGGCTAAGCACACATGGCTGCCCGATCCGGCCGGGGCATCTCACAGCAGGACCTGGCTTGGGGTGCGGAGCCTTCTTAGGGGAAAGGCCTCTGCCCCTGGGCTGCGGTCAGAGACCCCGGCTCCCAAGGGACAGGGAGGGGAGTGCCGGGTCCGAAGGAGGACCAGCACCACCTGAGGTGTGGAGGAGGGCTTCTCTAAGCGGGAGGGAGGTTTCTAGAACTCTTGTTTCACAAGTTTAGCTTAGTTTACTTCATTGCCGTTGCACCTCGTACAATGAAATTAAATGCCATCTTCAGTGTACATTATGACTGAAAATAAACCCCACCACTGTTGTAGTATCTGCAAATTTAGTAATAGTATTACTAGCACGAGTGGGAATGCAGTCATGCACATAAAGAGTATAGAGTAAGGGGCTCAACACGCAACCCTGTGGTGTACCAGTGTTAAGAATAAGGGCTGAAGAGGTATGATTACCTAAACTGACCCTCTGTGAGCGGTCAGACAGGAAATCCATAATCCAAAAACAGATTGAATTAGAAAGTCCAAGGTCCAGGAGTTTAGACACTAGTCTATGTGGAAGAATTGTGTTAAATGCAGAATTAAAATCCAGAAAAAGCATCCTCACATAGCGCGCACACACACACACACACACACACACCGTTCTAGATGGGTCAGAGCAGTGTGAAGAGTGATGGCTAAAGCGTCCTCTGTAGATCTATTTTTTTCTGTATGCAAACTGGCGTTTATCAAATGTATGCGGAAGACCAGAAACGACATGGTAGCAAAGCGTTTCACAATGATAGGAGTGAGTGCCACTGGTCTGTCATCGTCAAAGACTCTTGGAAGGGTGTGGGAACTAAATCTCAGGGTAAAGGCAGCCCGCGCTCTATGGTACACTGGAATAATTCTGCCCCAAAGCACATTCTTGCATCTTAGGGATGTCGAGCTGTAAAGTCACTCTTCCCTCCTCCCCTTGGAGGTCCCGGAGGGTAGGGGCAAAGACCGGGAATCCCTGGCACCCCTCCCATGACCAGGAAGGGTCCCCCTGGTTTTGGGGGGGGGGATGAACGCCTTCTAAGCAGGGTCCTTCAGCTTTTAAACAGGGGGGGATCCTGTTGAGGCAACCCAGAGAAACATGGTGGGTTTGGAGTGGAAAGTGTTCAGTTTTCCGAGCCGTATTTTAATTTGAGGTGTGTAGATGAGGCAGTTGGATTAAAAGATTTGGAGGCAACAAGTTTGCCCTGACTTCCTTTTCAAGTTTGTTTAGAAGTCCCTAGAGTCTTCAGAGAGAAATTGGTGGAAGGGAGGCCATCCATCAGACGTTTGCTTGGGGGGATCCTGTGCTGAGCAAGAGGCCAGACTAGATCATTGGTGGTTAACCCCGAAGGCACCTCTAAGTGCAGACATGTGTGCGTGCACCAGAAACCGGAAGAGGCAGCTCTCCACGTGTGCCTTCGTGCCGGCCACCTGGTCTTCCCGTTTCTAACGCACACATGTGCACCAAGACCAGCTGGCCGGCACACCAGGCGTGTGCCAGAACCCGGAAGAGCAACGGGCAAAGGGTGGATGCGTCTGGAGAGGTGGCTCTGCCTATTCCTTCCAGCACGCCCGGCCTAGGTTCGCCATCCCGGGACTAGATAGCCTCTAAGGCCTCTTTCAGCTTTGATTCTGGGCCTGTGACTAAATTGAACCCTGGAAGCCCCGAGCAGCCGGGTTGTTTTTCTATAAAGGAGGCACGAAACTTGCTGCATGCTGCTGCGTCCTTTCTTCTCAGGGCTTTGCTGGAGAACGAGAAGAAGAAGAGGGAGATGGCCGAGAAGGAGAAGGAAAAGATTGAACGCGAGAAAGAAGAGCTGATGGAGAAGCTCCGGCAAATTGAGGAGCAAACCAAGAAAGCTCAACAAGGTGAGCAGGAGGCCCGGCCTCAGGACGGGCCCCTGGGGAGAGGAGCCCTGGGGAGACGGGGGGGTCAGAAGGGCTGACGCTCTCGGCCTCTTTCCCCAGAGCTGGAGGAGCAAACGCGCAGGGCCCTGGAGCTGGAGCAGGAGAGGAAGCGAGCCCAGGAGGAGGCCGAGAAGCTGGCCAAGGAGCGCCAGGAAGCCGAGGAAGCCAAAGAAGCCTTGTTGAAAGCCTCCAACGACCAGAAGAAGACCCAGGAGCAGCTGGTAGGTTGCCCGGGGAGAGCTGCGCCTTGGTCTTGGGCTCTGCCCTCCCTGGCAGCGGGGCCTGCGTTTGGGGGCGGGCAATGGGAAGGTCAGCTCTGCAGCCAAGGCGGCCGAAAGGCAGGTGCTGCTGAGAGGAGGAGGAGGAGGAGGAGGAGGAGGAGGCAGTCTTGGAGTAGCCCTCTCGGCCTCAGGCAAAGGGGGAAGGATCCCTCCCGTCCCTTTGACCATCAACTAATGATGCTGCCGTTCATTTATTTCAATGAATTTAATTTCAAATGCTGCTTCATCCAGGACCCCAACCCACTTCCAAAGGGCAGGCCTTCCAAAGATGCGCAGCCCAAGAGGAGATGCCCTTCCTGGTGTGGGGCGTGCAAAGACACCCCCCGCCCCCCCAAAGCAGCAGGTCCCTCTGCTGTGAGTCCCCGAAAGGGCAGGAGGCGCCTCTTCTCCCGGACCAGCTCAGGCCTCCGATGGGTTGGACTCAAACCTCCTCCTTCCAAAGCCTGCAGCTGATTAGCAGAAGGACAATCAAAGAACAGAGTTGGAAGGGACCTTGGAGGTCTTCTAGACCAGCCCCCGGTTCAGGCGGGAAACCCTACGTGATTCTGACTGGCATGGTTCTAGCATACCTCTTCTTGAAAACCTCCCCTGATGGACCACCCACCCCTTCCGAAGGGCAGCCGTTCTGCTGATGGCTCCCGTTGACAGGAAATTTCCCCTTATTTCTAGCTTTGATCTCTCTCAATGACCTTCCCCTCTTGCTTCTTGTCCTGCCTCAGGCTCAGGTGCTTTGGAGAAAAGGTTGGCCTCTCTTCTCTGTGGCAGATTCTCTGATACCGGAAGGCTGCTCTGAGGCCTCCGCCCTCCTCTTGGTTAAACATTTTCCTGCAAGCGTTCCTCATATATTCAATCCTCCAAGGCCCTCAATCATCTCTGTTGCTCTTCTCTGGATTTTTTTTCGGAGTCTCCATTTCTCTTTGTGTTGTGGAGAACCAAACTGGATTCTGCCTTCCAAGCATGGTCTCCTCCGTGCGCTATAGAGCAATACTAAGACCTGTGACCTTGAGGATTTCCTTCTGTTGGTGCAGCTCAGGACGGCATTGGCCTTTGGGGAAGCTGTCGCACACTTTGGGCTCCGACACGATTGTCCACCAGAACTCTCCGATCCCTCTCAGAATTACTGCTGTTGAGCCAGCTATCACCGATTCTCTGCTTGTGCCTTTGTTTTTGCTTGTCTAAGTGTAAAGCCCTACTTTTCTCCCCATTGAATGTCCATTCGTTAGGGCCCAGGGTTCAACAAGATCCTTCTAGGATCTTCCGCCTATCTTCTAAAGAATTGGCTGTTCTGCCTAGCTCGGTGTTATTGCAGACTCGCTGAGTTCCCCCAGCCCCTCATCTAAATTGTTCATGAAGATATTGAAGAGTCCTAGACCTAAGATGGAGCCTTGGGGTACCCGCTACATACCCCCCTTCATGCCGACGCAGCTCCCTTGAGGACTATGTGTTAATTGTGGTCGGTCAGTCCGTTACCAATCCATCTGGGGGCGATGCTGTCTCCAGAAACATGGGGGAAGGAGCTCCCCAAATCCTATCCGTTCCTACCCCCACGAATTGGGACAGGGCCATGCTAAGAGCCCCCCTCTCTCTGTCTCTCCCACTCCCACCCTTCTTCCGCGCTTGGGCCCTCTCGCAGACTTACAAGGCAGGCCTGTTTGGAGGTTAGACCTTTGCAGCTGAGCAAACAGGTGGAGCCGTGGAAGTAGGAGGGGAAGAAAGAAACGGAGAGCCATGCAGGAAATGGTCTTTTTTTTTTTCCACTGCCACCAGCTGTGATTTAGCAGCTAATTTGGATGATATTAAAGTGGAAGTGGACAGATTCGTGGAAGGTCGGGCTCTGTGCCTGCAAACACGGGGGTGGGTGGGTGGAGGCTGGGCTCTAACTAGTCCCTGAATTGTGGCCTGGAACCACTAATGGTCGAGAAACCTTCCCAAAGGACTGGGGGCCCTTCCGGGTGCAGCTGGTGACCTTGGGGTCTGGCCGGCTCCTCCTGCAGTCCTCCTGCGCTGACGGAGGTTTGACTGGGGTGCTCTGTTTGCCTTGCAGACCAGCGAGATGTTAGAACTCACCACCCGGATCTCACAGCTGGAATTTGCGCAGCAGAAGAAGGAGAGCGAGGCGATGCTGTGGCAGCAGAAAGTGAGTCCACCCCCCACCCCCACCCCCGCTTTGCCCAGATGCTCTCCGCTGGGACGGGGGAAGGGAGAGGGCCGGGGACTGGGGAAAACGTTCAAAGAATGCCCGTTTTTGTTCCAGAGAAGTGGGGAAGGCCAGGCCTCTTTCTAAAGGGTGCCCAGGCAGCCCACGCCGAGGCTAGCAGGTTGCGCATAGGAGTGCTTCTCTTTCTCCTCCCTGTGGGCTGCTTGGGCTCCTTCGCCAGGACACTCGCTGGTCCTTCTGGGGCGAGGAGCACAAGGGCTCTGCAAGTCTCTCTAAGGGCCACTGTGGGCCCTGGGGAACTTGGCTCGCTTACCCACCTGGAGTACTAGCAGGAGTAGGAGTCAGAAATTGCCTCTCAAAGCAAACGGAAAGGGGCTGCATACCATTTGTACAAAACTGCGTCCTATTTTGGATACTGCAAGGAAAAAAAACAACCCCAGTCATTATCCAGAGGGCAAAATGCATGGAAACCTCCCAGCGGGCAGATGCCAGCAGAAGGCTGGCTGGGACGCCCATTCACTGGGCATCTCAAGTCAGGCTGGGATTTGGGTTCCTGCTCTGGGACCCCAGGACCCTCCCCAGCGTGAGGAGCCTGTGAGGATGTCAAACACAACGCTTCTCTTCCGACCTGGAAGTCTTGTTTTTCTCTTCATTGCCAGGAAAATTGTGTTTCATTTCAATATGATTAAAAAATCCTTAGCAAGTTGACATACTTTGGTTTGCAAAGAGACTTTTATGCACAGGGTGCTATTGGTGTGACCTAACTTGTTCTGGAGCTTCCTTGCCAAGCAAAAGAGCTTTCCAATATTATGTGCAACACCAAACTGTATCTGGAGATGTGAAGCCAATACATTTTTGTGCCCTTAAAACCCCAAGCTCTGCATCCTCCTTTCTGTCATCACGGAAGGAGGCCTTTCTTTCCTGCTGCCTCAGTCCAAAGGCTGCACCTCCTCACCCACCCTGGTTCCGGCTCCCTTGACCTAAGCGGGTTTCTCGGGGTGCTTTCAGCCTCTCTCTCGCTCTCCCTCAGGCCCAGTTGGTCCAAGAAGACCTGGAGAGGACCAAGGAGGAGCTGAAGTCCGTCACCAGCACTCCGCACGTGTCCGAGCCAATGCAGTCAGAGAATGAGCACGATGACGAGCAGGACGAGAACGCGGCGGAGGCCAGTGCGGAGCTGCGGGCGCACGCCTCCATCAAGGACCGCAGCGAGGAGCAGCGCACCACCGAGGCAGAGAAGAACGAGCGGGTTCAGAAGCACCTGAAGGTGAGGTGGGCCTGCCTCGGCCCAGGGACGCCGGAGGACTCGGGCGGGGCTTCTCCACCCTGGCCGCTGGAAGGCACGTGGACGTTGCTGGCTGGGGGAGGTGGGCCGTCGGAGTCCAGACGCCCTTCCAGCGGCCGCGGTGGAGAAGCCCCGGAGCAAGGAAGAAGTCAAAGGGCCGGGCAAAAAAGAGGGAGGGCTTCAGAGATGGCGGCTGCTGCACAACTGTTTAGCCCAAGAATGGAGGGAGGGGCAAGCAAAGGAAAGGGCAACGGGGGCTCTTGGGGGCAGAAGGAGCAGCCGGAGGTGAGTTGCCCCACCTGGTCTAGTCAGGAGAGCTGCCCCGGCTCCTGCCCCGCCCAGCCCCCTGCCTGAGAGCAGCCACGCCTGGGGCCCTGGGTCCAGGGTCTCGCCCCTAGGGAACCTTCATGCTCTCCTTGGCCTGATGGGGAGGAGGAAGCTGCTTGGCTGGCCGGCAGCCTTGTGGGATCTCTGCCCCTGACCTCCAGGCCCCTTCAGCCTGGGATCCCTGGGTGTTGGCACTCACCACCTGCACCCCCGTGCCCATCTCTGCCTGGGGCGATGGAAACCCAAGGCCCCCAAACAGGTCAGGCACTGCCTACTTGAGTGGTGGCTCCCGGGGCGAATGAACTCTTCTGACCGCTGGGGGAGGCCGGGAGACATGTAGGCTACGTGGTCCCTTGCTGCCCCCCCCCCCATGTCTCTGAGGGTAGGAAGCCCCTGCGGGTCAAGCCCTGCAGGGAAAGGGTCAACGCACCAAAGCTTCAGCCGGGAGGGAAGGAGCTCCGCCTGGGTGCCGCACGGGCCGGCTCAGTTGCCTGGCTGATGTCTCCTCCTCCTCCTCCTCCTCCTCCTCCCCCCCCTTGCTGCCCTGCAGGCTCTCAGCTCCGAGTTGTCCAATGCACGGGACGACACCAAGAAGACAGCCAACGACATGATCCACGCAGAGAACATGCGCCAGGGCCGCGACAAGTACAAGACGCTCCGCCAGATCCGTCAGGGCAACACCAAGCAGCGCATCGATGAATTTGAGTCCATGTAGTCATTCCAGCCTCACCTGTATCTCTCCCCCCCCCCCTCCCCATCCCTCCCCCCCCCCCAAATGCAAATTTGCAATGATGCTGGAACCATCCACTACCGGAGAGGGATTAGATCGGCCTCCTGGGCTGGTGTGCAAAACAGGACCAAACAGGAAGGAAAAGCAAATGCCCCTTGTGCCTTATTGTTATCGTTATTACTGCAGTCTCCCAGCGGCCGGCTGGCCTCTAGCAGGGCTGGTGAGCTTAAGTGTCACTGTACTTTTTATTGCTTATAAGGAAAACATTAGTGCCGCCACTGCCGGCACCACTGCGCTGCCAGTGGAGCCGCTGCCTCACCAGGGACCACTTCCCCCTCCTAGCCTCCCTTGCCCGGGTCTGGAAGGGCAGGGCCTTGCGGCGTCCTGTCCCTGCCGGGGCCTTGCCTTGTCCAGGTAGATGCTCTGCTTGGGAAGAGGAGCCCCCGAGGGCGATGGCCGACGTGCCTTCTCCCCTCTTGGCGCCAAAGAGCAAAGCGCTGAGCGGACCAGGCCGGTCCCTCGGCGCGCCTTCCCTTCTCCAGGGGCTCCTTACTGAGGCTGTGGAGCAGGGTTGGGTGCTCCGTGCCTCCTCCGGGGCAGGTTTGCTGCAGAACTCTCGTCTTCCCCCAAAGGGAAAGGCTGGCCGTCCCTTCGGCCCACCTTGCCAAAGCCTTTCAGAGGTTTCGGGTCAGCCGGAAACCTCAAGCGGCAGCCCTGGAGCCTCCCCTGTGCCTGGGCCCACGGACAAGCCCGAGGGTGCCTTAATGACCCCACTCCCCTTTCCCTCCTCCAGTTGTGCATCTTCTCAGTTCCAGGAATGCAAAACCAAAAATACTTTACACGAAGGTGTGTTTTGTGGGTTAATCTCCGTGCTGCCAGCCGTTCTACTGTTAGGAGGGAGAGCTTCGGTTTTGAAAAGGTCTCCTTTCGGCTGCTTCCTCTTCTCCCGGAAGGGCGGGCGCCCCCCCACTTGGCAGACCCCCTCCCTCAGGGGGGGTCTCCAGGTCTGCGGCAGAAGCGGGGGGCCCTGGGAACCATGGGAGGGTCTCTCGGTGGTTGAGCTTCTCGGATCTTGGAAAGGAGACCCCTTCTTGGGTGGCCCTGGGCTACCTGGCGAAGGTCCCGGGAGGTGAGTGGGGCCTTCTGCCTCTTCCCCCAAACGCCATTCAGAATTGCCCCACCTGCAGGAAAGCCCCCCCCCCACCCCAAAACCCCATTCGGATCTTTTCCTACTGTTTTGGCCTTTTTCTGCCTCCCTCCTGCACGCGCGCACACACACACACACACACACACAGAGGCACATGCACACACGCACACACGGGCCCAATCCCAGTTTGCATTTATCCAAAAAGTATTATTCTGAAATAGCAGCACAGCTCTGAAAGCCAATGGCGGTTGGGTGTAGGGTTGGCCCACCTCAAGTCCACTAAAGGTGGTGAAGCACAATTGTCCCAAGGCCCCACCTGAAGCCCCTCGGGGGTGGGTGGGGGGGGAACACCTCCAGGCGCTGCCGGGAGACCTTGCAGCCAGGGGGGCCTCGTCTCTTTTCCAAAGAAAGACCCTGCAGAGTGCCCTCCCCCTGCCCCCCCTCCCGATTCCACGTGCCTTTGGGAAGGGGTGGGAGAGATCCCCCCTCCTCCTCCCCCCCCACATAGACAGTGCCTGCCGCGGCTCTGAACCGTTTCCTAGGAATTCCCTAGGCCGGGGCGGGGGGGCGATTTCCGTTTCTCTCAGTCAGCATTAGAACTTGTGGTGCTGACTTGGCTTCTGGGCCCTCCTGTAATCTGGCCCTAGGCTTGCCCCAGGGGTCTGCCTGGATTTCCTTTCTTTGCCCCCCCGCCACCCCAGATGGCTTCTGCATGGCCCCGGGGCCCCAGGCGCTGTGGGGCGGCCACCCAGTCGCTCCCAGGACAGGCAGCTGCCTGCCGGGGCGGGGGCCGTGATTTCGCCTCTTCCGCCTCCGTAGTTGGTTCAGCTCTTCCCTGATTTTAACCAGTATTATGTACTCCAGTGACAATGGTATTGATTTCATGCTCTTTTCTAGCTATGCATGATTAGAAAATATTAATCTCAGAAGTGTTGAGGGAGAAGCAACTTGGTTCTTCCTTCATAGAAAATGTATACTGTGTTGTTGTAAAGAGATGATGTTTTGCAGAAATTAATGTAAGATGCGTTCAGTATTACAAGTGAGATTTTTAGATATTTTTTTTTTTTATTATTATTGGGTTAGAAAACAAGGGAGGCTTTTTTCTCCTCCTCTGCTCCCCCCCATCTGTTTACTGCTACACCTGGATAAGGGTGGGGGAGGGAGGCTGCCCAATTAATCATCTATTTTTTTTGGGGGGGGGGGAGGGGGGGGTTCTGGCTTTATATTTGTGTTACAGAACTTTTGCTGTAAATTATGTCGTCTTTTTGACCACCCTTTTTACATGTAAAGTCAAAGCACCAGCCTTCTCAGGGGAGGGTCTGCAAGGCAGCCTGTGGGGGGGGGGGGGAAGGGGGCAAACCCCCCCCCCCCCAGCACTTGCTACTATCCGAGGTGTTTGACTCGATCCTTCCTCTCTCTCTCTGTATCCGTGCCAATAAAGTTTAGACAAGGCAGCTGCTGCTTCTGTCTCTTCTTCCGGTGTGTGTGTGTGTGTGTGTGTGTGTGTGTGTGTGTGTGTGTGTGTGTGGCATGCAGCCGATGGGGACAATGGAGGGTGAGGTTCTAGCAGGTGTCTGGTCCAGGAAGTGGTGGAGAGCATCTCTGCTGGACGGGAGAGCCTCGGGTGGCCCAAACGCCAGGTAGACGCACCTTTCGAGAATTTTGCTGCCATCTGACCCTACTTAGCCACGTGGTCCCCTCTCCCCATTATGCGGCCGGACACGGGAGGCCACGGAGGTTCTCCAGCTGCTCCCTTGCAATGGAGAGGAGGCAAGCAAGTCGCCCCAGCTCTTCCAAGGGGGCGGGGAAGCAGCTGCACAGTGGACACCGACTATTTGGAGGGGACTGTGAGGGTGACCCCAACATCCCTTGGCCTCAAGTGGGAGCTAGGCGCTCCCGTGGATCTGGGAGCAGCCACACCTTCAGCAGAGCTTGGCCAGGGATGCATCCCAGTAGTAAACAACCACAGAAGAGGGAATTGTGCATGACACAACAATTCTGTTTGTATCCCATCTTAGCGAACACATCTAGTATTTGTTGCTTCTCCTATTTTCCTCGCAAAAACCTTTTGAGGTGGGTTTGGCTGACAGGAAGTGGTTGGCCCAAAGTCACCCAGCTGGCTTTCATGCTTAAGGCGGGACCCGAACTCAACGCCTCCTGGCAATTGGCCCAAAGTCACTAAACGGACTCCCATGTCTTAAGGCAGGGCCTGAATTCCCAGCACCCGGTTTCTAGCCCCTTAAGCGCGGTCCAAACGGCCCTGTGGTTCTTCCTTGGTTAGAAGCAGACAAGTCGCCTTGGATGGGGCCACGCAAACTTTGGAGAGGTGCCAGCCAGGGGCATGGTGGCTGGGCCACTATCCTGCATGAGGACTTCTTTCCCCGGCTGGAAGTAATTCTGTTTCTTTTCCGTTGCTGAGCTCACACCTCTGTTTTGCTAACATGTTTTGCCTCTCCTTCCACAATGGCCAATAACCCCCAGAACCTTTCAGGCAAGTCCCGGCGGCCGATGGAGAAGGCCTTTGGGTGGGGCTGCGCGCTGCTTGCCCTCCCTTGCCCTGGACTTCAGGAGCCCCTCGGCCTGTTTCAAGGGGTCCATCAGAGGTTCGTCACCAAACTGGGCTTGGGTCTCAAGTGGATGCACCCCCACGATCCGCCTTGAGCCCTTCATTCCTCAGTATTTGTACCGATTCAGAAGAAGGGGTGGACGGGATGTCCAGCCCATTTGCAAATGAAGTGAATGAAAAGGCAAGAAACAAGAAACATTTAAAATGGGCTTTATAGCCTAGATAGAGGACGGAGCTACAAGTAACAATGGCTGTGAAAATAAACAGATGCAAAATGAAATAGAAAGCAAATTGCATGGTTGTCGGGTGTGACATACTAGATTAAGCAATTGCACTTGGGGCGGGGGCGGGGTGTGTGTCTTGAAGTCGTTGCCTGTGGACAGAAACGAACCCACAACAGGATGAGGTGCAAAACAGATGCCATTTTAGGGCTCATCCAAAAATTTCCAGAGGACGAGACAAAATTCAGCCGCACTAAATAAAGTTATGCTTAAAATTCAGAGAAGAGAAACAGATATTTAGAAAGTAGGGGGGGAAAAAAGGCCAGCAAAAATTCTGTAAGGAAAAACTAAGGAAAATGGGTACATTTAATGTTAAGAAGGTCGTAGGTGCAACCCTCCATTTTTCTGGGAATGGGAAACTCTTGAAAATGGTGCCCACTAGAGGGCGCTCTAAAATTACCTTTTATTTGGTCTTTTTTATATATATATATACAGTTGTGTACAAATCTGGCTTCTTTGCAGGCGAATTCTGTTTGGTGAATTTTGCAGGCTTCCTCCCCTCCCACGGAGCACACCTTCTTCAGGCAAAGCTCCACATTTAGGCTACAGGCCTATTTCTTTTCCAGTGCTTTCATGCTCCATAAGGAGGTCATGCCTTTCCTTGGGCTTTCATGCATTTCCTTTAATACACACACACACACACACACACACACACACACACACACACACACACACGAGAAGCTCAAAAGAAGAGCGAAGTCAAGGTTTCCAAGCCAGGCAGCCCGGGCAGGTGCAGGACTGGCCAAAAGGGCTGGACTTGGATAAGGGCCACGCTGGATCCGGAAGGGGAGGCAGAAGGCCGAGGGCTCTTTCGCCTAAGCCAGAGCCAAAGCCACCAACTCGCCGCCTCTTCCCAGTGCTCCTCCTGTAAGGCAGATCCCAGGCCTGCAGCCTCTCAGTTGAGTAGGAATGTCGACAAAGTCCGTGTAAAAAGGCACCAGGGAAAAAACGGTCCCTCTGTGTCTCGTTTTGGCACCCGCAGCGCCCCGAGGAGCCGAACCCGTTTGTGTCCAGGAGGTGCGGTGTGTCTCTGGAGACATTTCCTCAGCTCTCTTTCTGGCTCGTTCATGGAGAGTCAAAGCCCATTCTCTGCATACACATTTTGTTTTTTTCTCCTTTTTCATCCCAGCTAGCGTCAGCATCTGCCGCTCATCCCAAGCCTCTGACAACTCTCCCAGCTGTGTGTGTGTGTGTGTGGGTCTCCACTCAGGATCCTCGAACCAGTAGTGAGATTCAAAAATTTTTTTACTACTGGTTCTGTGGATGTGGTTTGGTGGACGTGGCATGGCTTGGTGGGCGTGGCTGGGGAAGGATACTGCAAGATCCCCATTCTCTCCCCAGCCCACTAACCTGCTTTCCAGCTCCGTTCTCCTGTGCAGGGCAACCAAAGGAGACCCAGCCGATCAGCTGGAACTCAGGAGGGAGAGAATAGATGGAGACAGGGCCAGTCAGGGGTGGCATTTGCCGGTTCTCCGAACTACTCAAAATTTCCGTTTCCGGTTCTCCGGGACCTGTCAGAACCGGCTGAATCCCACCTCTGCCTCGAACGACCGCTTCCCCTGTTTCCCGTTCCGATGTGGGGTTCTGGCTTAGTCGGGTCAACAGGATATCAGTTTGCAGACCAAACAAGTGCCTGGGGAAGACTTTGGTTCCCTCTTCAAAGTATGCGCCCTCCTCTCAGAGGCCACGGTTTTTGGACTGGGGGGAAAACAATTCTCTGTCCCCCAAAAAGACAGTCTGGGAGGGACTTGCTCCCCCC
>NW_020769328.1:11399178-11449707 GCF_900518735.1 Pseudonaja textilis | reverse complement strand
ATAGATAGATAGATAGATAGATAGATAGATAGATAGATAGATAGATAAATAGATAGATGATAGATGGATGGATGGATAGATAGATAAATAGATAGATAGATAGAGATAGATAGATATAGATGATAGATAGATATAGATAGATGATAGATATATAGATATAGATAGATAGATAGATAGATAGATAGATAGATAGATAGATATAGATAGATAGATATAGATAGATAGATAGAGAGAGAGAGAGAGAGATAGATAGAGATAGATAGATAGATAGATAGATAGATAGATAGATAGAGATAGATGATAGATAGATATAGATAGA
This sequence comes from Pseudonaja textilis, assembly GCF_900518735.1. The sequence continues at coordinate 11,449,388 of NW_020769328.1, read as the reverse complement.
TGATAGATAGATAGATAGATAGATAGATAGATAGATAGATAGATAGATAGATAGATAAAGATGATGGAGAGATGGAAAGTAATGGAACAGAAAGGAAAGGAAAGGAGGAAAGAACGAAAGCCCAGGCTCCTGCATAGCCTGATGCGAAGCATGGTTATCCAGCTAGTGCGTGTGGGTGGGTGTGCATACATATACATAAAACCCCCAACCTTTAATACTTTTCAGAATATCTTAATCCACCACCTTTCTACCTTTCTCTGCTTCTGCAATCTCTACTTCCACCCTCTCCTTCTATTGACTTGACTTTTTCTTTCTTTCTTTCGCCCCACCCTCTTTCCCACTAGCCGTCCTGGTGTCCTTTCTGTAAACGGGCCCTGCCAAGGTCCTGAGGAGACCCCCTTCCCAAATTCCTGCCTTTGGAGTTCTAGGTCCCCACATCTCCGGAGGGGTGGGCTGCCTACCAATTAAGCTAACAGGAACCAGGAAATAGTCATGGGAGGAAGGTGACGGGTCAAAAAAGTCAAGAGGGTGGCCACAACGTGTGATGAAAGCCCGCCTTGCTTTTACTCCCAGCAGGGCTCCGATTGCAGAGCCAGGATTGACCCCTTGACCCTCTTGACCCATCCCAGTCGCCATCCCAGTCTACCCTGAGCAGAACTAAAACATTCTCCGTTCTAACAGGGGGCTCGTTTTCCATCCACACCTTCACTGTTGAATGAGAACAGCCCAGCATCTCCAAGGCCCCACTCTGTCGACCACGGAAGGTTTTCCTTCTGCCTTCCCAAGCAGGAGGAGGAGCAAGGAGGCCGTGAAGCTCAAGGCAGGAAGGACACGTGTGTGTCGGGGCAACCTCGCGCAACTCTCCAACAGGATGATTTGAGCTGGGATCACCTGCCAGAATGCAAGGCGGCGGAACGGCCATTCTTGGCGGTCCTTTCATAGATCTGCACTGCAAATGGAACAAGGTTTTCCTGACATTGTCTTTCCTCCTCCTCCTCCTCCTCCTCCTCCTCCTCCTCCTCCTCCTCCTCCTCCCACCCTTTGGTGGGGTTTGGGATGACCCACGCTTGGCTGCATCTGGACTCCTAACCCTTTCTTCATCTCAAGGGCTCGTGCCAGGCTTTGCCAAAGCTAGAACAGCAGGCATAAATCACCCGCACACAGAGTCTGCATGCGCACGCACGCACACGCACGCATGCACGCACACACACACACACATCCAGGGACAAAGCTGGAACTTCAAGCGAAGGCAGAGGGTGAACGCCTAAACTGAGAAGAAGGAGAAGGAGACTGGAATAGCAGCTAGAACTTTTGGATTTCCACCTGATGCCTCCAAGAAACTAACTACCGTTAACGATGCATAAGAGCCTTGTGGCATTTTTCAAGGGGCTTTCAAAAAAAAGCAAATCAAAACTGTGAAAACTCTAGAAGGGCAAAATTATTACTTCGTTATTAGGTTTGGTGTGACTTTTGAACCAAACTGAACATTTTTTGTGTATTTTTTTCTCCTTCCTTCCTTCCTTCCTTCCTTCCTTCCTTCCTTCCTTCCTTCCTTCCTTCCTTCCTTCCTTCCTTCCTTCTCATCTCTCCATGAGGTGATGCTGGAAAATGTACAACCGCTTCAGCTACAAGCAACACACTGGAAATTGTGCTAGACAAAGGCTGCCTGTTCTTTGTCCTGGGCAGGAAAAGGGCAAGCTTAGGAAAGAAAAACGCTCCCACTGGTTGAAGGTCCTGCATGAGGCCAGTTGGGAGATGCTTCCCACCCACCCCACTGCTTTACAGAAGACCCTCCCTCCCTCCGGCTAGGTGTGGGCTCTTAAACAAAGGTCTCCTCTGCCAACAGGCAGAAGCTGTTGTGCTCCTCAGCTTGGGCGCTGGGGCAGGACTGGCTCCTAAGCCACTCAACTCTGCTCCGGATCAGTTCCTTCTCCACCATTTCTGCTCCTGTGGGGCCAAAGTCTTTGGGATTGTCCTGGCTGAAGTATTCCCGGACTGTGTTGCGAATGGAAGCTGGGAGAAAGACGTGGAAAGTACCCCCGCCATCCTGGCTGGGCTTCCCTTCCGGATGCATCAGCAGCTGCCCTGCGTCTTCCGCTCTTTGGGGCACCTTCTCCTGGGTCAAGCGGCCCACAGATCCTTGGTGGTACCTCCTTGAAATGGAATGGAGTACCAACGGAGTGTTTTGTCCATAAAAGACCGTCTGGGGAATATGAACTCGTACAGTTTGTAGGCTCTTGGAAGTGCCTTCTCTGCTAGCGTGTTTCCCATCTGAGCTGGTCCCCTGGTTGCTCACAGTTCCAATTGCTTCCTCCGGTGCCACGGGGGAATCCCTCGGACTTCGCTCTTTCGGGGCCATGTACACTGTTATCTTGGTGCGCTTCAAACTCTCTTGACTGTGAAGAGCAGGTTCTGCACATCGGACCTCTAAGTGCTTCACGGATTTCTCCCTCTGTACATACTGGTTCACGGGAGCAGAAGCCTCAGGAACAGGGTGCCTGCGGTCGGCGTCTTCAGAACCATGTCTTCCAAGAACCAGAGAGGGCATTGTGGCGATTGGCGACTCCTGCTGGTTTCCGTCCAAGTTGTCCTCGTTCCCTAGATTTCCAGTCGTCCTAAGGGGCATGAAAACCTGCCCCTCGCCCCCGCCGTGGCTCTTCTCTTGGTCCTCCACTTGCCTCTCAGGGCAAGCGTCCATATTGCCAGGGCCTCGGGGCAAAGGAGGAGTAAAGGGCTTGTGCCATCCCTTCAGGGGCTTCTTGGGCTCTTTGGCAGACAAAGCATGGAGCCTGGTGGAAGTACCAAACATGAAGGGCAGGCTGGAGACATCCATGGGACTGAAGGCGGAGGACTCCGAGCAGTAGGAGAAGGCACTGTCTAGGGAGCTTAAAGAGGAGGCTGAGGGAGACGTGGTGGTGGAAGACAGGCTGGAGAAGCTGGACCGGTTGGACAGGCTTGTTCTCTGAGGGTTGATCTCCTTGGCTGCCCGGCTGCCCAGAGGGGACCTCCAGAAGCTTTGCCTGTCTCTGCTGAGCCCGGGGCTCAGACCTTCCTCGATGAGCTTCTGACTCTCCAACTGCAACTGCTTGAGCCTGTGGATGTAATCGCCGTGGCTATGCATGATGGTGGCGTCACAGCTGGATTGGCGGGCCACCGGCTCGTGGCCCTGGGCAGGGAACGGGGAGCTCAGGCAGACGCTGGGCTCCGAGGAGCACCGGTTCCTTGCAGGGCTGAGCGAGCCGAGCGAGCCGAGGGAGCAGAAGGAACGTTCTACTTCTTCTTCTTCTTCGAGGAGCTCGTAACTGTCCGCACTGGCGTTTTTCCTGGTTTTATTCTGGTAGCAAGCCGTGATCTCGCTGAACAAGTCCCAGCCTTCTTGTTCCTCGCTAAGAATCAGCCCTGCGGGTGGGCTGAACAGGCCATCGTCTCCTTCCAGCCCATAATGTTGCTGGCCTCTTTCTTGGTAAGGGGCTGTGTCGTCCATCTCATCCGAGGAATCGTTGTGCTGAACTGCAGAGGAAAGAGAGAAGGTTGAAGGACAGAAGACGGTATCTAGGGTGGCATTGGTTGCCTAAGCCTGCTCTTCCTCCTCCTCCACCCCAATTATCCCTCTGAGATTGTGTGGAGCGTTAGCAGATTTTAAAGCTCTTCTAAATAAGTTGGCAAACTACTAAGAAGTGCATTTCAAGGAATTTATTTTAAAAGGAGTTTTCACAGACAGGATGGCCTAAGAACCCTTCTAGTGGCATGGCTGCGTCTTGTTGAGAAACAGGTACAAATTCAACAATAAAAGATGCAACCCAGCCAGAAAGCGGCCCTTTCCCCTTCGGTCCTTTTCCACTCCTAGTCCTTGCAGAGTGACGGTCAGACGAGGATGCCTTTAGGGGTACGATCCTCTGATTTAATAAAAAATTCCTCTGCTTCTGATGGGTTGATGCTTAGGAAGAACAATTTCTGATTCATTCCTTGATGGGTTTAGAGTGCTGCTGATTTTAATTTTGAATACTAATTTTAGGGCAGGCCATCTGCAGTTTCTCTTCAGCTAAAAAGTTTTGATGAGGGTATGTAATGAGGAAGAACCAAGTTCTGAGAATAGGAGACCTTTGAAAGACTCTTGGCTAGAGTTGTCCATGTTTGTATGGCAAAAGTCAAGGTGGTAGCCGTAAGCTCATGGTTGAAGCCCCACCCTCTTTCCACAAGTGACCATTCGGTGCACATAAAAAGAGGACAAGGCTTCAACCATGCAGTTGTAGCCCTTTGTTTTTTAAAAATATTCCCTCTGCAGTTGGCCCTGCTCTCGTTAATGCTGTTAAACGTGGCCCACATCTTTGTGTACCTGGAAAAGATAAAAATGAATTAATACTCTAGGAACCATCTTACCTAGCAAGTCATCCACACTTCGCGACTTCTTCTTCTCTGTCCTTTGGAACAGGGAAGCGATGTCCCCTCCAAAAATTTCAGAGGAGTTTTCAATGAGGAATTGCACCAACATGGCCACCTACCAAAAGGAACAGTCCCAGGTCAGAATGGGAGAAGCAGCCTTGGATGTCTCACTAAGGTAATTGCCTCACTTAGGTAATTGACCGTAATTTTATAGGAGCTTATGAATAATCTCTTTTTTGCTGTTGTTCCATGTGTTTTATACCTGCTGTAGAAGGTTCCCTATAATTGATCAAATGGATCTATTACATTTTCTTGATATATTTTTTTTCAATATATGATTGACAAATTTTGCTGAACCTTTCTTGTTTACTTATAAACTTAGTGATAACACTTGTTCTAATTAAGCATGTTGGCACATTAAAAAAAAAACTGTAGGAAAAAAGGCCATACATGAAAATACCTGGTGGGATAACAAACCAAGGTTTCTGCTTTTACAATTCCTGGATGTTTCCATTCTAGTTCCGTCTAGCACCGAGGAGGACTACGGCCCACTTTGCATAACAAGCTAAGCCAGGATGTTTGGTCAATTTTTGCTTATCTAACAATCCAAGTTTACACAGATTGAATGTAAACAGGAAGTAGGACATAACAGAATCACAGAGTTGGAAGGCACCTTGCAGGCCTTGTAGTTCAATCCTCAATTTATCAACCCTAATGCAGCTAGACTGACTCCAGCCTGTTGGAGTCCAGATGGGCTGACCTCCAACTCCCTGCATGTCCAGCCCTTCCCACCAATGGCCACGGTGACCTGAAAGGGGCGCTTTGGGCTGCAGGTTGGGCAAGCCAGATTTTCATCGTGCAATTTGCCTCTCTGGGCTCTTTGGCAACTTTGAACACGCTGACGTTGTTTCAGTGCAGCGTGGCCTTCAACAACTTTGACCGCCGTTTTTCTGTCCAACCCCCCCCCCCCACCTGCTCAAGGCTTGCCCCGTGGGAGGAGAGGAATATTAGCGGAGAGGAAAAGCCCTCGAGTGCGAACGGATGAGATCACCTTCTTAGCTGACTTGCTCTCCTCCTCGGGTCCAGTGGGGCTGGGAAGCCACAGCATGTTGGGGGCGATGCAAAGAGCCAGGTTGGAGGCATTCATCTGATTCTCCCCCGCATTCTGCTCGATGTGGTGCAGGACCCCAAACAGGTGCTTGAGCAGAAGGAGGTTGGCCTCCGGAAGTTGCTTCACTAATCTGCCCAAAGAAAAGAGACCAAGATGGACCATGGCTGGAGAATCCTGTGTGCTCAGGGTGGCATCGGCACAGATACCCCGGCGCAAACTGCTTGGGTGGGGGGACTTGAGTATGGAGGGCCCCCTCCACCTGGGCGTCTTCAGCAGAAGCTGGACTGCCGCGGGAGAATCCCAGGAGCCTGGGTGCCGAGGGGAAAACCCAGGAAGGCCGCTCCTGTCTCACCAGGGTCCTTCTTCCTTCCGGCAATGGCTCGTCTGAACCAACCGAGGCAGAAGAGGAAGCAGGCCCCCCGTGTGGGGATTGCCAAGAACATGGAGCTGTAGGAAAGTGAAAGGCGCGGACTACGGAGAGACCCGGTTACGTTCATGACTCTGCAGGGAAGTGGAATCTCTGGCTGGTTGCTCAACCCCAGTTCTTAGCAGCTCCACCCAGAAGGAAGATGCGGAGGGGGGGGCATTGTGCAGTGGCACCGGCCAGCTGACAGGCTGACAAAGGTTACGCATGACAGGACCTCCCTGAGCACCTTAGCAAGCAATGAAATGCACATGCTCTGAACAGCTCCATGCACACAATGCATGTGCACGCAATGCACACAAGCCTGTGAAACCCAGCCCTCACACAGGCGGCGCCCACCCCCCACCGTACGTAGCTGATTTGGGCCTAAGGTCATGGCGAGATAAAGCAGCACCCACCTCTGGATGGCTTCCATCTTGAGTGCTCGGCTTTCCTTATCCATGGCTTCCATCCATAGATTGTGCATGTCTGAGGACAGAACGCTGTCGGGTATATTTCGCAGAAAGTCCTAAATCGAAGTACAGATACATAGGGCAGCTTAGTCAGACGCGCCCAATCACCAAGTTAGCTTTGAGCTTTCTTTGAAGGCACTTTTATCGTTTGAGCCTCCAGGAAGCAGCAGTTTGGCCACTGGATTCTGAGGTCACAATCTGAGTGTAGCGAAAATGGTTTTAAGGGTCACAGGTGGGTGATGGGTTGCCGTCTTCTTCCCAACTCCCATAAGACGGTTTGGTACAGCAACCAAACAGGACTCCAACAGATAGTTAAGACTTCAGAAAAAACCATTGCAACCAGCCTGCCTTCTAGAGAAGACTCATTGGTTGTGTGTGTATGTGGTGGTGGGGAGGATCAGGAGGAAGGCTGAGAAAACGTCTACAGACTCCTCACATCCTGGACATAAAACACTTTCAGCTTCTCCCCTCGGGATGCTGTTCTAGGGCATTGCACGCCAAAACAACTAGACCCAGAGACAGTGTTTTCTCCTCATGCCAACATTCTGCTTAACACCTCACAATGCTGTCTAATGTCTACATGTGTTTATCCACCTAGTATGGCTGTAGTATTATTAATTATCCTTCTTATTACGTTCTTTACTGCCTCCTCTTATTGGTGTTATCGTTGCTGTTGTCGTTATAATTCTGTTGCTTTGAGTTTACATTGAGAGCTTCTGCACTGGAGATAAATTCCTTGTGTGTCTAATCACACTTGGCCCAATAAAACATTCAGCAAAGGTATCTCTCCCTCCCCATCTTGGAGCAGAAACTGATTATCTGCAGAACGGAGCCCTCATACCTGTAACTGCTCTGCCTGCCCTCTTCTGCTTCGTCCTTCTTTGCTGAGAGAAAAGAACCTTTTCTGGGCTGCACAGAGCTTCATCAGCCCACGTGCCACGTGGATACCAGCAAGGCAGCTCTTGGACCAATGTCCATTTCTGCTGCAGGCAGCCTCTTTCAGAGGGCCTGGAAGGCTGAAGCCCAAGACCCTTGGGCCAAGCTGGGCTGAATTTTTTTTCCCTTGGATGGCTGCCTCTGAATTCAGCTCCTCGGTCAGCCTCATTCCACACAGAGCATAGAAGAAGAGGCGGGGGGAAGGGACCCTGGAAGGTTTTCTAGTCCCAATCACTTCCCCGTGGCAGGAGATACTCCACCGTTCCAGACAATGATATTTGATAAGGAAATCAAAGGAGTTTGGGGTTTCAGCGGGTTTTAAAATAAACAAACAGAAAATAACAACGCTGGTTAAGAATAGGATCTCACAGGATGGAGATGCGGTATATTGACTAAAAAGTCTGGCTTTAGGGTTGAGCAAAAAGTGAAATATCTGGGGGTTATATTGACAAACATAAATATTAAACTGTTTCAAAATAATTATGTGCGTCTCTGCAGTGATATTAAAAAGGACTTATTAAGATGGGATAAATTGCACTTTATCAATTATTGGGTAGAATTTTTGTAATGAAGATTAATGTCTTACTAAAGATGGGGTGTTGTTTTTTTTTTGTTTCAGACATTACCAATATTTGCAACCAATATTCTCTTTAAACAATGGCAGAGGTATATTTCGAAATGGGGCTCTGGATGGGGGTTGAAGAGGGGAAATTAGCTTAAGGCTTCGTACAGGAATCTTCAGACTCTGCCTGACTTCTCTGCAATCCCTCCTCTCAGTAAAAATTCCTTCTGAAACGCCGTTTTGTTTCAAGAGCCATGCTTTCCCTGGGAAGACAGCGGAGGCAGGTCCTTACAGTATAAAGGTATTTCAAATGAATGTTGGAAATGCAAATGTAAAGATGTATATCATTTGTGGTGGATATGTGGCAAAGCAAAGACATACTGGAGTAGGATTCATATTCTAATACAGAAAGATTCTTAAAGTGAACATAAAGATAAAACCAGAAACTTTTTTCTTGGGTTTAATGGAAAAAGACTTGGAAAAAAAATAGGAACTTTTGATGATATATATGTTGACAGCAACAAGATTACTTTATGCATAAAAATGGAAGGACACTTCAATCCCCACAATGGACAAAGGGCTGCAAAAGCTGATGGCTAAATTAGCGGAGGTGGCTAAATTGGCTGCTTTGACCCAAGACAAAAACTGAATGATTTTTGTTTCGACTTGGAAACCACTTCTGGACTTTGTGGCTGAGATGGAAAAAAAAATAAACTATGATTTTGGGTTTTACTGACTAGATAGATCTGTTGTTATAAAAATGGCTAGTTTATACCATTATGTACAAGTGAAAAGTTGAGGTTTGATGCTACTGTCTTATTCTGCACCAAAGGGAGTTGAAAGTCAGTGCCTTTTCTTTCTTTTTCCCTTTCCCCCCCCTATTTTTCTCTTCTCTCCCCTAGTTTTCCTATTATTTGCTTTTGTATTTTTGTATTATAAATCAATAAAAGGGATAATATATATATAAAAAAAAAAACCTCCAAGAAAGACGCACCCACAACTTCTTGGAGGCCAGCCAACCCATTGATTAATTGGACTCTTCCAGGACTTCTTCTGTTCTCCTACCCTCCTGGAAAGATCGCTCCCTCCCTGGGCTCTTCCCTCACCCACCCTCACCTTCCCAGTCCCCTCTGTGTCAGAATAAAGTCACAAGATCTCTTCAGCCCTGAGCTGGTTCCCAGGCGTCCCTTCCCTGGTCAGGACTTTGCTTCCAGGTGCTGGACAGAGAACAGCTGAGCTTCAGCTAAGTTAAGGGGCTACAGGCCAGCAAACCCATGCAAAGGGTTACTGGTCACCTAGTCGCTAGAGGAGTAATTGTGTCCATTGGAGCTCAGAATCTTTTTAAAAGGAGTTTTAAGAGCTGCTCCACCTAAAGATCTCTTGTTCTTTGGCAACTCCTCAGTTGTGGCACTCCCATTCAGAAGTCCCTACCTTCACGGTTGCTTTTGGGTTGCGTATCCATCGTCTACCTTTATTTCAGCATTTCTGGGATAATACATATTTCTAGTCTTACAGAAATATTTCTAAAGTTCTTTGAAATTCTTCTACTATTTCCTCAAGGCAACGAAGGAAGGAATGAAAGCGTTTCCTTTAATCAAACTCCAGCTTTTGTTATTTTATATATGGGTCAGGAATTATGGGAACCAGCTTTCCATGGGCTCTGACATTTCCCATCGCGTTTCACTGACTCCTGTGGGAGACCCGCTTTACCGTAAGGATCGCTGCCGCCACGAAGACAGATTCACCGTCCACTCGGACCTCGTTGCCTGAGTTGAGTTTTTCTTTCAGCTCCTTGCAATTCTTGGCATTGGCGGAGCGCCGGAAGATGCCCTGGGTGGAAGGACCTTCATGGTAGAGCAGATATAAAATGTCCTGCAGGTGGGGCGAAGGCAAAGATCACACCGTCACCATAGTACTTTTTCTAAAATTATTGTGCTGTTGCTGGTTGGGGAATTCTGGATGTTGAAGTCCACACATCTCAAAGTGGTTGAGGGTGAGAAGCTTTGCTCCAAGGCTTTATCTAAGAAACTCAGTTAATGGGAACTGGAGAAAGGAAGAACCATATGACACTGAGGCCCTTTGCTTCTCCCAGACACAGTCGGGGGGCAGGGGGGAGTAAGACTAGACGCAACTCTTAGCCCTCCCTCCCTTTGCAGTAGGATGTGGGGTGGAGGCCCCGGTCTGCTCCATCCGTGGCTTCAGTTGAGCTTTGGCCTCCACTCAGGCCAGCCTCAAGAGCGAAGCCCCCTCCATGCTAGGACCACAGGGAAAGCGCTGGCCTCTCCCCCACCCCCCACAACCAGAGGTTCCAGATCTTCCCCCCCACAGTGGCAGGTGGATGAAACCGTGTGCCAGGAGAACTTGGCTGGGTTGGAGCTTTCATGCAAACGTGCCCCTTCAAACCCAAACTCTGGTGGGTCAGCCGAGAAGCAGGTCTTACCATGATGGGCTTGGGAAGAGTTCCCTCAGGACAGACGGATGTTAAGGACAAGCCAAAGAGTTTTCGGGGGTTGGTTGGGGACTGAGAGGCAGGACTGCCTGTCGGGGTGCTGACGCTCCGCCGAAGAGCCCAGTCGATCAGAGACTTCTTGCGCTTGAAATGCTTCTGCAAAGGGGCTGCGAGAACAAAGGGAGGTGGGTGCAAGTGGTCAAATGGCCGTTGCAGCTCAGGACAGCTCCTGGTCAAGGAGGCTGGTGGTCACAAAGGAATAGCCGGAGCGGAGGAAGGCGGCTCATGAAGACCCAGATGGGGACTCCTTGCCTGACGAACGTGATGCATTCTGGCATTTTCATCCTATTTATTATCCCATTTTCACCCCTGCTAGTTCAAGGCAGGGTCCCTGGGGGCGGGGGGGGGGTCACCTCTCATTTTCTAGCTACAGTGACCACCCTGCCTGCTGGGTTGAACTGAGAAAGAGCCTCTGTTCAAAACTGTCCAGGAAGTTCCATCTCAGAGTATCTTAACCACAAGTCTTTCTAGTTCATTGGGTTTCATTCCATCCCCCTCTTTAATCAAGGTAAGAATAACGAAGAACTGACCATCAAATTCTGAGCCGTTTTCTGAAGAGCTACAACCAGCAGGGCAGCAAAAAGGGTTGAACTTGCCTGGGAAAGCGGCCCTGAGCCAAGAAAGCCTCAGTTTTCCTGACTGTTGATTCCTTGGGGAACATTTTGGTGTACCCGAAGGTGGAGTTTTACATGCTCTCTCTACTCTGCCTCACTCCAGAGAAAGGAATCAGGCTGGCTGATTTGGCAGCAGAAGGAGGGAACCATTGGGGGCTTCAGGCCTGGCGCAATTGGGCCGCTGTGCCCTTTGGACAGTCTTGAAGTCACAAACAGCAGGCAGAACCCCAGTTTCCCCCTGGATCTGGCCTTCTGGGGCCAATCCCATTTGTGCCTGAGAAATCGGTCCCTCGTAGGGCGCGGGTGGTGCTATCCTCCTTGGCCTGATTAGACCACAGTCCCAGGAAGCATTAAGTCAGCCTGCGTGGCCGAAGAGGCTCAAAAATAGCCAAATGGGCCATTAATGGCCAGACAGCCTCTGGGGCAGCCGGGCTCTCCAGGGTCTGTGGGGGCTGTGTGGACGGCTTTCCCGGGGTGTCAGCGGCCATGGCTTCTACTGGGACTGGCGCCCACATTGAGAAAATGGCCTTAGGGACTGTGGGAGTGTGCTGAGCCTGGGTGTCTCACTCGGTGGCTCTGAATCAGTGGTGCTATTCTACTGGCTGGGCCCGGTTCTGGCCTACTGGTAGCGCCCAAGATCAGCAGAGACCGGTTCTCTCTGAGGAGCTCTCGTTGGGCCCACCTACCCGCCGGGCTACCATGCTGACCTTTATTCCCTGCTTTTGAAGCGTAGCTGCTTTGCGCAGCACAGGCGGTTGCCACATTTGGTGCGCGCACGTGTGCAAAGCGGCCCACCAAGCCACACCCACCAAACTGGTGGCAAAAGCCACTTTGAAGCCCATCCCTGCTCTGAATCTCTCCACGGCCTGGCTGGGCCACGTTATGACAGGACCGCTTACCTCTCCGCAACTGCCCCGGAACCTGGGGCTTGGGCTTCAGGATGAAGTGGCACTGCTGGTTCCTGGGCAGCTGCTCCAGCCGTGAGGTTTCCTGCTCCTTGGGAAGCAGCAGGCCGTTGCTGGGGCCTGGCCACTGGTCCACGGAGCCTCGGAGGCAACCCAGGATGATACTGAAGGGATGCTCATGTCCTGTGGCAACAACAACAACAGGCTGGCTGTGTGAAGGCTGAAGAATCGGCCCACTGGGATTCTGGGCCCTATGGCTGAAGGAGGCTGAGCCCAGGCGTGTCCAATGTCCAGGGGAAGGAGACCCAACCCAGGAGCCCAGGAAGGCCCATCGTAGTGATTGATCAAATCAAGTCAGGGAGCAACTGTTGGCTCTCAGAGGTCCAGTTTTCTTATTGGGCTGACCCCATTCACTTTAAGCTGCCATAAACGGAATTATCACAGCCTGTGTTGCCCAGAGTATGAATATCTGCAGAATGACAAGTGACCCAAGCCAGCTGTGGTCCAGCTGTTGAGCAAGGAAATGAGATCATCCTGAAGCGAAAGGGGATGGGGGGAAGGGGAATAATCTCTCCTGGACAGCGGGGTTTTCCTGATAAGGCTGTGCGGCTGCAGAGCAAACAATTGTTTGCCTCACAAATAGATGAAGCCCCATCGTCCCCTTGCCAAAAAGCCTCCACCACCGATCCTCTCCTGAGAAGCTTCCCCAAATGTCCTGACTTTAAGAAAGGGGAGATATCCATGCACGTAACTCTGGAAGGGAAGGCAATGCAAAAAAAGGACGCTGCCAGCCACTGAGCCGCCAGAAGATACGAAACCATGTTTTTTTTCCTGCCACCAACCTCTGGGCTCCAATGCAGAGGAGGGCACAGAAATGTGCCTGCCAATGCCGCCCAAATCCCCACCTGAGGGGTTCTCGACCGGTGGTCTGTGGACCCCTGGGGTCAGCAAGGTTGTCTCAGGGCTCTGCGATGGGATGTGGAAATGGAAAGGTAAGAGGGCATATGGACACCACGCTCCCAGGCTCTCTGCTGTAGCCTTCTTGGACTGTAACGGTCTCCATGGGAGATGCTGGGCTCAGAAAAGGGCTCAGTGGGGACAAGGCGTCTCTTGTCTCAGCAGGAGCTTGACCCTCCCCCCTTGGAGGACACCCCTGGGGCCTAGTTCTCACTGTACAAGGGGTCACAACTGAGACCCGTGTAGAGCAGAATTTGGCTGTGCCAATGAAGGGGATTCCTGGGAAGGCCAGTCAGGCGTTCTAAAGAACAGCTGAGGAGGCCGCAAAGCAGCAGGGGCGGCTCTTCTCTTCCCTCAACTCATGGTGGCTGGGCAGGCTGCAAAGGCCTGGCTAACAGAGAGAAAGAGGGCAGTTCACCACCAGCGTGACCCTTCCTGTGTAGACCCCCCACCCCACCCCAAATCCTGCACCGTCTGAGTTCCAGTTGATGAGGCTCCCTGTGGGCCCACCACTCTCTCACAAGGGCTCCCACTGCAGGCCGCTGTGATGGGCTTACTGGTTGGCTGCACCCCAGGGGCCGCTTTGAAGGGAAACTGGTCCGTAGAGACAACAATGGGGGCCTTCTCACCAGTTTTGGCTCCAGAGATCTTAGTCCCAATTATAACCCTTTGGCAGTTATGAAACGGCCTTTGGGCATTCTGAGGAAGAGTCCTATGGGGCAGGCCATTCCCCTCTTGGCCTCCATTTCGACAGGAAAAGCTTTTGGACTTCTTCCCACTTAGCTGTCAATCCAAACCGAGGCTCAAGGTTGCACTAGATACGTGGAGAAGTGATGGCACCCCAGGTATTGCTACACCACTAGGACCGTCTCTCTCTGGCGTGCTGGCCGGGATTGATTGATAGGAGGTGGTTCAAGAGCACCTGAAGGGCCACATATTCTCTACCCTTGTCTATACAGTACTGTGCTTGTGTGTGTGTATGTGAGAGAGAGAGACTTTGATTGCACTAACAAGAAGGCTTTTGGCTAGAACAACGCAGAAAAGGTCTTTTGAAAGCCTTGTGGATGTAGGGAACTCCACCCATCCTGGCTAAGGTGAATCACCAATCCCAGCGGCAGCTGCCACGGCTCTCCCCACTCCCACCTCCCTTCAAGAAAGGAAGAGTTCTTACCAATCAGAGGGTATGCGGGGTTGTCCCTTCCTGAAATGACCCAGAGGTGATAGTCACTTGGTCTACCCTGGGAATGGAAGGAGAGAAGAAGAGTGAAGATGAAGTTGTAGAAGGAGGAGAGCAATAGGATACAAAAACAATAGGAAGGAGAATGAACAGGCCACGCCTGGAAGGAGGCAGGGAGGGAATCAGGAAACGTAGGATTATGAATCTCATGGAAGGCAACCAAGTGTTGGCCTTGGAAGGAAGGGGAAGGTGCAGGAGAGGGTAAGACAAGCAGCCAGGAAGATGCAAGTCCAAGCAAGCACCCACCCGCTGTGTTGCACCGCACCTCATCTATGCAAAGGCTACAGGGCCAGCACAACTGGGTCAGTGAACCTCCCTTTAATTTTATACATTCCTATATACACACACTTATGGCCCAGCACCAACAACGGCAAAGATGGCTTGGAACTCCGTCCTCCCATAGCTGTGAAAAGGAAGAGGCTTTGGGGACCGCAGCTCTGCCCTCCCTGATCCACCCGGGGAAGGCCACCTCATGGACTGTGTGCCTCGGTTAGGCTCATAAGTAACAGGGCCTAGGTCCCCACGAGGGCACAACTACTGCATTCCGACATGCAACTAGGCTACCTGCTTGCATGACTAGAGGCTTCCTTACAGTGGTTCTCTCAAGAAAAGGGCCAGCATTGGCTCAGCTGGGCCAGGCCAAAGGTGGCCACATGGGACAACCCTTGTGCAGAATTGCTTCTGCACAAGTCACCTCACCATGATACGTTACGATTTAGGAGGGACAACTGTCGTGTTTCTCTGTGGAGTATCTGGCGCTTAGGGATTTTGCAAAGAGGGTTTTAATGAAGATACTTCCACACTTTCTCCACTTCAGCAGCTGATTTGCTTCATAGGCTAATGGAGAGATCCACCTGGATCACTGGATCCGGGGTCTCTCTCTCTCTCTCTCTCACACACACACACACACTCTCTGAGGAAAGCCAGGAGCCATTCCTCTCCCCACCAATGTCACTGAGCCATTTTTGACCGGATGTTACACTTATACTTACAGGAACCCCCAAATTTTCTGTGGCCTTTTTGATAATATTGTCAGCAGTTTCCATGTTGGAGATGCTTAATGTGGTGTTCTAAATAAAACAAATATACATCTTAATAATACCTATTCCTTTCTGAAAAAGAATATTTTAATGAATTAATATCATCATATGAAACATATTTACAGCAACATTCTTTAACATGTAAGATTACTAATTTGTCACATTATGATATTCTAGCTCAGAATTCCAAAGGCCTTACAAATTAGTAATATCCACCTTGAGGAAGCCCTTGGTTTTCTATAGCAATAAATAGGAGCTTTAGACTTTGCAATCTGGAAGCTTCAGAAACTGCTAATATCAGACCCCAATTTTTAAAAAATACATTGTCATTCTGAAATGTTGATTGATTGATTAAATATTATGTGCCCCCAAGTCAATGCTGACTCCGGCAACCACCTAGACCAGTAGTTCCCAACCTTTTTTTCGCCCCGCACCCCTAAAGAAATTTCACTCGAACCTCGCACCCCCTGAAATTTAGACTTTAGGAACTATGGAACGAGTTAAATATATGATAGGATTGGATCTTTTCAGCTATGTATGTGACGGCCACTAAATAACGATACTTAACTCTAAAATGAAAACAAAGTTAATCCATTGCATAATAAATAAAAATGCCAACATATAGCCAATATCCTATTATTTACCTGGACTTTTCTTGCACCCCCTGGAATATCATCTCGCACCCCCAGGGGGTGTGAGCACCCCAGGTTGGGAACCCCTGACCTAGACAGACCAAACTCCAGGATGATCTACGCCCAATGTGACCAGTGGAGGACCCGTGGCCACTTGAATCGCCTCTGTCCACCTTCAGGTTGAGTGTCCTCTTTCCTCCCACCTTTCTCGGCATCAAAGCTTTCTCCAGAGAGCTGGACCTTTGCAGATGTGCAGGGTAATTTGAGGCTGGGCACTTATGCCTCAAGTGAGAACTCTGGTTTCATCTGTCTGATAATCTACGTGCCCATTTCTTGGCTATCCACAGAGCTCTCAGGACTCTTCTCCAATATCAATATTCAAAAATGCCAGTACTCTTTTTATCCTCTTCTTCAAAGTTCAACTTTTGTTTCCAGGGAGCATCCCTGTTTGCAAAAGTCTGATCTTGCGGCTGTGATCACATCCAAATTCTTCTTGCAGTTATAGAATGATTTTGAAGATGTCATTAACAAAAACTTGGTATTAATATTTTTCTTCTCCCCAAACAAACAAAAAAGTCCAACGCATTTTACCTGTGATCCTAAAATGTCATTCTTGGCATAGAAGCAGGGGTTGAATTTAAATTCTCTGATTTTTCAAATACGTTTAACACTCTTTAATGACGGAAGGACCATTGAATTTTGGCTAAAAGAAATTCTTCACCTATTGATGTTATTTTGGAGGATTGGATCCTCTCACTCATTAGTTTAAGTTGCAGTTTTTCTTTCAGCTTTTAACAACAACAACAACAATTTCTTGATTACTCACAGAAGAGTTTTTCTCCTTGTCCATCACCAAAATCTGCATGGGCAAAGTTCTGGCGTACTCAGTCTGCTTCATTTCATAGATGTGCCTACAATTCAAATATTGAAGGTGAGTTCAGAAATGCTGTGCTGCGCAGTATAATTTTTTTTTTGTGAAAACAATTTTATTGGTTTTTTTAAAAAACAAACAAAACATAAAAACATCAGCTCTCTTCCATACATATATACAAGCAGTGTGTCGGTTGGTTCATCAGTTTTGTGCATTCATTTCGTAGTCTCAATTACAGTTATATTACATAATAACTCGTATTATCAATCCAAACTTATATATCCTCGTATCACTATTAAAAAATCATTTGACTATGATTTTATTCATTCATACTTTATGAGATAACTATAATTTAGGTAGTTTATTCTATAACAAATTATATAATCATACCAAATCTATCCTAAAAAATACTTTATAGATATGATGTCAAATAACAAAAGAAAAAGAAAAAACAAAGATATTCCTTATTATCTAACATTCTAAATATTCTATTATTGTATTTTATCATCCAACCATTGATAGAAAAGGTCCCAAATTTTATAGAATTGTTTATCCTCTTGCTCTCTAATTAGAGGAGTATTAGAGAGCAAGAAGAGTATAATTGTATTAAGTTGAACAGAAAAAAGACATTTAATGTCCTCCGAGGAATCCTAAAATTCCTCTGCCTAGGAATTTTGGAACTCCCACAGAGATTTCATTGGAATTCCATTATTCGGTGGAGATGGGGGGATCTGCCCAAGGTGATGTCCTACCTCGTGAATGCCCAGAATGGACTAAAATGGGGGAAGCCATCATTAGGAGGGGGGAGGGGGAGCAAATATGTCATAAAATGAAGCTGGCGCTCCCCGTTTTTCTCAGTCTAGGTCTCCTTTCATCTCTAGGCTGCTGAAACAGGGAGCACAGAAGAAGGCAGGGAATCTCCTGGCCCTCAACTCTGATTCTTGGCTCACCAGCAGGGCCTCCCTGCTCTTGATCGGGACTTTTTATTTTATTTTTTATTTGATTTGGTTTGTCAATTGCTTACAAGATCATAGGCATAAGTATAAACATAGTTATGAATATGTGGATGCATATAAGAAAAATAAAAGAAACAATAGGACAGGGACGGTAGGCAGGTTGGGGCGCTTATGCACGTCCCCTACAGGCCTCTTAGGAAAGGGGTGAAGTCAATAGTAGATTTTTTGGGGTTTGTGGAAGAAACCACAGAATCAAGTCGAGTATTCCAGGCATTGACCACTGTTGCTGAAGTTGTATTTCCTGCAATCAAGTTTGGTGTGATGAACCGTGAGTTTGTATCTATTGTGTGCTCTTGTGTTGTTATGGTTGAAGCTGAAGTAGTCACTGACAGGTAGGACATTGCAATGTATGATTTTATATACTATACTTAGATCGGACCGAAAGCAGTGTAGTTCTAGGTTTTCTAAGTCTAGAATTTCAAGTCTGGTGGCATAAGGTATTCTGCAACGAGTAGAGGAGTGGAGAACTCTTCTTGTGAAATATTTCTGGACTTTCTCAACTGTGTTAATATCAGATAGGTAATGTGGGTTCCAGACTGATGAGCTGTGTTCGAGTATTCAAGGATTCAATAAGCCAGAGCAGAAAAGAAGGAAGAAGGCATCTCCTACCAGAGCAGCATAGACAGCCATCTTTCCTTCACTTCCGAAGAGCTGGAAATAAAGAAAAAACACTGAGGCAGGACGATATCACACAGCTTTGGTCAACTTTACTATACTGATCTGCAAACTCCCAAATCTTAGGTGTGACACAGCTCTGGGTTCTACTTCTGCCAAGGAGGAAATACTTGAGGTGTCCTCCTTCCTTCCTGGCCGTGAAGACTTCTGCTGGTGGGTGTGGGGCTGGGGCTGGGGTCCCCCAGCAGACCTCAGCGGCGGCGGCAGCAGCAGGAAAAGGCTGCTCCTTTTAAGGAACCAGCCCTTGGCCATAAAATTCAGGCTGAGGTACGGACAGGATGAGCAAAACTGATGGAAGAACTTTGCATGAGAGAATCAACTGATTGCAAAGAGGGATTAGAAGGAGCAAAATGTTGTAATTGTTTTAAAGGGGCGAGAGTGTCATGTGTGTCTGCGCACATGGGTGGACATGCAGATATGCTGCAGCTGTAAGAGAATACAGCCACTTTCCCCCCCTGCACACGGTCTGGCTGAGCTGGGTTTCCTGGCCGGCTCAGAGCAGCAGGGAGAAGTTCAGCCCCGACGCAAGAGATCCGGATCCAGGTTTTAGCTTGTACTCCCCACCCCCACTTTCCTCTCTTGCACAATTCCTAGAAGCCGTTTCCCTGGCAGGCAGCTTCAGGGACGTGGGGGAAACAGTGCCCATAAACAGATGTTGCTGCAAATGCCAGGCCTAGCCTGAAGGTTTGGGCCCAGAGCTCAGCCCTTGCGATACTCCCGCCTCTGGTGGTCCTTGGCTGCCAAGGGTCAGTGCAACATCCTACCCCCCTCCCCTCTCCCCCCTGCTGGGTGCAGCTGGGCGCAGGAAACCGCCCGCCTCTTTGACAGTCTCTGGAGTGGGGAGACTCATCCCAGGGCGGCTTCTCTCCGCCTGTTCATGGGGAGACACTCGCCGCGCCAAATTCATGTGCAAAATTCCTTCTGCATTTATGTCATCGACCTGGGCTGGATAAACACCATTAACTGGCTAAAGATATGTTATCTGCCAGAATCTTCCCTAAAAATATAGAGGAAAAATTGGATTTGGGAAATTCTGGTGCAATAAAAGATCTGAGAGATTTCAAAAGAAGCGAACGCTTGATAGGGTAGTTTTAGCCAAATGTCAGGGCATCATCGCTTTATAACTATAATCTTAATGAGGGTAGTTTTTGTTTACTGTCTCGATTCCTGATCGATCGATTGCAACTTGTTTGTGAGACCGTAGGAAATATATGTGAGGAATAATCCATGATCTTCTTGACTCCCTGGACAGGAGGTAGAAATGAAAGGCCTCTGGGGTATCCTGCGATCTGAGCCTCGCCTTTGCTTCCAGAGGTCCATATGTTGGGCATTTTAAGGGAAGGTCTGCAGAGACCATCAAAGGCCCCCTCGTTCCGCCTCTCAACCACAGGGAACGAGCAGCCCCTATTATCTCTGGGGGGTCTCTCCTCTGCCAACAGAACGAAGGCGAACAGTTGGAGGGTACCAATGTTGAGAGTGGCTGCCAGAAGGAGATACCGTGAATTTTACCCACGGTTATTTTTCTCACTTACTCTTGAAACTGCTGGTTTACCTAACATGGCTAAGCAACCCTTAGGGTGAGCGGAGTTGTTTGGGTGAGGATTGCGCAGATGAATGCCCCCTTTTCTCCCCATCTCCTCAGTTGCAATTTTGCCCTTGTCGTAAGCAGGAAGGCGCCGCTTGTTGATGAGGGCAGAGCAGATGGGCTGGGTTCATCTCTTGCCACAGGGGTCCCTTCAAAGACAGGGGTCTATGGACATTACCTGAAAGTGACGACGTAATTCACAGTCGGCCAGCCAATCACAAAAGAGGTGTCCGGACTCATTTTCTTCTCTGACACTTCACTAAGGCAGGATCCGGTCCATACTTCACTCAGGTGGACTTTTTTCTTCAGTTTCAAGCTAGAAGAAGACCTGTGTGACAAGCCAGGGAGATTTCTCTTAAGCGTATTCGCAGAATTCAGAGATCCCAACGAGAGTCCCTGGTCCGTTTCCTCCTGCACGCAGCAACCAAGAACTCTCCAACAGAGTCACGGACACACTCGCTCACACCTAAAGTGACAAGGAGCTCACACTCAAGTCCCGTGTGCCATCATTTCCTTTCTGAAACAAACCCAATGTCAGCATTCCAGCAACTCTACACTCCAACCAATAACCCTGAGACAGACATCCTCTGAAAAGTTCTTTTTATTTTGGATAGTAAACTTGGCACAACTGGGGAATCCCGAATCTGAAAGTTCCAAACTTCCTTGCAATAAGTCAAAACTACAAATCCCTCCTCTGCACCTATCATCGCATCACATGGCCCAATCACTACCTATTGGCTTGATATGCCTTAGCTCAGGGGTGTCAAAGTCGCGACCCAGGTGCTGGCCCCACCCCCACCCCCACCCGGTTTTAGTGAAGGGGGGGAACTTCCAATATGTCACGTGACGCTGCTGTGATGATGGTGAGCTTGACACCCCGGCCTTAGCTCACGGTTACAAATCAGAAAGCAGGGTTCACGCCAAGGCCTCATGCGATGGGTTTGCTTTGGTATTCATACATTGTACGAACCCAACGTTTGCTACTAGCGAAGAGACTTAGCTGGAGGATCAAACGTTTGCTCATACTTACTTGGATTTGGCCACAATTAGCATGTTGCTGAAGAGGAACAAATGCCTCTCTTGAGTTTGCAAGCCCAGAGAAAGTTGGACGCGCCCATCCAAAAGGAAGAGGGAATTTGGGCTGCTGAAAACTCCAGCTGGTAATCCATTATCTCCATGTGTGGATGACAAAATAATCTCCCTGCTGGAAAAGAGGGCAGGACATGAATTGGGGTGATATTAACACTTTTGCACTGTGCTTCCTGCTGTCACCGTTCAGGAAAGCACATTTTCACCATTTTCCTTGAAGCAATCTCTGAAGTGAATTAGTTTGATACCACAGTCCAGTTTTATCTTCAGCGAGTACCATGGTTTTCAAGGAAATATTAAGCTCTTTCCTTGACTACAATTGCCTGATGAAGCCCAAGCAGATCTTGTTATCCTTCCTCCAAACCTGCCCTTTACTATTCTTGCGTTCATTTGCCTGTTTCTCCTTTCGTAGCAGGGGGAGGCATTGGGGAGGGGGGACGGCTCTAGAGTGGGAAGTGACCTCCTGTGTGTCCTCATGGCGTCTTCTGGAGAGATACGTCACGTTCTCCACCATTTATTTATTTCCTTATTTCTACTTCTAAGAAGTTCCTGTGGAATCATAGATTCCTGCGGCCGCCCAACTCACAGTGACCGGGGGGCGGGGTGGGGGGTGGGGGGTACACATTGAAAACAAACACCAAAGTCTCCTTCTGGAACACAGGTTGTAATCTTAAGGATGCCAGCAATGACATATTTTCATTGGGCAAAAGAGCTTCAATTTGGAGAGAGGTTTTAAACTAAAATACTGTATATATTTCTTTAAAAAAATTAAACAAAACATTATGTTCAAATTATTGGACATTTAATACAGCTGTTATTTCATTTGTTCTCCATCTCTAGAAAAATGCATTGCTTTCATTTGGCATTTTGCTGCCAGGTTATGGCAGGTGAGAAGTCCTTAATTCCCTCTCTCTGCTCCGCCCCCCTTTTCACAAAGCACAGCTATTTCAGGGAATCTTTAGACTGGCCCAATTTGCCTCGTTGGTTGGGAATTATGGAGTGTGAAGCATCGTATTGTACCTCCATGGAGTGAAATAAAGCTGCCTGAATCTGCATGGTCCTCCTGGCCCCTCCTTGTCCCCCACTTTCCCTCTTGGTCAAATCTCCATCAAGTTCCAAAGCTAAGATCTGCCTCTGTTGGACCCCGTGAAGCTGATGGCCGGAACAGGGGAGAGGAGGCCAGAGGACGGGGTCGGAGGGGCAGGACACCATGATCACCCCCGCAGTCCTCTACTTCAGGACGGAGCCGTTTGGCTTTTGCCAGGATGGGCCCCCAGTTGCATCGAATATCAACCCTGACAAGTCCTTAGCCAGCACATCCCGGCTGGGAAACTTGGGGAGCTGAAGAGTGAGGGCTGCGCAAAGCTGCTGCCGCCATCCCCGTTTCCCCCCTGGGTGGGTGGTTTTTTTAACCTGTGCGCGTGTGCGTATTGCAAGGAGTGACGACCGCCGTGAGGACAAGAAGGGGAGGATCTTGGAGTCAGTCCTCCAAAAGAGGAAAGTATGAGTGATCAAAGGAGTGATTTTGGTTAAGGTCAGATGGAGCAGAGAGAGAAAGGTAGGCAGGCAGGCAGGATTGTGCTATAAGGCCCCACCATGAGAGAGAGAGAATGGCTGGGAAGCTCACTGGCCCTGTTCCTTGGCTTGGCCTGCCCTGTACAGTTTCATTGTACACATGTTGTGCCTTGACCATAAACGTTTGATTGGTTGATTGATGATTGACTAAAGCGACCAAGCATGAGGCTCCATCATCAGTTGCCTTTTGCTTCCTGGAGCCTATGAAGGGACACCAAAGAACGCCAAGGATTTGGGTTTCCTGCTTGAGAAATGAGGGGCAAGACACCCTGTTTTTCACAATTGGCAATTCAAGGATTTCTCACGGTTTCCTGAAACCTGTGCAAGCTGATCCCCCAAACCAGGGATGCCAAGAGTAGCCTTAAAACAGAAGTGCACCTAAAAGAAAGATTGTTTGGTTCTAAATAAACATCAGCTGAGTTTTAACTTGGCTTAAAGCAATATTTATTTCAGTAAAATACTGTCAGAAAAGTTTATTTATGAGGGCATTTTTGGAAACAGCTACGATAAGTGTATGTTCTTTATTTATCCATCGTCTTTTTTGTGGCTAGAAGGGAAATCTCTGGATGATGTGATAGTTGTTCTGCACTGAAAAAGAAAATGAATTGGGCATGAAACCAAGAAAGTCTCCAGGGATCCAAGATTAAACTAGCAAAGAAATGTCACAAATAAGTGTGAACTGACAATCAGGCACACAGAGGGAGAAATTCAGCTTTTCTCTTTTTGCCAAAAGTGCGGATTTTTTTAATGCTTGAAGATTCCACTGAGTCAGCCCTGCCTGACACTTAAACGTTCGAACTGCATAATTAACATTAAGGTGCAATGACAATCCTGTGATAATTTTGATGCTATTGGGGTATCTTCACTTTGGATTGGTTCTAAATTCCCCCTAACGGATCAGGGCTGGAGTGACATCTGAAATAGACTGCATATTCTGACAAGGAAAGCTGGCTGCTGTCTTAAGAGGTTTGCAAGATTGCAGGAATGCAAAATATGCATCCCAAGTAGTAATTTTGGAGACAAAAATGCTTTTGTGTTGCCCTCCACAGTCCTTCACGTGCAACTACAGGATCTGTCTTCACTCCTACAGGCCTCGAAGTTCTCCAGATCGACCGTATATTTCAAGCTGAAATTGGGCTGGAAAAAATATTGAGTTGCCTTAAGCGCTATTACTGGGAAGCAGAATGGGGCAAACCTTCCTGTCAATGGGAAAGAGAGTTCTCTTAGAATTGCAGAATCATAGGGTTGGAAGAGATCTTGGAGGTCTTCTAGTCCAACCCCCCCCCCCCCCCGCAAGGCAGGAGCCCTTATACTGTTAGATCGCGTGAATGAGACTCAGGACACCAGCATAGTAACCAGTTGTCTTTACTTCCTTCTAGGACTGAGCGTCAAAGAAACCAGGGCAGTCCTTTTACAGTCGGGCTGCTCGCAGCTGTGGCCAGTGATGGTAAGATTTCTATCTTACCAAGAAATACACTGCAGTCCATGTTGTCACATGCCTTACTGAGGTCTAAGTATAGAACATCCACAGCATCTCCTCGATCCACTAGTTTAGGCGCTTTATGAAAGGAGCCAATACGTGCTGTCTGGTGTGATCTGTTTTTCACAAACCGATGCTGGCTTCTATGAATTGCCTTGTTCATCTCTAATGCTCACAAACCTGCTTGGAGCTCCCTGATTTAAGAAATACCGTACTAGGAGCTGAGCTGGAAATGCACCCTCCCAGCTGGCAGCGTAGGATCAATAATAGCCCACAGCCTTTCAAAGCAGCACAGAATCTACCTGCCTTATACGTGGATTGGTATGTGTGTGTAGAGACAGCAGAGATCAATGTTGCTCTAACTTCACTACCGAATTTACCACCACCACCTCTTGGCAACCCGGGGAAAATTCCAGCCAACACACCCACACCACAATTGGCAAACCCGTTAATTTTATAAGGGGGGGTGGGCAGTTTATTTAACTTAGCCAAATGATGGCATATTGGTGAAGCCGCTGGCTCCTCTTCAAGCATATCCAGCCAGGGAGCCGTGGACGTCACTGTCCATCATTATTTGTTCATGATGCTGTCCCAAGCAAGGACTCCTGCCAAATTTCTAGCCCACAGAATTGGGTGGTTATATTTTCATTCAGCAAAGTTATAACTTTGTTCCCTATTCCATATATCCTTATAGACTCCAGAAACAACATTTTTACTTAAACTGCCTGGAAAAAGGTTTTCCTGACAGTTGTTTTAAGGACTCAACTAAGACCTAAAAGAACGCAAGTTTTAAGGATAATTTCCCATGCCTGCACATCTTTGTTTTAGGATAAAAGCTAGCCAAGAGAAAGAAAGGGCGACAGATGGGTGACACAAGCTAGCCTTGGTTTTTACCTTGATCCTAGTTCTGCTGTTATTGGTGAGGGGAGAAGTTAAACAATAATGGTTCCATTCCACATTTCTTGTCACGTCTTAAAAAGCAGTCTTTAGAGGAGGGTATTATCACACATGAGAAGTTGGGTGAGTCTTGTTTCTACCACTTTTGAATGCACATGTCAAAATGGCTAAAGGCATATTCGGAAAAATAGCAGACCTTGACGTTCCACCACAACTTAGCCACCATGGAAACATCTAAAGAATTTCAGAGGAAGAAGCATGCCCCAAACAGCGGAGAAACGACGCCTCTTCCTTCAGGGCTGTTCCAGTGACCTTTCTAGGACTGTACAGTAATAAATATGGTGCCGACTGTAATTTCTGGGGTGGCTTCAGATGTCAACAGAAACAGCAAGGAGAGGAAGTGGAAGTGATTCATGCTCCTAGGAGTCATTTGAATAGGATCAAGGCACCTTCTAAGACAGAGAGGAAATGCCTGCGACTCTTTTAGACCTGGGGCTCCATAAGAGGAAGAGCAGCTTGTTTCGACTTCCTCTCTCTGCGTGGATTCTATGGATGGCACCTTCCCACGGGCTCTACTGTGACGAAATGGGTTCTGTTTTCAAAATGACCTGAAAGATGACCTGGATTTTACTAGGAAACTGAGAGTTTGGTGGAGGAAAGGTCCCTGTGGCCCATTCAGTGGACTTCTATGAATCCAGGTGCTTGCTGGCTTCTATCCGCCAGTACAAAGGAACGAGGCCTCTCAAGGCAGTTCAGTCTGTTGGCTGGATTAATTCTTCTCAGGCACCACAATCAAGCGATTGGTTTCTATATTTCATAAGGAGGACTGGAAATAATGGGGAAACCTGAACTTTGTTCAGCAGCTCCTTTTTAAAATATACCCTTTTCTAAAATTGTGCCACTTTACTTGAAGACCGAAAGTACCAAAGTTTAGTCCTCTCCTGCTGGTAACAAGCAGTTTTCTAAACTGATCTCATTTGGCCAAATACCTGCCTTCTTTTGAATGAAATGCCCCGAATCTCTTTGGTGTAAAATGTAAGGTCCATGAGGATGGAGGTTCCAAGTACACAGAAGCTTCCATAAAGGATCGGCCACCTTCAGCGCTGGTGACTGAAGGAGGGGATGGGGGGGGGGGGTCAGCCGTCAATTGCACTTTTCCCAATTAACAAACTGTATTATGAGGCGAAGGTTTTGTGAGCTACAGGCCACTCCGTCACGGGGCTATGAAACACATAAACTTTCCACGAGCATTTAAGAGCTTTAAGAACTACTTTAGTAAAAGGCAGGCACTTTTGTGGGTTAATACCACTGGTCTGAAAAGAAGGAGAAGGTGGTGTGAGAGATTCCTTCATCTATCTGCTGTCTGTCTATCCAATTTCTATAACTGCCCATCTCAACGGGGAGAGAGAGAGAGAGAGAGAGAAAGAGAGAAAGAGAAAGAGAGAGAGAGAAAGAGAAAGAGAGAGAAAGAGAGAGAGAGAAAGAGAAAGAGAGAGAAAGAGAGAGAGAAAGAGAGAGAGAGAGAGAAAGAGAGAGAGAGAAAGAGAGAGAGAGAAAGAGAGAGAGAAAGAGAGAGAGAGAAAAAGAGAAAGAGAGAGAGAGAGCTCCGTTTCTTGACAGCCTCACAGAAATGCTCTGCTGCTGCTTTTCTCTGGAGGGGGCTCCCCACCCCCACTTCCTAGTGCAGGATTTCCTGCCCATTTAAATCTTAACGTGATCCGAATTTGCTGACCCTTTTCTGGATCTCTGTCTAATTCAGCTACACGTTGTAGATACTGCGCAGAGACGCAAAGCCTCTTGGAAGGGCTGTGAATGATCCTGCAGCTGAGAAGGATGCTCAGGTGAAGATCCGTCACTGGCTCAGAGCTACAGCAGGACTGCCCCTCAAGGAGATTCCCCCCCCCCCCCCCCCCCCCTTTCCATTTCGTTTTAAACACAGATTTTGCACCCTGGTTTGGAGGGGAAAAAATTATTTATTTATTTAGCTGCCTAGCTCACAAAAATGACTCCGGCCTACCCTCGAATGGAAATGAAGGAGACAACAGAAAAGCAGAGAAACCCAAGATTGCACGAGGGCAACCCTCACCTGACATTGCACCACCACCACCATGGACCACGACGCCATGTTTATGACCCCACCCCTTTCTAGGTCCAGTATCGAAAGCCCGGGCTTATACCCAAAACATTCTTTAGGGAGAGCCTCCGTCTTCTATTCCCCCAAAATGGCAGCAAGCTTTTCTGCAATGTCTGTTAGGACACTCGCAGACTACACACCTCCCAAACTCCCTGCAGTTGCCATCAATAAATCTTTGTTATGGTGACGGAGCAGCCCAATTGCAAGATTAAGGTAAGAACCCCCGCCCTACCTAGGACAGACCTCTACCCACCGTTTCCCTTGGCACACACACACACACACACCCAGCAGCTCTGGCCACCTCCCCCCATGAAGTTGGGGGACAATTAAAGCCATGTTCTAGGGAAGGGTTTGCCTCCGTATCTCTTACCTGGAACGATACCTGGATTTGCCGAGCGCTTTGCTGAGGGCAGCTGAAGTTGAGCGTCTCCTTTGAACGACGGGTTTCATTTTCTGTAGGAGAAAAAGGCAGGGCGGGTGAGTAAGCGGCGACATCAATGTTTCTCAACCTTAGCAACTTTAAGATAAGTGGACTTAAACTCCCAGAATTACCCAGCTGGCATGCGGAGCAGCACTAAAAGGAAAAGAATAGGATGGAGGGTAATTCCAAGAACGAAGGGGTGGCCCCGTTCAAAGTCTTCACGCTTGGAATGCTGCACTGTTAGGGAGAAGATCCAACTTCGGGGTCTCCTTGAGGTGCTAGCTGTCTACGTGCAATGACTGCTGGGAAAGGTGTTCAAGCCAAAGAACCATCACTTGTAATGGACAATTGGTGGGAAAGCTACCCCAAAACAGGGGAAGAAAGGGTGGGTAGCACGTAAGGAAAGACTGAGGGAAGGAACTGGGCTAGATTGCATGAGGGTTGGCTTGGGGGGAACCAGATCTCGCTGTTCCTGGGTTAGGGTCCTTGGGAGGGTCCAGGGAGCAAGCCTGTGAAGAAGGCTAACTAGGTCTTCTTGGAACAGCAAAGCACCATTTCACTGGCCAGTCACAAACTGGCACCCATCTTCCCCCTCCTGGTACCCTCTGGCTGGACTTCAGCACCCATGTCTGTAGGTGGCTCAGCTGATGCGGTGATGCTCACAACAGAAAGAGGCCATCCTAGTTTGACTGGCATCTTTCAAAACCAGAGGCAGAAAGAAATTTATGCAGGAAACCCTCATCCTCACCTAAAGTGGAAATGCCACCCACAGGGAATCTGCAAACATAATCATGGGCAGAAGCCTTTGGAATGGACCCAGGCAGAATAACAGAACAACAGAGTTGGAAGGGACTTTGGAGGTCTTCTAGTCCAACCCCTGCTCTAGCAGGAAATCCTATACCATTAGGGACAAATGTCTTTCCAATCTCTTCTCAAAATCCTCCAGTGTTGGAGCACCTACAATTTTGGAAAGCAAGCCGTTCCACGGGTGAATTGTTCTCACTTTCAGGAAATGTCTTCTTAGTTCTCGGTTCCTTCTCTTCTTGATTAGCTTCCATCCATTGCGTCCTGCACACGGTTGGCACACATTTAAGGGATTTTCCACCAGGACTCTAAGGTCGCTCTCACAGTTACTGCTCTTGAGCCAAGTTTCACCTAATCTGTTCCTATACATTTGGTTTTCTTGCCTAAGTGTAAAACCTTACTTTTCTCTACATTGAATTTTATTTTGTTCGATTGGGCCCAGTGTCCATCTGGATCTTGAGCCCGTCTTCTGGAGTGTTGGCTGTTCCCGCCAGCTTGGTGTAGTCTGAAAATTGGATGAGTTCCCTTTCTGTCCCTTCATCTAAATCATTGATGAAGACGTTGAAGAGCCCTGGGCCTAAAATAGAACCAACCTTGGGGTACGGTGCTGCTCACTTCCCTCCATGCAGATGTGGTTCCACTGAGAACGTACACGTCGCGTGCGGTTGGCCAGAGACAGGGAATGAAGGCTCCCATTGGGAAAAAGGGGCAGGGGGTTGAGGACCCCGTTGCCATGAAGAGCCAGGCCAGAATCCAGCGGGGCTCCAGGATGGGCCAAGGAGAGCTACGATTTGAATTTAGGCTGCAGCGCTCAGAACCTGTGACCGTTTTGTCTGGTGTTAGCAAGACCTTGGGTGTGAGGAAGCTCCGAAGGAATGAAGAGAATCTTTGGCTCCCGGACAAGGGATTCCATGTAAGTCTCTGGTGAGCAGCTGCACGGAGGAGGCTACGTGGCTCATGGCTCGCCACCATGAATTAAGGCCCCTTCGTTCAGCTTGGCATAGAAATATCGGTTCTCGCCTGCAATTCCCATGTCACTTCTGCACCAATTTCAGTGGGGGTCATAAGCGGAAAGGAAAAGAGCAAATAGCTGTGCCAACATCTGCAGGCTGGGATGTGTGTGTGTGTGTGTGTGTGTGAGAGAGAGAGAGAGTGTGTGTGTGTGTGTGTGTGTTGTATGGTGCCGGGAGTGGGGAGGCCTGCTATGAAGTGTGGATGGCAACGGACCGCTCTTCTTTTTCTTTCTTACTTGACATTTCCACTCGCAGAGTCATTTAGGGTTGGCATCACGGATGCTTCCCCCTCATTTACAAGCTCTCAGCTTTCCTTAATTGCTTTCTGGGAACCCGATTCCTCAACTACCACATCCAGTGATTTAATTAGTAGACCACACTGAAAAAAACGGCGTGTTTACATTCCCAGACAGAAGGATTCCCTTTTGGTTAAGTTGCATTCTTTATTGCTGCATTGAGGGTACTTTAAAAAAAAAAAAACTTCCATTTTCTTTATTTTCAAATTGTGCTGTGGTAATAAAACACATCCAACAAGCTGGGGGAAAAAACACCCAGATTTTCTCCCCAGTTGTGCAAACTTAGCAGATCGTTTTATCTGTCTTGATAGGTCAGCTGACTAAGCCGACGGCAATTCCGTTCTCTGTCCCGAGTATTCCTGTTTCAGAACAGAAAAGCCCCGATGGCTCACACGGCCCTTCTTCTCACTTCAAGGTGGCAGGCATTTCTGTGCGGGGAAGTTGCCAAGAAGTTGACCGTCTTTGGCCCCAAGGCCCCTTTCCTGGCCAAAGCTTCCTGGCCAAGGAGCACCCAGCTTCCGCCTCATCTCGTCCCCAATTTCACATAAAAAGGCCAGGACCTTCTCCCCTTCCTGAAAACCCAGGAGAAGACTGATTCATTTGTCTGCACAACACTCTGGCATTTAATCTTTCTTCATTTCTACCCCACTCCATTACTTGGGGGGGGGCGGGACAGGAGTTGAGGAGGGGGGCAGAGTACCCAGGCATCCTTTCCAGCAGGGGCCAAGTAGATCCCTCCAGGAACCCCCCCCCTCCCCAAGTGCCAGTCCCTGTGGCAAACAGAAGGGCCCGCCTGGCTGATATGCCTTAACAAGAATTTCTCTTGCAATTGTAGCCACGGGAACATCAGCTGATCGGCATGGGGCTCCGTCTCCAGTGGCATAGATGTAAACGGTGCTCAAAAATGCTTCGCGCACCTAAGCATAAGAAGGATTTCATAGGAAAGACACGGCAGATAAAGAGAAATGGTTGACTTATGGAGAGTTGTTAGAATAGGAACATAGAGAAAGACAAAATAAAGAGAGCAACTGGCTCGAAAGAATTTAAAATGCAGAATTTAGTTTTCAATGGTTTTCATATGCACGGTTAAGAGAAAGATTTAAGATAGATAATAGGAAACTTGGAATTAAGCAACAGACAACAGAACTTCATGTTCAACTATATACAAATGATGAACATGTAATTGGTAAAATGTGTAACCTTTTATTGAAATTTGAAACAAAGCAAACGTCTGACTGAAGACTAATATGTGCTAAGAACTTGGGACACAGTTTGAATGGAACAGAAGGAAAATATGTAGTTAAAAAGACTGAAATTTACATTATGTTAATTATTTTTATAAAATGATATATTGTTGGTATAAGACTTCAGAAAAAATGTCTAAAATATATAAAGGTATTTCAGATTTAATATGGCCGCAAGAAGGGTTATTTTATCATGCTTGGTGGACTTGTGAAGAAGCCAGAATTTTTGATACAAAGAATTTTAAAGATCAACATCCAACTGAAACCAGAACTTTTCTTACTGGGATTAATGGACAGAAAAGAGCCTAGACGATTATTTTCATAAATAGTTATTACTGCAAGATCATTGTATGCCCCAAAATAGAACAGTGTTGAACTAGTCACAATGGAGGAAAGGTTGGTGAAAAAGATGTAACTGTTTTAACAGTAAATTTTGATTATTGCTGCAAGACTATTATATGCACACAAAAAAAGATTCTGGAAAGCTTCATGAAATTCCCACAATGGAGGAAGGGTTAGTGAAGACGACAGCAGTAGCAGAAATGGTAACATTATCTGGTATGATCAACAAAAGCTCAACAATCGTTTCTAACTTTCTATAACTTTCCAGTTATTGGAAATCCTTTATGGACTTTTTGCTGAAAAAAGGGATAAAATGAATTTGTGATATATGAATTTGAAGATTAGAAAGGTAACTTATGGAAAAAAACGAAAGAAGGCGAAATATAAATATGTCTATCACCACTATTAAGAAGATCCTGAGTCACCTTTTAAAAAACTTTTTCTTTTCTATTTCTATTTTCTTTTTTCACTATTTATTATTTTTCTTTATTTATCATATTTGTATTGTGCTGTCCAGACTGTTTAGAGTTAATGGGATTTGGGATAGTTAGTTAGGAATTGAGAGCTTAAGGGAATGCATCATGGGAAATGTAGTTAAAGGTATCCTGGGAAATGTAGTTTATGTCATGTAGCCACATCTGTAACCCTGACTGGTCACTGAATTGACCCTTGTGGGTTGGGGGAGGCTCCCTCACTCTTGCCTGAACGCAGCCTCATGGTAGTAGCTCTACGTCCTGCCTCTATGATATGGGATGAAAGAGATAACCATCTTTTTACCTATAAAGACAGACATGCAAAGGATTGGACATTAAGAAGAATCTTGTCATAACTGTGAGTTAATGAGGATGCCCGATGAACCAATAAAAAAGATGGATGCTTTGTGGAGTTTATCTGTCTGCTTTGTACAAGACAGAATAGGTATAGTTCCCCCATCCCATCAAAGTGGCTCTGGATGGAGCAATTTTTTTTTTTATTTTCTCGTGGTTTTTATGTTGTTAAAAAGTTCTTCAATGAACATTTTTTTTTAAAAAAAGGGACTCGGTCTCTCCTGTGGACAGATTGAAATGCACAACTAAAACTGCCCTACAATCGGAATTATTAGACTTACTAATCAAATAGGGGACTATGCCTACTTAGAACTAATCAAGGAGAACCTGGAGCTAAAGAGAAATTTCCTGAGAGTGTGCACAATTAACCAGCAGAGCGACTTTCCCCCAGAAGTTGTGGAGGTTTTTAAGTAGAGATTGGACAGCCATTTGTCTGGAACCGGAGATGGTTCCCCTGCTTCAGCGGGGGTGGTGGTGCCTAGAATCTGAATTCCAAGCTCTCTTCCAACTCTGTGATTCTGTTAAAAGTGGCCTCAGCTTAAAATCCTGTTGTTCTCTTACCTTGGTAACATCATTTTTAAATAGCAGATTATATGTCAGTGTTTGCAGCTGTGCTGTTTTAAAATCTGTAAGCAGTGAGGGCCAGAGAAACAGTACCCTAAAACAATCACGAAAAGCACTTTAAGGTGGTACATGATCCCTCGACGAAGAGCAATGAAGAAGAAAATCATCCCATGGAACCTCGCAAGAAAAACCTCTGGTCATTGCTGAGGGTGGATGGCCAACGAGGATGCCCTCAGAGCAGAAGAGCCAGGATGGTGGCCCCATGGGAGCAGCTATTGTGGAAAAGTCTTCTGGGAATGAAGAAGTAGATCCGGTCTATATTCTGAATGTGACCGATTGGACAGGATAGGTGCATAAAATGTTAGATCTGGTATAGCTTTCTTGAGTTGAGTTGACCTTGACTTGACATCTTACACACTTTGATACAATAATGTCAAGCTTTTCCGTTCATCCAATAGCTTTAGCAGCTGTTGGCCTGCACTGCAGAAGGTCTTCGCAATGACTTTGCTTGAGTATGATCACTTACAAGCCCAAGTAGATGCTTCTTAGTTTCATCTAGGCGTGGCCTGGAGCCTGTGTTGGAGACACAACTTCTGACGCCCAATGAGGTTTGTGGTCCTGTGCAGACCTTCTTGCCACTGGGACTAAGTCACTTCTGTTAGTAGCTCCTCTGACTTCTTACTACTTAGGAAAACACTGCATAGCTTGAGCAAGGAACAGCTCACCGCTGGGAACAGAGGAGCAAAGAGACTGAAGCACTGTCCAAGGAAGATCTGATATATTTATTCGTGGAAGGGAGGATATGTTTTATTTCCTAACTTTTAGAGTTGAGCCTGGCCTAGAGATGGATCAGGCATGGATGGTGAGGTCAGAAACTGATCTGCTGCACCCCTTACCTAAGCAGCTCCCCCTGCAAGCATGTGTATGTGTGCCTGAGGTCCTTTCTGTACAGAAGCTAATGTGCATGAACATTAATGTGTACATGCAGGCTTTCTATCGCTGACCCACATCCTAATTTTTCTAAATCCAAAGAGCCACACTGGAATCAGTGGGACAAGTCACCACAAACTGAAACTCCACTGCAGTGATTCCAGTCATCCTGGCTTGATTTGGATCCAAACCGTTGACCCTCTAAAACGCAAAGGCTCTCAGGTCTGCCATTGCATCACTTCAGCTCTGTTTCGCTTCAATGGCATCCTGCCATAAAAGGGGGTCTAGGGAAGGGGGGGTGGATGACAGGATGAGAAGAACCAGAGGTGCTAGCCTGGAACAGAGCTTAAGAATCCAAGGACACAAGCCTGGGAACGGAATGCGGAACATCCGTCCAAAGAGGCACCCAAAGGTGGAACTTTTACCAAATGAACCTTCCTGGACATCATGAAGATGACCAAGGCAGGAGGGCTTGGGAGGAAGGAAATGTACTGGGACTAAGTGGGAAATCTCCTCAGGTCTGTAAGCCCTTGGTGGCTTCAGTTAAGGACACCTTTCACTCCAAACAGAGTTGTGGGTCTTTCTTTCCTGAACGCTCAAGCTGGGAGAGGTCTGACAAAGGCTGGTTGTGGAGAAGGGGCAACGTGCATGTTCCCTACCCTCACCATAAAGAAACCTGTGAGTCACCAACTCTGGGGAGGCTCCATGGCCCACCTGCTGCCCTGCGTTGGTTTGCAGGAAGTTTATTTTGCTCATTAGCTGGAAACTGGCTTCTGTTCTTCCCATGAATTACTGAGAAATGCTGCAGGTCACAAGGAGAGATCAGAAGGAAGGGCTTCTGCATTTAGTTCTAGGTCTTCATTTGATTGTTTGGGAGACAGCCTAATCCATTTCACACTAATTGAGAAGCTGCCCAGCTTGGCTGGTAGGACACACCTGAATTCACACCACTAAAGTCTCCTGCCTCCCACTGAAGATCCCTGCAAATCAGAATGCAATTTTACCAAATATTGTCTTTCTCGATGTGTTTTTAACAAATTAGACAAGATATGCAATCACAAGGCCCAGGGTGGCAAGAACGGAGCCTGCCAAAGATCTGACAAAGAGGTCCAACATGTTTTGGTATGCAAATAAGTCCAGAGTTTTAAAATTTAATTATTCTTGAGGAATTTAATAATGGTTTAAATGAGCAAAAGACATAGAAAAGTGCAAACACGTTAACAGAAACTCCATTGGCTAATGGATGTGAAGCAAGACAGCAAAAGATGTGAAACTCCAGCATTTACCAATCATCCTTAATCCCATTGACTCAATCAAAATTGTCTAAGGTTCCTCTCAATTATGGGTTTGACAGATTGATATCGTGGCAGGGGAAGGAGACTGTAAAATCTCCCGCCAGAAGCGGCATTTGCCGGTTCTCCGAACTACTCAAATTTCCGCTACTGGTTCTCCAGAACTGGTCAGAACCTGCCGAATGCCACCTCTGCCCATGTCCACCTGGCTCCTTCCATCACCAGCAAAGCTCCAAGGAAGGTAAAGTCTGAAGTGATCTATTTTGGAAGCAACCCACTTGGGGAGCAACCCATTCTTCCAAACGTTTCCAAATGAACTGGATCAAGTGTGACTTTCTCACCCAATCCAAACAACGTTTGAAAGCGTTAGAATCCGGTGCTTGTTGCGGGAGCAATTCCCGCTTGTTTTCCAGGCCCGAGAATTTTGCTTTAGAAGAGAAGAGAGCTGATTAGAGCAAGCTGCAAAGGCCCATTCGCTGAAACACGCAGATCAAACATTCCTGCAATGTGCCAGGACTTCGGTTATCAGCTTGCTTTATTTTCAGCACTACTTTCATGGTAGGACTGAGCTGTAAATGATGTCTCATGGGTACAATTGGAAAGGAAGGCTCACCTTCCATCTTTGCCTATTTGGGGCTTGTTGTTGGAAGAGGAGGGTCTGCCGTGGTAAAGGCTGTAAATTAGCACCCTGAATTCTAGTGTAGGACATTGCTGAGAAATATTTGCTGTCCACCTGGGCGATGTTCACCAGTGAACAATGTCCTGGGTTTGGGGGCTGGTGACAGGAAGGAATCCTGCAGGGCAGGCCGGATGAGGTGACTCCATCGGTCCGTCCCCTCGTTTCATAATTGCCACGGCCGAATCAGGAGTGGAACCGCTGCTTTTTGCGGGATGGTTCACATTCCCAGATCTTCTCACGGGGCATGGGATGCGGGTGGGGGCTTGCAGTCCTCCTGCTGTGTCCTGTTGCCTGGGTGACAAATCCACGTTTACTCAAACACACTCAGAAAGTGCTTGAAAACTTGCAACGCTGCCCTGCGTCTGTGCATGAGTCATCCCAAAGCTGCCAGTTTTTTCCGCGTTGTGTTTCTTGGCATAGCGAAACCTGAGAGCCCGAGAGCCGCGTTTCAAAGCCATGTATGGCCTGACACTATCAGCCTGGCTCAGCCAAGGGGGCCAGGATTCCTGCTTGACCACGAGCTTGGCAGAGACTGCGGTGTTATTACTATCCAGACCATGAACTGAAGACAGAGCACAAAACACCCCGACTCACCTGCCCTTCTCTGCACCAGGGAGGGTTTCTGTCTGGCACGATGGAACAAAACAGACTTCGTCAAGTGCAAACCTGCTTTGTGTTACTTTCCCCCCGGAGCTTTCCCAGAATTAGGATTCAGGGATTCTAACTGAGATTAAGGTCATGCTTTGTATATACCGAAGCCTCTTCCAGGCTCGGGCTCTACGGGCGCTCATTAGCACCTTGGGAGCAAGGCGCGGGGGTGGGGAGTAGGAAGTCCAAAATTTCATCACTGTGTCAAGGACCCCATCCATACCCTCAAGGGAGGGACTCTGGGCTTGTGGAGGAGAATCCCCTAAGCTGAAGGAGGCCTGGACTGGTATGGCAAGATGACATTCCTAACCATGGTCAATCATGCCGTCAGCTCTGCCCAGGGAATGCTGGCAGTGAGGTGGCCATTCAGAGGATCAGCCCTGTGGGAACCATTGTGGCATCCCAAGGCATGCTTCGGATGCTGAGGCTGATGTGATAGTAAGTGTGCTAGACTTTAAGACGCCACAAGGTTATCTTCTTTTGGCTACTGTAGAGGAAGACATCCATGTTTGAAAAGCTATGGTTTCTCTTACAGCTTGACTGCAGGCAGTGATCACGCGTGATCATTCAAAAGACAGCCCACTTGTGGGAGCCACCTCCAGGTGATGGGACAGGTTAGGATCTGGGATACGGTCACCCATTCCAGCTTACTAGATCATTGCTGCTCCTGGGCCAGGAAAAAGGGAGAAGATGCGAGTGCCCCAAGGGGTAACCCTGGCTCGCTGCTCTAGAAAATATGGAAGAGCACCCAGCCAAGGATTGGTTCTTGCATGCAGACCAAGCCTTTTTCTTTTCCCCCCCAAAGGGTCGTATCCACATCACTGATTCACTTGGGGGAATCCTTTGCAGGATCTCTACTAGCAGAGTGATCTTCTTTGTGCTTAAAGGATGGATTTGATATCTGACCCACTCAGTCACAAATTGTGCTCTGCATGTTTTTCTTCTAGTCTATTCAATGAAATAATTTATTTGCTTTTGAAATTTCCATCAAAACAGAGAAGAATGTTGGTGAAATTTTTGGAAGTGGACTGGAGTACTCTTGGACTTATTTAGTGATGAGATAAGCTCTCTCTCTCTCTCTCTCTCTCTCTCTCTCTCTCTCTCTCCCTCCCTCTCTCTCTCCCTCTCTCTCTCTCTCAGAGAGAGGGAGGGGGGAGAGAGAGAATATGTTTCTCTAGCTTTCTACATTTCTACTGAATTCCAAGGGAATATATTGTGATGAAATTCCTCCTGTGGTCCTTTATCAGATTGGGAAGTGAAAGAAACCAGAGATATTTCAAAATGACCTAAAATGTGTGACCCAATGCAGCTACACCTCCTCCATCCCTGCAACTAAGGGAATCTTAAAATCACCAGCCAAAGACACCGGATGAGGTTCTTAGGTGGCCCAAGAACAACCGAGCACTCTGGAGGCAGCTTTGTTATTAACTTAAAAACTCTCCAAGGATCCTTTTCTCATAACTTCTCAAAAGAGATCCTGACTGCAAACACGGGGAACTAAAATAACCTAAAGTCAACTGTAAAACAATGAATGAAACTAAAAAAAAAAAAGCTGACAGGAGATGATTATTTAGTCAACATGCTTCCTGTTGGTGTTTTAACCTCTGGGTTTTGCACAGCTTTTAATGAGGCAGCACCTTCTCATGATGCTTGTGCGTTAGAAGTCACTGGAATTATTTTAAAAAGTCTTACACAAAAATCAACACTTGGCAGTTTTGGAAATTATCTTGGGAAGGCCATACTGGGAAGCAATATATAAATATTTTTCTTAATTGTCCCATTAAGGATTATCCTATTGGGAATTATCTGTTTCCTCTGTTTTTGTTGTTTTGGAAACAGAAAAACACTTAAAAACCATTGGAAAATTATATTCCTAATTATCTTTTCCCTTACCGTCGTATCTCCAGGCTGATTTCATGCAAGAGGATACTGATATTAGAAATCCCAACACCAGAAAAACCGGGCCCTTCCAGGGTTCCTCAGATTCCTTTCTCTGGTCCAAGTGAAAACGCCATCTTTATGTATTTATGAATTTTCCATGGAGCGTTTGGGCCTTTATGTATTTTCCATGGACTATTAGAGATGTTAAATGAACTTAACAGAAAGGAGAACTGAGGTTGTAGCATCTTGTGGTAGAAATCCAGTTTCAAATGAAGGAAAAAAAATGAGTAGAAATGTTTATCAGAGCTACCCTCGTCACCTTCTTAGCATTATTCTCACAGATCCAGGGTCCACTTTTTGGATCGGAAGCATCGTCTTGCATGCTCAATGCAGCCTCTTGAGTCCAACTGGGCGATTTTCATGCTTGCATTGTTGGGGCCACCTTTGCTTCGGCCTCCCATGTGGGCACTTGCCTTCTGTGTAAAGTAGAAGAGGATGTGGGCAAGGGTGGGGGCCACTGCTCATAGGACAGGGATGGCCACACGGTCCTCCCACACTTTCTCAGGTCTTGGTGCAGTGTCCATTCGCTTGCTGGCAAGGCCGAGAAGAGAAACACCCAACAACCAACAAAGCAGGTGCAGGCTACACTTATAGGCTGGCAAACATTTGTGATTTGAATTCAATGGGATATTTTTATGTTTGTTTTTCGGATGCTACAACAATTCCAAAAATATCTGAAAATATATAGGATCTGAAAGTACTAAATGATGTCTGAAGGACATTCTGTGTTGGAAAAAGCTTTCTTGTTTCCTTCCAAGCCAGGGCAGGTTTTCAGGTTATTTTAAATGTTCTCAAAAAAGAGATCAGGAACTGTCTGCCAACAACTGAGCCCTTTGTTACTTGATTTAATTTGTTTTTGTTTTCCTGTTTCCAAGGTTTGGTTATGTTAGTCAATGACAATGAAAACTAATAGGCAAAAAAGAATCTTAATTATAGTGTAAGATTTTGTGGATTGTGAGAGCTAGTACTTTGCCGCCCCCCCACTGACTCTCTGCCCCCTCCACCCATTAAGAAGATACAAGGACACCCATCTTGCATCTAAAAGACCAAGTTGTGCTCCATGATAGTCCAGGTCATCCGTATCTGAGGCTTTAAATGATTTCTCACAGGTAGCACCCATCTTATTCCTTTGCTTAGGATACCAACGTTATCCTTAGAATTTCTGAAAGGAGAAAAACTGACCTTCAGATACAGACCTTAAGAAGTGGATTTTGTGACAGCTGAAGAAAAAGGAAGCAAGGGTGCAAGGAGGCCAACAAAGAGAGGAAGGGCTCAGTCAACCACAGGCCACTGAAGACCTCACCACAAGTGCCGGGACCTTCCTTTTCTCATGCCAGAGAGGAGCTGAGAGCATGGCTTGCCCGGGGGTGCGGTGCGGGTGGGGGGTGGGGGGTGAATTGATGAGGAACCTTTCCAGCAGCCAAACTTTGCCCTGGGGGAGCGGGGAGATGTTTCCTTGCAACAGAGCAGCCAGGGCACTAGCACTGTTCACCTCTGGCTCCAAATGGTGACCCTTGGGCTTCTGGTGCAAAACAAGATGGAGCCCGTAACCTTGGTGCTGCCTTTCTGTCCAGAATAAGATAACTGATTCCAGATCATGTAAGATCGTGGCATTCTTGTTTAATAAAATGATGCAAAAGAGACTGACAGATTTCCATCCAAAAAGTACAAAACAAAAATGTCTGACAAACTTCTTCCAGAACCAGCAGATATGCAATCAAAGGCTTTGTCTGCAAAGATTGGGTGGCACACCATGCAAATATGAATTATTGTTGTTTTAGGTTAGTTTTTGTGCCTGGATACCAGAGATACCAGAGCAACTGAACAAGGAAAGATTTAACCTGGAAATAAGGAGACATTTTCTGACAGTGAGAACAATCAATCAATGGAACAGAAGTTGCCCCCGGACGTTGTGGGAGCGCCATCACTTGAGACTTACAAGAAGAGATTGGACTGCCATTTGTCAGGAATGGTGTAGGGTCTCCTGCTTGGGCGGGGGGTTGGGCTAGATGACCTACAAGGTCCCTTCCAACTCTGATTATCTGTTAATCTGTTAATCTGAGGTGGTATTCAGCAGGTTCTGACCAGTTCTGGAAAAATTTTGAGTAGTTCAGAGAACCAGCAAATCCCACCTCTGACTGGAGATTTTACAGTCTTCTTCCCCTGCCACGCCCACCAAGCCACGCCCACAGAACCGGTAGTAAAAAAAATTGAATCCCACCACTGCTGGATACCGTATCTATTTCACTTTTTTTCCAGAAAAGACTTCAAAGTCAGTTAATATCAGACTAACCACTATAAAATTAAATTACAGGAGTGGTCTTCTGATCCAGGGGGCATTTTTCAGCCTTAGCCTCGTTCTGGGTCAGGATGGGATTCCTTGTCCCTGTCATCACACTCTCCACCCAGAGGGTGGACCTCCCTGCCCAAGAGAATTGGGTCCAAAGAGCAAGAAAGGAGAGCAAGTGCCCTCCTTCTGCCCCCCTCTGCCCCCCCCCCCAGTATTTTCCCTCCTCCTTTGCAACATCCACTTCATTGAAACTGGGCTGTGAAGCTTCAAGGAACACACGAGAGGAAGTCCTGGATCAACAGCCATTTGTTTAATGCAGGGGTGTCAAACTCAATCCGACCATGGATTCAGAGTTATGCAGATTGTTTTTCAATTCTAATTGGTTGGCACGTTCACATCTAATGCTTATAAGAAAATACTGACTGCAACAAAGCGTTTTCATATACTCCATCATTCATTCATTCATTCATTCATTCATTGCTTTTCATTAATATGAGCTGCTTTATGAATCAAGTCAGCACTCATGACTGGGACAATAGAAATATATATTTCCAAGATCCATAGGGTCGGTTATCACTCTACTTCTTTTGCTTCATCAAAAACCATTCAATAATATAAACTACTGGCAATATTCGTTTTAGTAAAACAACCACTGAGCTGAATCATCCTGCAGTTTCTATAGCACTAAAGAAGAAAAAAGCAAAAAGCTAGCTTCTAATGACATGCAGAGCAGGTAGTAAGAGCTTCCATTCATCTGAAAACACTATTTAATGACACATTGTTTTGTGCACAGCATACTAATCAGTAGATAACTGAACGGTTGTTTCGTTGACTAACCTGGTTTAGTGTAATAACACGGACCCGTAAATGAATCACATAGCTGGATATGCAAAGTAACCCAGACAAATATGAAATCAGTTAATTTGTAGTTGGGCATGCTGCATAAATCCCTCTGCCAGTAAAATTATCCTGACCCTGAACTCCTTTGAATGCTCCTTACAAGATTGTGTTTATTTATTATCTGATTTTATCTGACATTTTGCTGGGGATTACAGCCTGGGTAGAAACTAATCACGTAGTTTGGGAAAGACAGTATAAAACGTAATGTCTTCTCTGAGTGAAGCAACCTTCTGTTTGAAAGAGAAATGGAGATGAGCCTGAGGATTGGTTTCCAGTGCCCAAGTGGCACCCCGCACCAACCTTGTCTCAACCCAAGTGATTAGTGTCTGAAGAAGTTGGTATTTTGATGGGAGATAATCAGAAAATCCCAGGTCTGTAAGGAAGACTGCGAAGTCAAAAGACACTGGAAGGGAGCAATGGCTGCTATTTCATTACCACCAAGAAATTACATGCAAGTAATCAATAAAGTCCCACTTCTCTTGGGAGAGGTTTTGCCTACAGAAAATGGGAGCCCCTAAAGCGATTGTGACAGACTCAGCAAAAGCTAAGCAGGGTGTAGCCAAGGGAAGTCAGAGAAACCTTTCTGAGGAACTTCCTCAGTCTTACTGCCCAAACCCTGAAGTGGGCATCTTTTGAACCGTTTCCAGGGTTGAGTGGGACTTGAGGGAGAATTTAGCTTATTTTGCTTAGCGGTCTTAATTTTAAAGAAAGGGAACCTGTTTTCCAAGAAGAGAATGTCTTTTTAGTCCTCAGAGGGGAAGAGCGGGTTTCCCGGGCTTGTTCAATGCCAAGATGAGCAAGGAGGAGCAC
Source organism: Pseudonaja textilis (assembly GCF_900518735.1). The sequence goes on along the minus strand of NW_020769328.1, from coordinate 11,407,303 downwards.
TCGTGAACATCCTCTTTCTAGTCCCGAATACGGCGGCCTTTTCAATGTAATGGCACGGATGGGAAAAGTCCTGGATGGGGAAGCAGAAGAGAACCTGCAGTCCTATGGTGGCACCAGACCAGCATCAGCGAGAGCAGCTCTGGCAAAGATGACCCATTTGACACAGTTAGAACAGGCTCTTAGGACTTTCCAGCAATTCACAATATCGCTTATCGGACCAGTAGAGATTAGCCCCTGGTGATGTTGCCATCCCAGTGCCCCAGCATGGTCTACCTGGATGGCAGGAGCCTCTAAGGTGCAAGGCAAAGGAAGCCCTTTTCCAACCTCCCCTAGGACTGTGTGCTCGCTCTCGGCATGCTGACAACTGAGCTGTAACTTTGCTCCATGACTGTCGTCCGAGATGAAGGAAATCCAAGAATCAGGGTAGTTCACAAACATTTCTGCCTTTTAATAAAAGTCTGGGAAATACCAAAATGTTGCGAGGCAAGTTCCGGGTGGGATTTTCTAAAGAATGCGACTTGCGCTTGGTCTACATTCGTGGGAGTTGCTTCTGAACACTATGCCCAGAGTCTGGGCTGTTTTGTTGTCCGAGAAGGAACAACACTTGGATAGCCTGTAAAAGTTACCAGGTAGGACAACCAGGGGTGCACAGATGTGTACAGATGCCCATGCAAGGGGGCCAGGGGGGAGAAGAGACTGTGCAGGAAGGTCCCCAGAAGGCTCAGAAAAGTCCACAATGGTGTCTGCAGCTGTGAAGCCCCCTCCTCTCCGTTCAAGCGGTGGGGCCTCCGTCACACAGTCACCAGCGCCATCTCGGCCCTCCCGGGACGGCTCTGCGAGGATCGAAACGTAGGAAGGAAAGTGAGCCGCGTTTTGTGTGTGTAAAACTTCATCTTCAGACCAAGGTCAATTGTGAAGGGACTTTGCCAGAATCCAATTCAAGGAAGTGGTTTAAAACAAACAAAGCCGAGCATTTCCTCCAGGCTGAGGTTGGGAGAATGAGCATTTTCCATGGAGCAGCCAATCTGATGTTTTGAAGAGCTTAGCGCATCCTTCGGTGCCTTTCAAGCAACTTCTTTTGATTCCTCCGAGCACAAATCTCCAGGCACCCTGGCTGCTGCCAAGTGTTGACGGCCACACCTCTTCTCTCGCTGCGTCTTTCCCCCTTTCATTCTTTGCTAAGATCGAGGGGTAGGATCGGATACTCGAAGCTTTCTGAAAGAATAACCCAAAGGCAGATCGCTACTCGAGGAAGCTTCCAGATCAGAATGTTGGTTTCCTGCAGGGCTGCTCTTTGTTGGGTATTGTGTGTGGGGAAGGGGATGATGGGAGTGGGGCCCCAATATATCCAGAAAGGATTATAATGGGGAAGCTTGGCTCAAAAACTATAAGCACACAACTGTTGGGGAAGGGGAAGATTCTACCAGGGAAGCAGCTTTGCTGATGATCTTATCAAGAAGCTCAGAGGTTGCTCAGGAATCTCAAGGACTTTAGGAGCAGCATTTTAGCACATCCGCTGCTTGAGATGTGGACAGAAAGCAAGGCTCCATCAAGGGGGTTGGATTAGGATCCAGGAGTGGCACCTTCAAGGCCACTTTCAGCCATGGAAGTCCGGGGGGGGGGAATTGGAGGCTTAGTTGTGGTTGCCCAGATCAGACTTTCAAACTGGGATAAGGTGAGAGGAGGAGCAAGTGCAATGCCTACCGGCTTGGGAAGGCAGAAGAGAGATCCAAATGCCCCAAGGACGTCCCTCAATTTAGCAAAAAGGGAAGAATTGTGCACAGTTTCTAAGGATTCGTACAGCAAAACACGAGTTTTGCAGTTGTACTTGCTTCTAACCGTGTCCCCATAATTCATGCTTTCGGCTGATACCCGATAACTAGGAGACCAAATAAGCAAACTTGTTTGTTTTCAAACTCGGGTTAAAAAAATATTTTGAGCAAGCATGGCTTTGCCTTTTAAATTAATTTCAGCTGTGGCATTTTCATGACTAGACGAATGAAGTGCAACTCGTGTCTTCTAGGGATTCGGCATTATTCAACCATGGACAGGATGATATGCTGCATTCATAAAGAGAGATTATCCTAATCCATCGTGCATTTCTTGGCGCACACCTGCCCGTCTAGTCCCGGAAACAATCAAGGGTGTGGGTGGGGCAGCTTCATTGGGTCTCATCGATCTGTCTATGTGGCCCAGGAGCTGAGGCTGTGGCTCCTGGCCACAAACCCCCTTTGCTGGCACTTTCTGGACCCTGCCAAAGGCACAGTGGCTTCCACAGTTGGCACCTAAAGCAGCGAATCCCACGGTGGGCTTCCTTTCTGGGAAAGTCGGTGCAGCCAGGAGGAAAACTCCACCCTCATTTACTCATTTTCAATTTAAATTCAGACAAAAGTTCAGTTCAGTTAACAGGAGTAATTTCGTTGTCCTGATATCTCCTAATTTACTCCACTGTCGTATAAGAGAGCCAGTTTGGTGTTGGGGTGAAGGCATCAAGTAGAAAACTAGGAGATTGCAAGTTCTAGTCCTGCTTTAAGGCGCGAAGTTAGCTGGGTGACTTTGGGCCAGTCACTTTCTCTCGGCCCCAGGAAGGAAGCAATGGCAAACCACTTTTGAAATCTTGCCCAGAAATTTGCAAGGAGTTGTCCAGGCATTCACCAGGTGGGAATGCAAAATGGGGTGTCCACTGCTTATCCCCACCCCCATTCTATGATGGTTCAGCCTGGGAAGGGGAGCGAAGGAGCCTTTTCCCACCAGCTGGCTCTGCATCACACACCAAAACTCACTGGAAGATACCAAATCCCTGGAGAAGATACCGGGGGTGGGTGGGGGGAGGCAGTTAACAGGGCTTGCAAAAGCAGCCTGCGACTTAGTATGCCATCAAACCCAGCCATAATTTAGGATGATGTATGAATTCTATCACGCTTAAGTAAAATAAATGCATCATAGTCGTCGTCGTTGGAACGGACCTTCAGAGATCTTCTAGTCCAGCCCCCTGCTCAGGCAGGAGATCCTTATACTATTTCAGTGTCCAGTCTCTTCTTCAAAGCCTCTAGTGATTACTTATGTAGTACTTCATCTATTATTTATTTAGCAGATGGCAAAGAGTGCAGGGACAATACCCTGTCTCTCCAACAATACGGCCTCCCCCAATAGGAAGTCCCAGAATGTTTTATAGGCATGAAATGAAATTAAGCCCCTCCCCCCAAATTAAGGCCTATATTAAAACATGCGAAATGGGGGGGAAATGGGGGGGGGCGCTTGCCGTTAGAAAGTACTTTTGTTGCACACCCAGATATGGTGCTGCCTGCATTGACCCTGATACGAAGTTCCCCACCAATGCTGAGGTCAACATCCAAGCCGTCGCTGCCCGCCTGCCCGAAGATGCAAGGGGGGGGGGAATTAAGTCACCCCCGAAAAGACGACCTAGCCATTTTTGGGGGACTCAAAAAAAAAAAAGACTCATCCTTATTATATGAGAAACACGGTAGTAATAAAATTATATAGAAGCAGCTCATAATTCTGCATATGATAGAAATATATAATCAATTTTGTAAGGTTTGAGGCATTCCAAAATTATATATTAGTTATAGCTTATGTTTTAAAATGTGTTGATTCATAAGAATGGAGTAAGTGCATTACTCCATTCATAAGAATGGAGTAAGTGGATTACTATGCATTACTAGGTAGGCCACCTATCCAATGGAGCCAGACTGAGATCCTAAGTGGTGCCTCAAGACCAGGCTTCCCAATCTGATCCACGTCCCACCACCAGCCGGACGATGACGGGATGCCCTTCTCGGAGGGCACAAAAAAAACTATTGGCAACCCGCTCCGGCAGGCCAGTCTTACTCCTTGGGAGGCTTAAACCCAGGTACGCCCCACTGATGCTGGCACAGCAGCTGCAACTCGGATGTAAAATCCTAGTGGGTAGTAAACTGGACTGTCAAACATCCAGATTCTGGGGAAAATATACCTGATCTGACCCCCAAATTAGGTTTTGATGTCACCCACCAGACTCCCTGCTTCAATGGGGCAGAGGATCCCCGAATGTGGCGGGCGGGAGGGAGGGGGCTCCTCAGCAGACACTGGATCACATCGCCAGCGGCTGCCACCGGAGAGCTGATACAGGAGGGAAAGTAGATTTTTTTCCAGCTAACAAACACTCTCCTCCATTGCTTCATTCACAGGGATGGACAACTTTGGGATGAACGGCCCAAACACAGACAAGAAATTGGCATTGCATCAAACGTCATTAAAAATAGAATTAGTTTTTGAACTATTAAGAATTTAGAAGCCAATGGGAACATTTGAAGAAATGTTTTTTGGGGAGGGAGGGGATTCCTCACGGACTTCCATTTGCACAACCCTTAATTGATCGGGACCGTTTGGTTTGGTTTAGGCCTAGGTTTAGTTTACAAGGTCCGTTAGGTGCCCTAAAGCAGGGGTCCCCAACCAACGGTCCCCGGACCAATACCGGTCCGTGGAACAATTTCTACCGGGCTGCCGGTTTGCTGGGCGCCGCCATCTTGTTTTGATGAAAAAGTGCTTCCAGTGAGCTTTTCCAGGTAGAAAGCGGCGTTTGGGTGCTGAAAGAATCCTCGCGCCTTAGTTTCATTGAGGGAGGGGGGCGGCTTCGAACAAAACTAAGGCACGAGGATTCTTTCAGCACGTATGGCAAGGCGAACCGAGCAACCATCCTGAAGCTGTTGTGAAGCCCATCGACACAGGTACAAAGGAGGAGTTGAAGGTGGCGGGGAGAAGCGGAGGACGGCTGTCTGGCCGGTCACTTGGCTCGCCTTGCCATGCGTGCTGATGCTGGTACCGGGCCGCAGATGATTTTTGTGATGCCGGTACTGGGCTGCGGCACAAAAAAGGTTGGGGACCACTGCCCTAAAGGATCAAACTCCTGTCCAGCCCTGATGCAGTTGTAGAAGGCACGCCAAGGGGTCCTGCTCCCCCTCCTCCACCTGAGCCCCCACTCTGCAGGCTAAAATTCCTGCTTGCACAACGCCAGAAATGGGTATAGGAGCTTAAGGGTGCCCAACAACATCCAGCACCCCTTCCCTTAGGCAAAAGTCCCCCCACCCCACGCCCGGCCCTGCTGGAAACCCCACCCATTTCTTAATGGCCCTTCCTCGTCTCCCCCTCCCCACCCCCACCATCTCCAGTGACCTCCTGGAGCTCCTCCCAAGAGTGGCGTGGCCACGGTTTCAGTTTTGGCAACGCTTCCCTGCTGATTGAATCACTTCATCTGCAGTTTGGCAGGAGAAGGCACTTTTGGCCAGGCATAGTCTGCATCTGGTTTCCATTAAAGCAGAACACGAATGCCTCTACGCTTCATAAGCAACGTACCTCTATCCACTGCCAATGCACTGCGTAGTCTTCAAAGATGCCGTGGTGGAGCTGGGGGAAAGAGGCTATCTGACCATTTGCAGTCCTGTTGCCACCAAAGGCCCCTTTAGGGTTTAGCCCTCCAAGAAGGAACAAAAGAAAACGTGATAAGAGGGTGTATATATCGTTCCTCCTACCCTCTTTCAATGTTAATGTTTGGGTTTTCATGGCTACTATTGCTGCTGCTGCTGCTGCTACTACTACTATTACTACTGCTAGTATATTGTTGCCACTTGTCTTTCCTCCTGGAGCCCAACCTGCGGTAAACAGCTCTTGCCACCAATAGGCCCCGGGAGGGGGACTGAGCGGAGAAGGAAAGCTGTGCCAGCCTGCCCAGAGCCAGAATACCTGGAGGCAGTTGATGCAAACTCCAGCCTCGTGGCACGGGTAAAGAAGCCACTTCTCCCCGCTCCCTCCTTGGTCCATCAGAGGAGAAGTAGGGAGTTTCAAGAGCGATGCCATGTGCTGCAACCTCCTTTAAGAGCCTGGACATAAAGCTACTTTCAGCTGACACGCAAAGCAGAGCAAGGGCGAAAGCAGAACAGAACAGCAGAACCGCAGAGTTGGAAGGCCTTCCAGTCCAACCCTCGACTCAAGCAGGCGACAATCTATCATGACAGAGTCAAGACTCTTCTTAAAATCCTGAGTGATGGAGCGCCCACCACTTCAGCAGGCAAGCCATCCCACTGCCGAAAGCACCTGCAAAAGAACTTTAAAAACCATGTTCAAGAGAGCAGCAACGGAAAAGAAAGGCCCCCTTCCTACTTGTGTCCCGGGGGAATCGGCTCTCTGGCCCAGGAGAAACTGCACAGGACCCTCACGGTGCCTGGAGGGATGACCTTCCACCAACATTTCCAGCCCAGGAAAGGGGCACCTTTCCCAACGGAGTGCTAGTAGGTAGGGAAATGCTGCTTAGGCCCGAGGCAGGCTCACAGGTGACTTTACTTCCTTTCCAGCCATCCTTAGAGTTGATGTCCAGTTAGTGTCCTACGGAAAAACTAGAACATCCCCGATGGAGTCCTTCTCATGCTCAAAAGGAGACAGAATGTTTCCAAGAAATCAAATGCATGCAGAGATGGATGCTCAATGGACATTTTCTCAGGGTCACTTGTGACGTCCTGCTAGAAGCAGATCGTGGAAAGCAGCCATTGGCTTCTGGGGTCCCTGAGGCACGACTGACAGGTGAGCCTTGTCTTCAGGGGCCACCAGCTGCACCCTTCCTGCCGGTACACCTTTCTTTCCAGTCGCAGCACCTTTGAAGGACAGCATTGAGACGGAATTGAAAACAACACGTCATCGTTGCTTCTGCCCGGAGGCGGCTGGCGATTTTTCCGACTGGGCTCAGTTAAATGGTCTGTTTATTTTTCTTGGTTATTGAGTGTGATTTCCATTCTCCCATTCTGCTAGCATGACTCTCCCGTAAGGATGAGAAACCTCAAAATTTTGAATGTATCCGAAGTCCCCTATAATTATTGTTAAAAATAGTCTTCTCCAGTCTGAACGCCCATAATCTGTCAGAAAACCTGGCCCGGCCGTGCTAGCTGGGGATTATGGGAGTTGAAGTTCACCATATCTAAGAGGTCAGAATAGCCCCACCTATCTTAGTTTGCAGAAATCAAAGTTTCTTTTTCTGTTGCTTTGTCCTCCGTGGTTTGTGCTTTTTTCTTTTTTTAAATTGCTCTCTTCTTTTTCGAAACATTTTCTGGCAACTCCAAAAGCAAAATCCTGGCCCTCGCTTGACATTTCAGTGAGGAACAGAACAAATAAGTTCTAGCATAGGGAAGAAAACATCCTGTTTTCTCTGTCTCTTGATGCTGGATGCAAATGTAACCCCACCCTGTCTGTTTTTGGAAGATCAGATTATTTTGAGCTCACAAAGTTTCCCAGACATTTGTCAGCACTATAGAGTTATTTATTTCCAACAAAAGGTTTGCAAAGGGCTCTTGCCTTCACCGGGCTAGCAAGTCTTCTTTGTGTAAGGAAGTCAGACTACAACTCTTGCTCTTCAAGAGAGCGGTAAAAACACAGAAGGACACGGCATGCAGTTTGCGAATACATTTTCTTCTCATTACAAGCTCCCAAGTGGGCTATGTGGAACATCAGGCAGACACTGCTGTGGTGACGAGGCTTGGCTGCACGGAAGATGGGAGGGGGGGCGGCTTTTTCCAACACACTAAACCACATGCCGGCCAAGCACAACTCTTCATCTATGGCCAAAAGAAATAGATCAGAGCGGAACTGAATGCCATGGCCACCTTCACACAAGCTGGCAGAATGATGGCTAGTTCCTACAAGACAAAGCATCTGAGATAACCAGCCCAGGGTCATCCACAGGTATCTAACTCAGATACTAGACTGGGTAAAACTGGGGCTGTAGAACCAGAGCATCTACAAAGGGTGTCAAAAAAACCAAGATGGCACCTGCAATCATTCTAAGGAAGGCAAGGCTGGTGTTTAATGTGTATTGTAAGACCAGAGCTTTGTTGACCTGGTTTCAGGCACCCCATCTTGACTTTTTTTGACTCCCCTACCAGTCCCATTTTTACCTGGTGTACCTGTGAGTTGGCCACCTCCTGCCTCAGTGCCCAATTCAGCTTCCTGCATCCGGCACTTTCTTGCCCAGTTTTCCCTCTCTGTGACCTCCGATTGTTTCCACTTCCATTCAATTCCATGGGGAGACTTCAGCCCGCATCTCCTTCTGGGGACGTTTCCACTTGGGAGTGGGAGGGGGGGG
>NW_020769328.1:11360193-11394178 GCF_900518735.1 Pseudonaja textilis | reverse complement strand
TCACGCCTCCACCAGCTGTGCTGATGAGAAAGAGACCTGCAGGATGGAGCAGTGGGGGGGGGGGGGGCTCCATTGGTTTGGGGACCATGAGCTGGCAATCTGGAACAGGAAGTGAGGAAGTGATTTGAAAGTTGAAGGCAACTTTGGGGTTGCCACGCCTGCCGTGGTTGATAGAATAATTTGTACGCCGGGGTATTAAATGAGGCATGAGTGGCACACCTGGCCATTTGGGGTGGGGCATGTTCCCTTGTCAGAGCTGGCCCCCCAATATGAGGAAGGCCTACTCTCTTTGACTGCTGTCATTCTCTGCTTGCCTCTCTCTCATTCAATCGCTGCAAGTTCTGAGCACAAGAAATCCTCGAATTATGACCACCATTGAGCTCAACATTTTTGTTGTTAAGTGAGACACCAGTTAAGTAAGCTTTGTCCCATTTTATGACCTTTTTGCCACTGTTGTTAAGTGAATCATTGCAGCTGATAAGTTATTAACCCGATTGTTAAGTGAACCTGGCTTCCCCACGGACTCTGCTTGTCAGACGGCTGCAAAAGGGGATCCTGTGACCTTGGGACACAGCAACGGTCGTAAGTATGAGTCAACCATCTGAATTTTGGTCACATGACCATGGAGATACTGCAAAGATCGGAACTGAAAAACGGTTGAAAGTCACTTCTTTTCAGTGCCATTACAACTTTGAATGGCCACCAAAGGAATAGTTAGTTGAAACCTACCCATAGCTTAGAAAGCATGGAAACAATACTATAAACGTAGAGTATTTTACCATTTTATCATATTATGGTTTTGTTAATAAATAATTTCAAGAGGTGTCCTCTTGTCCCATTAGCCATTGCCCAATACATGGATAAAAGCCCACCAACCAGCCTCCCCCACAATAACTTTTACAGTTCCAAACAAGCTGGGGAAACTTCTGACAGCAAAGGCTGCACGTCACCTGATAATTTTTGCATTATATTAAAAAGACCCCACAAGAATGAGAAGATGCACGCTGAAACTCTGACAGCCTTATATTAGGTGCCCAGACTGGTGGGAACTCCTACCATGTCCCGGTGGGACAATTTTGTGGAAACAAGAAGGCACAGCGAGGTCTGGAAATGGTGAGAGATTTATGGGAAGAAAACAGTGGTACCCGGGAGGCTGCCAGGCCTGCTGTGGACGGCACCCAAAGCCACTCAGCAGCTGTGGGCCTCTTTTCAGCAGGGAAGACCCAGCGACTGGCCGGCCTAGCGGGTCTCCTGGGAAAATGCCATGGCTGCCATCTTTTCCAGTGGGGGGAAAATCCCTGGCCAGATTTTGTCTTCCCTACAGCTGGGTCTCTAAGAACAGCAGGCAAAGGTTTCCCAAGTTGACCAGGCTGTGATCTGCTCCAAGTTCTCTCCAAAGCTTCGTGGCTCCAGGGAGAATTGCTCTCAAACAAGGAGAACTCCACTTGATGCAGCTTTTCCGTGAGCCTTTTGACGGATTACTTGCTTATTTCTGGTAAGCCAGACCTCCTTCCCAAAGTCCCATACCGGAGCCCCCTGAGCTGCCTAAAGTGATATACACCCGAAACAGCCTGAAACATCCAAGACATTGGATCGAGGAGATTGGAAAGGATTACTTTTGAACTTGAGCAGGTTTGGGAAGGGATTCCTCTTTCAGAAAAGAAATACATCCCTCCAAACTATTAGAGAGAAGTCATCTACCAAGCGCTCAGGACTCAGAATGGTGAGTTCAATGGCTAACAAACACGCTAGAAGCCAGGAACAAGTCAAGGGATAACACCAATGCTTCCGCTGTAGGGCCTCCCCTCCCCCTCTAAAGGCGTCTTCCTGCCAGTAGAAAGCTAGCTTCTTAGGCAGGAAGAACAGCTGGAGCCCTTCTCGGGAGTCCTGAGAACGTTTCATTCATGCAGGGAGATCTCATTCCTTCTTCTGCAGATGGTAGAGTCCAGGCACACGTTGACCCACCCCAAAGGGAACCACACATCAAGCGAAAACTTGGATCCTCTATTAATACCACCGGCATGTTGCTAATATGGAAACTGCAATTGCATCTTGTCACCTGAGGGGGAATTGCAAAGGGGCGCAGCATTCTGCGGTTGGTGTGGATATGGCCATTGCTAGCAAGAGGGGTGAGTCCCTTCCGAGTAGCCGCCTCCCAGACCCCAATTCCGCACCCACCGCTAGTACTTCTTCTGTGGAGAGCTGCTTCTGAGGAGGCAGCTCTCCACAGGTTTTCTACTGACAAAAGAGGAACGCGGAAGAGTTCCCTCCCCCCCACCCCCACAAATAAATTTCTGGAAATGCCCTTCTGTGCTGTGGTCAAGGCAGTCAAGAGAGGGGAGAAGAGGGGTGTGTAGCAGCACCCAGAGACAGAGGGCACCCCCCATTTCGGTTTCCGAAGGATTTTGTCATTGACTGAAGACCAACCAGATAATATTTACTCCCCCCAACACCCCCCCAGCATGATACCTGTGTCTGCCTGTACCTCCATCTGAGCTCTGGGAGCGGCAGGCAGAGCTGAAAGGCCTCCGGGCCATGACCCACTGCCCATCTCAGGGTTTTCTCAGACCAGTTCCTAGGCAGGCCCACCCAGTGCTGTCCGACAGCCCCCATTCGACACGTGTGACACAGCTTCTCCCGTCTTGAACAGCTTCCAGGTCCTCCCCTGACCTTACTCTCTGGCCCGAGAGCTTCCTCCATCTTTTTTTAATCACCACAGCTGGCACTATGTCCACTGCCTGCTGTGCTGTCAGGGGGGAATTCTGGGAGTTGTAGTCCACACACCTTCAAGCGGCCCAGGTTGAGAAGCCCTGCTCCTATTCCCTAAAGGCCCGATTGGTTTCCCCCAAGCGGGGCTGCCTCATGCAACTGGGGAAGAGCGCACCAATGCTTGCAAGGCGGCACATGCTCGTGCAGTCGGGAGACCAGGCAGTTCTTTGCTAGAGCCTGCGAAGGCCTCCCTGCCGCATCCCTGGGGTGACAGGGAAACTCCTCTACGTGCAGGTATCGTGTGTGCGCAGGACAGAGGGAGCCCTCTTGTGCCTTCACTGCCCAGCCAGCACGGAAAGTGACACCCGGAGGACGGGCTGGGAAAAGGGGGAACCTCAAAGGGAGGAGGAGGGGGGGGGCTGGTAGGAAGCGGCCGCAAACTCCCCCGCCTGCAGGTCCAGGCGACCCTAGAAAACGAGCTTTCGGCGGATCCTGCGCAGGAGCCGTCCAGGAACAAGCGCGCCGGCGATAAAACCGAAGTGGAGCCGAAGTAGCTGGGAAAAACGAAAGGCAGAGGAAGGAAGGAAGGAAGGCAAAGCGGCTCCAGGCAGAGGAGGGGAGAAGCGGCTTCTCCTCTAGGAAGGAGGACGGGGTCGCCCAGGTCTCCTCCCACCTGGCCGGTTTCCTTACCTTGCTCCGCACCTACGGGAGAAGCCAGGCTCTTGCCCCCTCCTTGCAGCGCCCTTGGGGCAGGCTAGCTGCCTGCCGGGAAGTCATCCTGGGGACTACTGGCCGTTGGGACTCCGGCCGCCAGCATGTCGCCCGCAGCCTCCTGGCCCTCTACCCGGCGGGGGAGAGGAGCCCAGCCCCGAGGAGAAACATCTCCCGTCCCAGCTGTCCGGACGGCCCTGGATATATCCTCGGGCAGGAATGCGGGCAGAGCGTCAGCTGGACCGCAGGCCCCCGCGGGAGAACGCGGAGGGAACTGGAGGGGCTTCTCCCCGCCCGCCGACTTTCCTTCCCTCTTAGCCAGGGAGAGGAAGGAGCGGAGGGTGTCCCGGCCCGAGCGGCTCCTCCCCACGTTGCCTAAATAAGGCGTTTTGACGCTTAGCCAGCCGTCCCGGACTTGATTCTGGAAGCGCCGCCGGTTGCACAGGAGGAAGGCGGTTGCCTCCCCCCACTCCCAAATGAGCGTCCGAAGACTGGACCTGGGGAGGCTCCGGCGAGAAGTTTGCACGGAGGAGGCCCCAGGGCGGCGCAGGGCAGGGGGAGAGCCAGGAAATTGCTTGGAGGGGCGGAGGGGGGTGTGTGGCGAGGCAGCTTCAGAGCCCTCCAGAGTGGCTGGAGACGGACGGGAGTCTTTCTGTGTGAAAGGTGTCCCATAGGGCCGTGGCCTCTGCTCAGACCCAGATCTTAACAACTGCAAGAGAGGCTGGAGTGACAGAAATAGGAAGCGAACCAAACTGGAGCTGAGAATAGGTTTTTGAATAGCCCAGATTCTGAACCACGGTTCTTTTATTTCCTGTGCCACTTTGCTGTAGCTTTTGTACAACAAAAATCCTGACTTGATTACGGTACTTTGAGTAAGATGCGGAGATTAAAGACGCAGCCCCGTTTTGTAACGATGTGCTGCTTCTTCCCAAAGTTCAACCCGGCTCTCCTGCTCCGTTTTTTTCTCCACATTAATCCTATGAGGTAGGGTTATCAGGCAGTCATTGACCAGGAAGCCTTGGGCAGCTGGAGTTGGACTGAACGAGGGTCTCTCCAGCTCCAGTCCAACATCCTAACCACGATGTCACTTGGCATCTCCGTGTCCACACCACGTAGGCAACCTTCTTGTTTTTCTTTGAAGATCTCTCACTTCTCATCCCAGAAGCTTCTTCAGCTCTGACTGAAGGGTGGGGAATGGAAGGATCCACGCTCCTTGCAGACAGCTGGTCATTTGCATCCTTTCAGAGGGTCATTTAGGCCATTTGGAGATTTGTTTATGGCCTCAGGGTCACCTGAGCGGTGCAAATGGGGGTGGAGCCTTCTTGGAACTGTTGAAAGGACCCTGTTGTAAACTGGAGACAGATGACGTTGTCTCCCTCCCCCTCTGTTGAGACAAAGCTGTTCAGTGTGGACCTAGATGGCCTCTTGGACCCCTCGTTCAAACCAGCGCTCCTCTCTGTCCAGAATGCGGACTTTGCTGTCTTCCAAAGAGCAGCCCTGGATCCCACGTACGTCACACTGTCTGGGGTTGGCTGTGCTTGTAGGCATGGAAGGAATGTTCTCTAGTCATCGCTTGAGACTTTCAAGAAGAGAGTGGGCTGCCATCTGTCAGAAATGGTGTAGGGTCTCCCGCTTGGGCAGGGGTTGGACTAGATGACCTACAAGGTCCCTTCCGACTCTTTGACTCTCTGTTATCTAGTCCATCTATTGGTTTTTGGCTTCCTCTCCAACTTACTTCCCTTTGCTGCTGCGCTTGGCTTCTCAACTGTGTGCCTCAACCCATTAAGAGCTGCTAAGGAAATGCCAGAAGGTCCTTCAAGCGGACCAGCCCTAGAACAGCCAGCAAGGGCCCCAGATGGGGGAGGTGTTGGCAAAGAAAGGGGGTCCATGAGAGGATCAGAAGAGTTAAGAGGGTCCCTTTACTTGTTTCTAGATGTTGGCAGATCTGTTTTTTTATTTTCTTTTCCAGTATCTTCCCAGGTATTGATGTTAGGCTGATTGCGCTATAGTTTCCTGGGTCTGTTTTTTTTCCCCCTTTTTTTGAAGATGGGAACCATATCAGCTCTTTTCCAGTCCTCTGATAGTTCCCTGGTGCTCCAGGATTTTTGAAAGATGTAGTGCAGTGGTTCAGAGATGACCTCTGCCATCTCCTTTAAAAAACTCTGGGATGTAATCCATCAGGCCCCGGTGATTTGTTTTCATCAAGATCAGACAGGTGTTCTCTTACTATTTTATTTTTGCTTATTTTAACTTTTATTTCTGGTCTGTCTTTTACAGTTATGTTTTTGTTGGGTTGAGCTATAGTTTCTTTTTGCGTGAAGACAGAGGCAAAGAATGAGTTAAGCAGTTCTGTTTTCTCTCTGTTGCCTGTTACTTCCTTGCCATCTTCTCTCTTTAGTGGACCGACTGTTTCCTTGATTTTTTTTCCTTGTTATTTATATGTTGGAAGAAACTTTTTTTATTATCTTTGACTTTTGTTGCAAGTCTTTGTTTGTTCTGAGCCTTTGCTATCCTGACTTGGTCTTTGCAGATTCTATCTGATGATATTCTGCCTTAGTTGTATGTCCTTCTTTCCATTTTTTGTACTTGTCCTTTTTGTCTTTCAATTTGCCAGAGAGATCTTTGTGTAGTCATGCTGGTTTCTTCTTGAATTTCTTGTTTTTCTTTCTCAGTGGTATTGTGCTGGTCTGGGCTTCTATGATCATACTTTTCAGAGTTTCCCAAGATTCTTGAGTTGTTTTCCCCTATAGGATTTTCATCCATGGAATATTTCCCAAGTTCTCTCTGAGTTTATTAAAACCAGCTCTTTTAAAATCCAAGACTGGTGTCATTATGTTCTATTGCTTGTGTTTGTGTTATGTTCTATTCTAGTATGTCATGGTCACTCTCACCCAAGGTTCCTGCAGTTTCAACTCCCTCTATCACTTCTTCTCTGTTTGTAAGAATTAAGTCCGGTATGGCTGTCCCTCTAGTTTCACTCTGTACCTTTTGGACAACAAAATTGTCAGCTAGGTTGGTTAAGAACTTATTTGATTTCTCACTTTGTGTTCTCACTTTGCCAGATCCCACGGTTGTCCATACTGCCCTTTTCCTGTAGGATCTTTGTGGTAGTGGGAGCTGGTAGCATGGCAGATCAATAGATGGCTGGATTCGGCACCTAATTTCTGCTTGGAGAGCACAGATTAGAGATTCTAGATAGGTAATCTGTCCATGTAGACTGATAATTTTTTTACAAAGAGGCCAGCATCCAAATTTGAAAAGAGTATTGCGAAAGACAGGTGTAAAGCATGTATTACACTGAACTAAGACAGTCATTTTGAAATAAAATAAAATCACAATCTCAAGTGCACTAACCCTAAATGTATTATTGGTATTTTTGGTTTATAGTTATATGATTCGTGCGTCATTAGGTGTGTGGGCCTCTATCTTTCCTCTCTGTACTCTGTGTCTGCATGATCCTAGGCTTCTTCAGTTGGGCAGTTGTGGCCACTATCTTTATTTTTTTCCGTTTTTTGATAGCCCTTGCAAAATGTCACAGACACCCAGTCAGCCTGGTTGCCAATGTTTGCCTGGTCTATTGTCCTGCCAAACAGCAAATGTCTCCATCAGTGGTGGCTATCCTTTGGGGACTCCTGTGCTGAAAACGGCACGCACACTTGGGCTCACCTGCTTGTGTGCCAGCATCCAGAAGGCAGTGCGCATGGGGGCCCCACACCCCCTGTGGATGTACGCCCAATCCCCAGTGCACCACGCCTCTGTGCATGCATGCAAGACACCCCTGCATGAGCTGTGCATCTGCACATGCATGCGTGTCTCCCGCGCCCCCAATTCATGCGCGCCAGATACCCAACAATCAGCTGTCGGGTGGGCGGCACACACGCATGCGCAATGGGGCTCTTCTAGGTGACCTCTCGCATGCTGGCAGAAGTGGCTCTGTGTGCCACTTTCGGCATGCGTTTCCATAGATAGGTTCACCATCACAGGTCTCCATATTCTTGTGCAAACAAGCATGTTTTCATTTGCAGTCTTGCTTAAAATCCTGACCTCGGAAGATAATATGTGTAAGAGAAGATAAGGCTGCTCATTATGTTCACGAACATATAAATCTTGTCCAGACGTTTCCCAAAGAGAGCTTTTCATCAATTTGCAAACTGCATTGCAAAATTCAGAGAGACACAAATTTCAAATAGTTTCAAATTTCCCCTTACGTTTTGGTTTTAAAGACAGAGGTGGCGAATTCAGCAGGTTCTGACCAGTTCTGGAGAACCGGTAGTGGAAATCTTGAGTAGTTTGGAGAACCGGCCAATCCCACCTCTGACGGGAGATTTTACAGTCTCCTTCCCCTGCCACGCCCACCAAGCCACGCCCACAGAACCGGTAGTAAAAAAATTGACTCCCACCACTTGTTTAAAGAGTGTCAGCTAAACTTCATCCAGGATTGAGCCCAGATTTCAAACGATACTCTGGAGTCAATGAATATATCAGAATTACACCGGGCCGCAGGATGCCAGATTCAGAGAGCAGGGAAACAGCATCCCCATTTATAGACAACAACCTGTAGCTCAGAGTCTAGTAGCAGAGTTTGGTTTCCTTTCTCGGAGGAAATTTTGACATGGAATAGAACAAACCCAAAATAGCAGGACTGACAATAACGGCTGGGTCATATTGACTTTCTCCAGAGAACACTATCGGATTTGATATGATAATCAGGTTTTGGGGAAGAATGTTGGTGCTCATATGACCTGAGAGGCTCACTTGCAGACAGAAGTGGTTGTGTGACCAGGAACTTTTCCTTCTCGTTCAGTGATTGTTTCCAGAAGAAAAAAATGAATCGGAGGTTTAAGGAGGGATAAAAGAAACTCTTCTCAAAGGGAATTACACCGTGGTTCCTGCCATGTGAAATGTTTCCTGTCGGGATGCTTCAGTGAAACCACCCAAATAAGATTAACTTTGGATAACAGATACAGATCAAAGTTATGTTCATCTCTTATGCTACAATCACAATTAAATCCTCCACTTTTAAATAATCCATAGAGTAGATATTAGAATAACTTTATTGTCACTTTAAACGTACACAGATGTATCTGAATCAGCATACATTAAAATGAAATTTTGTTGCGTATGGTTCTCAAAGGGTCACCACCTCCAATATACACTACATAAACTACACTACAAAATAAATAAATAAATACAAAATTATGTATATATTATATGACACGGGGAAACAACACAGTCTAATCTGGATATATACATGTATATGGCGAGAAAAACTAATCTTGCAAGTTTTACCAGACGGATGGCCTAGGGAACAAAGCTGTTGCAGAATCTGGTAGTCCTGCTAGAAATACTTTGAAACCTCCTCCCAGAGGGGAGCAACAGAAGCAGACCGTAAAGTGGGTGTGCAGGGTCTCTAACAATGCTGTGAGCTCTAAGTGTCAGGGTTCCGACAGATGCTCTAATTAAACCATGAGCCTTGAGCCAAGTTTCAAAAGAAATCTAGGTATTTATTAGGAGCAACGTGTCAGCACATACTCAAATGAAGTCAGCTCTGCCTCAAGTGATTTATGGCCCACCTATGACCCTGTTTCCCCCCACCCCGCAGGGTGTGTCATAAATCACATTCTCCAACAGAGCACTTTCGCCGACTGTAGAGATCACACCTCTCCGGTTGGTCCGGGTAGCCTGGGATACAGCCTTGAAGAAGGTATGCGTGGAATGTGCTTCTGGTTGTGGCTGTTGTGCTGCTCCATCAGTTTTCCCCCCACTCCTGCTTATGGCAACTTGAGAGCAAGCCAGGAATACTTTACAAGTTGACATTAAGTACATAAGTGCTTATAAGCAGTATCCTGAAAAACAGGAAGCGAGCTTCCTATAATCTCAGTTGTCCTCAACACTCTCTGCATGGACTTTCTATCTGAGGCTCTGCTGCCACTAAACCAAACGGTGATGCAGTTTGTTCAAATGCTGTCAATCGTGCCTCTGTAAAAAGTGGCCAGGACAGAAGGAGAGAGATGTGCTCTCCTCATCCGACGCAGGAAATGCAGGCTCCGGTTTGCAAATGCTTCACTAAGGATGATGTGTGAGGAGACCAGTTCAGATTGCTACGTAGGATTTGGTTAACAACTCTTAATGCCTTTTTGGCTATGGAGTTACAGTGGGCTCTAGCACTTAGATCATTAGAGATGAGTACTCCAAGATCCTTGACAGAGTTTGGATCATCAACAAGGTCTTGACTATTCAGCTTGTATTTTATTTTCTGAATTTTTGCCAATATGTAAGACAGAGCATTTATTTGTTGAGATTTGAAGTTGCCATTTGCTTGACCATTCTGATACATAGTCGAGGTCTTTTTGAAGGGTTTTCTTTTTGAACAGTTCATTCACAGTTCTACCATCTCAGCCGCTCCATCAGGTTTCACAATCACGACCTTTCTTCCTTCCAGCGTTGGATTGCTGTCACTGTCGTATACAAGAATTACTACCCACCTGCCTTCAATCGAGGACCTGTATACTGCATGAGTCAAAAAGAGGGCTGTGAAAATATTTGATTGTTGATTGTACCCTATGACTATCATTAAGTGTTGTACGTTATGATTCTTGATTCTTAACAATTGTATCTTTTCTCAGAGTATTCTGAGAGTATTTACACCAAGACAAATTCCTTGTGTGTCCAATCACACTTGGCCAATAAAGTATTCTATTCTATTCTATTCTATTCTATTCTATTCTATTCTGTTCTGTTCTGTTCTGTTCTGTTCTGTTCTGTTCTGTTCTATTCTATTCTATTCTATGAAGAAAATACCATGCAGGTTTTCCAGACTTTTGTCCATCAGTCCTAACAAAAACGCTCTGGTTTATATATTGATCTTCCAAGTTTTTTGAATTCATGTATGTATTTCAGTACAATAATTTTTAATTTTTTGTAAGTCCACCAAAGGCAGTAAAAATGGTACTGACATTTTCAACATACCCTGCAAACGTTGTCCTCCTAACCTGGATGCCCCATCAATAAGGCCTCCATCCGTATATTTGTGGTCCTTACAGGTGAAAGAAAACTGCCGATTAGAAATGGAATTGGTTTCAAGTCGGTGGGTTTTCATTTTGTTTTGCCAAGGAAAAAAAGTGTGAGTGGGAAATAGAGAAACAGTTCATTCACAGAGGCAAAGAGCCCGTCTCCTATTGAATATGTCAGAAATTTTATAGAACGGGGCTTTCAGTCCTTTCTCTTCTTAAGAAGATTGGGAGAGTCCCGGTTTTCCATCCAAAGGAGGTGAAATGCAGCGCCAATTAATCTTTGGCTGCCTTCCAGATAGATTCAGCTTTAAGTAGCAAAGACAGAAACTCTTTTTTATTAGTTCAAAATTCTTGAGTGGAGGCTGTGAAAAGCTGAGCGTGGATCTCCTGTCCCCTTTGCCTCTTGTATCTCCTCCTCCTCCTCCTCCTCCTCTCCAGGGTCTCAGGTGGGTTTGCCCTACCAAACCCGAAGCGGCCTCCTCAGTCACCCTCCCCAACATCTCCTGCACTGCACACACATCCTCTCCCGGCTCAAATCTGCACACGCATCCTCTCCCCCCTCCCCCCCCCGCCACCACTTTCTGGGAGTCTCTACTACAAATGCGCAGCACAAGGCATTTCCTGTCATTGTCCATTGATTCACCACCCAACATTTCTTTCTTGCTGGCCTTCCTTTGCTACAGCAGCACCTGGAAGAAGTTCAGTCTTCGCTCAGTGGCAAATGGGGGAGATCTGGAAGTTAAGCTGAGTCCTTCATCCTCTGCACCACTTCTCCTGTGACGCTCTCCTAATATT
The DNA here is from genome assembly GCF_900518735.1 of Pseudonaja textilis. Next base: position 11,382,950 of record NW_020769328.1, on the reverse strand, counting down.
CTCCTCGGCTAGCCCCCCCACCCCAGCCTGTCTGTCTGTCTGTCTGCTGGGAACCCCAGTCACCCACTTGCATATAGAAGGCTTAGCTCATCCCTCTGACTTTCTTTCAATAAGAGGTTCTATAAATGAATAAGTATTAGGGCAAAAGACTCATCGAGTGAAGCCTCCACCCTAGAAATTGGGAGGCGGTGATTCTAGTCTGGCTCTAGGCATGAAAGGCAGCTGGGTGACTTTGGACAATTTGCTCTCAGCCAGCTGGCACCTCACAGAGTTGTTGTCTGGGGAAAACAGTGCCAGGAAGGAGTATTAAGTATGGTCACCATTTTGAGTTACTTATAAAAACAATTAAAGCCGGTGTAAATGAATACATAAAATCTGAAAAGAAGCTATGAATGCCACTGAATGGGAAATGTCCCCTCCTCCTCCTCCTCCTCCTCCTCTTCTTGAAGTGACTTATTCAGATGTGAACACCTGGGTGGGTTTGTTCCTCAAAGTTGTTCCACAAAGTGACAGGCAGGCTAAAGCCACAGCACTAACTAAACTTTTGGTGCCTAAACTCTCAGGGGCTACGTCCTGGGTCCCAATGGTTATAGGGACAGGGACTCAGGTCCGCCATTCCGGCAAGAAGAATAGTTTAAATTCATTGGTCCACCATTCCAGTGGAAGAATGGTTGAATGTCATTGGTTGAGCCGTCCGACAGCTCCCTTTAAAAAGGTGAGCTGTTGGACAGGCAAGTCGCTGGGTTGTACCAATTTACTCAATAAAGAGCTGGTTTCAATGCCCTGTCTCTTCAATCTTCCCCAATTTAAACAAAAGTGATGAAATTATTTGAGATGAAATTGAAGTGAAGGATTGCTGGACGGATTTCATAGTATGTAATACATCAAAGAGTGGCGCTGAAATGAACAGCATTCGTGTCCAAGAGAGCCTGGCTGAAAAGGAAGTCAAATTGCAGCTGGAGAGCTGAAACTATGGAGCTGCTACGAGTGCCTGGGATGAACATGAAACATGGTAAAGTACAGATAGGCTTGGCTGATGGAAGATTGTATGACTTGTCTAACAGGTGTAAGATTGACATCTCTGCTGACGGCTCACGATCTCAGCTACCACCTGGGGCTTTGCTTGGGCTTTGCTGCTATGCAGTGACAGACTGTCATGAACCGTGGGGGAGGAGAAATGAAGGGGGTCCTGCTTTGGGAAATGAAAATAAGTGCTGTGTCTCCTTGAGATGCTGCCTCAAGGTCACTCGGATGGAAGAAGACATAAACTGCTTCAACTCCTTCCCTCAAAACGACACTGTAGAGCCCTGCACACCAGAACAACTTAGACACAAGGGGAGGTTTTTCCCCAACGCCATCACTCTGCTAAACAAATAATTCCCTCAACACTGTCCAACTATTTACCTAATCTGAATTACTATTACTATTAATCCTCCCTCCCTTCCTTTCACCCATCCCCTCCCACTTGTGACTGCATGACTGTAACTTGGTTGTATCCTTGTATCCTTATGATTTATATTGACCTTTTCCTTGTACGATTGAATTGCTTATTTGTATCATTAAGTGTTGTACCTGATGATTCTTGACGAGTGTATCTTTTCTTTTGATGTACACTGAGACCATATGCACCAAGACAAATTCCTTGTGTGTCTAACCACACTTGGCCAATAAAGAATTCATTCATTCATCTGAATTCCTGCATTTTCCCCCCTCCACACTAAAACTCACACCCTGCCCCACTTAGTGACTCCCCGGTCACATTAGCCAATCAACCTCCCGTCTCAGCTGCTGCCAAATTCTAGTCCCTCCCCTCCAGGTGCCGGCCGCTTGTCCTTGATCTCTGGTGAAAGAATGTTGCTGTATCTATACTCCCTTTGCTTCTCTCCCGTTCCCACAGCTTACCCATCCTCTCACTATGGTAGTTCGGAATCTGAGTCAAGATGGATCCAGGGCTGACACTTACCACCCTTCTTAAGTGAATGGTTGTTAAGTGAACCTGGCTGCCCAACGGACTTTGCTTGTCGGGAGGTCGCAAAACAAGACCACGTGGCCCCCGGGACACAGCAACCGTCATAAATAGGAGTCGGTTGCCAAGAGCCTGCATTTTGATCACGTGACCATGGGGATTCTGCAGCGCTTGTGACTCACTTTTTTTCAACGCTATTGTAACCTTGAACTGCCAGTAAGTCAAATGTTGTATGTCGAGGACTTCCCGTATGCCTTTCCTTTTTCTTCACCTCTCTTTGCGTAGCGCTGCATTCCCCAAAAGAGAGCAGCTCAAAGAGTATTTCTGGGTCTTGGATGAGCTGCAAAAGAGGCTGCAAAACTCCAGGCCAGGCCGAGATCCCCTGGCCAACTCAGCTGCCTTGACCCAGCTGCCTTTCAGCCCTGCCAGGACTGGTCCACCAAGGGGGCTTTGACCTCCCCAAAGTCTTTGCTTTTCTTCCTTCTAGAGTGTTCTGCAGTGTCTTACCCAGAAGGGTGAACGTCAAACTTTCTGACCTCTGACCTGTGGGCTTGTGCTCCTTTAGAAGAGGGGGACAGCAGCTTGTTTAGATATCTCTTTCTCCCATTTGGGTCCCAGTTGCTCCTTGGCAAGGCCTTCCGCCAAGCACAGAGCTACTTTTCAGGCTCTGCAGTTTTTCTCCTGAATCCTCCCCAACCTCACAGGGTAAAAATGCAGCCAAGCGGTGCCAGAGCCCAGGGCAGGAAATGCAGCTTCCTTGCCCTTGGAAAAATCTCAATCCCAGGAAAAGTGGAGGCTCCTTGTATCCTCCAAAGGAGTCAAAGTGTATGCAAAACTGACGATGCAGAGCGGGTCCCCTCAGCCCTTCCCATTGATGAGCTCAGGGGCGGAAGCAGAGGGAGGATTCGGGAAATGTCTTTCCGCTAAAAGTATGCACTATGAGGACCCTCCCCATCCACCCTCCCCACCTACCCCCACACACACACCCAGAAATGCAAAAGGAACCGAGTAACCCTTTGCTTAGCCAAGACCAGCTCTTCAAGAACCAAGAAAAGATTGGAGCCACTTACTCTTGGTGCTTGCAACCTTCACCACCTGAAGAAGAGTGGAAGAGCCCAAATGGGGATCGACCCCACCCAGCCTACACCTGTGGGGGTGTTTGTATCCCAGAGCACAGCCCCTGGGAAGCCTACAATAGAGACGAGCAAATGTCTCTTTTGCAAACACACCAAGTCTGATTTTTCTCCATACTTTATGCAAATCTGTCACGTTCACTTTATTGGATGTCTTTTTAAGAGCCCTGGGCGTGAAGAGGCTTCTTTCACCGTTTCTAAGTGTTGGGTCTTCATGTTGTCACTGCGTCTTCTCTCTGGGTTGCTGCTTCGGAGCCCAGCGTCACTTCTGGCTGCTTCTCAGTTTCCCTCTTAGGGGGAAACAAACCTTGCCATACAAAGAGTGGGTGATGAAGTGGGAGGAATCCTTGACAACATGCCTGAAGACTCCCCCGTTGTCCTTCATCTCATCACCTGTCAGCCAGGACACAGACGTATTAGTCTTCTGGGAAACCAGCATTGTTGGGTCAAATGTCTGTCTGTCTGTCTGTCACCTATGCCTTTTTCTACATCTCACTCTGCCGATTTGGATTTCTTGGATTATGCACACCCTAAACCCCCAGCCTACAAGAGAGTGTTTGGTAGCTGTTTCTCATACTGGTTGGTGATCTTTGCAGGGAGGACAAATGGGAGCTCTGGAATCCAGAGACGCCTGGGTTTGCAGGGGACAGATTAATTCCTGTATATTCCTTTTTTTTATTTATTTGAAATGAATAGACCGCTTGTTGAATAAATATTTTCAAAAGAATTTGCTGAAAAATAATACGTAATAAAATAAAAATGATATAATCCAGAGCTATTGGCATAACTGGCAACAAGCAAGGCCAGAGACTTACGATGTTGCCAAGCTTTCCTCTTAATTTATGGAGAGAGAAATTCTACAGACAGTTTCTCCCAATTCCTTGAAAAGAAGAAATGCTTGAAGAATGTCACTGAAGGGCTTTCCCTCTTAGCACTGAGGATGGGAGCAGGCCAGAAAAGGGCCAGAGAGAGAATTTCTAGTAAAGTCCACTCTTGCATTTAAAGAGACCAAGCCGAGGTCTCTTTAACCACTTCAACCACTTCTTCTTCAACCACTTCTTCTTCAACCACTGGAGGAGTGGTTGTTTCCTGATCTGCACCCTTAGTGTAAGGAGTAAGGAAGATGACTTTGACAGAGAAATGCAGAACCTACTGCCTGGGCAAAGGGGGCTGAAGCATTTGTTAAGTCCAGAAGGCACAGATAACACTTGGAGGTGGCTCAGGCAGATGCCATCTTAATTCAGTGAAGTAGAAGAAGAAGCAGGGGATACACAATCACACTTATAGGATTCTGTTATTACAACAACCACTGCTGTGTCCCCACTACACGTTACTCTGTGTGCAACTCGACATGCAGCGAAACCTGCCTATCCTCCATAAACCAGACGGTGTGTGTAGATGTGGATGCTTTATTAAAGAATAGGATGTGGTGAAACTGGGGGAAAAAGGAATACATACAATGAGAACCAAATACAGGATAGGCAGTATTGAGTTGCTGCTGAAGATACAGGATAGGCAGTATTGAGTTGCTGCTGAATATAACAATTAATAAATACAGGTGATCTAAATCTCACCCGCGGTGCTGTGTGTGTGTGTGTGTGTGGAATGTGAGTTTGGATAAATATGTGCCACAGAGTAGGCTGGATTCTTCCTGGTGCTTCTGCCTCAGTAAGCAAGTAAGCCTAGTCAAGAAAAACATCCCACCTTTTACATTTCACCAACTCAAACCTCCAGCACTCTTCCCCCCAAGAAGCCCAATTAATCTTCCCTCCCCCCCTTTCTATGGCAGCCAGAAAGACAAGCAGAAGAACGATTCTTGGAGGCTGACATTCGGCCCTCCTGCCCAAGAGGCATTAGCCCTCGAAAGAAAAAGAAGAAAACAACAGGAAATAGAAAGTTCAAAGGCAATGTTAGATACATAAAAGAAACTAGGGTTTGTCAGGATATTTTGAACGAAATGCATGCATGAGCCTAGGAGCTCTGACATCACGTTTATTCACCAATTCTGGCTGAGAAGGTAGGAAATGCTTCCAAATGACCAATATTGGAGTCATCCTCTTTGTTTCCTGGAATCTAAAATTTCAACTGTTACAACCTCCGCAAAAGACAGTAGATCAGACCAATCAGCCTCACCTGACACTGCCCAAGCAGGAAGACCCTACACACCATTTCTGACAGGTGGCAGGTCCAGTCTCTTCTTGAAAGCCTCCAGGGATGAAGCTCCCACAACTTCTGAAGGCAACTTCTGCTCCACGGGTTGATTGTTCTCACTGTCAGGAAATTCCTCCTTATTTCTAGGCTGAATCTCTCCTTGATCAGTTTTCATCCATTATTCCTTGTCTGGACTTCAAGCGCCTTGGAAAATAGGTTGGCCCTCTCTCCTCCTCCTCTCTGTGGCGGCCGTTCAGGTATTGGACCACAGCTATCATTTCTCTGCTTCACTTCAGCAATAACGGGGCCACTGGAATGCCAAAGCCAAGAAATCCCTTTTCAGAAGTGGGCAAAGTCTTTCCAATCAGAATACTTACCAAACTTAGCAGGGCCAGGCCACCTCCCTCCACTTATGAATCTCAGCAGGGGACAGCAGAAATATCAACGGTGCCCTTGCTGAATATGAAGTCTCTGGATTTTTTAAAAAAGTAATATTTGAGTTTTGAACCATGGTATGAATCATCCTTGCAGTCATGTCAATTTAGCATGTCCATTTAGCATAAGTATTTTACATAAATACTAAACCTCTTAGAATCCTGAAGGAAATAGAGTTCCTCTCCTGAAGAAAAAAAAACAAACCATCAGTTAAATAGATCATTTCCCCTCTATATTTCCTCCAAGATCTGATAAAGACAGAAAAAAAACTAGGATGGAGACGTTCTGGCTTGGCTGGAGTTTGTATGAAAAGAATCTTGGAATTGGCGTCACTGGGGTGACTTCAGCAGGATTCTCAGCCTCATCAGCCTTAAAGACGTGCGGATTTCAACTCCCAGAATCCCCCAGCCAGATGTGGCTGCAAGCAAGCAGAAAATTGGGATTTGACAAAAAGGGAAATTTCACAGATTCGACTTGGGGTCCAGTTCTACATGGCACCCTTAGAGAAAGATTCAGATCAACTGGAATGGATCCAGAGAAGGGCACCAAGGGCGATAGGCGGCTGGGAGCTAATCTGGTTACGCTTAGCCTTAAGGCAGCACCACACAATCGACACAAATGATTTTCATTCATTGCTGATGCCACTGATTCTCTGTGTCATTCGCCTAATGGCTGATGTCCGTTGTTCCCCTATGGAAGCCATGAATTGTAGGAGGGTAGCAGGGCCATGCTGGCTAGGAATGCGCAGCCATTGGGGAAGACAGCGTTCCAGAGACATTCCTGCCTTTGCTTGGACGCATCCGGTGGAAAGAGGCCCTCCCACCCACCCAATTCCTCTAAGTGGAAGAGGAGGGCTGGGCAGGGCTGAGCCCTGAGCTTTAGAGACCGCTTTCAAATATTTATCTTTTTAGTAAAAGAAAAATACTCAATTCAAATAGCCTTCACAGGTAATACTAATATACAGAACTCATGTTTGAATTTTTGCACAGATGGAAAATGTTATTTTTATGATGTACTGCCAATAATTACTTAGCAGCTCTGGAATTCCAAAACCCTCCCATGTTAACTCCTTCTTGTCCGTCCATCCATCCATCTATCCATCCATCCATCCATCCATCTGGGAAAGAATTAAAGCCTTCATTCTGCTCTGGGCAGAGATGCACCTCCCAAGGTTGAATGCAGGGCATTTCTCAGCTTTTCTTAGCGGAGCTGGAAAGCAGGTTAGTGGGATGGGGAGGGAATGGGGATTTTGCAGTATATCCTTCCCCTGCCACACCCACCAAGCCATGCCCACAGAACCGACATTAAAAAAAAATTTGAATCCCACCACTGGAATATGTCCTCAGTAGTTTACAAGCTCCTGTAATAGAAGTTCATTAAGCAGATTTTTTTTTAAAAAAGCTTTAATTACAAGGGATTTATTGAAGTGTTTATGAACCTGTAACTGTCTGGAATAAATTCTGCTCTAAAAGCTTTTAAAGACAGCATGTAATAAAAAAATTAGCTCAGTTAAACAAATGAGCAGATCACTGGAATATTACGCAAGCTCCCTCTTTATTCAGATCTCAGGGCTGAAATGATCTCTCTCTGTTTATTGCAAGATTGAATGTGTGGAATGTGGGGGAAGAGAGGGGAGATCACACCTGGGATCATTTCACGTTTATGCCCTAGTTTTAGCAGTCACGTAACAGGGCCAAACAGGACTCTGCTTGCTGCTGAATTCTTAACCAGTTGCCCACTTTTTCTTCCCTTCTTCTCTGAGGAGACCACAGATACGGAATATGATAACAAAGAGGAACAAGATGTCCACCCAGAAGGGTGTTCCTCATGGCAGGAGATTAAACGAAATGGACGAGTTTTACCTGTGTAGCGGTGGCTCTCACACTTCAACTTATTTTATCCTGCCCCCACCCACCCCCAGCCGACCTTGACGCTTCTGCCATCAAATAACTGGGGTGTTGATAGGATGCGGGCAGCTGGGAGTTCAGGCACTGGTGTGCTAGAAACTCATCTCCTAGTTGGCCTCCCAATAGGTGACCTGTGGACACAGGTTGATGGTGGGAAAGGTGTCCTTTTTTTTGATCTCCTGCCATGAGCGCCCTTTCTGGTGGACATCTTGTTCCTCTTTGGTCTCCTAAGAAAAGAAGGGAAGACTTTCCCACTCCACAGCTGATTCAGAAATCAGAAGCCAGTAGACTAGTTTGGTGACAAGTAAGGAATGGTCTGCCCCTCTTCAAGAAGTCGCTGTGAGCCCCCCGGACCAGTTCTGGACTAGTCTCAATTCATCTCTCACCTTCTTCGCTGAAGGTGGTCGAGAAGAGGGATGCGGAGAACTCTGGAAGAAGTAGAATATCTGCTCCCCTTTCAGTTGGGTTTCCCGTCTGGGATGGGACTGAAAACGGGTGGTCGCCCTTGTGGAGGAACTGTAGCAGAAGCAGGGAGGGAATGGGATATTCACGGGCTTCAGTTGGCCTAATGCATTATAAACAGTGTATTCCTGGGTTTCAGAGACCGAATTCAAGGTTATCTTTAAAAGCCACGGGGAAATGGCCTTTCCTCTGAAGGACCCTGACTCCAGTTGCCTCTGCCTGCCTTATTAGGACTGGCAGGGGGGAAACTTTGGGTCTCCTTAATTAAACAAGGCCTTTTTGTTCATAGTGCCCGTCTCTGAGATCAGGTTGGCCTGAACCCTGCCAGCCTTCTGGAAACGCTGAGGACCTGGCTGTCTGCCCAGACCTGGGAGGGTCAGGGGGACATTGGGGAAGCAGAGTAGGTGGGGCCTTTACTTTTCACGTGCGGCTGCCATTTCCTTTCTCAATTGTTTGTCATCAGCTGCATTTTTTTTAATGGTTTTACATTATGGCTTCTGTTTAAAATTGGTCGCCACCCAGAGTCGCTGTGGGGATCTGAGGGGTCCCATGAGTTTAAGAACATAAATAAATAAACGTCGGGTGGAGATTTGCACCCACGTGAGGGGCCTGTTTGCTCTCGGACCCTTTTTCTAATATTTCTTTAGGTTGTGTTTCTGAATTTCATGCTGTTGGAAGAAATATCCTTCTGGGTTCAGTCCCAAGTGGGGGAAAAAGACACTGGAAACATGGAGGCTGTTTGGAAGGTTTAATGGTGGAGAGGACCACGTGGCCTGGAGCTCCAGCGTGAAAAGGAAGGATGGTCACATGCTTCAAGGTGAAGGAAGAGATCAAGAAAGGCCAGCCAAGATGCTGAGAGACCCTTATATACCCTCTCTTGGGCCCCACCTTAGCGTTCCCTGTTCCTGTGCAAAAAATGTATCCCATTGGCTGTCAGACTTCCAGGGGCGGGTGGTGGTGGTGGTCTTAGCTAACTTTGTAGGCTGTCCTGAGTTCCAGGCTTGGTTGAGCCTTGCTGGATGATGATGCACTGAAAGGGCTTTGGGGCAATTGCTCTACCTTTACCTGGAGATCTTTGTTATGTGAAGTATTCTGGTCCAGGCCTTAATGGCCCACCCATTAACAAAGGCGGGGGTGGGCTTCGGCTTCTGAGGTGTTTCTGCTCTTTTTAGGGGGGAAACATTCTGCCTTTTTAAATATTTCCCACGATATTTCATTTTTCTAGGAGAGGAGGGGTGGGTGCTAACTTCCTACAATGTCAAAGTTCGAAGAGGAGGAAAGAAGATTGCATAGTGAAATCCAAGGCATTGACACACACCCTTGTTGAGGTCCCCATGAACGGGAAAGCGACTGAGGTTTGCTTCTCCCTCACGTGACACTTCGACCGTTTTTACCGAACGGAAGGGGCACTTGCGGTGCGCAGAGCATGTTCTCCCCATGATCCTTCCTGGATGGCTTTGGGCCCAGGATGCTTCCCTGGCATTTCCGCTTCCTTAAGAGCCAGGTCTGATCCACAAGCGTCGTCCAAGGAGAGACGTTGGCATCCACAGAATGGCACCTGAAGGAGCCGGGATAGGGAAACAATGGAAGGTGGGAAGACCTTGGCCAAATCCCAGCTCAAACCGAAGTGTTGGAATCATCGGATCTTAGGACTGGAAGAGGCCTTGAAGAGGACTTCTAGTCTGACTCCCTGCCCAAAGGAAGGAGACCCTATTCTGTCCTGGACCAATGGTTGTCCAGTCTCTTCCTAACAACCTCCAGTGTTGGAGTCCTCACAACTCGAGAGGCAAACTGTCCCATGGATTAATTGTTCTCACTGTCAGGAAATTCCTCCTGATTTCCAGGTTGAATCTCCCTCTGACGAGCTTCCACCCATGACTTCCTGTCCTGCTCTCGGATACTTTGGAGAATAAATCAATGCCCTCTTGCTTGCAACAGCCCTTCAAGGATCCTGTGACCCCTAATTCTGCCCCTGCTGCCTTAGGAAGACTCCCGCCCCCCCCACGATCAATTTGGGAGGGCAAGCCTTCTCCAGATCCTCAGAACATTTCCTCTTCTGTGCAAATGGGAGCTGTACCATTGCATTTATGGTTGAACCATGAGCAGAATCTCAGGAGGCCTCTGCCATGCAGCACCGTGGTTTCCCCAAGGAACTTCACCCTACTTCCTTCTTTTTGCCTCTTTTGTGACTGAACATCCTAGAGCTTATTTCTCAACCTTGGCAGTTTAAGATATATAAGACCAACTTCCAGAATCCCTTGGCCAGCATCTTAAAAGTTGTCAAGATTGAGAAATGCTGTGCTAGAGGACACAGAGAGGATGCATCCACACCCCTTCCTCAACCCGGGGCCAATATAGATTTCTCCTCCCATGGGGTCACCTCTCTGGGCCAGTCTGATGCCGAGTCAGGTTCAAGTAAGCCAGAGCAAGAAAGGCAGAAAGCGGAAGAAGCCCCACCAGCTCAGCATTCGGTGTCATGTGGAGATAGAGACGGAAGGAGGTTGATGGGCTGCAAGGCTGAAGTTGGCCAGCCATAGATGGAACATCCCCTTTTATAAAAGAATAACAGAGTAACAGAGTTGGGAGGGATCTTGAAGGTCTTCTAGTCCAACCCCTTGCACAAGCAGGAGACTCTATACCATTTCAGACAAATGTTGTCCAAAACCTCCAGTGATGGAGCCCCTATAACTTTGGAAGGCAAGCTATTCCACTGGTTCATTGTCTTCTCTGTCAGGAAATTTCTCCTTAGTTCTAGGTTGGATCTCTCCTTGCTTAATTTCCACCCATTGCCTCTTGTCTTGCTTTCTGGTGCTTTGGAGAATAGGTTGACCACGTGTAGCTAGGTGTTTGCGTTCCCATGACCACTTCTTCCTTGGCTGTTGAGCAGCACAGGACTTCCATGCTTGAAAATCTGGCTTTTCTTCAGGCCCTGGTCAGGTTGTCCTCTTTGGAACTGGTTCAAAATGGTTATTCGATGCCAATCTCCCCCCGCAGCTTCCCATGCTCCAGCATGGACACTTTTATGTCCTTTGAAATTGTTATTCTGTCATCTTAACCTTTCTCAACCACCCAGAGAATGTACGCGTGAGCAGCCAGAGAAACTGGATGTATAAGTAAATAACATTTATAAACCTCCTTGGCAACCAAAAAAACAACCTCCCAGAAAGTTTCTGGAAAGGAGAAAACCCTGGGGAGGTGGAGAGGCTTCTGCCCCCCTCAGTGCACCTGCCTTTTCTGTGACGCTTCCTCCACCACAACCTCTGCAACTATGTACAGGCATCGCACACAAACACAAATCTTCTGAGGCCACCATTTTGCTGGCTTTGTTTTAGAAACACAGTAGGAATACCGAAGGAAAGTTTTCAAAATAGTGGTGCTTTCTTTCTGTCTCAAAGATGGAAGCAGCAGGGGCCGGGGGAAGAGACGTGTTTATGAGGAAAAGCCCCATCTGCCTCAAACAGTCACTAAATGAACCATCAAGAATCAAGGATTACCTGGATTTGAATGTGTTACTAAGAGCAGAATTGGAACCCATGGTGGGGAAGAAAGGACCATGAGCACTGCTGCCCCTAAACACGTCTTAATTATCCCCTGTGGATTAACTTGACCCTGGGGAGACTTTCAATTAATTTACCTTTAAAACTTCATCACGAGCCTATTTGCAAGAGTGAAATTTTGGTCGGTCCGCATTTTATGTGATATATTGACAAGGATTAGTACATTCCTCTCAGTCCTAAAAAAAACAGCTCCAGAGTATAAATAATATAGCATAAATGTAGTATATACTATATATATTTATTATATTGATTGATTTTTTTTAGTAGTATGTATAAATTATACTATCCTAGCCTTCAGATTGGACTATTCACAAACGAAGTCTAGAACCTTGCAAAATTCCAAGTAAAGATATCCCTGAAACACGGTTCTACTTTTGTTGTTCTACCTCATTCTTTGGTGAATGCATTTGTCAGGGACCCAGGATGCCAGGTGCCAGAAAAACCACATTGCTCTGCCAGGTTTGGTATCCAAGGAAAAACAAAATAGTGGAGGGAGGTGTCAAGCCTGAAGCTGGCCTGACCAGAGCCATCTTGACAGCTTCAAGGTTGCCACACTGTGGCCGAGGGATAGGGAGGGGCGGATTGAGGTAGAGGCGACCTGGTAGCCAAAACAAAATGCTTTCTCTTGGGAACCAAGGAGATTCTCACACCTGGTCGGAGGAAGGCGGGGTGATGCCGCTGGGTTGCCAGACTGCACAGCGATTGGACTATGTGACTGATTGTTTTGGGAAAGTAGAAAAGCAAAAACCACGGAAGTTTTCAGAGTCGGTTTTCACCAGATCTGTGCCAACATGATACATCCAGTAAAGCTATTCTTTGAGGAATCTGCCTGCCTCGGAGTTTTGCTTGTCATGGATTTATGACTTGGAACCCTGACAGGAGTGGATCTATGTACTAGAATGCATGTGGTTCTCCCCGCCGCTCCCAGGTTTGGATCATCACCAAAGGGAGATGCGAACGTTGTCAAAAGGAAGCACCCCCTTCCTCAGATCCAGGGACAAATACATCTAATTCACTTTGGACTAGTCTTGCCTCCTCCTGCTTATAGTTCTCTTTGAGGGGACAGGTTCCGTTTTGGGCGATTTCATTATTTATAAAATTTGACAGGGAGGAGGGAGAATAACTGGGAGATCCCCTGAACAGGAGAAACAAGCGGGCCTAAGCAGTTTATTCCAATATTAAATAATATTTGTAGCTCAGGGTTGAATGGTGGGGTCCTTTGTGCTCTCTTACCTTAGCTGTTTGCTTGCAGACCCAACTAGGTAACGTCATCAGTGCCCTACTAATGTAACTTATTTGGGTAATGAAATGTCTGCAAGCAAACAGCCAAGTTCATAGAAAATATGCTGTTTCCCAGCATATTGTGGCTCCCAACAGCCTTTTCCCTGAAGCTCGGAGGACCCGAGCTGAGTTTGCATTCCAAGGATGGGCGGCTCTGAGAAGTGGAGGACAATATTGGAGAAGGACGGTATTTCAATGACGGCACCATGACTGTGGAATTCCCTTCCCACGGGGATCTGCTGGACTTTCCTTCTGTTATCTTTCACATGCTAATTAAAAAGCTTTTTTTCCCCACTGTATTTTAGTATATAATGTTATCTGGCTATCAGAGCGGTTGCTCCGTGTGTTGGTTCTTGCAGCTTTTCTTCAAACACTCCATATTGACGGAGAGCTATGCTATCTTGTTTATTGCAATGTTCACGGGCAACGCAATAATGCCCGGGGCAACAGAAGAATAGGGACTTCTGCATTTTATGCCTCCAATGTACAGAGATTCAGCACATCCCTCCCATTACACAGTGGAGTTCCTTTTACAAAATGTAACTGTCTGCTTGCAAAGACTCCCGTGGGAGAAGCCTGTATCCTCACTGATTGGATAATTATTTGGGGGGTGGGCTGGGTTGTGTGTGGAGGTGTGTGTCTGTGAAAAAGAATCTGACCTCCCTCTCCCTCGCCTAGTTCTTGGTCTCTAGGGTGTAGCACAGATAGAAACCCACCCCGTTACTCCTGAAGATCCCATTATCAATTTGCAAGCCGTGCTTCACACGCACGGCTGAAGGCGATGGGTTTTTAATGGGTTGGTCAACGGCAAAAACATCTTGAGGGGGGTGGGAATCAAAATCTTGCAGAGGGGCTCCCCTGAAACTGGGTTGGATGTTGAACAGCCGTGAAAATCTACAATTTATTCAGAAAAAGTGGCTAACAAATAGGTTGAGGGCAGGACACCGTAAATTTGTACAACTCCCCTCTCGCTGACAAATTCACCTGTCAGACGGTGAAAGAATCAGGGTTTGGCTATCCTGGACCTCATCAACAGGAAGGAATTGGTTGAAGAATTGACGCTGAGGGGAAATGATCCCGTCCTCCTTGAAACAGAGAGACCCACCGAAGGAGCCAGCTTGCAGCACATACACAGCAGAACTGTGATGGAAGGCAGGCTGGATCCAAGGACCCGATGGGGTAAAATCCTGAGGGAGAACAAGAGCCAGGAAAAACGGGAAACTGTACTGTACTGAAGACTGTACTGCACCCATCGCCTCTCCCCCAAGGGAAAAATGGGAGAGTTCTCTAAAATGCCGAAAAGAAAAAAAAAAGGGGATATATTCAGGAAATGGAAGGAGAAGCACAGGCTGTCGTGGGACAAACAGGAGAAGGGAGCACCTTTTGGGCTACCTTGATTTGTACACAATAAATATAAATCTAATAAACGCAGCATAAGTAAATAATACCTAGCTTATTATATGTATAGTAGCCAACAAATTGTAGATGTTAGAAATAAAAAAGAGAGAGAGGAAGAAATCCTACGGGGTTTCTGTGCCCTAGTATCCCGATGCAGACATTGGAATCATGCTCCCGTTTCTCTCCTAGTGGCCAGTTCTGCTTAGCGAATTGAAGTTTATCTTTGGCCAAAAGTTGGCAGGTTTGCCAGAGAAGGACAGAATTGCTTAGGAAAAACGACCGTCACACCCTATCCGTGCATCCTTTCCTCTTACCTGCCCTGGCTACCTGCTATGCAGAGACAGCCCTGGGGGGGTCCCCACCCCTGTGCCCCAATTCCTCCCTTTGTCAGCATGGTGAAAAGTTTCTATTAGAGGCTCCCAGTCCGTGAATTGCACCTTCCACATGGACCTTCTTGGAAATAAAGCTGAAAAGCTCTTCTATTTTAATTTCGGAGCGGGGTCATTTTTCCCTGGGAACCGTCCGATGGCAGAGAATGTTCCCAGGCTGGGCGGCCTTTGCTACCAATTATGGGAAAGTCGAGGAGCTGAAGCTGCCCTTCTGTCGGACGACGCAGCGTTGGGTTGCAGCAAACGCTGAGTGGCCGGTCTGCTCTGACTGCTGGCCCAGGATCCCCTGTGGCCTCTGGATTATCTGGGTTTCTTTCCCCCGGGAGACCTGGACCTTCGTGGCAGAGCAGCCAGGCTCAGGCAGAGCTTTTCTCTTTTTTGCCTGAAAGAAAAAGGGCTCGGATTACGCCACGGTGCCATTTCTCTTCTCTAACCCTAAAGCAGCTGCTCCCTCTGCTGCTCAGCTGGATGGTTGGGCTTTATTTCTCAACCCTCTGCGTGTCCTCTCACTTCTGAAACCCCAGAGAAACTCCTGCGGGCGCCTTCACCTTTGGGGAACTTATTTTATCCCCATCTGGTGGCACCTGGCCAGCCGGCTTTGGGCTCAGAAGCCATGTGGGATTAGACCTGGCTAACCAACTGCGAACAGAATACAACCAAGGAATTCGGGTCAAGTCCCCCATGCAGGACTTCAGACTGGCAGTGATAACCGCCATCTTTTCCCCTGCTCCTTCCTGGAGGTTGGACTGGGATGGAAAGTCCACCTCTGTCAAAGGGAAAGCCAAGCTGGGGCTAAGAGGGGCCTTGAGGGAAAGTCCTCCACGTCCTCTCTTACTATGCTTGGTGACCTTCTCTAAGGCCTCTGCCATATCAGACCTGCCTGGTCTGAACTCTCCACTGACTTATGGACTTCTTTGCTTCTTCGGTCAGATCAAAAGCAACCAAAAGTTAATTTTGGATAAAGAATTAACTGACTGCGTAGAATGTTGCATTTGAACTGCTGGCCTGTGTGTCACCAAGGGCCAAGCTTGACTCAAACGCTTCACCTTTATTGCAGATGAAATTAGAACAGGGACGACACTAAAATCTCTCTTGCACTAGAGCAAGGCTTTCCAGACTGGACAATGTTGAGACTTCTGGACTTCAACTCCCAGAATTCCTCAGCCAGCATTTAAACTGAGTTCAAATGCAACATTCTATGCAGCAGATCTAAGTAAGGGCAAAGAAGTCCATAAAGTCAGTGGAGAGTTCAGACCAAGTAGATTTAATATGGTGAAGATCTTTCAGAAGACAAGCTTAAAATCCAAAAAGATCTTGACGGACTCAAACACTGGGATCCCCATCTTAAGAAAATGAAATTCTACGTAGATAAAAGTACACTTTTATCTACATGGATGACACTTAGGAAAGAGAAAACAACTGTACAGGTATAAACTAGCTGAAACTTGGCTTAATGCTGGTAACTGCGAGAGGGATGTTGGAGTCCTAGTGGACAATCACTTAAATATGAGCCAACAGCACGCATCAGCAGCCAATGCAATTCTGGGCGGCATTAGCACTGGTTTGGTTCTGCAACCCAACAGGACAGACACAGACTTCAGAGGATAATCAGGACTGCAGCAAAAACAATTACTACCAACCTGCCTTCCATCAAGGACCTGTCTACTGCACGAGTCAAAAAGAAGATATCTACACACCCCTCACATCCCGGACATAAACTGTTTCAACTCCTTCCCTAAAAACGATACTATAGAACACTGCACATCAGAACAAATGGACACAAGGAGAGTTTTTTCCCGAATGCCATCACTCTGCTAAACAAATAATTCCCTCAACCTGTTCAACTATTACGAAGTCTGCACTACTATCACTATTAACCTTCTCATCACTCCTTATCACCCATCCCATCCCACTTGTGACTGTATGACTGTAACTTTGTCACTTGTATCCTTACGATTTATATTGACTGTTTCCTAGTATGATTTGATTGCTTATTGTACCCTATGACTATCATTAAGTGTTGTTCCTTATGATTCTCAACTCTTGACGAATGTATCTTTTCTTTTATGTACACCAAGAGTTTCTGCACAGAGACAAATTATTTGTGGGTACAGTCACACTTGGCCAATAAAGAATTCTATTCTGTTCTGTTCTGTTCTGTTCTATTCTATTCTATTCTATTCTATTCTATTCTATTCTATTCTATTCTATTCTATTCTATTCTATTCTATTCTATTCCTTATTCTATCCTATTCTATCCCATTCTATCCTATTCTATCCTGTTCTATTCTATTCTATTCTAGTCCTTATTCTATTCTAGTCCTTATTCTATTCTATTCTATTCCTTATTGTATTCCTTATTGTATTGTATTGTATTGTATTGTATTGTATTGTATTGTATTGTATTCTATTCTATTCTATTCTATTCTATTCTATTCTATTCTATTCTATTCTATTCTATTCTATTCTATTCTATTCTATTCTATTCTATTCTATTCTATTCTATTCTAACAAAGGGACAGAATCAAAATCACATTAAGTTGTACCACTGGTTTACAAAGCCTTAGTAAGACCACACTTGGAATCCTGCATTCAGTTCTGGTCACCACACAGAAGAAGGATGCCATGGCTCTAGAAAGAGCGCAAAGAAGAGCAACCAAAAGGATTGAGGGCCGGAGGCTGAAACAGGTGAAGAATGGTTGCAGAAACTGGGTATGTCTAGTGTAACGAAGAGAACAGGGGCGGAAGGGATGGACCCGACAGCACCGTTCCAGTATTTGAGGGGCTCCTACAAAGAAGAGGGCGGGGGGAGGTCAGCCTATTCTCCGTAGGCAAGGCAAGAAACCATAGATGGAAACTAACCAAGGAGAGAAGCAACGCAGAATTGAGGAGAAACGTCCGAACCGTGGGAGCATTCAACCCGTGGAAGGGCTTGCCACCGGAAGTGGCGTGTGCTCCATCCCTGGACAACTCTTTGTCTGGAATGCTATAGAGTCTTCTGCTTGAGCAGGGGGTTGGAGTAGAAGACCTCCAAGGCCCCAGTTCCAACTCTTGTCATTCTATCTTCTCTATTTTAAAGAGAGTAAGTCGAATTTCATGGCTGGCTGAGGATTTCTGGGAGCTTGAAGTCCACCCTCTTAAAGGTTTCCCAGAGGACGCCCGAGCTCCAAGCAATGGGTTGCTGTTAGCCTCCCTGGGCTTCCCTCCCCCCCTCCCTCCCTGCTCCAGCTGTGGCTCCCTTTCCACCGCAGCTGCTGGCAAGAGCCGGAGCAACGCCCTTGGCCACAGCGGATGAGAGCTGATGCAAAGCCCCAACTGCCAGTTTTTGAGCAAGCAGGTCCCCCGGTGGAGGCTGACACCCAGCGGTCAGTCACTTCCCCCTGGCAATGACTCGGCACTCAGCGGTGGTGGCGGCGGCAGTGTTGAAAGAGGGCCGGGTTGGCACAAGGCGGGGGGGCGGGGGGGCTGATAAGCAGCACATCTGCCATCCGTTCAGCCAGAAGCAGGCCAGGATTGGGAGTCTGCCTGCCAGAGATAACTAGGGACTTTGCAGGGAGGGAGCGACAAACCTTCTGGGGATCCCAGGAAGCCTCCAGAGGACCCCCCCCCAGCTCCCCCTGTGCTCCCCTGTGCTCGAGGAAACGGAGTGGAGCCGCCCCCTGCCCCTCTCCCCCCCCCCTGCACTCCTGCTAAATGCCGGGGGTCCTTGCCTTCCCACCCTTCACCTGCCAAAGGCTGGGGGTCCTTGCCTTCCCACCCTTCACCGAGTAGCCCTTCAAAGGTGCCGGGGCTGAAGAGAGGGACCGATGCCCGCAGCAGCCTCCCTGTGGTCCCCTGGTCAAAATCCAGACCCTCCCTTGGCCACTGGCCCTATTGGTGACAGTCGCCCCGTCCCGGGGTCCCCCCTTGGCCCCCTTCTGACGAGCAAAGTCAATGCATAAAGTCACATTCACTTAACGCCCATCTTACTCGCTTAACACCTGTGGCAGTAAGGGTTGTAAAAATGGGGCAAACCTCACTTAACAACTGTCTTGCTTAGCAACAGAACTGTTGGGCTCCGCGGTGGACCTCCGCGGTCATGCTGTGGCTTCACGTCAAGTCCCGCAGGCAGGCAGGCAGGCAGGCAGGGTGGGGAGGGGCGGGGGCGGCTCTGCCCAGCTGCCCAGGGACCCTTTGAGAAGGCCGAGGTTGGCAGGCCACGGGTCTCGGGGCTCAGCAGAATGGCCCCTCGGCCGCCACCCTCCTCCGGAGAGGTTCAGGGCAGGACCCATCCTGCGCTCCAGGGTGAACGCAGACCCTCGGCTGCAAGCAGAGAAGGGGCCTGTTTGCAAGCATGGCTGTGTTGCCGGCGTTTTCAAGAAGGAGAGACCTACAGGTTCACCTAAACCGTGAAGCGATTTAGGCAGGTGCCTGAGAGAAAAGCACCTCGAAGGGACGGCAAGTCGCGTCACACTTTTCTCGCCTCCTCTGCTAGGAGCAAGAATTCTGTGGGGTCTGCAAAAATGGAGCGTTTCCTGCTTGCTCAGAAAATCCTCCCATAGTGAGATCCCCAAACCCCAAAAACTTTAACCTTAGACTGTTTAGTATTGACCTCACCCCTTTCCTAAGAGGTCTGTAGGAGGCATGCATAAGCGCACCAACGTGCCTACCGTCCCTGTCCTATTGTTTCTTTTATTTTTCTTCTATGTACCCATTTCATGTATTCATAACTATGCATACACTTATACCTATTATCTTGTAAGTGGATGACAAATCAAATAAATAAATAAAAATAAAAATAAATCCCTCGACCTCTGCCAGAACGTGTCTTCATCAGTGACAAACCAACACGATATTTTCCTTTCGTTATCAGCTCTTCTTCAATTTGATAAAAGATCGTTTTCTTTCCATGGTTGCAATTGTTGCAGACGGAAGTGGTGTTTTCAGTTTGGAATGGCAATTCTGCCGGGCGATTTCTTCCCGTCGTCCATGTTCCCTTGAACTGTACTTGAGCCTCTCTTGATCCCAACATTTGCTTAAGCCCTGTCCTTTGTGACACCCCCCCTCAAGCACTGGAAGACCGCTATCATGTCACTCCTAGTCCTTCTCTTCTTTGGACTAGTCACTTTCCACAGCCCTTCATTGTACATTTTAGCCTCCAGACCCGCTAATCATCCTGGTTGCTCTTCTCTGTACTCTTTCCAGAGTCTCAACCTCTTTTTGTTTTGTTTTGTGGTGACCAGAAATGAACGCAGCTCTGCTAATCAAGCTAAGCTGTATTCAAAAATACTCCCACCCAGAGAAACCTGAAAGAAAAAAATCAAGCACCCCGAAAATAAACTAAGCAACATTAAGACTTGAAGGTGAAATCACTTTGGAGAATATCAAGGCAGTTTTTGAAAATATTTGTAACAATTATCTTAGAGTCAGACTGATGCAATTTTATAGAAATGGGCCTCCCTGCGCACTGGGGAAGTTTGTTTCTGTTCTCCTTTTTGAAGGATTGCAGTTTACACAGCCAGAAAGCTATGTGTTGCCTTGCATTATTAGCAAAAATATTGTCCAGAAAACATGATATGGAGAAAATCTGTAAGCTGTGAAGGCTGCAGTACAGGCACCCCTGATTTCTTTCAGTTATGCCCAGAAAATAAGGGGTTGGTTTTCAGCAGTGCCAAGAGAGAGATCCTTAGATTTTTATACTCTCTCCTGCCACTGCCACCTTCTTAGATCTTTTACAGTGGGGGTCTTTGAGGGTGGTGGGGTCTCCCAGGGACAAACTGGACATTTATAATTCTATTTCTTCCATATTGTCAAACAAGGTTTTACCGATGCCGGCAGTTTGTCTTTTCTACTGCAGAGTTTTTGGGTGGAAGGGCTCATCCAAGCCTTTAAATAGCAGTCAAAATATCAGCTGCAGTGGTTTTAATTGTATTCCTGAAAGTTATGCCATTCTGGGTCATTAACAGTTAGAAAAAGATGCCGACATTCTACTTTTTAAAAATGGAAATAATATTAAAATAAAAACATAAAGGATCTGTATTTTCCAAACATAGAAATTATATGAACCTTTTAGAAATATATCTTGACCTGGAAGTTAACTAAAAAAAAAATTTGCCAGGACCATAATACCACAAGAACCATTTCAGACAACAATTTCCAGCAAAAATGACTTTCAAAAACATTCCACAGGTATCTTACAATAAGGAACTCTTTACGAATCTTTACCCCCGGTGTGCAATTGTATAATGTGAAGGACAGATAAGGTTATGGGGTTTTTTGGTTGTTCAGAATGCATTTTGTGAGAAGTGAGCTGGAGGGAAGGGGGGGTGTCAGCTATTTTGGTGAAGGAAAAGCCAAATACAAACTCCACACAGAGTGGGGCTGCAGTTGTGAAGGGAATGTATTTATTAAATTTGTCATGCCACCCATCTCACTATCGAAGCAAGAATACAAAAATATTAAAAACATTAAAATTGCATGTTAGGAATTAGGAACCAAGTCCATCCATCCATCCATTCATTCATAACATTTATTGGCCAGCTGTGTGATCACCTGGGAACTCGGGGCAGCTTGCAATCATGAATGGTAGGGAAGTGAGGGTCTTCTTTCTTGCCCCTCAGCCACCTCCATCTTGGAACTGCCGCCATCTACCAATCAGCAGAGCCAAGTTTTGAGGGTCTCTTGGAAGGCCAAGAGGTTGGGGGCAGCTCTCATCTCCAAGACCAAGGATGTCCCCAGAGGGCATTCTTCTGCTGGACCGCCCAAAGTTCCCAGAGATAGGGAACATTTCCCCTGCCCCACCTGTGCTTCAGGTAAATTCCCAGTCGTTGGTTTTAGCATTTACAAGCATTCCGGAATATTTATTTTTAAATTTCATTCTTTGATTTATGTCAGTCAGGAAATCAAAGTAGGGGGTCTCTAGTAGGAAACGGATCGGTCATAAGGAGGAGAGAGGCAAGGACAAAAAATAAATAAAGTTGGGATCACAGAGAGAGCAAGGAGACACAGACAGACACGGACCTTGGTAGGGGTAGGAGGCACAGAAGAGCAGAAACGTTGGAGAACAACGTTTAAGAAAAAAGGAAAAGGTCGACTTGTCCTAACTGAGTGCAGCTAAGGAAAACTTAAGGAACTTTGTTTCTTAAGTTCAAGCAAGGAGGGGAACCATTCATAATAAGGAGGGAGGGTGTCAGCCCCTCAAAGCAGACCAGAACAGGGTGCCATAATTAGGAACCTTAGTACTATTTTTATTCTAAGAAGAACAGACTCTTAAAAGTCCGAGTGGGTTTCCCTTTCTCCCTTTGTCCCCCAGGGACACTGTCTCAGATTACAGCCCTGGCTCAGGCTCTTGGTTGTGGGTCTTCCTCCTGTAACTCAAGGTCATTTAGTCTGCCCATGATGGGGACACAGATAATCAGATTTGGAAGGGACCTTGTAGGTCATCTAGTCCAACAGCCCCCCCACCAACCCCCAAGCAGGAGCCCCTACACCATTTCTGACAAATGGCAGTCCAATCTCTTCTTGAAAGTCTACTCGCATTCGCATGCTTTTGACATGCAAAACGGTTCACCTCATCGTTGCATGATGCTCAGGTCTCAAGTCCGGGCTGCCAGCTTTCCAGCCAACAAGCCCAGCAACCCCTGAGCCACTGTGCCACCCCTGCCAGCCTATGGTGTTAATTTTATTCAGAGCATCAAATAAGCCTTAGGCATAATTACAGAGCCTTAACCCAACCCTAACCCTTAACTTTATTATCAGCATTTTCAAAAAACACCTCAAAACCAATCAAAATTGTTAAAATAAATCGAAGGGTGTTTCTTGCTGGTATCATTGATCCTGGAAGCTCATTGCCCCTCGTTTTCATGTGCTTCTCTTTCTTGTTCTCAGCTATACTGCACCAAATACTTGTAGAAGCACTTTTCTCATAGCTTCCACCTCTCTCAACATGCATGATTAGAGCCAGAGATCAAGAAGCATTTTGATTGCTTTTCCTGAAATCATTCCCGTCCCTGGAATGAAGAGGGCTCTCCTCTAGACGTCATATACCCATAAGGAAGGAAGGAAGGAAGGAAGGAAGGAAGGAAGGAAGGAAGGAAGGA
>NW_020769328.1:11320063-11360183 GCF_900518735.1 Pseudonaja textilis | reverse complement strand
GAAGGAAGGAAGGAAGGAAGGAAGGAAGGAAGGAAGGAAGGAAGGACTTCTGTATGGGAAACGTTAGCATGTTCTCTTCAATAACCTTTGGTAATGGTTCACTAGTACACACCATTCAGCCCCTAGATCTACTAGGACTACTCACTCTTGAACAAAATAACAAAACTACAGGAAAAAGAGGATGGAAAAATCCCAACTTGATGCTGCTAAGGCTTGTCTTCAAAAATTTCTGAAAAACGTTGTACTTTGTGCAAAAGACCGCAGAGAAGAACTTCTTGATAGAACAATTTTAAGCAATATAGTAAGTTGGGAACAAATTTGGGCAATACAGGAAGAAGCAATTTCATGACTGCGTCACACTTCAAATATTACCAATATGTCTTCCTAGCAGGGTCCATCCAACAGCTGGGCATGCAGCCTCCCCCTTATTGCCCCAAGTCCTCTCAAGGTGCCCTGCCTGAGTCCCTAAGTCTTGTTGTGCCCTCACTTAGGTAACGGGGCACAGGGTCCAAATGCCTTCTCTAAGTGAAATACAGGCAGGAAAATACGTTGTACATGATGGGGGGCCTTTCTTGACAGGCCAAGAGCCCAAGGTTGTAATTCTGTGTTCCCAAAGACTCCAAG
Organism: Pseudonaja textilis; assembly: GCF_900518735.1. Next base: position 11,359,559 of record NW_020769328.1, on the reverse strand, counting down.
ACCAGATGGAGAAATTTGGCACTGAAACTGGAGGATGGATTTTGGCATCGCTTGGGGAAGGAGATACTCATCTGTCTTTGTGTTGAGGCAAAGAGGGCAACCTGAAACAAGAGTGAATACGGTGAATAATCCTTCTGGGTACCTTAAAAGCCCCCCAATTTTATTAGGATAAGCTCTTGCATTCTGCCAGAGGCCCTTCCTCAGATGTATACGCTGCAGTTACAGCCATAAGTGGAGGGGCTGAGCTAGACGGGGGAGAGGGAGGAAACAGAGGGCATCCTTACCTCTGGATTATGGCCCTTCACGAAGCAACATAGCTGTGTGGAGTTTCCCTTTGGAGCCAATTTCGAATTTCCCTTTGGAGCCAATGAAAACCTCTTTCTGAATGAAGTCTACAAGTCAAACTGATGCGTAAAACCAAAGTGATCTAGCTTAATCCAGATTGGAACATTAGCTCAACTTGATTTTCCAAATCTGTTTTAAGTCTTGTGCCTGAGCAATGTGCCTCTCCAGTTTGGCAGCCTTCTTGACCTTCCCTTGTGTTGCAACTTGGGGGACACACGATGGTGGCAGCTGTGGCCCTTGGGGTGTGGGGCTGATGATACCATGCCAGGACTTCTGGTCCACCCAGCAATCTTATTTGGACCCTTGGCTTTTTAGGGTATCCTTGAGAAAGCCATCCAAAAAACAGGGTTAAGTGGTCTTCAGGATGGAGACCTAGCTGCAGGCTGTTTGTGTGTGTGTGTGTGTGTGTGTGTACATCAATAGGGGATATTCTCAGGTATCTCCTTGGTCTTAACAGAGGCATCCCAAGCAAGTAGTCAATTGGAGACAGGCCCTTTCCTGAGGGACCATAGTTTTGAATGTCAAGGTAAATACAAGTCTTCCCTTTGCATGACTCCAGGAGGGTCCCAGCCATGTTTTTTGGATTTTGAATTTTGTCTGTATTCCCATGTGATCTCATTTGCAATTTACACCTCTCTTAGATGATTAGATCATTTATATGCCACTGTTATTATTTCAATATGGTATATTGTAATGGATTTTTATTCTATTCTTTACTAATTACATAAACTTCCTTTGAGAATATTTTATTGCAAAGAAAAATTCTAATCCATCAAATAAATAAAATAATGATTCATTTTCTATTCCAGTTTGGTTACTTCAGTGAGGCATACTTTATGAATAGTCTCTTCCTCTATTCACCCTATTTTTAAGTACATGTATTATTTTTTTCCCATTCCTCTTTTATTTGAAACAAAAGAAGAAGTGATCAGCAACTGAATTTGATGAATCTCTCTGGGCAAAAGAGGGCATTGAAAAAAACCTCCTCATTTACACACTGAGAGATGAGGGTGCTGGATAAGGTTTGCCAACTAATGGCAAATGGTGAAAACTGACTAATTCCACACTGGCTTTTATTGCATGGACTGGAACAGAAAAGAGGATAGCCAACAGGTCATTTTCTTCAGAGATTAGATTTCCTTTCCTCCTTTGCTTCTGAAAGTGAGTTCAATATTTAAAGTGTTTACATATCCTCAATTTAAGATTAAGAGGAAGGGCTGGCATTCAAATTGGAAGCAGAACGTTATTCATTAACACACATTTTTAAAACATCATTGTATTCAAGAGAGAAACTCTTACTTTGTTACCCTAAAACAATGTTTTTCAAACATGCCAACTTGAAGATTTATTTTATTTATTTATTTATTTATTTATTTATTTTTGTCAATTGCTTACAAGATAATAGGTATAAGTAAAAACATAGTTATGAATACATGGATATATATATAAGAAAAATAAAAGAAACAATAGGACAGGGATGGTAGGCACGTTGGTGCGCTTATGCACGTCCCCTATAGACATCTTAGGAAAAGGGTGAGGTCAATAGTCTACAGTCTAAGGTTAAAGTTTTTGGGGTTTGGGGAAGAAACCACAGAGTCAGGTAGAGTATTCCAGACATTGACCACTCTGTTGCTGAAGTCGTATTTCCTGCAATCAAATTTGGTACGATTAACCTTGAGTTTGTATCTATTGTTTGCTCTTATATTGTTATGGTTGAAGCTGAAGTATTCATTGACAGGTAGGACATTGCAATGTATGATTTTATGTACAATACTTAGATCAGACCAAAGGAGATGCAGTTCTAGGTTTTCTAGGTCTAGAATTTTGAGTCTGGTGGCATAAGGTATTCTGCAACTAGTAGAGGAGTGGAGAACTCTTCTTGTGAAATATTCCTGGGCTTTCTCAACTGTGTTAATATCAGATAGGTAATGTGGGTAAGATATAAAAATGTATACGTTTCAACTCCCCAAATTCTCCAGCTGCCATGCTGGTTGTGGAATTCTGGGGGTTGAAGTGCACCCATCTTAAAATTGCCAAATTTGAAAAACACTGTGTTAAATAAAGCAATAAAGTTAAACTAATGTTTGAGCTTCTTGGTTTTCACTCATTTCAAAATTCGGGATAGATATGGTGCTGCAGTACCTACTGAACTTCACAGAGCGATCATCGAGATGATATGTTTAAGCAGCTCCTATCAAGCATGCACACCATGTTTTTGAGCTATGAGTGATAGTGTGTAAAGTATATTTTGCCCTTTAAAGGTGAATGTTTTGATTCAGAGCCTTTTGGTATCCCACTTGTGAGATTCAGCGGGAGCAAACTCCACAGGGATAAAGCAAGTATATCGCAGGACAACAAAATTGGGAGAGATCTTGTGGGACTTTCAGTCCAACCTCTGCTCAAGCAGGAGACTTTGGACAATTTCAGACAAATGGTTGTCCACTCTCTTTATACATTGATTGGAGCAGAATAAAACATGATTTCAAAGTGACTTATAAATGTTGCTATAACCTTGGTGTGGCCTTTCAACCAAGTTTTTCCCATGAGCGTTTGCCTCTTCTCCCTGGCTGGGTTCACACTTGTCCTGTGTGTTGTGCCATTGTGTGATTTACTTGATGGACATTCAAAGAGGAGGAAGTTTGAATTGCACAGTTCCAGCTACCATCTGGATTGAGTTGACCAGCCACTCCCCTTGTGTCCATCCTGGACGCAGTCCAGGCACTCATTCCATGGTGGGAGCAGGCAGGTGGTCTGTTCCGACCAACATGTTATGAACACTACAGTATCCGATCAAAACTAAGGCAGGTCATGTGTCAAGTAGGAAAATGCTGGAGGTGGTCATGATTGGGAAGAGCTCCAAGTACAGCAGTTGAGCTCAAGAAATTCTTGCAGTGCCCTGGGGCTGTTGGTCCAGGTGGGAGGGGAGGATTTTATAAATGTATATAAATTACATATGCTTTCAGAACATCAATACAAATGCATATTCACTTTGAAACTCCAAAGTGTCATTTTTCATCTCCATTGCCCAAACCTGGGTTTACATTGAGGTTTGGTAAATATTGGAAGGCCAGCAAAGGAACTGTGCTTGGAAGAAGAGAGGGAGAGCCCTCAGTCCTCAATCCGCAGAGCTGAAGCTGTTGTCTTTCCTTCTCTTTCTTTTCCTCTTTAATTCTACTTTAATTCTATTCTATTCCAAGAAAAATTATCTGGATTGGGCACAGAAGAACAACCAAATTAGGTGCAGGAATAGGCGATGTGGTAGGCGAGAACCAAGGACTGCAAAACGTTACTCAATTTTGACTTGTCAAACATTCAGCGATTTCCTGTCATCATCTGACCTCAACATTATCTTCCCCATTTTAGCTTCCTCTTAAGGAGAGGTCCCTTGCATAACAACCTCTTGTCTTTGTGGACATCGCTACTCTTCCTCTTCGGCTTCAAATGGCAGGAGTACCCAAGTGAGGACTTCAAAGAGAGGAGGGTAAAGTATGCTTCTCTGGTTCTTCTAGGGGGTGCCTGGATCTTCTCCTCTGGCCTGGTAAGAAGATGGGTTGAATTCCGGCTTTGGGGAAATGGCCAATTAGCCATTGTTTTCCAGGGAGTTCAGTTACAAAAACTGCCAAACTTGTTTAGTAACAAATGGGATGGATCCTTTCCACTTTTAGGAGTGAGTAGAATTTACTTCTGCGTAACTTTCCCCTCCTTAAAGATGGAGGTGAGCAGTGTCAAGGAGGAGGTGATAGTTTGAAAGGAGGGATGGAGTCACAGCACTGTGGAGTCTCTGTCCACTTTCAAACTCTGTCCACTGGATTTGCAGACGGGCGTTTTCAAAATCTGTTGGTACCCCTCCCCTCAAAATGCACCCAGAGAATTTCCAATTTCCATCACTGTTCAAAATTTGTTCTCTTTGAAACTTAAGTGGTCTAGGAATAAAAACCAAGGGCTGGAAGGGAGGCGAATTGGCCCGCAGTCTTCCAACTCCATGGCTTTGTGTCCTTCCCAAAAGTTGTGTTAGACAGTAAGATTAATGAATAAATAATTCTCTGGACCATTTCAAATACACTATGGGTAACAGCACTACATGCATGTGTCTTTACATAAGACATTAGAACCATAAAGTTCATTCATTTAACCATTCATTTAAAGGTTTTTTATTGCTTATTTGTACCCTATGATTATCATTAAGTGTGGTACCTTATGATTCTTGATGAATGTATCTTTTCTTTTTATGTACACTGAGACCATACGCACCAAGACAAATTCCTTGTATGTCTAACCACACTTGGCCATTAAAGAATTCATTTATTCATTTTGTTCTGGTTGAATTTGTGCCTTAAGAAAGAACATAGAGAGATTAAGCATCATTATTTAATTTTCCTGCACACCAATCAGGTGGCAAAATAACAAACATAAAAATGCCATACTATGAATACTGGTTTTTCATTTAACATTGAAACAGTTCCTCTCCCTTCTTTAATCATATCTATATTCAGTCTTCTGCATTAGAGCTGGATATTTCATTTCCCAAATTTTAGGAAATGTTTGCTTACAGAATTTTTAACTGTGCTTTATGTAAGAAGAGTTAATAGCAAATGTTTTACCCCCGTATTTGCTAAATACTCTTATTGTTAAAAGCAGAAAGGCAGGAATCCTTTTTTAAAAATGGGTTCCTATCGCTACCTGATCCATAGTGAAAAAAATAGGAATGATCAACTGAGGCCAGCCAAAAGTCAAGCTCTTTCCTGCCACCTTGTGTTCAGATGGGCCTTTGCACCCAGCTGTGATAACTAGCAAATATCTTCATTTTAGAATGTTTATTGAACATTTGTCCTTGGTCTCCACTTTGGTTTGTTTGTTTAGATTTCACCTTTTTGAACCGCCCACCTGCTTCAGAGAGGAACTCTGGGCAGCGAACACTAAAACGGTAAAATGTAACAACGGTATATAAAAATTAGAATTTTAAAAGGAGGTCAGGCTAATGAAGAAGCCCTATAAAAAGGAGAACTCCAAAGATGAAGAAGGACGGTCTCTCAGGGCACCGACTGGCCCGTCGACTGCCCGCTCCTCTGCACTCTCCATCAAAGGCTGCAGAGCAATGCTTTGCCTCTTTTGAGGAAGGCTAGGTGGGCATGGGTCTGCCTCATCTCGGGGGGGGGGGGATATTCCACTGGAGGGGGGGACACACAACAGCAGAGTTCTTTAACTGACAGGGGTCTGCAATATACCTTCCCTGGCTATGTTATATATCAATATTCAGGATTGTTCAGATGGAATGCTTCATACTGTTCAATTGATTGGAAATTTATTGTGGCAATGTGACGCATTGAAGGAGCCATCAGAAATATTTTGCAGTTTTTGAGAACCGTTTTTCATTTCCTTTTTACAATCTTAGGAATGTTTCTTTCATTTTTACAATGTATTTACGACATGTTTTTTGACCTTGTTTGGTGACAGGACTCAGTTATTTCTGGCAACATTAAATTGGACTTTGATTTAAAATTAAGATTAACAATTGAAATCAATAGATATGCCTAAAATTGCGATGGAGCTTGACTCCTTTATTATAATAAACTGGTAACTTGGCATCATGTTTCTCGTTTTTTTTCCAAAAAGATTTTTATTTTTATCTTTTACAAACATCTCTTTTGGTGAACAGTGTGATTCCAGGTTTTTACATTTCCATACAAACATGACCATACATATCTATCTTACATATTCAGTTTCTTATCGTATCATTACATTTTCTATTTTCTATAAATTTTCAAAAATATTCTTATGTTTTTCACATTTATTTTATCCATTTTAGTTCATATCTTAACTTATTCTGTTTTTCTTTAATTATACTCTTATCTTCTTTGTATAATATCTTAAAATTCTTATTTCTTAATCTGTATTCATTGTATTTTTATACTTTTATCTGTCATATTTGCAATTTCATCACATATTCTTATTTCATTATTCAATAAATTCCATCCTAGTGTTAATAATTGCAAACATTTCCCCCTTAATTATCTGTTTGAGTGCACCACCTTTTTGTCTTATACATCATTCAATTTACTCCCCTTTAACTCAGATTAAAAATTACCATAACATAATTATTTTAGTTATCATCTAAATACTAGATATCACATATACATTTTAGGTTAGATTCCACATGATATTCTTTTCTTTATTCTAAAACATTTATTTTTTCTAATACATTAATCTTTTCAGCTAATTGAAGAAACTGATATTTGTCTTTTTAGTACAATTCTCATAGTTCATTTTAACTATATTTTAAATTTCATTTAATGTAATTGACATTCTTATAATAGTCCCATCTTTACACGTATTTCAGTTAATTTAACAATAATTCTTAGAAAATAATCAAATAGAAAAGAAAACATCAGTTCCAATCATTCCATTTTTACAATCTATATTCTTATACCTCTTTATGTATTATTGCCTTGTAGAGTCCCCTTTCTTATTCTCAGTTTACCCATTATCTCTAGGTCTTCTAGCCATGTAGCTTCTTTTCATTTTTTTCTGGCTTTCTATATCCCCTTCTTTTCTGGTCCTTTCCCTTATTCCTCTTTTCCTTTATTTTTTTATTTTTCCCCTCCATTTCTGACTCCATTTTTTATCCCCCTCTCTCTTTTGAACTTTCTCCTGTAATTCCCTTTTCTGCTGTTTCCTTTTTCTTTGTTTGACTTTCGAAACAATTACTTCTTTAATTGTCCCTTCAGACCTCCAAGTTTTAATTTCCATGCGTTTTCCCTTTTTCAATGATCGTCATGTGATTTGTTCATTGAGGCTGGCCTCTTCTTTAATCAACTCCTCCCCTTCTGGTTCTCCTTGTCTGTCTTTGTTCTCCAACGACGCCATTTCTAGCATTTGTAAAGCAATACTGCACAATTCCACTTTTCTCCATTTCATTTTCCTTATACTTCTTAAGTCTGATTTTATTTCCAGGCAGTATTCTGCCATTTTTGTGCACCTCTTTTAATTTTAATTTTTCTTCTATCTCTTTCTTCAGTATTTAAATCCAGTCCGGTTATCCAGTAGTTAATTTAAACCAGGTTCCACATCTGTTAAATCCTATTTCAAGTTTCCATGGTCATGTTTCTTTATCTTAAATATCAGCATCACTAAAGAACAGATATATAATAACCTTAAGCCCCAAAACCTCTTGAGACCTTCAGTTCAGACATGACTCATGAAATCCACGAGCCATTTAAGCACATTTTGGGCTAGGATGCTTCTCCAACTTGGAGAGGGGTATCAGGCCATTAATTGGAAAAAATGGGGGAAATGTGATTGTAAACCATTAATCTTAATCAACTTAATTAATCAAGTTTCAGAGACTTGATAAATTGTTCCTTGTTAATTACATGCTCTAAAAATAGATAGGAATAAAAGGATTGTGCTGTGGTCTTTTTAACCTTCTCCTAAATAATCTGGAGAAAATGTTTATGTCATCCAATGGTGGGATTCAAAATTTTTTACTACCAGTTCTGTGAGCGTGGCTTGGTGGGCGGATACTGCAAAATCCCCATTCCTCACCCACCCCACTAACCTGCTTTCCAGCTCCGTTCTCCTATGCGGGGCAACCAGCCAATCAGCTGGGACTCGGGAGGCGGAGAATAGATGCGGGTGGGGCCAGTCAGAGGTTGCATTTGCCGGTTCTCCGAACTACTCAAAATTTCCACTACCGGTTCTCCAGAACCGGTCAGAACCGGCTGAATGCCACCTCTGTCTAAATCTGAACCATCTCCAACCTAGTTATCTCTCACATTAAGGAAAAAAATAAGAGTGGTGGGGGAGAGAGAAATAAGCCTTCCATGCAGGTATCTGCAGGGTATGGTGGAAAAGTCAGGATGGAGGCCACACTTTGGGGCACCCCAGTCCTTGGAAACTGTGCCTGGTGTGGACTACATGTCCCATTTGGCTACAGAATGGTCAACTTCCTTTAGTCGAGCTGTTGTACTGACCCAGCCCAGGTGTTCGGTGAATATTGTGTTAGCAGGGTATGGGTGGGGGTGGGGGGAGCTGTACCTGATTTTTTCTTCCATTTTATTGCTCTTTATTTAAATTTATTTAAATGAATAAAAAGCATAGCACAGCTTCACTAAGCATTCTTTATTTGGGTCAGTCCAATAAACTAAGCAAAGTAAACCACAGGTGAGTTATCCAGTTATCCAAAACAAAATTTAGTCCCTGTCTGCCTTCACCTCACATGCCAACCAAAGTGCACTTTGGCTTATTGAAAACTATCCTACCTGGACCGTTAACATGCAACCACTAGAGGACGGCAAGCGGTCAGTTTTGGCTGCTGAGACACAATGGTCCCTTGTGGGGACCATCCAGCCAATAACTATCCAGGTTGGGCAAACCCAGCCAAGAATGCATGACTCAGCAGGCTGCTGTGTGACACTTCTCTCAGGCCAAGCGTGCGTGAGAGGGAGAGGCCGGGGAGAAGCTGTTGGTACAGTTACAACCCGCGCACTAAATGTTGGTTTCATCCTTTCAAAAATGAAGTGTTGTAGCTTATGAAGCTAATTTGGAACATTTTTTTTTTTCCAATTCGCCAGGCGAAGTAGAAGAGAACTGTTGCAAGCATGCTAAAATTGTGTTTGTGTCCTTTCCAGACTGATTGATGATGATTTGTCTAAGCTTGTCAAGGGAGGGAGCAAAGAGGGTGACCCTTGTGGAAGGAGACCACCACTGCATCTTGGGCCCAGACACAGAGGGCAGATCTGGCCCTTCTTTTGCCATTTTCTCTGTGGCTGCCAGTCTTTGCCTTGCTTGGTTCGCAGCTGCCTTGGCTGAGCTGCACAGGGGCCAATTCCATTGGCTGGTCCTGTGTGGCCTCTATATATTTAATGATACACAGACACATTAAAATGTCTAGAAGGGAAAAAAACAAAACCCTTCATTATATTTAGAAAGAGGTAAGAGTGGAATCCTTCCTGTGAAAATCTTCTTTCCTGGAGTTGCTAACTTTCGTTCTTTCATATTTTCAGATCTCCTGCTGATGAAGAGGCAGCCAGTCGCCTTCTGCAGGAGCCTTCAGTGTTGCCCTGTGTGTATTTGACAAGCTGAGTTCGACACTCAGTGTGGCAGTGTCAGTTTGTCAAATATACAAAGTGCGGCATTTGTCCAGCGACGGAACAGCGGATCTTCCAGGGTCTCCCGAACACAGATTGTGGGGATATCAGAGGGTGCAAAAAGCAAACGGCAAAGTTTTGTATTTTTTCCAAGGGTTAAGTACCGGTTCTCGCCATTCAGCATCTTTAGAGATGGCATCAACTCCAAGGATAGATCAATATATATCCTGTATGTATGTGTTTGGTGGTGTCAGCCCTTCAGGGTAGACCAGACTGGAAACCAATCATGCAGACTAACATTGCTTTTATTATAGGGCTACAATGACAAAATCTTGCAAGTCTGAAGAAGCTTGGCCCTACCTCCCTCCCTCCCTCCCTCTCTCTCTAGGAGAACCAGGGAGGTGTTGTCCAAAGGGCTTTCTCAATTTACAGTTCTGGTCCTGACTTTTATCTTACTATTTTATCTCATTGGTAGAGGTTCTTTCTCCTCTTCCTCAGGTTTAATCCTTCTGTCCATCACAGTGAATGTTCTAAAAACAATTACTTTGGCCTCTGTGCAAAGGCAGCATCCTTCTGTTGTTTATTAGAACAGCCTTGTTGTAATGACGAGGCAGTCGAGTTGTTTGATCATGAACAACTGAATCATGATGATCTTTATTGGAGTCTAGTCTTGCATTTATACACATTTTTAATCATCCTCCACCACTGGTTAACTGGTTACTGCTTAACTTTCGTTATTGTTCAGCACGGTAATCCATACAATTAATTATCTCTAGTTAAAGTCTAACATATGTTTACTTCCTCTCTCTAATCCTCTTTAGATTAGTGACTTTGTTTGCCTGAGTTGTATTTGCCTGGAAACATTCTTTATCTGAGGTTTGCCATCCAAGATTGGAACATTCCTGCAATTACAGCTCTACACAGCCTTTTCTCAGCCATCTCCTTGGCCCTGAAAAAAGGATACTGCCACTTTAAGGAATCTGCTTATGTTAACGCAAAGTTAATAAAACCGTTAAAGGAGCTTCTGCATCTCTTTTCAGGCTCATGGGTCAGATTACAGACTTTGGATAAAGAATTATTTCAGTTTAATCTGTGCAGACACGTTTCAAGAAGTGTTTGTGTTTGTGTCTGTAACTAATCAGGCAGCTTTAATGAATAGCGAAGAGATGTGTTGAGCCCACAAAGCATTCTGCTCTGCAGCTACTTTTGCACCCTGGATGTGGTAACCCTCCATGAGTCACTGCTAGCAGGGCATAAATATTAAGTTGAGGTTCTTGTCAGCCTCTGTGTTTACACATATTTCAGCAGTCGATCTTTAATTATCGATTTTGTCCATGTTATCTGAAAATGGATTAAAATTAAAATAATTGTGATTAACAAAGGCCGGCTCAGCTGGATGACTACTGAAAACCGTTTGAAGGAAGGAAATGTAAGATCCACAAAATGCACTTAAGTCATCAAGATGCCAAAATGAGGCTTAAGAAGAGTCTTGGAAAATAAACAGCTTTTATTTGTACAAAGGAAAGGCTGGGTGAACTTATTCCATGGCATATAAGGCAACATTCATGCCCTGAAAAAGCCACACCTAGGTGAGTGTGGCCACATCTTACACCCCCATTCAGCCAATCAGAGACAAAAGTTTGTTACCCAACGTGGGCAATGTCTTGCCCGTGCTCCCTTTATCCACAGAGCATTCTTTGTCCGTGCTCTGTCCACGCTTTTTATTCTCTTACAGAGCATTCCTTGTAGCCTTGGGTATCCGTGCTCCTAGACTGCCCCCTGCTCTGGCTCCATTTATCTATTGGGCAGGAAGTTCCTGTGTAACTGTTTTGTTCTGTCTCCAAGGATGTGCTTAGCTTTGAAGCAAACAACAGAAGCAAGATAGCAAACAAGATAGACTAGTAGCAAAGGTTGCAATTCTTGACAAGTGAGGGTTACAGAATTAATTCCTAATGAACAATTCCTAACAGTAGAAAAATGAGCACAATTCTTACAAAAAGTGAATAGCAAAGGTTAGATTGATTTGTGTTACTATATGTCCCTCCATTGGGAAGGATAATTATGCTGTTTTTGTTGCTGTTGTTTTGCAAGTGCAGCCTTTGCACCCACCAAGATTCCTCTATTTAACACAAAGACAGAGGACGAACATACAAAGGTGCCCAGTTGGGTAAATACTTATTTACCAAACATGCCAACCTTTGAATTACGGAGCTATGAAAATAAGACTGTACCTAAAGAAACAACACATTTATACAGAAACCCAGCAAATCCTTTTGAAAGAAGGATAGAATAGAACCAAGACTGGCAGCTTTGATGAAAGCTCTTTACTCAAGTACCTGTTTGAAAGTGTGGTATCGGGTTAATGGTGTTCTCACTAACAGGATTCACACAAATAAAGGGGGAAGAAAAGGGTGTTTCTTAGATCCATTATTATTTAACTTATACATCAATGACCTGCCAGGGTTAATGAAGGATCCCATGGTACATATGCCAATGATCCTAAATACATATTGTAACATCTCGCTCTATGCTGATAATATGATCCTATTATCATATTCACAAGTAGGATTGAGTAGGCTATTAAGCAGCTTCAGCTCCTACCTCCAGGATAAGTGCGCTGTCCAGACAGTTTAGAGTTAATAGGATAGTTAATTAGGAATTGAGAGCTGTCCCCTTAAGGGAATGCATCATGGTAAATATAGTTAAGGTATCCTGGGAAATGCAGTCCATGTCTTGTGGTCACATCTGTAATCCTGATTGGTCACCAAATTGACCCTTGTTGGGTTGGGGGAGGCTCCCTCCCTCTTGCCTGAATCCATTACCATGCAGCTGCTTCAATCATCATGGGGATGAGAGTTTATTATATTTCTACACCATAATGCAGACATGCAAAGGACTGGACATTAAGAAGAACCTCATCATAACTGTGAGTTGGTAAGAATTCCTGATGAACCAATAAAAAGAATTTGTATGGATGCTTTGTGGAGTTGCTCTGTCTGATTTATACCCATCCAAGGAGTAATAATAAGCAGAACAATAAGTATTAACCATTGCTAAATCTAAATAAAAATTATGGTGTTTGAAAACCATCATCAGAGGCATAGATGGCAGTTAGATGGGGAACCAACTGAACAACACCTTTGTATAACTTTTTCCAAGACTGGATCTTGGGTTTGCCATCATCAATGGAGTATACTTAGCACAAAAGCTCATTTGAATTTACTGCTTAAATGAAAGAATCACAGTTACCCAAGGCCCAACGAAACTGACAAACTTTGTAAGAAGCTGTGGCCTTCCTGTCTCTTGTGTAACAGGAGAACAAGTTTTAAAAAAAGAGTTGTTCAAAGAATCATGGACATAGAAGCACCAAATGATATAGCTACTCTAAGTAAGGCTGAATGTCAATGAAGATTCTCAGTCATCCAGGGGATGTTTGTCCCAAAGGTGCCTTTTTCAGGAGGCAACTGGACTTTCTCGTTTTTCTTTGAAGATATCTCGCTTCTCACCCAAGAAGCTTCTTCCGCTCTGACTGGATGCTGGGGCTGCATTTGCATCCTTTTAAAGACCCTGAGGACACAGACAAACCTCCAAGTGTCCTCAACAATACTCCAAAGAAGCGCAAATGACCAGCTGTCTGCAAGGAGTATAAATCCTTCCATTCCCCACCTTCCAGTCAGAACGGAAGAAACTTCTTGGATGAGAAGCAAAACATCGTCAAAGAAAACCAAGAAAGTCCAGTTGCCTCTTGAAAAAGCACCTTTGGGACTTAGTAAGGCTGATAACTTGAAATATAACATAAATATAAAACCTTTCAAATAGACAGCTGTTTAAAGTTACAACTGCCAAAACACTTTAGAGCTTGGTCCAATGATCAGATATAGGAGATACCATTCTACACCATATATTGAATGCATTTGAATTTGCTGAGTGGCGGAAGTAGAAGACTTGGCTCACCTCCTATTGGACTGTTGCTTGTATAAGAGGGTGAGAGACAGGTGGCTTGGTTCATACATTAAATGATTGGGGACCCCACATTAAAACGATATAAGTTATGTGTGGCCAGAATTTGAAAACAACGTTTGATATGGCATAGTACTTGAATGAAATGGTTCAGCTAAGATTGGTATATGTGGGGCTGATTGGGGTAGATTGTAGGGGTGATATTGAAATATAATTTTATCTTATTTTATTTATCTTTATATCAAATTAACTCCAATTTCATTTTAAATGGTTTTTATAGCATTTTATTAATAATTTGTACTTGGACTTCTGTATATTGATATGGCCTATCAGCTAATCAATAAACTAAACTATTAAACAAGAATGTATTTGGTCCGGTTTTCTGAGCTTGGTCACGAATAAACATATAATACAGAATAAACATGAATGAGCATTTGCTGGAGGTAGGATTTATTCACTCAACCATGAACAATGGTTGAAGGTAAGCTGCGACATTAGAGTTATACAACTATTGCTATGACAAGTGGACTATGATGTTTCTATATGCAGATTGAAGTTCCTGCCTAGGTTGTGATTGTGATTGCCCCAAAGAGGATGTGCTAAGTCCAGGAAGGAAAACCGTGAGGGGGTATGGGGTCTTCCCTTATCCTGAAGAAGTCTGATGGAGCCAATGAGGGGCTGGCCTAAGCGTTGGGATTGTATGTGTCTTCAGTATGTTTCTTACGTTCCTTCAGATGGAGGTTGCTAAAGGGAAGATTAGTCAGCTTGAATTTAAATTCCCACTCAGCTGATTGGACAACTTCCACTAAACCCCCGCCCAAATTTCATCCTTTCCAAACTCCAAAATAGATGATTGGTGAGCTCATTCAAATCTTCTCCATTCAAATCTATCAAACAGCAACGCTTCCTCTTTAAAACAAAAACAAAAGAAAAGAAAAACCAAAAAGCATGGCTCTAAGGAAAAACAAAGGAACTTTATGTCACAAACCTCCAATACTATACTACCTCCACTATTTCAGTACCTCAAGACCAAATATTTATAGTTAATGCTTCGTCTATAATAATTGATTTATAATATGATAGTATAATAATAAATTATTAAATCACCACTAATTTACTGATTCATTGAACTGATAGATTTAATAGTGTATCATTGATTATCTAGTCTATTGATTGATTGATTCTTAGTAATAAGTTGATTGATTGATTTTTAGTAATAAATAACCTTGCTTTTAATTTGTTCTCTAACTTATCAATTAACACTTATTAATTACTAACATTCATTAAGTAACTGTCTACCTATCACATTAATTAGCTATAGCAATTGTTTAGTGTACTATTGTCATTGACCATGCCAGCCAGAAACTCCAGAAACTCCAAATCCTCCACTACCAAACAACAACAAAAAATAATATCTCTATCAATGACCTCCCAGACTACTGTACATGCTTCAGATGTCTTAAAACCATCAATGAAAGTGAAAATAACATCAAATGCTATCTGTGTGACAATCAAGCCCACCTTGCCTGCTTAAACTGAAACAAAGACCTAGCTGATCTCCTAAAAGCATCAGATACATTCCCTTGTCCATGTCCATCATGTTTTCCTAAGCTAAACAAACCAAGTACCCTGCCTGACAGAGCTGATAGCATAGAATCACTCAGCACTCAATAGAAAAACGTTTAGTAACATTCTTTGAAACAATTATACAAGAAAGCCTAATTTCTCTTGGAAAAAAAAATACAGCACTGATAAACGACTACCTATCAGCTCAAAATCAAATCCCAAACCAACAACCACTTCCACAACTACTACCTCAACTACAGCACATCAGTCTGGAACCCACATTACGTATCTGATATTAACACAGTTGAGAAAGTCCAGAAATATTTCACAAGAAGAGTTCTCCACTCCTCTACTAGTTGCAGAATACCTCATGCCACCAGACTCGAAATTCTAGACCTAGAAAACCTAGAACTACGCCGCCTTTGGTCCAATCTAAGTATTATACATAAAATCATGCATTGCAATGTCCTACCTGTCAACGAATACTTCAGCTTCAACCATAACAATACAAGAGCAAACAATAGATACAAACTCAAGGTTAATCGCACCAAACTTGATTGCAGGAAATACTACTTCAGCAACAAAATGGTTAATGTCTAGAATACTCTACCTGACTCTGTGGTTTCTTCCCCAAACCCCAAAAACTTTAACCATAGACTGTCTACTATTGACCTCACCCCTTTCCTAAGAGGCCTGTAGGTGGCGTGCATAAGCACACCAACGTGCTTACCGTCCCTGTCCTATTGTTTCTTTTATTTTTCTTATATGTATCCATGTATTCATAACTATGTTTTTACTTTTACCTATTATCTTGTAAGCACTTGACAAACCAAATAAAATAAAATAAAATAAAAAGTGGAGGGGGCAAATGAAAGGCCTTTAACTTCCAGTGTTCTTTTCCATGTTCTTTTTGTATTTAAATTCTCATGATATGAATATTGAAAGTGGATGAAATGGGATCACATGAAGCCTTTGCTTTGGCCTCGCCCACCTTCCCTGAAAAGAAAGTCCACAGAAGCCTTCAGCCCCGGCTGGCTTGGAAGAGAGAATTGTCCACAGACACTTCACACTTAGGATTCAGACCAGGGAATCCTGTGTCCTTTAGGAACCAAGCTCTAGTTCAACTTTTCCAAACCTCTTCTTGCAACCTTCTTGGTTGTCACGGAGGTCTGTGCCAAGGGGAACAAGAGCACAGCTGACTAGAGACCCATTAAGTGTAGAGACCTTGTTGTCCTTCTCCCAAAGGATTGGCAGGAGGGCAGTGAACTTGCCAAAGGAGAAAGAAGGACATCAGCACTACCACACAAGCCCCTTCCCATGGTTGCCAAGCCACCGACACCCAAGAGCCTAGGCCTGATTGATTTGGAAGACTGGGACATCCATGGGGAGCGGCAGCTTTAAAAAGCCCAAAGCGTGGCTCCAGCTGCAGTCAAAACCCTGACTCTCCTTTTTATGGATATCCAGCAGAGTGTAGCTTTGATCACAGCCCCTCTAATAAAGGGCCAGGCTTTGATTGGTGCAGCTGAAGCCTCAACTTCACCCCTTTAACACACCTACATACAAAACCCCCACGGTCATCCCTGTCCATTGTGTTTATCAAGTGGTTGCTACCTGCTTTCACCTCATCAAATCCCAACCCTAAGAGACTCAGCTTCAGTCAACACCAACACTATGGAATCCAATTCGTATTAATCCAAAAGGTGCCTGCATGTAGCCCTGCTTTGCCATTCTGTCGAGAAGTGCTTCTTCCCTTTATTTACTGATCAAATTTCTGCACCACCTCTCTTACATAAGCGATTGGGTGGTTTACAAACAATATGCTGGCTGAAGAATTCTGGGAGTTGAAGTCCATACACCTACAAACAATTTTTCCTTCCTTAGTCAATATTAGATTATTTTGCTTTAAAATATGTAGGCCAATGAATAAAAACAAGCCTAGGAAAATATTTGAATATAGGACAGAAAAAAGGCTACCGTATTTGTCTGCCAATTAGAGAAGGGGAAAAAACTTGTTTAAAATAAACTAAATTCATTCTTCCTTTATGAAACATCACAGAATCTTAATTTGAGCAATAATCCCCAAGCTACCATTTCCCAACGTTTTGCAACGTGATTCATCAGTTCAAAAGGTTTATAACAGAAAAGTGCTTTTATTAGGACAAATGTGTTTTTGATCAGATGGAAGAGGGCAGAAAGTGTATTCTAGACAACTGCAAACAAGAAAACCAAATACACGCACATTTTAGTGTCAATATTTTTTATTTTAGACAAGCCCTGCTTGTCCCAGCATCGGCTGCTCCTGGGCAGGGAGAAAAGTCTAAGGGGCTACTGCTGACTGGGGGGAATTGCTGGGCTGAAAGAAGCCCCTTTGGGAGGCTGGACAGGAGGGCCACCGGTTGAGGAGGGCGGGAGAAGGCAAGTTGATACGTGGAGGGTCCAAGAGGAACGTCCTTCAACACTCGGCTCTTGGAGACGGAGAGAGCGCAAGATGCAGCCTTCCCTGTTCCAGGTTGCCCATCACCTCCCCAGCTGCTTGTCAATTACCAGGATCTCATATTCGTTGTCCACCTTTTCACCCATTGTCACGTACTCGGCAGCTTTGGTCGGCTCCATAGTGTAGTTGTTGCCGAAAGTAGAATTTGGTGCCTCATACAGGCAGGTGTTGTTGACTCCTGGACTGGCTGGGATGGCTTCATTGCCCTCCAAGGTGAGGGCATTGTTGTTGCTGAAACAGATAGACTGTGGTGAAATTAGGCACGCAAAGCAGGAGGTTCCACTTAGCCAAGAACGCAAGCGAAAGATGCCTTTGCGCAACACCATGTTCACAGGGCTGACTCAGACAGATTCCCCTTTGCTGCCCCTGCAACTAGCCTGCCTGGCTCAGTGATCAGCTGCCTTTCAGAGAACATGATCTATTTTGAGACCCGCAGTTCTGCTTTTGAAAAGCACAAAGGGTAACTTGGTGACATTTGTCCAGCACGAATCAACCTGATCCCACTTGCCTTCTGCTCTTCCTCTCAAAAAAAACCCCACTCCCACCCAGGGGCAACCAGAGGAGAAAGAGAAAAGAAGAAGAAGCTTGTACCGAGGAGATAAAAAATGTGTGTGGGGGGAGATACGGTCTTCTCAAGTCACCCTCAGACCCCATAACGGTGGGTGAGAACCCGGCTGCATTTACCATGCAACGGCTACCTTGCTTGCTTGCTTTCCCTCACTGCTCATCCTGCTCAGAGGTGGCTCAGCAAAGGACAACATAAGCCTCTCTTACTCGAACACCAGAGGTTAGATGAAGGCCAGAAGGAAGGGGCATAACAGAATAAATAAATAAGCCTGGGATTGGGGGGGTGGTATGGTTAGGCTGTGGTTCACTGCAAGAATGGATGCGGCATCTAGCACAGTGAACCCCCTCCTTGGTCACTTTAAGAGGTGTGGACTTCAACACCCAGCATGCTGAGAAAGCTCACACTTCTTCAAGTGACTGACACATCTGAGACACACTGCTGGACGTATGGTTACTTGAGTCCAGACCCAAACCAGCCTGCCTTGCCTTCTTCTGCAAAAAATTGCAATTAGACAGCTGCCTCTTCCAATGATCCCTTGCACAAAAGGGCGAAATCTGTGACTCTTGGGTTATTGTCGTCCCCCCCCCCCCGCCCCCGCCCCACCCCGGGAGATGCTGGTGAGATTGTGCTAGAAAACGCCCGTCAGCTTTTTAGCACCAATATCACTGTGGCTGTCATCGTGGCTGTGTTGCACAACATTCTTAACCCAAGTCAACTAAATCCCACATTGTCCAATTTTCATGTGATGCAAAAGCTTGACTGGTTTGATTTTTTTTTCCCTCTTTGTTCCTTAATGTCTTGCATGAACTCTGCTTGCTTAATGAGGACAGGGGATCACTTGCAATTCACGGAGGCAGAATTATTTTTCCAGGCATTTGAGAGGCTCTTTCTATGCAGTTCCGTTCTGCACCCGAAGTCGGTCATTTACACCCAGCCCTCTGGAATATATTCGGTCAACACATTTCACTATTGCAACCCCAGGATGAGATGATTACTTACTATGTTACTTGATAAAGATTATCTGAAAAAGAAACAACATTTTAATGGATTTTTATTTCCTTAAAACAAAGTTACATTAAACTAAAAAAATAAGTACAAAACTGTAAAAATAGAGAAAAAAAGAAAGTAAGAGGGAATGAAATAGAACAGAACAAAACAAAACAACTGGATAATTGGAGATCTGGATGGACAGTTTCTATGGTAACTCTTATTGTGTCCTGTTTTGAATTGATCAAGGCCCAGCAGCCTCCTAAAGTTGTCCTTGAGGGCAGAGTTTGGGTGCTGTGCTTATGTTTTATTAACATTATACCCTGGTTGCTCTCACACTGTGGTCAGATGGACCAGGACTGACACGACAACACAGTCTTCCCATATTTGTGGGGCTGCCTATTCTCCAAGGCACCAGAGGGCAGGACAAGAAACAACGATGGAAACTAACCCAGGAGAGAAGCAACCTAGAATTGAGAAGAAACTTCCTGACAGTGAGGACAATTAACCAGTGGAACTGCTTGCCACCAGAAGTGGTGTGTGCTCCATCACTGACTGGAGGCTTTCAAGAAGCGATTGGACAGCTATTTGTCTGAAATGGTATAGAGTCCCCTGCTTGAGCAGGGGGTTGGACTAGAAGACCTCCAAGGTCCCTTCCAGCTGTATTATTCTATGTTCTACAGTATGTTTTTGAAATTTCACTTCGCCTGCTTGAACTGTTCGCTCACATCATTATAAGCTGGTTTCTACCCACCACCACGAGCATTTGGAATCAAATCTCAGGATTGGGATAAAACAGTAGATTTCTACCTTTGAGATTTCCTCTCTAGAATTCAGAATTCGCAATCTTAAATTTAGTCTGTAAATACTAAACTGTGCTGTCTAAAAATTCACTATTAGCACTATTATGGTGCTACTATGGCTTCCAAAGCTGACAATCCGGCTCCTAATTTGCTCTAGCCTTCTGGTTCTTAAATCCGAGTTGTTCAACTATTATCCCTTGATCCCCAATCCGAGCAAATGAGCACCCGGCAACTCACCACTCTTAGTTCTCCTTCTGCAGAAAACCACAGAGATGACCATAAGGATAAAACCTGCAGAGAGCACAGCGATCAGGATGATGATATACAGTGGCAGAGGTGTCTTCTGGGCACTCGGAGCTAAAGGGACACAGCAGAAATGGGGAATTCTATCAAATTTCCCTGGACCTTTCATCTTTAAGATAATCGATGCAAACCAACATGGTCCGTACATGTCATAGTCTTAAACCATTCTTCCTAGAAGTAAGCCCAGCTGATATCTACTGTTGATCGGCCATTTGACTTGAAGTATCAGGTATACTTTAGAGATTATTAATAATAACAGGGACCTGCACTATAGCAGCCTGAGGGCAACTGAGGCTTGGTGTGGCATCTTTGCAACTCAGAGTAACAACTGGAAGAAGAGACAGGAAGCTATTTCATGCATTGGGCACCTGATACTATATTTCCCCCCAAATAAGACCCAACCAGAAAATAAGCCCTAGCAGGATTTCTCAGGGTGCTCATAATATAAGCCCTACCCCCCAAATAAGCCCCAGTTAAGATCTCAGTTGCCAGGCTCTCGCGGTCCATGCACACCTACTCAGAACTCCCTTTCACCCTTCCTTCCCCCCAGTTCATTGGCAAGTTGAATAGCATTAAGGTTTGAAAGAAGCAAAGCGGTTCAATCTTGACAGCACAACACATAAAACTGGCAGATCTTCCATTACACCATCTTGGCTTTTTTGACTGAGTTCTGCAGACATTCTTGTAACATACTAACTCCCTGAAGTGTTTGCATTCATTCTTGCCATCCCTCCTTTTGTGTAGGAGAACAATAAGAACTTTCAAGAATCATCAGATTCTTTGTGCACAAGCTAAGCAAGCTGCATAGTTACCCCCCTAAACAAACCAGGATTAAAAATACCCTAAAATCTACATTTTACTTGTAGCCCTAGCATTTTTTCCATTACCTATGTTCACTATTGCCCTGGACTTTTAAAAAAAATGAAAATAAATAGTCAGAGGTCTATTGGTTGTTGTGTAAAAAAGCACACTCTTTCTCTGGAGTTATTGTGTAGGAAAGTTCAAAGATGGCAAAATTGTGATTTAAAAAAGGGAATCAAAATGGTCCATTCCAGGGGGATCTGCAGAGACTATTAAAACTGGCACCGAGACTGATGCCCAGCCTTATGTCACATGCCCATGCAAACATCAGACTTCAATCACTGTACAACGCTGCATCCGTCTTGCAGATGTTAATGTTGCCTTGTAAACTCTCCTTGCAATTCTAATTATTATTATTTTTGTGTGTAAATTTTATTTGAGTTTTCACAAAGAAAAAAAAATACAAATAAAACATCTTTTTTGAAAGTAGCATAATCCTGGGTTACATTTCTTCGTACAGACACAAATTCGACTTCATGCTCATTTTTATATTCTATTCCATATCTTTTACATTTTCAGCATAGCTTCTCCCCTCTTTTAATTTTCTCAATTTTATTTTAATTATCTCATCTCAATTCAAATCATTATATTTATATTTTTTGTCTGTCCTGTTTCAATTATCTATTATCTTTTCTCATTAAACAAAATTTCTCCTGTAGTTGGAGTATGACGCCTTTATATCTTTTAAGTTTATCCATTTAACTCTTATTTAGGCTTCAATATATACCCTAAAGTTATAACATTCAATATAATACATAACTTCCATTCGGATTCTGCTTGGTACATTCTTAAAATACACACTATATTCTTAAAAAAAGAAAAAAATTATAAATGTATGTAATTAAAACAACACATTCCATTCCAATTCAATTCTATCATTAATATTAATATTCATTAAAATCTTAACTTCTTTACCATTACTTTTCAATTAAATATCATACTTCTATGGGAACAATTGTAAGCTTTCCATCATTAATTTCCCCCCCTTCACTTATATTTTATAAAACATTAACTAATTAAGATATTCCCGTTCCTTCCTAATTCAATTTACCCATTTATTTTATTTCACTTATTTTATTCACAAACATTTCACTAAATTTACACTAGCTATTTTATCCCTCATTTTAATCATACATTGTTTCCAATTTTCTAAAGTTATTTCTATTACTAATATAACAATACAATCTTATGTACCTTTACAAGAATCCCTTTTTCAGTTAGATTTTCACCCATTATCTCTAAATAGGTCCTGTTTCTCTATATCTTGTTCCGGTCCTTTGTAACTTCTTTTCCTTTCCTTCTTCCCTCTCTTCTTCTCTCTCCCCTTTTTACCCCCTTGTCTCTCTACCTCTATTTCTCGCTTCTGTATTCCCCTTTTCTGTTGCTTTCCAGTATTATACTTATTTTTCAAATTATTTTTCTTTTCTTGGTTGTTTTTTTAAGTCTTAAATTCTCCATTCTCTTCCCCCCCTTTCCTTTTTCTTCCCCACATAAAATTACTTGTTCATTAAAGATGGCTTCTTCTTTGTCCCAGTCTTCTTGTTTTACAGATGTTTCTTGTTGTTTCTCATAGTTCCAAATCTGCATTTCTAAGAATTGAAAAACGAAGCCAAAAGAACCCTTCCTTTCTTGTGCATCTTCTTTGTACTTTTTAAGCTCCATTTTCAATTCATCTAGAAGTGATGCCATTGTATAAATTTTTAAACAACCACCCGATTAATTTTAGTCATTCAAATGTAATAACCAAGAATCCAACGATCACCAGATAATCCAAATACATGCAGGCTGTTTCTTTTTGCTCTTTTTTTCACTTTCTCTTCCTGGGGTTACTGTTTAGCTACCAAGTTTCAGTCAAAATGTATCTTTTAGAAGTCTTATTGAAGTTTTACTGTAGATTATTTTTAATTCCAGGCAGTCTCCTCCCTCTTCCAGATCCTGCCCTTATTCTTTTTCTCTCCCTTCCTGCTTATGAACAAAAAATTAGTGTCCAGAAATCTTTATTATCCCTTTGACATTTTGTTTTATTTTCAGCTTAATTGCCTGTTGATGTCAAAGCGGATTTTTCCAATTTCTAATTTAAGTCTCTTAGTTATCAGTATAGGGAAGGGGAGAGAAGTAAAAAAAATCAAACCTTTCCCGTTTCACTTTGCTTCACTGCTTCCGACTCTTCTTTGGGAGCAATGTTATTCTTTTGTAAATTTAAATTCCAGGGTACCTTAGTTGTTGCTTTTACAATTTAACCCAGTCAGCCAAAACTTTCACTTCTTATCTTCCTCCTGCACATTCTTTTCTGGTTGAGTTCTTCTTTGTGATGGCCATTTCTAACCACCACTACAACCACCTTCAGGAAGGGGAGTAATGGCCAGCTGAGGAGGAGAGATGCGGCTCTCCTCAACCCTGTTGGCAGTCTCCCCCCTCTTCACCATCTCTATGGGGTGGCTTAGCCCTGAAACCAGCCAGCTCGGGAAGCTCCAGCGGCGAGCCCAGACCAAAACCACACACAATCGCGGATTTCTGTCTGTCACCGAAGAGACTTCAAACCGGAAGCCCACTATTATTATTTTTTTAATGATCTTAAGTGGATCCTATAAAGCTGAGATTCAGGGCATCCTGGATAGCCTACAATTGTCAATGTCATTTTTTTCTTTTCCTTTTAGGATATTAGCCACAAACAGGAGAGGGAGAAGGAATGTTTGTAGTTTGCCACCAAATTTGCACCTGATGTCTCACAGCCAGCAGTAGATCAAGAGCGCAGAGTTTTTCAAACCCAGCCACGGTTAGGATTTGTGGAATTCTGGGAGTTGAACTCCTCACATCTTAAAGTGGCTGAGTTTGAAAAATGCTGCTCTGATTCATCACCTGTCTTCTTCTCACCTCCAGGGACCTCCTCCAGCCTTTCTTTCTTCTTACTTTCCTTCTGCTGTCCTGGAGAGTCCCCAAAAGCTGTGGATGAAGTCGCCACTCTGCCTGGAAGAGAAGCCAGAGAGTCCAAGTTAGCAGGAAGGATCTAAAGCCAGTGAGATCCAGGCTGAGCAACGGAAGCCTTTGTACCCGTTGCCCCACCTGCAGTGCCAAGGTGATGCCCCCCACCCCACAGAGCTGGGGATGGTCTGCTCCAAAGGACCCTTTTTGGTGGAAAAGTAATTGCTCCACCACCATGGCCCACTCTGAGAGCAGAAGCATCCAGGCAGGGCTGTTGGGCAAAGCCAGTGGAGTCCAGAGTCACCCATACATGCAAAGTATGGGCTCATCTGCAATTCACTGCTGACTGCAGGTGCCTTGAAGGTCACATCTGGAGGATATAAATGGATCACGTCCCTTCACAGGGGCAAACTCTACTTCCACTCCTGAAGGGGAGGATGCCTGTTCCTTCTAGCACAATCCATGCCATGCAGGTTGGGAGGGAGAGGCCCAGTCTCGCTCTTACTGGCTCCCAGGAACTGCTGGGCATGGATTTGTGGGACCACTGACCTTCCCACCGAGCCAAGGAATCCTCTCGCCCATTTCTCTTGCAAACCGTAGCAAACCAGGGAGCAGATCCCTGACCCATCCAGGGCAGCACCTTTACTGGAGGCCACATTCTTTAGTTCAGCTTTTCTCAGTTGGAGCAACTGTCAGGTGGGTGGACCAGCTGGGGAATTATGGGAACCTCAAGTTCCCAAGATTGAGAGAAACACTGCCTGAAATGATCCCTGTGGAAGTTCTAAACTACATTAACCAAAATAAACATCAGCTGATGATCCACAGTGTGAGATTATTGTTATTTCGTTTTACTCTGTGAAAGAAATCAAGCCAGCCTTGATCTAAAACTGGTGTCCCAGGAGGGAGGGGGATGAGGTGATGGTGATACAAGATGAAAGCAACCCTCTAATGGTGCCAATTATAACTGCAATGACACGGTGGCACACCTGATATCTTTGCGCCTTGTACCCAGTGCAAAGCCAAGCTGGAAGCCACAACCATGTCATCAAAACCCAACACCTTTGTGGGTGTGTTGCATGGCTGTAGCCAGCATTTTGACTTTTTTTTAACCCTGCTCTGTCTCACCTTCCAGGTATCTGACCCAAAAGCACCCCTGTTCCCAGCTGGCCACCAGTGGCGTTGGGGCTGTGGAAACACCAGGCTGGGGAAGGATTGTGGTCCCTCACCTGTCCTGGGGTGGGTCATTTCAGGCCTCCTGGAGGTTTCTGCTCCCAGACTGCCAGGATGGGAAATGCAGATCAATTGAGCACCTCCCCAAATAGCTGGGAGCCTCCCTTATAGAGCCGGAGACAGGAATGATAGAAGAAACTAGGGTGCCCTTGGGACCGAGAGTCAAATGCTTGATGAAATCTGCCCCCACTCCTTTCACCTGCCTGGCGTGACACAAGATCAGCCGCATGGGCTTCCAGGGACAGCGGGGCCCCCTGCCTCCCACGCCCACACCTCCATCGCCCCACCTGTTGAGGTTCCCCCTGACTCGGCAGCTGGTCCTGCAGTGGAGACTTCAGAAGCATCTGGAAGGGAAATGCAGCAGAGTTACTGTCCCGCCCTCAGGGCTCCCAGGAGCTGGGCCACTTGGGCAGACCCTCGGGGAATGGACGGTTTGGCGAAGGCTTTTCCTACCACTGTAGTAGGAAGACCAAGGTGACCCATTAGCCAAAGATGGCTGCCTGCGGGGGAGGGGCAAAAATCCAAGGTCAGGACTGCAACCACCACAACCAACGATTGGTTTCTTTGCTCCGTGGGTTGTCACAAAAAGCCGTGTCTTCAATTGTGTGGTTGTGCTCATCATCTTGAGTTTATTCACCGCCTCCTTTCCAAAACCCTGATCCCAGAAGAAGAAAGAATTAAAACACCCTGATTTGACTGCAAGACCCCATAATCTGTTCTGACTGATTTGTTTTCCCTTCAGACCTTTCAACGGTGGCCCATCTTCAGAGATACCAAACCCTCCGAATATGGGAGATGAGTTTTGGTATAGTTTGGTAAATGCTCCATTGGACTAGTAGCCAGACAAGGCTACCTCCTACTCAACCTTCCCTTCTTCTTTGCGGACCACAGAAATGGTGGCCGTCTTATTCCAGAGGATTGTCCTCCAGGCGCTTTTGGAAAAGTCAGCAGAGTAGAATGGTTGGAGCAGCTACTGAGCGTGGCAGTGGTGCAGATGGTGGACCCGCCCCGAGAGACCCAAGCCCACTCGGAGCCAAAGAAACTCCCTGGAAGATTTGGGGCCTCTTAAACTAACCTCCTTCGCTGCTGCCTCTTATAAAGAAACATAGGAAGAGGAACTATGCCCGTTGCTTGAGCTCCTGAGGTGGGAACATGCAGACCTAAGAGTGTAAACAAACCCTGTCTCTGAACCGCTGCTTCCACGTATGCCTCGCGTCCACTCGTAGCACCAGTGGGAAAATAAAGAAAGGTTGAAAAGCGGCAGGTGGTTTACCCAAAACAGAAAGTCCCAAAGGTGGTTTTCCAAGAGGCAACTGGACTTTCTGGTTTTTTCTCTGTTTCGCTTCTTGGCTGAGAAGCAAAAGGTCCTCAAGAAAAATCAGGAAGTCCAGCTGCCTCTTCCAAAACCACCTTTGATACAGCCGTGACCTGGATGATGGCTGAGGATCTCCATAGACACAAAATAGAAAATAGCTTTTGGTTTAGTGCTTGGCTGAACTCAGCTTGTTATGATGTCTAAACCTGCTTTAGGTCTTGGCTTGTGATGACAACCAAGCCAGTGATGGTTTGTTCAATAATTCGGGGTAATCTAACCCAAGTTTGCTTCCACTGCAGGTAGTCCTTGACTTACAACCACAGTTGGGACCACCATTTCTGTTGCTAAGCAAGGTGGCTGTTAAGTGTGCTGGGCCTGAATCTATGACCATTTTTGCCATGGTTGTTAAGCGAATCGTGCATTTTGCACGTTAAGTGAACTTTTGCTTTCCCCGCTGACTCAGAAGCCAGCTGGGAAGGTTGAAGCCAGCGGGGAAGGATGAAAGCAACCCTCTAATGGTGCCAATTATAACTGCAATGACACAGTGGCACACCTGATATCTTTGCGCCTTGTACCCAGTGCAAAGCCAAGCTGGAAGCCACAACCATGTCATCAAAACCCAACACCTTTGTGGGTATGTTGCATGACTGTAGCCAGCATTTTGACTTTTTTTTAACCCTGCTCCTCTAATGGTGCCAATTATAACTGCAATGACACGGGGGCACACCTGATATCTTTGTGCCTTGTACCCAGTGGGAAAGTTGCAAATGGAGATCACGGGACCCCAAGACAGTGCCGTCGTCCGAAGTCCATGCTGGTTGCCAACCACCCAGATTTTGACCACAGGACCACATGATCTCTGGCAATCATAAGTCACTTTTTTCCAGTGTCATCATAATTTTGAATAGTTGTTAAAGGAATGGTTGTAAGTTGAGGACTACCTGTTCTGTATTAATGCAGAGAATTAAGAGCCTGGACCTCTTAATAAAGGTGGGGGCCTAGGGAAAGGTTTTCTGTGGACCGTCTAACCCTGAATGCGATCCTTGAGGTGACATGACTCCCTTGCAGTGACCAAAGCAGCCTCACCTTTCACTGTCAGCTGAAAGGAGTCGCTCTGCTCCTTTCGCGTGTTAAGCCTGTTTTCTGCCGTGCAGAAGTATCTGGCGGAGTCTGACCGCTGCAGGCCCTCGAAGGCAAGGACTGGGCCCCTGCGCAGCTCCTCGGCTTCCTCCCCAGGCCCTTCCTTGTACCATCGGTAGTAGATGGGTAGAGATCCGCTGGCTGAGCAGGTCAGACTCAGCCGGGTCCCACTGGGCAGGACGGATTCCCGGCGGCTTGCTTCAATGGACGGCTTGGAGGCTGGAACTAGAGAGCAGAAGAGTAGCAAAGGTTTCTCAAAGTGCCTCTCACAATTAAGAGCTAAACAAAGGAGGAATTACAAGCTCATTGATAAAAGAGAAAACTGGCTCCCCGGCAGTGGTGGGATTCAAATAATTTAACCCCCGGTTCTCTGCCCTCATGATTTCTTCCAACAACCAGTTCATGAAACTGCTCGGAACGTTAACAACTGGTTCTCCTGAAGTGGTGCAAACTGGCTGAATCCCACCACTGCTCCCAGGCCTTATTAATCCAGGGAGAAGCCAGGGTCTTTCCTGACTCCAGGTACCACTTTCTTTGCATGTGGAAAATAAACAGTATGGCTATTCAAAGCAGAGCGGTTCTGCTTCAGCTGCCTGGTTAGGGTGCATCCTTCTCTCCCCTAAATTCTTCTCATAGCTTTGAAGTTGAACACACCAGAAAAGAAAGACGGAGTCGAAATGAAGGGCTACGAAATGAAGCAAAAGGCCTCATGGTCTCAGGATGCCCAGCAGCCCAAACTGACAGGTTTCTGCCTAAGGTTACCTTTTACCACCTTGAGCTGCACGGTCTTTTCTCTGGTGACTCTGCTCCTGTTTTGGGCTTCCAAGTCCACTAAGCAAATGAATGAACCAATGTCGGTCATTTCAAGCTCCTTGATGTGGAGGGACACGTCTCCGGGGGGGTACTTGGCAATGTTGACGCGGTCTCTGAAAGCAGCCAAGAAGATGTGGTCCCCGGAGGCATCGCGGTGCAGGATGGTGCGAGGAGCTTCGCCTGGCTGGAAGAACTTCCAAGTCACCTTGAGCTGCTTGAAGTCAGAGGAGGGTTCATACACGCAGGGCAAAATGGCGGGAGCTCTCCAGGTCCCGCTGACCATCTGGGTGACGTTCCAATCCAGGGCAACTGGTGGGGGAGGAGAGGGAGGAACACAAGCAGAAGGTTTAGATGCTGACCCCAGAAGGGAAAGGCAACATTGTTGAGGTAATTCCCCATTAGGAGAATGAGCGCATACAGAGAGAGATATAGAGAGTAGTGTTGGAATAATACACACAGAGCACACAGATACACTGTACAGTAAACGTAAGTTTTTACTTCCGGAAAGGTTTAAGCAAAGTCCAAAGTAAGCAATCCAAAGCCATTCACAAGTTAAATCAGTCAGTTTTCAATCCAGGGATAATCCAAATATCAAAGTCCAGTGTCAAAAAACAGTTCAGTAAGACTTACATTAAATCCAGTAATATCGGTCAATTAGAAGAAATGGAGCAACAGCAATACTTTCCAACAGAAGGAAACAGAGATACACTCAGACACACTCTCTTCTGAGACTAAGACTAAAACAACCCAGGTTTCTGGCTCCATCTTATGGCCGTTTGAGAAACCACACCCAATTGCATGCTCTTGCATTCCCTTAAAGGTATAGTACTAACATGTTTATCCTGGTTTATATATTTCTAACCCAAATACCTGTTAGGTGACTTATATTCCTAACAAACATTCCCAGGACGAGAAGGGCTGCAGGTGGAGACTATGTTTGTCTCATCAGGCTAAAGAGGGATAATTTTGTCAGGCCAGGATTTTCTTCTCCAAACATTTCCCTTTAGTCCTTGCACCTCCCAGATGGCACCAGCTGCCTCTCCATTAACTCCTATCCTCTACAGCATTTGGCAGAACCTGCCTTGTTCGCAAGAATCAGCCAGGAATGGATGCGCTTGCTGTGGCTGCTGTCATAATTTTGCAATGGTCAGAGTCCAAAGGCACATGGAGGGTTTGTCACAGAGAAGCCAGTTGGAGTTTTCAGTGACACCATGCAAGCTTCCATCCTGCCTTTTGTGGCTGTGCCCCGTGGACACCCCGGAGGATAAAAATTAAACAGCACCCCTGCATCGCTGAACAGAAAAGGGTTGCCTATTCCTGATCTAAATCCAGCTGTGAGCAAGCAAGAAGAGAAGAAGAAAGAAAAACTGGGGTGCTGGAACAAGTTATTGTTTATTTTATTTATTTTATTTTGTCAAGCCATTATAAGATGACAGGTATAAGTATAAACGTAGTTATGGATCCATGAAGTGGATATATATAAGAAAATAAAAAAAGAAACAATAGGACAGGGATGGTAGGCACGTTGGTGCGCTTATGCAGGCCCCTTTCTTTCTTTCTTTCTTTCTTTCTTTCTTTCTTTCTTTCTTTCTTTCTTTCTTTCTTTCTTTCTTTCTTTCTTTCTTTTCTTTCTTTCTTGTGTGGGGGAGGGGGCACTCCTGTATTGGGAACTTGGTCAGAGAAAGGGAGATTCTCCTGGCACATTAAGAAGAGCTCCTGGGAAGCCACTCAGAGAACAGGAAGGCTTCGGAGAAAGCCACAGTCGCCAAAAGGGCCTTCGGTTTGTCAGATCTCTCTCTAGTTGGTGCCCATACCAAAGAAATCAGGGGAAATTGGCTTCTGCCTGATTTCCCCTTAAGCCAAAGGAAGAACCCTGGCCAAACGGCCCCTCCTCTATACGTGCAAGGGCAGTGATGGTTGCAGACCAGCCAAGGACAGGATTTATTTATTTGTTTGTTTGTTTGTTTAAACGCTTACAATATAATAGAAATAAGAATAAACTTAAGTTTAAATACTTGAAATAGGAATTAATAATTGGGGACGATAGGACAGGGGACGGTAGGCACAATTGTCGCTTATGCACGCCCCTTACAGACCTCTTAGGAATGGGGTGAGGTCGATAGAGGTTAGCGTGAGGATAAAAGAGTGGGGGTTTGAGCAGGTGGCAACAGAGTCAGGTAGTGAGTTCCAGACATTGACCACTGAGAATGATGAGAACTGGAGGCTAAAACATACAAAAAATGGTTGCAGGAACTGTGTATATCTAGTCTAAATGAAAAGGAGTATTAGGGGTGAAGTGATAGCATCTTCCAATATTTGAGGGGCTGCCC
This sequence comes from Pseudonaja textilis, assembly GCF_900518735.1. Next base: position 11,328,836 of record NW_020769328.1, on the reverse strand, counting down.
CTATTCTCCAAAACACCTCAGGGCAAGAAGTAGCAGATGGTATGATAACAGATAAGAGATTAAAATTAAGGAGAAACTCTCTGTTAATGAGAACAACTAACCAGTGGGACATCTTGCCTCTAGAAGTTGTGGCTGCTCCATCCCTGGAAGTTTTTAAGCAGAGATTAGACCTGACCCGTTTGTCAGGCCTCCTGCTTCAGTAGGGGTTGAAGTAGAAGACCTCAAGGTCTTTTTCTGTTATTCTGTTATAATAAGAACGATGCAGGTGAGGGACGCAGCCCTCATTCCTCCATGGTCTCTTTTATTATAGCAACTAGGTCAGATTCTAGTCTGCAGACACTGAGGTAAGAGGGAGGACCCTCTTCTGCCCCATCCAGAGACCTTCCAGGTTTGGAATATAGAATGACAGATTTCAGAGGTCATCTAGCCTAGCTCTCTGTTCAAGGCAGGAAAGCTTGGACCATCCCGATCACGGGGTGATAAAACGTCCAGTGGTGGCGCATCCACAGCTTGAGGAGGCAAGCTATTCCCCTGATTAATCCTTCTCACTCTCAGAAAATGTCTCTTCTAGGTTGGATTTGTCTTTAAGAAGCTTCCACACATTACTCTTGTCCTGCCTTCAAGTGTTTTGAAGAATAAGACAGTCCCTTCTTCTCTGAAAAAGCCCCTCAAGTGCTGGAAAACAGTTATCATGCCCCCCCCTCCCAGTCCTTCTCTTTCATAGGCTAAACATACCTAGCTCCCTCATACGATTTAGGCCCCAAGCGTTTTATCATCTTTGTTACTCTTCTCTGCACACTTCCCAGGAGTTTAATATATTACATTACATTACATTACATATTATTATTCTATTCTGTGTGTGTTTCAAATTTGTCCATCTTAATTGGGTTTAAGTAGGAGTTCTGTGTTGCAAATAGGCTTCCTACCAGAACAGAAATATCTCAGTTGATTAATTCAGCTATGAAAACCATGATATCGTTTGGCATTTGTGTTGCCTCATACCCCCCCCCCCCCCCAAGCAGGGGAAGTTATGGCTGAAATAATGTCAGGTTTTGCAGCCCGCAATGAAATAGAGCTCCGGAGATATTTTACCAAAACTTCATTAAATTTCAAAAAATATATAAAATACAAAAACCAAAGAAAAGGAATTAAAAAAAGAGGGGAAGGTTGTAAATGGCAAAATTAGGGAGTGCAAGGAACAGCAGCAGCAACAACAAAAGCTATAGAACAAAGGAACTTTCATCTTTCTGCAATATAGATAAAAACCTGTCAATCAATGACCCTCTAAATTAGGACTATGGTACTTCCACCATCATAAATGTATGTCATCAGTAACAGTCAAGCAGGTGGCCAATCGCAAGTCAAGTCATTCACATATTTCCCCGCTGTCTTTGTAGTCATACATGGCAGTGAAATGCATCCCTTAAAAACTCAACGCTGCACTCAATAAGGCAATTGAAACATAGAGAGAACATAGACAGCCTCAGTGGTGCAGTGGTTAGAGTGCAGTACTGCAAACTACTTCTGCTGACTGCCGGCTGCCTGCAATTTGGCAGGTTGAATCCCACTAGGCTCAAGGTTGACTCAGTCTTCCATCCTTCTGAGGTGGGTAAAATGATGACTCAGACTGTTGGGGGCAATATGCTGACTTTGTAAAACTGCTTAGAGAGGGCTGGAAAGCACTATAAAGCGGTATATAAGTCTAAGTGCTATTGCTATTTACTGTGAAATGAGGAGTCTGCCTAACCCATTGCTGAAGTGGGATGCTTATTTCATGAATAAATTTTGGTTTGATTCCATGAACCTCAAGAAGAGACACACTTTTTCACTGGAAGATTCCTTTAATTTAGGTTGGATGCAGAAAGTGGGATATTGTAGTGAAATTGGACTTATCTGAATGGCATCGATATTTCACCGTAAGGTACACATATGCTAGATTTAACCTTCAGAGTAAAAGTTTTAAACTGAAGTTATACTACAACTCAACTTTGGAGTGAGCATTTAAAAAAAAACAACAATCTTGGTTGCTTTCCAAAACTCAGCAGGTTTTTATTAACCTAAGAAATTTCCATCAAAATCCTGGAGGTGCCACACCTGCCTGACTTCTGTGCCACAGTCAGCGAAGACTTCCCCTCTGCAAGCCAAGTACAGGATCAGCCCAGAATCCTTCTGTTGCCCCTTTGAATGCCTTTGAACTGACATTAAGGGAGACGGGGTGACCGATGGACATTTCTGTTGACTTCACGTTACCAACAAGTTCCTCATGTAGAATTTCTGGAGAATTTCTGGATACAGCTTTTAAAAGCAAATCCTGAAACTGCCTATCAGGTATTGAGATATTTTATGTTTTCAGCAACGTAACTTTGTGGGAAATCCTTTCTTTACGTGCCATGACAAAAAACAAACCCAGAAGTAGAACTCACAGAATGAAACCTGAGGGTCTAGACAGAGATTAGACCTGAGAAGACCCTCTTGTCAAGTAGGACCAAGTCATGCTTCTGAACTCACCTTTTCCAGGGACAACAACCACCAAGCTCAGAATCCACAGCTGGGCCCATCTTTCCATATTATTTGCCACTTTCTTGCTCTCCGCTGGTGAGATGCCACCCCTCTGAAGACCAGGAGTGAAGTAAGCGTGACTTCTTTTCCCCTTTAAGCTTTATTATTCTTCCTTCCTTATTTTCTTTTTGAAAGAATCTCGCAAGAGACTAAGTGTCTTGCAAAGCAAGAGGAGCGAACTGAGCCAGTGAAATCACGTCATCTTGAAACTTTTGAAAGGCCTTGACAGTCAGGAAGAAGGACTGCTCGAAGACTCTGGGATGTGAAAGGTGAAGGTTCCCCTCATGCATCCGTGATAGTTATTTCCAGTTCTAGGGGGGAGCTGCTCATTCTGTTACAAAGCCAAAGAAAAGCCAGTGCTGTCCCAAGACGTCTCCGTGGTCATGTGGCCGGCATGACTAAATGCTGAAGGCACACAGAACGCTGTTCCCTTCCCACCAAAGGGGTCCCTATTTTTCTACTTGCATTGTTTTTTACATGCTTTCGAACTGCTAAGTTGGCAGAAGCTGGGACAAGGAACGGGAGCTCACTCTGTGACACGGCGCTAGGGATTCGAACTGCTGAACCGCTGACCTCTCTGATCGACAAGCTCAGCGTCTTAGACACGGAGTCACCGCATCCCCCTGGGATGTTCCCCTCCAGAAAAGACAACAGAGGGGAGATTCAGCATTTCTAAAAGACTGGGCAGGTGGGAGAGAAATATCAAAGCTTGTTCTCTCAAATCTCAGAGGAACACTGGCCTTATAGGATAAAAAAAATGGAGAATATTAGGAAACACCTCCGAGAGTTAGAGTAGTTAAATTAGGGAACAAACAACCAAGAAATATCTAGGTTCCTACATTGAACAGCAGGATACAAGTGGCCCTTGACTTGCAACCATTCACTTAATGACAGCTCAAAGTTACAACAGCCTTGGATTAAGCGATTCACAATCTGGCCTCAGAATAATGACCATCGCCCCACCCCTTTGGTCACTTATTCACAATTTGGGAGCCTGCAATTTGTTCACATTTATGACAGTTGCAGCATCCTGCAGTCACACAGTTGCAGTTTGTGCTCTTCCCAGATGATTTCCAACAAGTAATCCCAATTGAGCCCGCTGGGTTTGGTTAACCACACGATTTGTTTAACGACTGCAGTAAAAATTGCTGTAAAATCAAGTGCAACCACATAATGACTCATTTAACAGCCACATTGCTTAGTGACTGAAGTTTCAGTCCCATTTGTGGTTGTAAGCTGAGGACTATCTGATTCATCTATGGATAGGGTCACCAAGGGCTCCAGCATTCTGTTTATTGGAGGTGGGAAATAGAGTTTGCAGGAGAATTCTTCTCCTTTGTTCCTTTCCTTTGTGCTTCTGACAAAATCTTCCAGAGGAAAACTCCTTTTGCTAACTCAAGAGCTGCGATGGCGCAGTGGTTAGAATGCAGGACTGCAGGCTATTTCTACTGACTGCCAGTTGCCTGAAATTTGGCAGTTTGAATCTCACCAGGCTCAGGGTTGACTCAGCCTTCCATCCTTCTGAGGTTGTGTTAGCCTACTGCCAGCATACTGATTGCTCTACTTGTGATCATTGTACAAGAAAACAGACTATGTTCATGCCAGGGTGGGCCCAAAAATGAGGTTGTGACTCCTTTCTGACATGCATAAAATGGGCAGGACCAAGGCTTTATTCAACGGAGGGCCCAAGAGAGCAGCCAGGGGTGGTGATGTGGGGCAGCGGGGGAGAGATAATGGTCTGCTCCTGTGTACCCCATAATCACCCATCGAGTTGTTCTGGAGTTGGCTGGCACCTACATGTAAACAAATAAATAAACAAATCTTCAATTTGCAACAAGATTTTAAAACAAGAACCTTGGGCAGTTTATTGCCTTGAGACATTTATCATATTTTTTTAAAGCCCCAAATCAAACTGCTGTTAAATTAGATCAGTTGGCCATCGTATTCCCTGGTGCACCTGTGGGAGTCTTTCAGGTCCAAATGGACCTCATGTAGAAAGCCCCTCCCTCTTTTTCCATATTGCCTGGCACCAAAACCCTAGTAAGCAGAGAAAGACAAGTCTTCAGGCAGCCATTTGTCTAAAATGATAATGTTAGGCATCCAGAAATTGTCCATGGTAATCAATCACTCTGAGACAATTATAATCTCCAACTGATTTAGTAGGAACAGCTCTGGCATGTCAATGCGTTTCACAAAATCCACCTTCTCTCCTCCCACTTCTTACACTTCATTAAACACAAGAACCAATTAACCGTAGCTGGATTTTTTTAATGCGACGTACGAAATAACCTTGAACTTTCCAACTCCTCCACCCCCCTTTCATTCCTTGTAACATTTTTGGCAGCCGAATCTCAGAGCTGACAGGTAAAGGGTCCCCTGCTGGAGCAGAGGTTGGTTGCACTAGGTGATCTCCAAGGTCTCTTCCAGCTCTGTAATTTTGTTACTCTCTATTGTATGGAATTTGCCAGTGTGACATCCATCACAATTCTTTCTAAAAGCTACATTGCTCTTCTACTCTGGGTAAATGCAATGGAAAAGAACTCAAGGCCTTATGGAAACCTGCACCAACTTCCCTATCTCGTTGGGGAACCCAAGCTTTTGATCAAGACCAGCCAAGCCTTCTCACGATGCAAGAGATCAACATCCTTTTCACTTTGTTCACGTCTGGCAGACCTGCTGAGGTTGTCTTGGCAAAGTGTGAGAGCTAAGATTGCTTAAGTTACAAAAGAGAGAAGATACTAACCAGAGGAACAGTTGCCTCTCCTTTTCCTGGGGTGACACCAGCTTGCAGAGGTTGACGCACAAACGGAAACACTTTTTTAAAAGGATGGGTGTATTTCCCTCACAATTGCAACACTCTTCTTTCCTCCAGGAAACCGGAGTAGTTTATAGAGAGTGATTAATAAGGAAGAGCCATTGATGTAATGGCAATTTTACGATTCCTGGTGAATGCAGGAATTATTTCCACTATGTCAAGTGGGCACATTCAGTGAGGGACAGTCCTGGCCATTTTCGTTTCCCATTTCTGAAGTAGTGATGTAATCAACTATATGACTGCAATTACTTGAAGAACAGGAGACATTCAACGTTTGTGTATGATGAGGCTAAAGCATACGATGAATGGTTGTGGGAACTGGGAATGTCTATTCTAACAAAGAGAAGAACTAGGGTGAGGTTAAATATACTAACGAGGAGTGAAGTCTTGAATAGAAGGCTTCACCCAAGTCCGTCATTCAGGCGGGAAAAATAATAGTTTCAATTAATTGGTCCAATTTCCAGGCAGGAAATTGGAGGAACCTCAGTGGCTGAGCTGCCTGACAGCTCCCTAGGCAGCCACTTCACTTCTGTGTACCAACAAAGAGCTGTTCTCACCATCTTGAGTATCCTGCCTCTTCCATCAACCCCATGCATAACACATGACATGATAGTCTTCCAATTTTTGAGGGACTGTCACAGAGGAGAGGGGTCGATCTATTCTCCAAAGTATCTGAGGGCAGGACCAGAAGTAATGGGAGGAAAATCATTAAAGAGAGATTCAACCTAGAATTAAGGAGAAATTTCCTGATTGTGAGAACAACGAATCAATGCAATTACTTGCCTCCAGAAGCTGTGGGTGTTCCATCACTGGAGGCTTTCAAGAAGATGACACCTGCTTGGTGTCATCTGAAAATTTGATGAGTTCTCCTTCTATTCCCTCATCTAAATCATTTATGAAGATAGTGAAAAGTACCGGGCCCAAATCTGAAACTTGGGGCACCCCACTGCTTACTTCCATGTAGATATAGTTCCATTAAGGACTACCCGTTGAGTAGTTTGTCAGCCAGTTACAAATCTATCTGGTGGTGATGCTATCTAGTCTACATTTTTCTTAAGTAACTAAGAAGTAGGTTGTGGTCTACTTCGTCAAACGCCTTACTAAAATCTAAGTATACTATGTCCAGAGCATTTTACTGGTCCACTAATTTAGTTGTTTCAAAGAATGAAGATTGCTTGGCACCATCTCTTTTTGGCAAACCCATGTTGGTACAGGTTAGAAGTTTGCTTGCTTCTCAGCTTTTCTTCCAGATGAAACGGAAAGCTCATCCTTTCATTCTCTGTGCACAGGATCAATTTTGGGAGGAACCCTCATTCAACATTTTGTGCCGTGAATGCGATTTGGATGCCTTGGAAGGGAACTTGGTTCTTTGCTTGTCAAAAGAAAAGCAGAAATAAGTGTCTCGGCCAAAGCAGCACTGCTGAAGGGTCCCTGGACTCTTTCACATCCCGACAGAAGCCGAGGCAGATCCTCTTGCCCAGAGCATGACAGCAGCACAGATTGGCAAGCAGCCCTGCAGCTGCCATGAAGCCCCACAGCCAAATCCCATCAGGCTTCCTCCTCCGCATGAAGCTGTGGAAGGAGACAATTGTGGCTCCTTCCACTGAGTCCTTGAATCAATTTACCCACTCACTGTGCGACATGGAGTCCTTTGATAATTATATCAAGCTGTCTGGGTGACCTTGTGCCAATCACCAGAAGTTGGCGAGTTCTAGTCCTGCCTTAGGAATAAAAGCTATCTGGTGGATTTTGAACCAACCCCTCTCTCAGCCCAACCTACCAGGGTTGTTATGGTGAAAATAGGAGGAAAGAGGAGGAAAGTTCATCCTTGGGTTACTTATAAAGTAATAAAAATGTAATCGATCGACTTGGACGCTAACGGGGAGTCATCTTTTGAAAACTCAATCAACACTGCAGGGAAGGGTGTAACCTTAGCAGAATTTAAGTCTTTCGCAACTATTCCATGTCTGCTCTTTGGCAATGGTGTATCATGGCTGACTCATGTTCAGATCGTGACTGATGGGAATCCAACATTGCACATACACCACTGGCAAAACAGCTACTCTCTGTTACCTTACCCAAGGGTAGAACTTCCCATTTGCCTATGATGAACATGGTTCTTGTTTCCCATCCTATCACTGTTGCAATCACAAAGGGTCCTCTAGAATATGGATGACCTGGATCTGGGGCAGTTGGGATTTAGGATCAGGCCTGGGACAGGAACTCCTTCAGCTATTCTCATGTACCTCTGTGACAGTGACCTGGGAGCATGACCACTCTTCTCAACCCCGGTATCCTTGTGGACCATCCACAATGTTATGCTGCTGGTTCTATTTCTTAATGGATAGGTCCTGTGAGTAGGGAGAGGGGGAATATTTGGACCCTGAGCAATCTGCTGCGGGATGCCCATGGGTTTGGTCTTTTCTGTTTAATCCTATGTAGTAGCTACATGAGGCTGCTGGGACAGATCGTCTGTCAATTCAGGGCAAAGTAGGATCAATAAGCAGATGATGCCCAGTCGCACACCACGACCTGAGGTCCTGTTGGAGAGGCATGAGAACATCTCAACCTGAAGGCCATCAGTGGGAGATGGTTGGGAGAAACACAAGATTCTAGGACAGAGCCTATGGGGATTCTCTCCTCCACAGGGCCCAGAGGCAGCAAGCCTGCAATCTAATGGCTCTTCTACATTCACAAGACTTCTGCTGGACTTACTGGTAACATCCATGACCTGGAGGGCCTCTGTTCAGCTTCTGCTGGTGCAACCGTACCTGACACAGACTGAGTGGGCACCAGTCACTCACCTCCTCAGCTTCACTCATCATTCAGCTCCTACCATCAAGAACGCAGGGAGTTGGGCATCTGAGCAAGCAAACTCAGATCTCCTGGTCCAATAAAATTGGGGTTTAATGACACAAACCAGTTCTTCTTGCTTATGTATTGTAGCCATGGCGATGGGAAGTTTACAAAATCTGGCACAGAGAAATTCGGGGGAAGCGCTCCTGGGAGCAGACGGCTCAAAACCAGTGAAATGTTGAGTTTTCATCATCGTTCCCTTCCAAATTCTTTCACTTTTGAAACCAAGTACCAAAACTCCATGCAGGTTTTCATTAGAGCGAGTCCTCCAATTATGACTGCAATGGAGCTTTCCTATCTTATAGTCATACATTGTTGACAGTCATAATGCTTGTATCGCATGACCAACCTGGTTTTACAACTTTTGACAGCAGTCTGAAGCAAACTCGGTTTGCTGTGGGGTGTTTTGGCCAAAAAGCAGAAGTGCCGGATTTTGTTATAAACTGGTCATGTGACTGTGGGCTACGGCCGTAAACAAAGAGCCAGTTGCCAAGCATCCAAATGCAGTCATGCGACGTTCCTGGGGGGGGGGGGGGGGGGGGG
>NW_020769328.1:11296437-11319963 GCF_900518735.1 Pseudonaja textilis | reverse complement strand
TGGGGGGGGGGCATGCTGGCTATCAGAACTTTGGAACCAGTCCGTAAGAAGCTTTTTTGAACAAAATATTAATATTCCAATATATTAAAGAGAACCTTTTGAGGTGGTCCATCATAATTCCAATCTAAGCAACCAGTCATAAATTGAGGATTATCGGTACCCATGAAATCGAAAGCCCTAAATCAATTTTTCAGACAGACAGGTTATTTTGAAAAGGAAGCTTTCATTTTAAAGGTAATTATGTGATTAAACCACTTACAGGAGAGCTAAGGTGGGAATTTTGGCTCCAATCCCTATGGTTCTTCCGCCCCCAAAGATGATGTGGAATTAAAGGGTTGGCACTCGTGACGCTTGCTGGGATGTTGGGTGGCTGGATTTGGCCACTATATTTTGTTTACGGGCAAAGGGCCAAACAAGTTCAGGAGATGTCCTGCCCATCCAGAAGAGAGGTTAATCTTTCTATTTATCCCAACATGCTAAATGGTCTCTAAATTCCGCTTTTGAAGGCAGGGGGCACAGAAGACTCTGCAGTCTGGGAGAAAATCGCTGGAACCAGCAAACCCCGTGGGCATCAGGTCCCAAGCCTCAGAAGGGCACCTGCCAGCGGTACCTGGACAGAACACCTTATCGGGGTTCAGGCCTATGCAAGGAAATGTTGACTTAAAGAGCAAAGGTGGCTTTGATGGTATACCGGTACTTCTTCTTGGATAATTCTATTATTTATTCGTGAGAAAGCCACATCTTGGGAACAGAAGGTGCGACATGCAATGAGCATCGAAGTATCTAAATATGCAGCAGGCAGACATGCTACCGTTATTTTAAGATAAATGTTAAAAATATATTGTTTGCCATAGGAAACAGAAGTTACTTGCAACAATTAGAGGGAGAACTTAAAGGTAAATAATACATAAAAGGTCAGAGTAGTGAGGACTGAGGCAAAAGTTTGGAGCAAAGGAAGATTAGTTACCAAAAACAAACAAAAAAAACGCCCAACATAATTCTAACATACTTGCTATCTTTAACAGAACAGTTCAGGAAGAAAAATAAATGTATTATGATAATATTGACGATTATGGGATCAAATGACCTGAAAACCCTATGCAAATCTTACACTAAGATATAAACATTAATCTCATTTATAGCATATTTGTGTATAAAATAGTTCAAAAGGAGATTTGAAATTTGCTCTTTTTTACTTTAAAAAAAAAAAAAAATCAGTGCAATTTGGAACTTCAGCCTTGCAGCTGCCTTCCTAACACTACATTCGTGCGGGTAAAAATAGCTTTGCCTTGTTTATGGAGGAAATTCAGCCACAGAAAGCAAGGAAAGCAGAACTGCGACCAGCAGCGGTTCTTGAATCTTTTTCCACAGAAAAGATGCTATTTTGTGAAAGGTCAGTGATTCAAGTTGTCTCTATTTCTGAGGCCTCTTCTATGAAATTTGCCACGGGGCTGAGAAGCAGAAGAGGGAAGAGTTTATATTCGCCGTTCATGTCTTCTGAGAGAAGAGGCTGATCCAGGGCTCCGTCCATTTGGCCCTCTGGGCCGGTGACTCGCTGCGCTGCTTCGTTGCTCTCCACGGGACCCAGCAGATGCCGTCTGGCGTTCTCCAGGCGGACGTCTTCCTCACTGGAAGGCGGTTCTTCAAACAGGGAAAGCAAAGGGTTCCCCCGATACTGAATCAGCTGCATGTCTGGGGGTGGAAGAGAATAGCTAGTTAATGAATAGTTACTAGCTAAGCTAAATGCTCATGCCGGCCTGTGGAGTCCTGGGAAGAAGCAGCCCCCCGCCCCCGCCCCCGCCGCGCAGAGAAGACCCCGGAGGAGGGAAGGTCTGCCGCCTGAGTCACACGACAGGCTGCCCCAAGGAGGAAACACAAGGCCACTCAGGCCTGCCTGTTGCTCTTAGAGAAGAACCAACAGAAGCCGCCAGCCGGTTACAGGAGCCGCAATAAACAGACTTCACCTTCCGTATCTGACTTCTTGCCTGAACCAGCCACAGTTACTTCCAAGGCTATCGTGACTATTCCTTCAATGTACTGTTATTTTACCACAAAAGTCAATTTACCAGAACTGCAATCGATTAAAAAATAAATAAATTAGCAGCTGACTCAGCACTGACCCTCTTCCAAAGAGAAGGCCAAAGTCTAGAAACAGGAAGTTAGCAAAAGGAATGCTGTCACCACCACCAGGACTGAGGGCGGGGTAAGGAAATCAAAAACTTTGCCCCCCACCAAAAAAAAAAAAAACCCAACAACACCCTGGCAACTTCAACCTCACTGCTGGAGCTCCCATCTTGTCTCTGAAAAGTATTTCCTGTGAAATTCCCTCCTCTGGTGACAGTCCCCTCGATTTCCAGCCCCAGAGAAGAGGCCTCAGACTCAGGTGCATGAAGCATTTCAGGGAAAGGTCAAAAACCCAAACAGAGCTGATGGGGGGGTGGTGGTGGTCCTGCATGGTCCACTCACGCCGAGTTGCCTTTAAAAATAGGATTGCACTTCGGAAAGGAAAGTCCCAACCTTCCACTGGACAAGGTCCGATTCCTCTTTTCCTCTCTCTGCTCTCCAAATGTTGCGTAAGAAGCACAAAAAGACTCAACCCCTTATAACCCAAAGAAAACTTCGAACTAGAACAAGAGGCCAAGAATAAAGTTTTGCACGGGGAAAGCGCGGGTGCTCGGGGATGTTTCCCTCTGGCAGTGCATGAAACCCAGTGAGCCAGGGGCAGATTTGGGCACATGTGGGACGGCTCTTCCCGACCGGATGCTCTTAAATGGACCGGAGTCTGACATTTTGAATTCCTAGCCCCTTTGAACCGCGTGGGCTCATAATTATGGAAGGTGATGTCCAAGTCCTTCCACCAACTCCCATGGAACAGTTGTTATAAGCCACACAGGACCTGAAAGGGAACGGATCCACCCCGGTTAGCTTCTCCACACTGATTTGGTAAGACAAGTCTCAATGTCTTGTCCTTCTCACCGTTCTTCCCTGAGGTTTCCTCATTCTTTATCCCATCTGCGTCTAAGTTTGCTGGTAAGGCTTCTGTCTAAAAAAAGAGAAACAAATGCACAGAAAAATATTTATCAGAATATTTGCTTCAAATGCTACAGTACCTTTTTTAAAACGCCAAGACGAGAGAGCCAACTGCATTTTCTCATTGGTTTAATTGTGTCTCCTGTCTTCCCTTTAATCAGCTCATCACTCTGGCTATAACAGCCCAGCCAGGACTTTGCCTCCCCAGCTTCAGTTGGTAACACTCAACTTAAACCATCGTTGCTTCCCACAAGTGCCCTGGCTGACAGCACATCTTGGTGTTTGCTTTTTATCTGTTCTACAGCTGGTCAACAGAAATATTTAGAAATGCTTGTTTTCGTATTTCTGCTGCAATTGAGTGCTGTAATTATTTTTTTTAAAAAAATAAGGATATAAGTATAAAAATAATTCTAGTAAACTATACTTTTATGGGCATCACACAAAAGAATGAACACTGCAAGCACCTGACAGCTTACGTTTCATTTCAGGACTCTCTACTGAAACATAGCAACTTGGCCAGCCACAGCGTCTCTCCAGGAAGCCTGGACAGGCTGCCTGCAGAGCACAAACTCTGGAAACAGAGGGAGCCCTGCCTCAGCCTTCTACACTCCTTTGGAAGCCAAAGGCCCCTCGTCCCACTCCCATTTCCTCCTAGGAGACCTGTGTGCTGCAGAGGTCCAACACAGTTCTCCTGAGCGCCACTTACAAAGTCCAGGTCGTTGGTGGAAGCCATCAGAGTTTTACTCCAATTAGCAGAATCCAAACCATCCTGAAAAAGGAGCTCATTTGAAAAGAAAAATGAATGGGTTTTCTTCTAAGAACTCAGCCGACAAAAAAATTTAGATTTGGCACAAGTCTCTTTATCACAATATCATTGAAAACTGCTTAACCTGAACCTTTTTATTGGGGATGCTAATAAAATGCTACGTTCTGATCATAAGAGTACAACAGTCTTGCAGAACACAGAATTAGAGCTGAACAGCCTAAGAAAAGGCTTATCTGCCCGAGTCCAAGCCTTCAACTACCCAAATGTTGTCAGGGCCTTGGAAAACGCCTCTAATAAACAGAGAAGAGAAACACCAGTGATTAAACCCCCACCAAGCCAGGCAGAGTCCCGACAAAACGATCTTCTGCTTTCAAACGGGCTTCTTTGGTGAAAAACTAATGGCAGAATCACTCCTGAGCCCTCAATGGCCTGACGTAAACCGAGCACCACCACATCAACCACTAGCACAAGCGGGCCCTACAAGCCCCTGAAGAGCATCCACCCAGAACAGGCCTCGATTCTAATCCGTGAGGAACCTGAGCTGCATACAGGGCTGGCTCTATGGCTTCCGAAGGAAAGAGGTGGGAAAGAGAGTGGGGACACGGCCGGGGAATCCATGCCGTGGGCTGGAACCGACAGGGAAAAACTCGCTTTGAATGTTCATTCCTCTGGCTTCCTGAAAAGAAGGACAGAACTAGCATTCCAAAGCCTCCGTGGGAATGACGGAAGCTCGCCTATCCGAACAGCGCCACGCTGGAAAAGCTTAAAGCAACCTTTTCAGAAGCTCAGCCAGGAATATCGATAGCACAAACGCCCATTTGGGAGGCTGGTTCACTCATTCAATCTATTTCCTGCCCGTCTCTCTGGGCGAGTTACAACACTAAAGTTGCTTTTCGCTGAACTCGGTGCCTGAAAGGAGCAAAGACTGACCACCGGCAGCCCATTCCTCAGTCTCTCTACAGGTCTGTGGTCTGAAGAAAGGGACTGTGGGCAGCTGGACTTTTGATGCCCTCCAGGACAGGGATGGCAGCCAAAAGAAAGTCCTGGTGGGCATCCTTCCCCCCCCCGCCCCCCCCATGCAGAAGTCAGATCGGGGAGCCCATTTAACAGGGAACAATCAAGCCACGGATTTGCCCCGTAGCTTTATTTTATGACTGACTGGGGTTTTGTTTTTTTTTCTCATTAACAAAAAAAAGAACAAGGAAGGAGAAGAAAGAGGAAAACCTCCCCAAAACCTTCAGCAACCCTTCAGTACCCACCTTTATTCTTTATCCACTGGACAGGTTCTTAAACTGACTTAAAATAGTTCACAAATCAGGTTTATACCAAATATGCAAACCAGTTTGAAATGGTTCGATTATTGTGATCTGCTGAAAGTTCCTATGAAAAGAGGTATAATGACGCTAAAAAAGCTAACCTTGGGGGTTAGCTTTTCTCTTGCTCTCTTTCTCTACTACTGCGTTCACCTGGCAAAGGTATTCCTGAAATTCCACTGTTCAGGGTCCAGCGTTTTCTAAGCAGCTTTGCTGATCCGAAAGAAACACACGCTGGTACCGTCTTCCAAGAGTGCCCCCACCTTCCCACTTCCCCAATTCACCGCGCCCCTCCCTCCCAGGAGCCAAGGAAGACCCACTATCTACCTGTTCCAATCTGAGAGGAGCTTCTGGTATGCTTGAATCCAACACAGGAAGCTCAGGACTGAAGGTCTGGAGGCAGAAAGGAAGGCAATCTGATTTGTTTGATTTGATTAGAAACCATTTAAAACAACAAAAATATGACAAGGGCCTCTCCTGAGACCAATCAAAGGCTTAAACTTAGGGGAAAAAAATTAAATTAAGCTTCCTTCAGGTTAGCCAAAGTGCTGTCACTGCTCTGAGACTAAAGATGATGTTAGCAGATGCGTGAAATGGCATATAAATATAAAAAATAAATAAACAGAATCATAAAAAGGGAACCTGGAGGTCTTCTGCTACAAACTCCACCCCCCCCAACCGCCCCCCACAAGCCAGGAATCACAGGACCAGCCCAAACAAACAGCTGTGCAACCTCTGCTTGAGATTGTCCACTGGCAGAGCCCTCACCACTCCACACTGCTCAACCGCTGCCATGATCAGGACGAATCTCATGCTTTGAAGTTTGGACCTCCTCTGTAAAGCTCCTGGTTCTTCTCCTACTCTTGGGCCCGACGGAGAGCAAATCCACCTGGACTCCTCTTTCTTAGGGGCATTCCTCTTCCCCGAATCTGACTCGCCCTGAAGGGAGTTAACCTAGTTATTGGGTGTGTGTGTGTGTGTGTGTGTGTGTGTGTGTGTGTGAGGTTAGACTGCCCTTATCCTTGTGAGGCCTCATCCAGGTGGTCTCTGAGGAGAGGGGAAGGGAACCTCATCCCTTCCTCTCCTCACCTCACCCTCCCTTAAGGGTTCAGTTCCCTTAAGGACGCCCCAAACTGCTTTAGACACACAGGGGAACAGGGTAACTAGTCCAGTCCTGATTCAGAGGGGTTGTGGCAAGTTATGGCCTCTGAGGTCAGGGGAGAAGCACAAGGTCTGAACTTGGTAGAGAAGCGCAGGTAGAGAAGCCACGTGCTTGGTCCCGAGGGCTCAGCAGGCACAGAGCTGGCCGTATTCTGCTGGGAGAAGGCAGCAAGGAGGCAGAAGGGCACCGGGTGTGTGTGTGTGTGTGTGTGTGTGTGCTGAAGGCTGGCTCCCTAGGTCAGCCCCAGGTGTCAGAGAAATTCTCCAAGCACCCTTGACAGAAAGTTGGGTGTCTTCCCAAGACCCCCCCATTTGCTGTCAGGGGCGCTTGGAGAATTTCCTGATCCTAAAGGGGAGGGAAAGAAAGAGAAGGCAGAGAAGGGAGAGAGAGCAGCAACCGGGGAGACCCCCCCACCCCTTTCTGGGGCAAGGCAGGGCCACAGCTGGGAGGGGAGCATTTCCCCACATTAGAACATTGGCAAACTCTAAGGATGCCCCTCCCACACCGTAAGAAAGGAGATTTTCTTCCCTAGGCAATGGGAGAGACGGGCCACAGCCCAGCTAAGGAATCAGCACAGGAGAGTGGACTCACATCCGTCAGTGCTTCCGGAGCGTGGTGGGTTTTCTTCCCGGAGAGCATTGCCTGAAGCTCCTCAAGACTTGCGTCGATACAGTTCAAGAAGTCTTGGATCTCTTCTCTGCAGAGGGAAGCAGGGAAATATAAATGGAACAGAGGAAGAGGCCGAAGGGAGAAGGTGCCCTTTGGGCTACATTCCAAGAAGAAACTCAGAAGGGCCAACTGGATCGGGGGGCGGGGGGGGGGTAGCAGGCGGCCTTTAGTTTACTAGATTAGTTGGCCTATCGGAAGAACCGCTCTATAGAGGGTGCGCCTCGTCTTAGCTTGGCGCACCTGGAGGAGGAGGATACTCATGTGCGAATGCTGTTCGTTGATTTTAGCTCAACACAATCATTCCTCAGCTTCTGGTGAATAAACTGGGCCTGTCAGGTTTTAACACTCCTTTGTGTAAGTGGACTCATCCTGATTTCCTTATTGATAGGCCCCAGTTTGTGCGAGTTGGACGTTTCCAACTCCGTCTCCTTGAGTTCCCCACAGGGCTGTGTCTGGACTCGGCTACTGTCCACCTTGATGACCCACGACTGCTGTGACAAATCTGCTACGAACCATATTGTGAAGTGTGTGGATGGCACGGCAGTGGTGGGGCTTATCCAGGGCGACAATGAAGATGCTTAATAGGGAAGAGGTGAAGGCTGTGATGGATTGGTACAATAAAAGTTACCTGGTTCTAAATGTTAATAAAGCAAGGGAGATCACTGTAGATTTTAGAAAGAGCGCATAGTCATACTCCACTCAGTTGCAAGGCTGCAGCTGTAGAGGTGGTGAACAGTATTAAAGGGTATCTGGGGGTGCAGGTAGCAAACAGTCTGAACTGGTCTCTCCACACGTCATCCTTAGTGAAGCATTTGCAAACTGGCACCTGCATTTCCTGCGTCGGATGAGGAGAGCACATCTCTCTCCTTCTGTCCTGGCCACTTTTTACAGAGGCACGATCGACAGCATTTGAACAAACTGCATCACCGTTTGGTTTAGTGGCAGCAGAGCCTCAGATAGAAAGTCCATACAGAGAGTGGTGAGGACAACCGAGATTATAGGAAGCTCGCTTCCTGTTATTCAGGATACTGCTTATAAGCGCTATGAGCTTACAGCTCAAAGCATTGTTAGAGACCCTGCACACCCACTTCACGGGCTGTTTATGTTGCTGCCCTCTGGGAGGTGGTTTCTAAGTATTTGTGGCAGAACTACCAGACTCTGGAACAGCTTTGTTCCCTAGGCCATTCATCTGGTAAACTCACAAGATTAGTTTCTCACGCCATATACATGTATACATCCGGATTAGACTGTGTTGTATTTGTATCATAGAATATATGTAGGTATATGCATGTTTGTATTTATTCATTCATTCATTCATTCATTCATTCATTCATTCATTCATTCATTCATTCATTCATTCATGTTTATGTAGTATATACTGAGGTGGTGACCCTTTGAAAGGTGTATGCAACGAAATTTCATTTTAATGTATACTGATTAGCGTACGTTTAAAGCGACAAAATTATTCTATTCTATCCTCTATTCTTTATTCCTATTTGTTTTCTAATTCTATGCTATGCTATGCTATCCTATCCTATTTCTATTCTACTGGATACAGGATGGGAAGCGAGGGTTCCTTTCATAGCAGTTTACACTGGAGAAATAAGGAGGAAGAATCCAGCAAGGAATTTACAGTTGCTGCTCAAGAGAAATACTCAGAAGTCTTTTCCCTTCCAAAGGGACACTGAAGAATGAGGGAGACAACAGCTCCAGAAACAAAGGGAAAAAACAAGCGTTTCATTAATAAACAATAATAATAATAATAAATTGGGGGAGGCTGCTGTCTGATGCCAGGCAGGTCCTTGTCAAGGGTGGCAAGGAACAGGCTAACCTCCCCCGATGCCATGGTTCTTTGGCAGGGGATAATCCTGCCAGGTGTTGCCTCTCTGAAAGCAGACGCACCTGTCAAGGAAAGAGTCACTTGATGCCATGGTTTGGTTTTCACTGATGATGGAATCGATCACGGCTGCGGCTTCTTCGTTGGCGCTGACTTGTGGAGTGTGCAACTCCATAGCACTGGACTGGAGGGGGCCATCCGTGAGCTGAACCGAACGGTCCCCTTGGGGCACTTCTGGCTCAGGGGTCTCTTGTGTTCCACAAGTGGGAATTCCTTCTCGGGTGGGCACAGGAGCCTTCCTGAAAACACACAACAGGCACAGACTGAACTTTCACTTTCTCCAAATGGTGCAGCAAAACACCTCCCACAGCACCCCAAAGTAGAGAGAACCCTATTTTTCCAACAGGAACCCCGCACTGCTGACATCTATCCATTTTAAAAGGGCGAAAAAATTCTCTAATCAAATCACAACATCCATACAGTTCTGCAGGGCTACAGAACTGGTTTTGCATCCTTTTCTAACAGCATGTTTATTCCCTCTCCCCGAGTCCCTAATGGTCTGGACTGATCTTGGAATCTAAGTAAGATCAGTCCTGGTTCATACTTGTCTGGAGACCCACATAGGGCACCTTTGCCTTAATTTTCCTTTAAAACAGAATCCAATGGACTTCTGGTGCAGACTTAGCCAGCACCGACACACACCCAGAGAATCTCTTCTCTCTGGACTGTCATTTTTCCAACTCAACAACAGAAGGAACAGGCTTGCTTTTGTTTATTTGACTCTCCTAGGATAAGGACAGTCTCAGAACCATCCCTCAAGATCCTCCGATAACAGCAACAGCCTGCAAAGTGCTTCCTAATAGCTGGTGAGTTGAAGCTGGGGGGAGGGGTTGAGATGACGTCGTTGTTCGATAAAACAGCCATTTTGGAATTTATTTTTTAAATGGACAGTAAGCTTTGCCCTTCATTTCTTAAATCATTTCATGACATTATTCTATTAGTTAAAAGAGGTTCTCTTTAGTTTCAGCCTATAACTTCTTTTTTAAGCTCTGAACACCATTTTTGAGTCCTCTTTATTGTTAAACCATAAGGAAGAGGGTTGTTAAGAGACGTCAAAAGAAGGAAGCACGGAATATTTTTTTCTCTTGAAATATAAAGATAAAATCTGTGGTTTGAATCTACTACTTTTAAAGTAATCTATAGGCCTAAGGGTTGAAATTTGCCAATTTTCATGAACTATGATTGGCTAGAAAAAGGAATAAATAACAAATTTTAAAAAAATCGAGCACCAGGGGGAGCTATGAAGAATCTGAGCGGGAGTCTTTAAAAAGTCTTTTAAAAAAGTCCATACAGAAAATTGCTCTTTTCACAAATAAGTTAGAAGATATTAATTATAGAGTGGATATTAAAAAAGAACAAGAGACACAATTAGGTGTAGAAAATTATCAACCCACTGTATCAACTCCACAAATGCCGGTCAATTCAAATAACCTAAGTGTGCCTTTGATATCTGATATCAACTTTTTTTTTTTTTTTACTATGGTGCTCCCAGTGCAACTGACACAAGAATGCCAAGTAAATTCACAACTCTCAAGAGGTCAAGTTCTTCTTCATGTATACTAACAAGATCGAGAATTCTTTGAGAAAAAAAGATACGATAGTCATCTAAGACAAGGAAACTTTAATCCACAAGGATTTGCTCCAGGTTAATTTACAACGTCTAACAGAACAACTTTTGGACGCTTTTTTTCATGCATATAAATAAAGCTGAGAACTTCTTGAAGGAAGAGACTGGACAGACTCCCCTGAGAAGAAAAGGACTTCATTCTGCGAAGATAAGCTGGAGGGAGTGACTTACATTTAATGACTTAGTTAGGAAGTTTGATATATGTATTGAAAGAAAGTTAGCTTTGTATGTATAAAATGAATTTGTAAATGTTATGTCCTCTTGTCTTTTTATGTAATGCTGAATAATTCCCAAAGTTTGTAAAATACTTTTTTAAAAATAAAAGAAGAAAAAGATTCATTCAATGAGGATAAACTCAAGGGAGAGATTTGGATTCAATGTGTGATATATATAATTGAATGAAAGCTTTAAAGTAGCATTGTGTTTTGGGTTTAAAATGAAGGGTTTTCTTCTGTTTTATATATAATATTGAGTACTTTTTAAACTTCATAAAATAACAAAACTAAAAAAAATGTTTTCTCCCTTTAGATTTAAAAAAATGAAATAATATAAATAATCATGAATGAGTTAACAGAAGTATATGTTACTCCTCACAGCAAAGAGAAGCAGATGGTCAAATTGATTCTTTTATCCAAAGAGGAGAATATATCTAACCTTGTTTTTATTCTGAAATTGTTTCCAGATTTTGTGCTTGCAATGAAAAAAAATATAAAACTTTGTTTTTGTTTTTGTTAACTAGATAGGCTTATTGTTGTAGAAATGGCTTGTACATACCATTGTGTAAAAACAAAAAGTTGTGGTTGTAATTTTTTTATCTTCTGTACTTAAAGAGTCAGAAGTTGGTGCCTTTTATCCCTTTTCTCCCTTTACACTATATTCATTTTATTTTCCCTCCTCCCTCCTCTTCTTAGTTTTCCACTACTTTTTAATTTTTCTTTGTATTTTATATTTTGATATAAAAATAAAACACCATATATAAAAAACTAGAATCCAATGCATATCACTCTACCCTTCACCCTGCGGCTGGATCTGGCCCAGGGGTCTTGAGTTTGGCACCCCTGTCAAAAAAGGAAGGTTTTAATTATGAAAACCCTGTTCCTTCTAAATCTATACACAACACTCTCAGCACCACATAAACCTGCATTTTACGAAGCTGGTATCTCCATTTTCATGGCACTGCCAAGAGTTTGGGGGCACCTTTGGGGACAGGCCCACAGCTATGGAACTGAATCCTATGTTCAAGATCTGAGCCCAGAAGAACTGGGAGAAGCTTTGGCTCTCCTGACAAACAGTAACTGGCAATGCTCAGCCTCAGTGGGGTTGATCTGGTTTCACACAGCCGCAAATGCTACACTCACAAACCTTCATCCTCTTAGTTGTACAAGCCCAGCGTCAAAAAGCCAGGCACATCTACTTTTTAAGATAAACTCCCAATGCTACTTTTCCTTTCCCCCTCTCAAACCGAGATTTTATAGAACAAGCCAAGGCATACAGACATCTCTTGGCAAGATCTCTAAGGTAAAAGTATGCAGCCCTTTGACCACTTATTACGAAGCAGCCTACCTCAGCTTCAGGGTTGTCTCTCAGTAAAATCATCTACATATTTATAACCCTCACCAACTTTCATGATTGGAGTGCACCAGCGCCAAAAGCTTCTCTGGGGCAGCAGCTTCTGCTTCCTCCTCTTCCTCTTGAGCATCTGTGATGTCACGAATGATAATGGAGTCTTGGCAGTCTGGACTATGCTCCAAAAGGTCTGTCTAAGGGCACAAGAGTAACAAGCAGTGTATCCAAGACCCTTATCATAATTTTTCTTATTCAGACAATTGTTATTCTGGTAAAACTGTTTAATGCTCTGGCAATTGAGAATTCCCAGTGAAACTGAAATACATTATTTTTTAAAAAAATTAATAGCCATTATTAAGAGGGAATTTTATAACCAACTAAGCTAGAATTAATTTAGCATGAGCAGCTTTAAGAGGATCAAGGGGAAAAACAAAAGTAGATTGACATCTGAAATTAGAGAACAAGAGGATAAACAATTTTATAAAATTTGGGACCTTTTCTATCAATGGTTAGATAATAAAATACAGTAATGAAATATGTAGATTTTTAGAAAATAATAAATATATAAAGATGTACTTCTTTTTTATTATATCTACAAAATGTTTCTAGGATAAATTTGGGAGGATAATATGAATTCTTATAAAATAAACTAAGTAACTTATGGTTATCTCGTAAAATACGAATGAATAAAATTATAGTCAAATGATTAATAATACAGGGGTACTCAATTCTTGATTGATCATATGAGCTATTATGCAATGTAACTGTAACTGAAGACTACGAAATGGATGCACAAAATAATTTGTAAACCAACTGGCACACAGCTTGTATACTTATGGAAGAAAGTTTCATGTTTTTATGTTTTGTTTGTTTATGTTTGTTTTTAAAAACCAATAAAATTTACACACAAAAAAAGGAAAGAAAATAAGTCTTACGGTTTCACAGTCTTCCACGGGAATGCGCACGTACTGGCGGCTGTATTTTGCAGGTGAACCGTCTGATGCATCGGCCAAAGACCTGGGAGGAGACGAGCATAGAGAATTATGGAGGTGGACGGACAGATGAGCCACAAAGCTTTGTATGTGGAAACCGCACGCAATGGAAGCATTCTCCAGCAAGAAAATCATCCCCAGAGAAATGGCTTGGTCAAAACAAAAATAGGCTTTGATCAACTTGAATTTTTCACCTCTCAAATTTCTGAACAGTCGAAGAAAATAAATCCGCAGAGGGGATCTTCACTCCCGTTTAAAAAGAAACACATTAACATTTGAATTGGTTCTGAAGGATGCTTTTTAGACAAACTGATGAAATGTTCCTTTCAATGCAATGGTCTAAATGCGATTTCCTAATTTTGCTGTATATCTACCTTGATCTGGAAAGCAGCCCTGATGAGCCAAATATTGTTTACCCCTTTACAGCTACCGAACTGATTGGAAGATTACGGGATTTGACAAGAGTGAGCTTTGAAATCACAGCTGGAAATTCACAGCGTTTAGGAACCAACGTTTCAGAACAGTCAAGGCATAATCATTATTGAATTAAAATGGGCTGGTTTTTCCAAGGAACAGCTTTGCATCTGGAAAAAAGTATGGTCTCCAGCCAATAAATATGAGTGACAGAATCCAAGGCGACTCTTTCTTGTGTTCAAATGAAAAGGAAATCCTAATTTTCTAACGTGGGAAGTTCCTGCCGAGGAAAATGTATGTCAGCCATTTATTTTACGTGGAATGATGGACCACGTGCTTGTTCTGACCTAAGCTTCCCCAACAGCATGAAGCCAACGCGTCCCGATAACCACTTTTAGTTAGTTTACCGTGAATTCCTCTCCAGCAAAGTCCCGGCCAACAGTCTTTCCAGATATCACAATTACAGACCTTTATCAGACATGGAGAGTTGCCAGGCCGATATCTTTCAGATGCCACACTGTAGCAGACAATACTTGGCAAGAATGCAGGAACAGATCTTCGCTCAAATGAACTTATTGTCTCCCGCAAAAGCCCACTCCCCTTTCGCTCCAATTTAATTCCCTATGGGAGGGCCCATTCACCATCCACCTTTGGTTTTTACTCCCAAGTGGACCCTTGTTCCCTTGTGTTCCCAAGTGTTCCCTTCTTCTGGCAGCTCTGTGCATAAGCAGACTGGGAACAGGCTCCAGCTGTTCTTCTGCCTCACTGATGTCCAACTCTGAAGGCAGCTGTTAACTGGACAACAGCCCTGGCCCCATCTCTGCTTCCAACGCAGAGCCCTCGTCAGAGCCTTCCACAGACTCCAGGATTGGCCCATGTTCCTCCCCAACCTCCTCACTGTCCAGATCTGCTGCCAGCTCCGCTAGGCACTGGCAGGCCACAACAGTGCTTTCCAAATGTTCCTACCCCTTTTTAGAACACCCCACTAGTTATAATCATCCAAAATGATTTTTTTTTCTGTGCATATGAATTTTTAAAAAAAGAACACGAGTTCAACATATGGATGCAATTGGCTGAACATTCCCAATTGGAAGAAGGCACTGGCTGGGGCCCGGATTTGCAAACTGAAGAATCCCACTGAAATGAGCTTTAAACCTTTGATTAGCTTTAATTAGCTCGAAAACTTCAAATCCTTCTGCATAATTTCCTCAGTAAGGGAAGTATAGATAGTCCTTGACTTACAACAGTTCATTTAGTGACCGTTCGAAGTTACAACAGGAATGAAAAAAGTGACTTATGGCTGTTCTTCACCCTTATGACTGTTGTCATACGATAGTTGTCATCCCCATAGTCACATGATCAAAATTCAGCCACCTGGCAACTGACTCATCTTTATGACGGTCGTCGTGTCCTGTGATCATGTGATCCCCTTTTGTGACCTTCTGACTAGCAAAGTCAGCGGGGAAGCCAGATTCACTGAACAAAGGTGTTACTGACTTAACAACTTCAGTGTTTCACTTAACGGTGGCGATAAAGTAGCACCTAGCACTAGCAGTAGCCCTTAGACTTATATAGTGCTGCACAGTGCTTCACAGCCCTCTCTAAGCACTTTACAGTCAGCCCATTTCTTCCAACAATCTGGCTCCTCATTTTACCCACCTCAGAAAGACGGAAGGCTGAGTCAACCTTGAGCCGGTGAGATCCAAACTGCCAGACTGCTGGCAGCCAGCGATCAGCAGAAGTAGCCTGCAGTACTGCACTCCAACCACTGTGCCACCGCAGCTCAGCAGAAGCCGTAATGGGGCAAAACTCCCTTAACAAATATTCCACTTAACAGAAATGATGTGCTCAATTGTGGTCATAAGTCGTGGACTACCTGTACGGAATGGGTCCGTGCAATGTGCGTCTCTGAAGTCAAAGACCTGGAAGAGATACAGCCATGGAAGAGCACCCCTGGCCTGCTCAGGGTTCGTGTTTCAGCTGCCCGCCATCTTCACCTGATGCTAAGAAGAAAAACCCAACCCACAAAAGCTGCCAGCTCTTTTTGAGTCTTTTTCCTGGTACGAGAAACGCCTGGCAGATGTAGGAGGTGTCAGAAAGAAGTCAAGCGCTTGGCATGCTCACATCGAACCATAAGCAGGCGCTATGCCCCGAGACGCCACTAATATAGTACCTAAAAATGCCTTAACACGAGGAAGAATAATGCTCACCCAGAGGCCATGCAGAAAGAGGCAAAGCAGTCGGAATTAGGAGCAGGATGAAGGAAACAATATTTTGGAGTCATTTCAACGGTGCCATTTGTATCCCCTTAACAAAGAGGCAGGAGCTCCACAGAGTTTAAGAACGCTTTTCTCTCCTCAGTATGGGGGTCAAAACTTGAATCAGAATCTCATTTTGAATAGCAACAGAACCAAAAAAAGTGAGCAATTACCTTTTTCTCTTGACCCCCAAAATGCAGTTTCCTCTCATTAAACCCAGTATAAATTCAAGAATCTGAAAGAAGAGGGGGAAAAGGAATGATCTTCTCTCATTCTCAACCATCACAACCTCAAAATTAAGCACAAGAACGATATTCAGCAGTGCAAACTAGAACTAGCAAAGATTTTAAAAATGTTTCATAAAATTTTGCCTTCGGCTCATACCTCCTTCAAATAAATAACACAAACACACTACATGTATGCACACACAAACTTACATGCTGTTACAATATCACAGACAATTTTACGTAAGATTTAAGTCTACACAACCGATTTTAAAAACCCCATCACTCACAATTACCATATATCCTCAAGGAATAAGTAAAGCTTCTACTAGCAGTTGAACATTCCACCGTGTATTTATTTGCTAGATATATATCCCATCTTTTATCTGAGTTGGTTTATTTAAGGATCCTTCTCCACCTTATACCCCTAAGAATGTGTCTGTGAGGGAGGTAAGGGAATGTATGTTGAGGGACCCTAATGCTGAGGGTGAACTTGAGCTTCACATTCGCTGCTCCTGGTCCAAGACATTAACCAGTGCAACGATTTGCCTTTATTGTAATAAAATTTAAGGACTGAGCTAATAATACATGGACTGAATCACCCTACATACCATCAGATCAGAAGCAACTGTGTTAAGGGAGCAATGGATCACATTGGCAACATCCTTGCTACTATTTCCCCAATGTCAACAAACAAACCTGCTCCAGATCTGGGGCCCTCTGCAATTCTCTCAGGTGCATCCACCTGTTGCACCAGAGAGTATTCCCAATTACAGGACCCAATCCAGCAGGTTTCCTCCACGAGATATCTTCCCTCGGTGCAATTTTTCCTCAAGGATAGTTGCTATAAAGACATTCAAAGCTGCTCCGTCTTTTCCCTCCATCTATCTTTGACAGTGGCGTCTCTGAATGTTGAATAAACCTGGACACAGGGAGTCATTCGATGCAATTGTTCTGCAAAATACTCTAAAAGCCCTTTCAACTAAGATCAGCATAAAGGCAATTTAAATAATTGATCAACCTCTAGGAGTTTCACCCCCACAGGGATTTAACTACTTCTGATCTTCCTTGCCACTCAGGATGCAACAGAAACGTAATTCTGTTCACTGAACTCTTAGTTCCTACGTTCCTTCCAATTCTCTGATCAGGCCCCTGTCTTTACCTGACTCAGAATAAAAAATAAAATAAAAAGCTTATTTTTGCCCTGTGCGTGAATCACGTTGTGGGAAGTTTTCTTACACATTCAGAGATTGACTGGATGCATTCAGCCTGAACCAAGGTGCAGAGAAGAATATTAGGTTATAGGGTGATTCACTGTGCTGTAAACCACAGCTTTTTGCAACCAACAAAATTTGCCTGCAATTCAGGGTTAGGATCCTGAGCAACTGATCTACTGATTCCTGAAGGCAGCATTCCGACCGGGTCCTCTCCTGCCATCAAGGGGGAACCCCAGGTGAGGGGCGGCTGCTCTGGAGAGAGGAGAGGAGAGGAGAGGAAGGAGAGGAGAGGAGGGGAGAGGAGAGGAGAGGAGAGGGGAGGGGAGGGGAGAGAGAGGAGAGGGAGGAGAGGAGAGGAGAGAGAGGAGAGGAGAGGAGAGGAGAGGGGAGAGGAGAGGAGAGGAGACAGGAGGGGAGGAGAGGAGAGGGAGGGGGAGAGGACCAAGCAAAGGCCGGACTATTCTCAGTACCTTCGACAGGAGCTGCTGCTGCTGGTTGTGCTTCTGGCGGAGGCAGGCCACCTCTTTCCAGAGGGCTTTGTTTTCCCTGGAAACAAGGAGCGGAAAGAGGCAAGATGGTGAAAGTGAGCAACTTCCAAGGGTTCAGGCTAGTCCGGCGGAGACTTTTGCAAGAAGATTTGGGTTGCTGCACTTCAGGAAAGGGGGGGATGTGTGGGAGGAGGAGGGGGGGACTAACCAGTTTTTCACTCCAAAAGACCCGGAATGGAAAAGGAGATGCCACGACTTCGCGCGACTTTCCCCTGGGATCTGGTGGGGCAACGAAGAAGCTTTTCCTGAAGTGATGTGAGGAAGGGGTTCCCCTAATCATGTTTGAACTACAGTAACTGACACGGTTCGGGAGAAGGGCTTTCCTCAGCTCTGCTCCATGAGATCCTTTAAACGGAGACTCGGGAGGCCAAAGTCACAAGAGATCCCTGCTCAGGGGCAAAATACGGGTCCTGCAGACAAAAAGCCATCAGCATTTCCAAGAATGGTTTCTTTGAAAGGGGACAGGCAGAAACGTTTTGTATCTGCAGACATTAAGGGGTTAGACAGCCTATCAGTCCAGCCCTTCATCGGGAAGCTTTTTCTGGACTTAGGTCGCCTTCTGCTCTCCCAATGACTATGGATCTTTTCGCATCCCAACTAGACCATTGTTAATTAAAACATCAAAGGACAACAGTTAAGACTTGCAGGTGAGTAAAATCTCAGATAAAATTCTGAAGCTGGGCAGGCCAACTCAGCAACCAGCAGGAACAAGATCTTTGGGGACAGAGGACAAGAAAAAGGATCGATCTTCCTCCTAGATTTGCAATTATTAGCAGCTACGATAGCAAGATCCATAGTATAATGTTTGTTGTTGGAACAGAAGGTCATCCAGGATGCCAACAGGGCCACCATTTTGTACTTGGGCAAACCATGCATTCTATCTGCAGCTCTATAGTTTGTGGGGGGGACAGGACGGTGGGGACACGGACTCCTCTCATGATTTGCCTCTTAATACTTGCTCATGGTGCCTTCATGGTGCTGCACCTTTTCATACTTTCCAGCTTGATGTCCATGCTGTTCTGTTGCTCCCTCATCTCCTGGACTTCTGATAACACTTTGTGCAAGTCATCTGGGCAGATTTTTAGATCTTCCGGCCTTACCGTGGCCACCTGGTGAGAGAGTAGACTGAAGATGATAAGATGAAACATGACGAGAAACAAACGCGACCAAAATTTGACTCATACGGAATGAAGACGCTGAAGACACTCAACCTTCTCCTTGCCGATCATAGATGATAATCCAAAGATGTGGTTTATGCCCACTCAGGAATAGCAACCTGGGCACTCACCTACCCCAGTGTATCAGAATTGTCCTGAGAAAGCAGGATTGCAACATCCCACAAAGAAAAACACTGACACATGTGTAAAAGGAACAGCTAAATCTCAGAAGTCTATGCCACCTCTGACACTGCTGGTCTTACGGCTGGTCAATTTTGGTATAATATTCGTATCATTGTTCGTATGATTTTTATTTAGAGGTTTGTCCTTACTGTATTTGGAATATATTTTCTTAAAAAGATAACGCTGAGTTGTCAAAAAGCATCCACTGAAGAAATTTGTTCATGCTCACAGTTTGAGTGAAAGTCATAGTGGCATCATCACTATGATCCTGCACAGGAAACATCTGATTTGTGGCTTAAAAGCTAAGTTGTTTTTATATAATATGTGAGGTTTTATTTTTCTTTTATTGGTTTTTGAAATATATAGTTATGCAGAAAGTATATGACTGTAATTACATTTTGTAGCTGGCTGTTCAGCCTCCACAGCGCCAGAATTTTGCAAGTAACTCAGCATTTTACCCATTAGAAAAAGAATTAGCACGGATGAAAAACATCAGAGCCAAGACTCCTTCCGCTCAAGACCAGCTCAACCTCTGGAGACTTCATGAACCCGCTTGTACGCAAGCGGCCTTGCCTTGGCCTTCTTCTACATTAGCTTTTCATCCGTCCAAGTACTAAAGAGATTCAGCCCTGCTTAAGTTTGGGGGTGTGTGTGGACTTTTTAGGGGGGAGGGGAGATCCACCAAGGTCCAATCCAGTTTTGCTCATAATGCTTTAAACCAGGGGTGTCAAACTCACGCCGTCCTGGCGGCGCCACGTGACGTATCGGGACTTTTTCGCCCTTCGCTAAACCAGGCGTGGGCCTGGCCAGCGCATGACGCATCTGGCCAGCAGGCCGGGAGTTGGACAGGCCCTGTTTTAAACAGAGAGAGGCCCAGGTAACCTGTGATCATATTGAACCGAGAAGTTTTAACCAGGTTCTATTCTAGGAGACAGTACCTTCCTTTTGATGTTTGCCAGCAAATCAAACTGCCCTCTCTTGAAAAACGGATGCTGAAATTCAATGGCAGAATTCTTGTCACACGTTATCATGCCATTTTCAAGTGCAATCACTTTCCTGAAGCCATCTGTAACAACATCAGAGGAAATTAAATGTGTTTGTGTCTCCGAGAAGCTCACTTTCATTCAAACACTTGGCTTTTCTTTTATCTAGGTGCAAACTGGCCACTCAAAAGGAGAGTTACAGTGGTCCATATGCTGATATGACAAAAACATTTCCTTTCTTCCTTCTTCAAAGGGAAGATATCAATGTGATAACAGACCAAAAGAACAGCAAAATCTGGATACCAACAGGGCAAAGTCAAGGGATGGAAGGTGCGTATTTCTTACAAGATTCTTTTTCGAGTTTTTGAAACTGGAAGGACTAAGTCAGATGCTCTGCAGACTGAGCTACGTCAAGGATGGCTAGCCTTTCCCATGCTGCGTGCCAAAAGTGCGCGTGCGTGCCTGCACCCATGATGCAATGTGCGCGTGACTCCCCCCCCCAGCCCCCTGCGCACACGACCCCCGCACTGCACACTTCTGTGCATAAAACCCCCGTGCGCCGCATGCCTCTGCACATGCGCACGTGTCTCCCATGTGCGCATCTTCCCCCGCACATGCGCATAGATACCTGACAATCAGTTGGCTGGCGGCGGCACGCGCATGCGCAACGGGGCTCTTCCCGGCGACCTCTCGTGTGCCTGCAGGAGTGGCTCTGCAGGCCACTCCCGGCACATGTGCCATAGATTGGCCATCACGGAGCCACGTTATTTAGTGTCCACAATCCCACTCAGTGAATGCAGCAAAGAAAGACCCCTGGGCCCTTCTGTTTCCAAAAGTATAATTTATCGTGCAGATACAGATGTGGAAGTAGAGAAGCCAGCTCTCTAATGGCTTCATGAGTAAACACCATAGTTAAAGATCCCCTTCTTTTTCCTGGCCCTCCCATGGTTATAT
The DNA here is from genome assembly GCF_900518735.1 of Pseudonaja textilis. The sequence goes on along the minus strand of NW_020769328.1, from coordinate 11,299,003 downwards.
TTGACATTTTTTTAATCAATATTCAACTTCCCCTTTTCAGCTAAGGTTGTTAAGGAAGTGGTGAGAACTCAGCTTCCAAGGGACCCCTGATGGTGGAGATCTTTCTAGAATTGAGGGACACATTGTGGCTGACAAGGGCATTTAAATGGGCTGTCAAAATCTCTCTGGAATAAAAAAAGAGATTGCAAGATTACCCATCTGTACTCCCAGACAGTTTGTTTGTGTGTGTGTGTGTGTGTGTGTGTGTGAACACAACAGGAACTATGTTTTTCTGATTGACTGGAACTTATGGGATTTCAATGTGCTTATAGCTGCTGTTAGTCTGTAAAGATTCTCAGTCATCCAGGTCCTGGTTGTCCCAAAAGTGCTTTTTCTAGAAGCAACTGGGCTTTCTTATTTTTTTCTTTGAAGACATTTCACTCCTCATCCAAGAAGCATCTTTAGCTCTGACTGGATGGTGGGGAATGGAAGGATTTTATGACAGTTGGTCATTTGCATCCAAGGACCACAGTGTGTCCCGCTCTCGGGAAGGAATAAAAAAGTTTTTCCAATGAATTTTAATTCACTACTGTTTATTATTAGAAAATCATTCAAAATTTAACCTATTCTTACAAAAGAACCAGGAACTGGAATATATAAATCCTCTTAATTTAAATGTGTATTTCTAAAAAAAATCTTGCTTTGTGTCGAAGAAAATTTCAATTCAAACATTGTAATTTTTATTCCTAATTGTTATTTCATTGCCTCATCAAATTCCAGGGAGAAAAAAAATGTACTTACAAAAATGTAAAATCTACTTACTTAAAAAACTTAGACAGGTTAACAGAGTTGGAAGGGACCTTGTAGGTCATCCAGTCCAACCCCCCGCCCCCAAAGCAGGAGACCCTACATCTTTTCTGACAGATGGCAGTCCATTCTCTTCCTGAAAACTTCCAGTGATGAAGCTCCCAGAACTTCTGAAGGCAACTTCTGTTCCATTGGTTGATTGCTCTCACTGTCGGAAAATTTCATCTTATTTTCAAATTGAATCTCTCCTTGTTCAGTTTCCATCCATTATTCCTTGTCTGGCCTTCAGGTGCTTTGGAAAATAGCTTGACCCCCTTCCTCCTCTCTGTGGCAGCCCCTCAAATATTGCAACGCTGCTATCATGTCTCCCCTGGTTCTTTTCTTCACGAGACTAGCCGTGTCCATTGTAATTCAGTACTGTTTATTATTAGAAAAATGTAACCTATTCTTGCAAAAGAACCAAGAATTTTCTTCACTAGACTAGTTATGTATATTTAATTCAATAGTTTTATTATTAGAAAATCATTCAAAATTTAACCTATTCTTGCAACCGTTCATCGTATGTTTTACCCTCCAGTCCCTAATCATCCTGGTTGCTCTTCTCTGCAATCTTTCCAAAGTCTCAACATCTTTTTTATAGTGTGGTGTGGTGACCAAAACTGGATGCGGTACTCTAGGTGTGGTCTTACTAAGGCTTTATAGAGTGGTATTAGTACTTCACTTGATCTTGATTGTATCACTCTGTTAATGCAACTTAGGATTGCATCGGCGGCTGCTGCACACTGTTGCCCCATATTTGGCTGGTTGTCCACTAAGACTCCAAGATCCCTCTCACAGTCACTGCTACTGAGCCTGGTTTCAGTATGGCTACCATGTATTTACAAGGTATGAATTGCTATTCCTGAGTCCCTGTCTTCACTCTCTCCTGATCCAGGAAAGGAAGGAGGCGGCTGGCATACCAGCCAAGCCTGCCCACAGCTTCCACTTGTCTCTCTAGCCGGAGCCCCAAATCCAAGAAGGACCCCCAGATTGGAAACCTGGTCCTTCTCAGAGCCTCCCTGGAGCCCAAGGAAACTCACAGCAACTCCGTCGAAGTCTGCTCCACCCCAACCAGCCCTTTACAATCTCCAGGACTTCCAGAGCATCTTGTTCTGCCACAGGATGGAAAGCTGAGTGTGATCAGCACACTGCACTAATAACATCAAGCCCCAAACCAAAGATGGCCCTCTCCGATTATTGAGAGTGAGCAAGGCCCATCAGATTCTCTTTCAGGGCTTCCTCTGTCTTTTGAAAGATACGTCACCACCAACTGAAGGTCTCCTACATTCTTTTCCTCTCTCTTTGGGGCTGGAGGTTTTATACCAGTCTCTTGCCAAGAATCTGCTGGTCAATTATTTATTTATTCTCCTTTATCTCTGAGACCTCAAGATGACTGACATACGGGACTTTGTACTTTTCTGTCGTACCATAACAGAATAACTGACCCAAAACTGCACGACGAACTCCACAGCCAAGCAGGTATTTCAAGCCAAGCTTCTGAAATACACGTTGCTAAAGGTACATCTGCCTTAGAACACACTGCACTTTGCCTTGCATAGCAATAGCTACAGCATTTAGACTTATATACCACTTCAAGGTGCTTTACAGCCCACTCTAAGCTGTTTACTGTGAGCCGGTGAGACTCAAACTGCCAAACTGCAGGCAGTTGGCAGTCAGCAGATGTCGCCTGCACTACTGCATGCTCACCACTGCACCACCACAGCATACCTATGTCAGACAT
>NW_020769328.1:11220979-11288746 GCF_900518735.1 Pseudonaja textilis | reverse complement strand
GCTGGCTGGGGAATTCTGGGAGTTGAAGTCCTCCAGGCTTAAAGTTGCTAAGGTTGGAGACCCCTGGCCTAACACACCTCAAATGTCTCCTGGTACTTATCCCTTAAAAAACCCGCAAAACCCGCCGGGACTCAGGCCTTCTATATTACGGGATGCCCGAGGCCTTCCTTGCCCTTGCGGCCGGGCTTTCCCTTCGCCCCGCTGGGAGCGCCAACTCCAGCCGGACTTGCCCGGGAACACCGCCCTGCTTTTCCCCGGTCGGGCAGCCGCCTTCTCTCGGGGTCCCAGCCCGCGAGAAGGCAGCCGAGCGCGCCGCGGGCTTCTCCCTTCAACCCCGAGCTGCGAGTCTTCCCCTTCCCCAGGCCAGGCTTGAGGAGACGCGCCCGGGGGAGGCGAGGGGCGCCAAGCAGAGGCCAAGGCCTCGTCCTCCTCCGACGGCCGCCAGAGGCGCCTCCGGGGGGCCTTTTCCGGCCCTGCAGGGCCTCGCCCCCCCCCCCGCCGCCGCCCCCCCGTCGGCAAGCAGCGGCCGAGGCGGATACGGGACCCGCAAGGGCGCCTGCCCTCTGCGCATGCGTCCTCGGCCCTCACCCGGCTCCACGAGATCACGTCGTCGCTCCCGGGGTCCTCGACCAGGGTCCAAAGCTTGGCCAGGAAGCCGGGCACGGAGGAGGAGGAAGAGGAGGAGGAGGCGCCGGGCGAAGCCGGGCCCGCGCCCACCAGCGCCGCCGCCACCGCCACCGCTTTCTTCATGCCCGACCCGCGATGCCGGAAGGGCGTCAAAAGACGGCGCGACGGGAGGGGGAAAGAAAGACAGGTCCCGGCTCGCCCTTTCATTGGCGGTCCCCCCAGCTGAGCCCGCCTCCTCGCAGGGCGGGCGCCTGATTGGCCGCGGTTCTCTGGAAACTGGGGGGTGGGGGGGGTGGAGGTGTGCTCGCGCGCCTGCCGTAAGACTCCGAAAAGAGGCGCGGGAGAATTCGGTCGGCGTCGGTGCGGTCCGGCTTCTGCGCGCGGCTCCCCCGTCTTGCTTTTCGGGCGGGTGAGTCTGGCTCGGCCCTTGAAGCCGCTTGGCTGCGGGATCCGGGCGGCTGGAAGCAGACGCGCCGCCGGCTGCAGAGGCTTTGGAAAGGAGTTTGGCCCCGCTGCTTGCTCTCCGGGCTTTCGCGACGAGAAGCGGCCCCTCGAAGAAAGCCCCGCCGCGGATTGCTCCCTCTTGAAGGCTGGCGGGGGCTTGGTAAGACCCCCTCACTTAGGATCCTGCAGCCAGTCCCGGTCCCCCCGTCCGTCCCCCCAGTACAAAAAGAGGCTGAGAGGCTTGGAAAGAGCGCCTAGAAGAGCAGCAACGGGGGGGGGCGGGGTGCTCTGCCGGCTGAAACGCCTGAACGCGCCCGGGTTGCAGGAGCGAGGAAAAGAGGGAGTGGGGGGGTTGCGGCATGATGGCTCTCTGCTGGTCCTTGAGGGGCTGCCGCGAAGAAGCGGGGGGGCGGGGGTTCCGCCTCTTCTCCAAGGCGCCAAAAGGTAAGATGAGACTCGGTGGATGGAAACGAATCCAGGAGAGAAGCGGAACTTAAGGGAAGCGTTTCCCGACGGCGGGGACGCTGCTTCATCAATAGACCAGCTGCCTCCGAAGTTGGTGGCTGATTCGTCTCCGGAGGTTTCCAAGAAGAGACTTGACCGGCCCTGGGCTCCGAAATGCTCTTAAGGAAGGTCTCCTGCTTTTGAGCAATGGGGTTGGACTAGAGGACCTCAAAGGTCCCTTCCAGCTCTGTTGTTCTGGAAGCCCACCGGAGACTGTGCCTCGAGCGAGGGCCCGGAGCAGCCCTCCTGGGCGGTCGCAGTCTTCTCCTCGCCCAGAAAGGGACGCCCAAGAGCCCGTCTCCCGGCTGGTTCTTGGATTCAGCCCGGTCCAGCGGCTGCTTCTTGGATTCAGCCCGGTCCAGAGTCCTAACTCCTCTTATGGTTAGGAGCCGCCCGGCGGCTTTGCCTCCCAGCCTCGCCGGTTGAGCCGCCGCCGCCGCCGCTTCGGCCACTTGTAAGAGCCTTGAAACGGGGCAGAGCCTGCCTTGCAAAAGCGAAGCAGCGCGCGGCTTCTCGGACCCAAACTGGGGAGCATCGTCCTCGGAGCGCAGCTTGCTTCCTCCTCCTCCTCCTTTGAAGCGGAGCAGCCGGGAAAGACGCGGACGAGCAGGGCCGAGGGGTGGGGGCGGTTTAAAGTTCTCCCGGGTATCTGTTGCCTTTGCCGGGAGGCCCCAGGTCCGAATTTCAGCCTGGCCACCGGAGGAAAACTTTCCTTAGACGAGCTGGTTGCTGCTGCTGCTGCTGCTGCAGGTACCACTCCGGCCGATTCCCCCCGTCTTTGTGGCGGAATGTCGAGAGCGAGCCAGTATTTCTCAGCTTCGGCCGCTGAATTCCCGGCGCAGCATGCTGGGACACGAAGTCCTCCGCTTTGGATGACCTCCGTAAAGGTCACGGAACTGGGATTTGGAGCCGAGGTTTCCCCTCCCCTGGCCCCAAGGCTCCGGTCAGGGCAGGAAGCTTTTGCCGGCTGTTTCTGACCTGACCGAGGCGGCTGCATGGAAAGGTCAAAAATGTCAAGCTGGCGCCTCAACGGGCAGGAATCAAAACTGCCGATTTGGTTTTTACTCCCGGTGTTGCAACACGCCTCAAATCCAAGCGTAGCTTTGCCTGCAACAATTGTGGCTGCCTTCTTGACTTGCTTTGACTCTTATCCTGCAGACCGAAGTCCTAAGATAAGGGTTGGAGGCACCGGCGCCCAGCTAACCCCAGCAAAGCCCAACTAGCCCACCTGGGAATGGCTCACCCGAAGCTCTCTCAAAATGCTTAGTACTGCATGCTTAGTACTGTGATGCTTTCCCCCCCCCCTTCATGTGGCACCCACAGCTCCAAATCCCAAGGAGCGGATCCTTCCAAGGCACAAAAGTCAAGTCATTTTCTCTGTGTTAAGGAGCGGATGACTAAGACCTGTTGAGTGTTTGTTCCTTGCATTCTTTATCAAGTTGATTAGTAATCTGCAAATTCTAAGGCAAATATTAGATTCCATCTATGGGAGAGCAAGGAGTATAAAGTTCAGGAAAGTCCCGTTCACTTTGCCCTATTTGAGAATGCAAATAACAATGAATGGATCCATTTCCTGAGATCCCCACTGAAGGCTCCTTTCTTTAGTCTTGCCGTATAAGACCCCCCACAACTGAGCCTGACTTAGAAACCGCATTATTTATGGGCATTGCTTGAAGGAGGGATGAATCACGTCCTCTGTATTTTTCTTATTCTTCCTCAAGTAAGTTGAACTGAGAACCAGCAGCTGAAATGAAAAAAGTTATCTTTGAAGGTGCATTTTTATATTCGAAGACCTGCAATCCCCAAACGTTCACTTTCCCAAGGAAGATGCTAAAATTATATAATTTCATATTCTTGGTGAGAACTGAGAACTCGTTTAGAAAAAACTGGTTTTTTTTTAAAATGGTTCGTTTGTATATTGAAAGGTCAATCCCAAATATTTGCCTCTCTTAAGGAATATGCCAAAATTATATAATGTATAACATTATATAATTATATAATTACATTATATAATTATAACATTATATAATGTTAAGTTCAATCAAAGCTAAACAAAATAGAAAGTAAAGTTTCTATTTACATTTATGATAAACATATATACTTTATGACTGCTTCCATTTTACTTTCCTTCGTTGTTCTTATTGAGTGCCTCGGAAAATGTTATACAAAACTGTTTTTCTCCATTTCTTCCAGACGTCAGCAATTTCCTATCTTAAAAGGCTTGTTCTCTTGACCAAAAGCAGCACCAGTAACTGGGTCAGCCAAAATGAAAACTCTCTCGATGTGGCCCTTCTATTTGGATTGCAAAAGAGGTGGAAGATGAAACTTAGAATAATAGGGTTGGAAGGGACCCCGGAGGTCTTCTCCTAGTCCAGCCCCCCCTTCTGTATCCTTTCAGACAAATGGCTGCCGAGTCTCTTCTTAAGAACCTCCAGTGAAGGAGCACCCACAATTTCTGGAGGCAAGTTATTCCACTGATTAATTGTTCTCACGGTCAGGAAATTTCTCCTTTGTTCTAGATTGGATCTCTCTTTCACAAACTTCTACCCATTACTGTTCGTACTGCCCTCTGGGGCTTTGGAGAATAAGTTGGCCCCTTCTACTCTATGACTGCCCTTCAAATATTGGAAGATGGCTACCATGTCATACTAGTCCTTCTCTTACATGCCTAGCATTCTCCATCATTTAGCCTCCAGATCCCATGCCATCTTTGTTCCTCTTCTCTGCACTCTTCCTAGGATCTCAACATCTACCCTGTTTCTCCAACAATACGGCCTCCCCCAATAGGACGTCCCAGCATGTTTTATAGGCATGAAATGAAATTAAGCCCCTCCCCCCAAATTAAGGCCTATATTAAAACATGCGAAATGGGGGGGGAAATGGCGGGGGGGGGGGGCTTGCTGTTAGGAAGTACTTTTGTTGCACACCCGGATATGGTGCTACCTGCGTTGACCCTGATACAAAGTGCCCCACCAACGCCGAGGTGAACATCCAAGCCGTCGCCGCCCGCCCTAAGATGCAAGGGGGGGGAATTGAGTCACCCCCGAAAAGACAGCCTAGCCGTCAAAAAACAATAAGACCTGGCCTTATTATATGAGAAACACGGTAGTTTCTATCTTTGCAGAAATGATCCTGTTTCTCAAAAGACCTTTAGTAGAAAATCAGTCATACGAATCACATAGGCTGTTGCTCTTTGGGGCTTTGGCAGTAAATCGGGGCCGCCTGGTCTATTTGACCCAGATCAGCTCCAGAGTGCCTGCGAAAATCCTGAAGCCAGCACAGAGGCTGCCTTTCTTCTTTAAATTAAGACTACATGAACATCTTAACATTTAAAATGAAAAAAAAAAATCAATGGATCCTTTTGCTGCTCGGCAAATACATTATAGAAATATCTTTGCATGGCGAATATGTTTTCTAAACCTGTTGGGGACTGTAGGAGTGTCCTGTCTATGGAGAGCATCTGTGCTCGCTCCTTCGATCAGTACAGCAAATAAGTTTAGAAAAATAACTAGGAAGTATTGAGAATTTCTTCCCATTCTACATGCCAGGTGTTCTATAGGTGTGCAAAGAAATGGAGTTAATTGGAGTAACTGCCAGAATCCTGACAGATTAAGCCTCTGTTTCTTGACAACTTTGAGAGGTGTGGACTTCAACTCCCAGAATTCCACAGCCAGCATGGAAGTTGAAGTCTACACCTGCTAAGGTTGAGAAACATGACATTATCTCTCAAGAAAGAGTGTCCTGTTCCGCAATCAAATCTTCAAAAAAGTTTCTGCTGGACCCAGAGATCCTGAGGCAATTTAGAAACCGATCCTGCCAAAGGCTCATTCCTAACCAGAGTCAACCTGTGCACTGATCACCGGTTGCTTGCGAGCTTTCCAAAAAGCTATAGAAGGATCACATGATCTGACCTGTACTAATCTTTCCCCTAAAATAAAGGTCCAGAAATGACCTTTGAGAATCATTTCTCTGATTCAGGAAAATAGAGGGAAAAAATGCACACCCAGTTCGATTCATACAGCAGAAAAATCTTGATGTGTCATTGGATACACACGCAAGGAAGTTCTTCTACTTTTTTCAGTTTTAAATGAATGCTTAAAACATACGAATAGTGCTAATTAAGAGTACTCCTATACAGGTAAGAAAGTACACACCTGTTGTTAAAAACAGATTTATTTCTGTAAATCAATTTTGAAACGTCTTTCTATTCTAAGCATGAGAAGAGAGGCATCTGTTTCCATATGATTTATATTTAACAATACATTGAGCTAGTTCTATATTAACATGGTATGGGTCTTCTTATTTCTTTAGCTTTTATCTGTGTTATAATTTTTATTGTACTATCACTGCTGAATTTAATAGCAAGAGCACTTAGACTTGCATACCACTTTACAGCCCGCTCTACGTGGTTTTAGAGAGTCAGTCTCTTGCCCCCAACAATCTACGTCCTCATTTTACTGACCTCGGAAGGATGGAAAGTTGAGACAATCTTGAGCCAGTAAGACTCGAACTGCCAAACTGCGAGCAGCTGGCAGTGAGCAGAAATAGCCTGCAGCACTGCATGCTAACAACTGCACCACCATGGCTCATAATCCTTTGGGGTGTTGTGTTTTACCAAATTCAGAGTGCCGAAGAGCCTCTTGAAAGTATCAGGTTTAGTCTCTCTATCTTAGTCATTTCCGCCTTTTTTTATCACAAAGCTAAGTTTTATTGCTATAATATCCCCTGACTCCTCCCATCATAAATTAGCCTGCCATCTGAGTGAAACTACGCCAAGGTTGTCCTTGTTATTTAAATTAAAAATGAAAGAGATGCAAGGCAAATAAACGCGTGCACCCTGCTTAGTCCATTCCCGGAAATTCCTTGCAGAAAGGCCCACAGTCAGCCGCAGGTTTACGAGTGAGACTTTGCACCTCTGGTCTTCCTTCGTTCTCAGAAGATTTCATTGGGACTTCAGGTGCTGGAAGGAAATGCTTCTGGAGCACCTCTTCGCTCTTTCTCCTGGCTTCTGCTTCTAACCCTCTCTCTTCTTTGTCAAGGTAAGGGAACCGTCTTTTAACTTAATGGCAAACCCTTTGGGTTCACTAAAAGGAACGTTGTTACCAAGGCTGCAGTTCTAAATGCAAACGGACATGTCAATGGAATGGCAAACTCTCAAGAAAGGTTTTGGCTGCAAAGGGCCTCAACTGTCCCCTGAACCTTTCCAATTGTTTCCAATGAAAAGGGAGTTTTGGGGAAACCATGGTGCAGGTGGATTTCATCCGTTGGAATTTGTAAGCAGGAAACGTTTGAATTCGTTTTGTGATTTGTAGAGATCGCAACCGCAGGCTACTAAAAAGAAATGGAGACAAACTAGTGTTACAGTCAGCAGATCAACAAAGTCAAATGATTTGCAAACCTGCAAAAGAATTTCTCATAAAGACAATCCTCCCTAGACGAGGCTTATCTATTCAGTCAGACAGTGGAACGGAAATTGCCTTCAGAAGTGGTGGGTGCTCCATCCGTGGAAGCTTTTAAGACAAGACTGGACAACAAGACTGTGTCTGAAATGGTCTCCTGCTTGAGCAGTGGGTTGGACTGGAAGACCTCCAAGGTCCCTTCCAACCCTGCTATTCTATGTTGTCCTAGGTTTCTATCTCATCCCTTTTTTCAGATCCCAAGGCCTGGAGGAACTTTCAGCGTTTCGCTTCGATGTGCTCCTGCCAGCAAATATGGTTGCCTGTCCTTTGCCTGCATTTCCTTTCGCTGCTTCTTCTGTCGGACGGAGCTACCAGAGTCTACTATGTGGGGATCCGCAGTGGGGAGTGGAACTATGCTCCGCTGGGAAAGAATGCAATCACTGGACAAAGCATTGCAAATGACTCGTGAGTCCCAGTTTCTTCATCTCCACAAGCCAGCACAACCTGGGCACATCAAATCACTTCCGAATTGTGTACGCAAATGTACTGCAGGGTTTGTGCTGAAATGTGCTTCACGTATCACAACTTGTGAGGTGCGATGGCCGACCTATTAAGAAATGGGAGAATTTCCACGCTACAATATTTATAATGTACAAAATGTTTGTTGATTATCAGAGAAAAACGTTCAAAAGTTCTCCTCTCAGAGTTTCCCATTCCTGAAAGTAGCTATCACCTTTTCAGAGGGCAGATTCCACCCTCGCCAAGGGAAAACAATACAATTCAATTGAAATTTTGGAGGATTTTTAATTTTCACAATTTTCAGCCATTTCACACCCAGGATTTCAGGCAATATTCCTCATAATTTTCATGAGATTTGGGATATTTTGATGCATGCTTTAAGGATTTAATTTTGGGAACTCTAAATGGTATTTTAGAAGTCTCAAAGGCATATCTGTCAGCAAGTGGCTAATTCTTTGAGTCTACCACTGTAACATTTTGATTACTTAGTTTTACAGATAAGATTTGGAGCCAAATTTGCTGTGACACCATTGAATTTATGATGAGGCTGTTTTGTGCTTTCTATGGTGACATTTTCTTGACCGTTGTGCTTAGGTCAAAGCATCTGCCGTGTGTGTGTGTGTGTGTGTGTGTGTGTGTGTGTGTCTGGATTTGTTGGGAACAGGGAAACTTCCTCATTTAGTTCAGTTAACAACCCAATGGAAGCTTTAAGGGAATGGCTCCATTTCCTTTCCTTGGTACCATGATTGCAAGTTGACCTGAAGCTCCCATCAGCTGCTTCTTTTAAAGAATTTGGCTTTCAGTTACTTTAAAAAGAAAATCAGTTATTTCCCGTGAAGTTGGTTGGTAGTGGGGGCAGAATTGCAAAAGAAATGCTCCTCTGTACCTTATATGTGAAGGAGCTGGAGGGACAGTTGGAGAGGCCTCATGAGAAGGCCTGTACAACTGAGGTAAAGCTGCACTATAATATATTGATGAAGCTGGGTTATATTCTTTATACGCCTATCATTTTATTAAAGGTTTTTTTAAAAAGATTAAAAACTAGTAGAAACTAATATAAGGGGGGAAGAAATAAATCCAAGAGAAAGCTAAAAAGAGGCAGGGAAGGAAAAGAAAATAGAATGATCTTCTTTACAGCAATTCTAAGTACAATTATAAATTAATCTCTTGTTCTGTGATGATAGCATAGCTCGCTTCTCTCTATAATCTATTATGTCTATTCATTCAAACCATACATCATAAGTTCAGTTTTTCTGTTTCACACAAAATGTCTGCAAGGGGTTTCCATTCAGCAATAAACACAGATATTGCCTTTTCTCTGATCAAATAAGCCATTTTGGCCATCATCAACAAGTACCTTCATCTTCACCATCCATCCCTCCATCATGGGTGGTGCTGAATTTTTCCATTTTTGTGCATATAGAAATCTCACTGTGTAAAAACAAACTTCCATGACTTTTGTCCAGCTATTTATCCATCAACCTCAAAAGAAAAAAACGTGTGGTCTTAATTGAATATTGACCTTTAAAATTCTCTGGGGGTGGACTTACATTCAAACTATTCAGCCCCAAATGCTCAACGATGGCTATGGTTTGAAATCTTACTGATTGTTGGGAGATTCCTGCTTCACTGCAGATAGAAACTTAAAGTCCACCCCTTGCTAACCTGGACTTAGATCTCTAGCTGGGGAGATTGATAAAATGCCTAATGGTAGGTGAGGTTGTATAGTTCTGCGCTACAGCAGAACAGCCTTTCTACCAGTATTTCCAGCTGTTGGAGCCGGAAGTGACTAAGCAGGGATCAGACCTCTGTGTTCTGTCGCTTGTGGATCATGGACAGTTCTTTGGGCTCTATCATGCTACTGGTGAACTGTAAATTTTCATGTGACATCAGGGAATAATGATCCCGTAAACAGAGAACAAACATTCAAATTGTATTTAATTCTCTTATTTTAAATGAACTGATCATGTCCAAGTCATGGTTAGTTTTTGTTATGGTCTTATCAGTCCACATCTTACCCCAGCTCACCTACTCTCTAGAATGTTGCTAGGGTAGCATTTAAGTCAAAGAGTTTGGTGGGCCTTGGTTTGAAAAGTGTTTTCTAATTCTCTGGAACAACTGGTGAGGCTTTCAGTCAAATTAAGCCACTAGCCATAAGATATACCCAGGGGTGGGATCCGACAGGGTTAACTACCAGTTCGGTGATTTACAATGTGCTTCCCTGCACACTGTGCGTGCGTGTAAATCTTCGTCAGCTTGCTGCCTGGACAGCAGAGCAGCGCTTGTGTGCAAGGAAGCAGTGTTTGACAAAGCACTTTTTTCCTGCTTTTTCAACCGCAGCTGTGCCTCGCACGGCAGCTGAGGTTGAAAAAGCAGGAAATAAAGGTCAGGTAAGAGCCTGGGTGGGCAGGTGGGCCAAAACAGCAGCAGACATAGAACCGGTTCTATGTCTGCTGCTCTTCAGAGCTACCGGTTCTACAGAGCCGGACAGAACTGGTAGAATCCCACTCCTGGATATACTCTACTAAGTGCCTGAGCTGAAGGATAGGGAGGCTGGATTTTAGATAGCTGGGATTTTGTAGCCAAAACAAAATACTTTTGCTTGGGAACCAAGGACATTTTCACATCTGGTCAGAGGAAGACGGAGTGATGTCACCAGGCAACCTGACAGAATCGTGATTGGACCATGTGACTGTTTTGAGAAAGTGACAAACTTTTACTTTTTAATTAGGTGAAAAATGCGGGAACCTTCCGAGTCAGTTTTCACCAGATCTGTGCCAATATGATACACCCAACAAAGCTATTCTTTGAGTAATCTGCCTGCCTCGGAGTTTTACTTGATATGGGTCTGTTACCTGGGACCCTGACAGGCCTTTTTGATCATCCCGATGGCTGAGCCAGCACATTTTTATCTAGGGACAAGTCCTGCTAGGTTCAGTTTCCCATGATGACAGATGAAATTAAATTCTCTAGAAGTTCTCCAGGTGGGCACAAGATCTCTCTACCTACCCACTCCATCCTTCCTCTCGTTCCTGCTTTATTTTTGTGTAGAGAAATCCTGTATCTACTGTAGAACCCAAGTCTCTCTTTTTGGTCATTCATTAGTGATGACCTTATAGAGGAACTTGGGTTCTAGAAACAGGTTTGACATCGTTATCGATTGACCCATCCTTGATGAATCTATCTGAACCCCCTCCGGTTCCCTCCAAACTCCAAATCCAAGCACCTCCATACCATGTAGCAATAAGTTATGTAAACCAGCTACACTCGGAGTGAAGAAACACTTTGCTTGTCTCTCCCGCCATCCCATTTGTTTGGACGACTGAGTGTTAGACTTCTAGCTAAAGGGCAACAGTGATTCTCAAGGGACCATATTGGAAAGCATTTTCACATGTGCTAATCAGTGTTGTCTTTTGAGTTCTATATGCCAGCCAGGTTCATCAAATTTTGCATCAGAGGGAATATTCCATGGTATATTGCTTTCAGTCTTTATGCCTTCATTAAAAGGAACCAGCCATCACACAAATAGCATAAGAAACTTTCAGAGGGACTTTTAGCATCCAACCAGAGATTAAACACTGGAGTGAGTTTAGGTGGAAATCGCTACCAATGTTGTCTCAACTTTTGTCTTGTCTTTTCTAGTGTAGCTTCCAGTTTCCTCCAACCTGCCAAGGACAGGATAGGTGGGATTTACAGGAAATCGATGTACAAGCAATACTCTGATTCTACATACACATTAGAGATATCCAAGCCTGCCTGGCTGGGATTCCTTGGGCCCGTCATACGAGGTGAAGTGGGAGACACCATTATTGTGCACCTGAAAAATTTTGCCAGCCGCCCATTCACCATTCACCCCCATGGTGTCTTCTACACAAAGGATTCAGAAGGTAAATAACCTTTGCAAGCTTTCAGGTGTTCATAGGAGAGAAAACTTGCAAGTGACAGATGACCGAAAAACTCAAGCCACCCTGGTGAAGAGAGAGAGCACTTGGCAATATCCAGCAAGGACCCCTGGAAATTTGGGGGAAAGTTTGTCAGAAAGCATCAGATGGGGTAACCCCATTCAGAACAGAACAGCTGAAGACTCCAGATCAGTCTTTTGTACAGGTATTTCTAGGACCCCAACTTCCAGAAAGTCCAGTCACCAACTGGGAACATTGGGTGGCAAACTGAGTATGTTTGAAGGATGTTACGTTGGCAAAGGGGAAACTCAAAAAAGGCAAATGACAAATTTACTGTGCTTGGGTCTTGTGCAGACTATCCTACAGTTAATAGTATAAAGTAATATGCCGCAAGGGATGGAGGAATTGACCATTAGATTTCTTGTGACACTCATCTTTGACTGAAGAGCGTCGTTGATCCTTTCTTCTAGGGGCCTTGTATCCTGATAGGTCCTCTGGAGATCATAAGGCAGATGATGCTGTCCCACCAGGAGGAAACCATACTTACACGTGGACGGTTCCTGAGGCCCATGGCCCAACTGCTGATGATCCAGCCTGTTTAACGTGGATCTATCATTCCCATGTTAACGCACCAAAAGATATTGCCAGCGGCTTAGTTGGGCCTTTGCTTATATGTAAACAAGGTAAATTCACTCTGAAAAATGGGATTGGTTTTGTCCGTTCTTTTTGAAATGACCTTACAGAGCTACAAACTTTTTGGAGCGTTCCAGGGTTCAGACTTAATTTAAGCAAATTCTTATTTCACAGTGGCCCACCTAATTTTGGCCGGACAACACTTAATATCCAAGGCACCAATGGGCAGAGTCATGATGTTAAAGAAATAAGCTTATGTTTTGTACTTTGTAGACATCATTGCCTGATTTTTTTTTCTTGAGACTTAATGGGGAATTGTTCTTGGTTTAACAATGTTAAATGAAATTTGGGGCGGAATGGGACAACTCGGTGTGGCCAGCTTCCTACTGCCAAGTTACCTCTGCCAAGTCATCACAGGACAGCTCAACGCGGCCAATTTGCCCTAAGTACAGCTTTCTGTGGGCGGTCGGAAGGAGAGCTGGGCAGAGCACAGAGTGGTGGAGGTTTTCCATTTTCACACCTGCTGCCCACCTCACCAACCAGCATCATTGCCAAATGGCACGAACGCCAAACAGCCCGGAGCTCAGGGTGGAACCAGGATGGCAGGCCACATGAAAATGAGGAGCCCACAGCCACAACCGCCATTCTGCACTCTGCACACCCCTCACCCACCTGCCCAGCTCTTCTTCCAGGTGCCCACGGCAAGTTGTACCCGCAGCAAATTCGCCATGTTGAGTTATCCTGCAGTGAGTTGGCAGAGGCAGCTTGGCAGTGGTGAGCTGGCCGCACTGAGGTGACTGCCCCAAGTTGTCCAGACCCAATTTAGAGCCTCTATTCCCAAAATTCAATTATCTTCAGTTTAAGGTACGTCTGCTCAACAAAGATGTCAATTAAACTGATGCTGCTCTGCCTTTCTGGTCTGGCCTCAGATGGTCGTATTGCTCCAGGTTTTTAAAAAGTTTAGAAATATTTTTCATAATATTGTAGTGTTTAAATTGTAAACAACTTGCTTGTTTTTAGTGAGGTGTATGGCACTTTGCAATTCCATGGAATGATATAGCGAGATAGAAATAAATGCAGACCTTGATTTACAGGTCATGGGAGTTTCATACAGTATAAACAATTCTGTGCCTTAGTGTGATGTGTGGACATAGAGGATGTGGCTCCACAGGATGTGGTTAAAAGATTCAAGATGGCAGCAACAACAGTATGATTGATAAGCCCTCCTTCCTCTCTCCCCATTTGTATGGGCATTGAATGCAGTGAGTCCCAGGTTGGAAGGTCATCCTGAAAGAGAAGTTGAAATGGGTGAAAACCTCATAAGTCTCACCCAGAGCTGACCCTGTTGGTGTCCTTCATTCACTCATGATTTTTCCTGGTCCAGGAACTCTGAAAATGCTACCTTCAAGACGCCATGATGTGGATCTTGATTTCTTCCTGATGTTTAGTGTGGTGGATGAGAATGAAAGTTGGCACCTGGATGAAAACATTGCTTCCTTCTGCACTGAGCCAGACTCGGTTGACAAGGAAGATGAAGAGTTCAGAGAAAGCAACAGAATGCATGGTGAGCACCTTCCTCTTTGCTTCCTTCTTCGGCTGGGGCTAGTGTTTTGCCTATGAATAAGAAGGTCCCCAAAGAAGCAGACAAAACATTCAGACTTTATTAAATACAGGGGAATTATTGTCCCTGGGAAAATGTCTTGTCTAGCATATATGGATATTTCAATGTATGTTACCCAAGTGTAAAGTGATTCTAAGAGGTTGATGAAAATACCAGTAAGTTTGTGAGAAGGAATCTATATGTTTGAAATTAATATTGCACTTTCTGATGCATTTTTTAGAGCAGTAGCCCTCCCCTGTTCATTAGTTTTTGATGAAAAGCACAGATACCCAGAATTTCACTATTAAAAGTTATAACTCCCATATGATGGTGGTGGCTTTAATTTTCCAAATGTTAAAGGATATAACTTCAATAAGTACTGAAATGAAACTGATACTGATAATAGCATTTAGCATTGTGTGCTTAACTAGAGAGTTATTATTTCGCTCTCTTGACTCAAGCCTTCAAATTCTTGGTTTTGTCTATACTGTACTTAAAATGTGATTATTTTTTCAGCACTGAAGGCAGCAAGTCAAAACATAACATTGATTGCAGTTGTCTTGGGAAAATATGTTTAATTCTTCCTCTTTTTAGATGGCTGGAAATGCTTTTGCATGTGTGTGTGGAAAACAAGGATCAAATGGGATTTTTGCGGTTGTTCAGATATCAATAAACATATAAAATATTTGAAAATTTACAAAAAAGTAATAAAAGAGCCAAATGGGAAAAATAAACATTTAAATGATTCATATGTTCATTCGTTGGCTTTGTTGCAGTTTTTGAAACTCTGGAGAGCCTGTGTGAATTTAGAGGAGGTCTTCATAGAAACAAAGTTCACAATATATTACTATCATAAGTATTAAAATGTCATAAAAATAAAACTTAAATAACATGTTATATATTTAGAAGAGAGAATTAAAATATTTTTCACTGGCTTTAGTTTTTAAGGAATATACAGTATATTTAATAAACCCACTTAACAAAAAATATCCAGAAAGTGTATTAGTTGGCCATCGTCTTCCCTTGGTCCCAGATGTCAAAGAACTGTACAATATGGGCATGTCAACTAGCAATTCTTCATTACTAAAATAGTATTGTAGTGAATTGATTTCTTGAAGGAGTTAAGCGTAAAAATGTTAAAGTGATATTAAATATTCTGTAAACATTTGGGAATTCTCAGTTTATGAAGACCTTTGGAAAACATTGTGCCCATACAAAGAAGATGGTCATGTATTTCTAAAGAGAAGTTTGTACTTCAGACTCTAAAAGTTGGCTTTTACACCCAGTCATCTCTTCTCTGGCTTTTTCTCAAGGGACAGGCAAGTTCAGACAAGAGGAAGCCATGCGGTCCAATTCATTACTGAAAAGGGAGTGGTATAATAGTATGTTAATACTTGAAGCTTTAGAATGGTAATGTGATGTTAAAATTTGAACAGTATACTTGTGTTTTATTTATTTATTTGTTTTTGGCTGTTTTTTTTTTTCTCCTTTGTTTCTTGGGGTTTTTTTGGTGTGTTTTTTAAACTTTTCGATTGTTTTTAAGCACATAATTGTTTTTATAATAATCTATAGGTTACATATACTGTGTGTTTATTATTAAACAATTAAGAGGCATTGCCTTTTAGGAAAATGCAAGTACAATTCTTTTTTTCTTTTCTTTTTTAAGGAACGGACCCACAGCAGTCCCGTTCTGCCTTATTCAGGGGTGAACCCTGGGCGGAACCTTC
Source organism: Pseudonaja textilis (assembly GCF_900518735.1). The sequence goes on along the minus strand of NW_020769328.1, from coordinate 11,273,391 downwards.
CCCCACACTTCTACTTTTCTCTTTCTTTCTGCAGCCATTAATGGTTTCATCTTTGGGAACCTCCCTGAGGTCACAATGTGTGCCGGAGATCGGGTCTCGTGGCATCTCTTTGGGATGGGCAATGAGATTGATGTCCATACTGCCTTCTTCCATGGACAGACACTGATCAGTCGAGGACACCGGTCCGATGTGGCCTCCCTTTTCCCAGCAACCTTCGTGGCAGCTGAAATGGTCCCTCACAACATTGGGAAATGGCTGTTGACCTGCGAGGTTTCTGACCATTTGCAAGGTGAGCCCCCAAGCCCTTGGAAGTCACCCACCACCAAGGAGAACCAAGCTCTTCTCCACTTGGCCTGAGCATGGAGTAGAAGTCCTTGAGAAGAGGAGGGAGAGCTGAACCCAAAACTTTCCTCTTTCGGAGCTCTCACAGTTGTCTGTGAGATATGGTCAAAAAAGTCAAGATGTTAGCTGTGACGGTGCAGTGAAAGAAGCTGTTCTTTTCATGTGTGAATTCTATCAGGCCATCATCATCAGTTGCCATCTCAACTTTTTGATCATATTTTGAGGACATCTTGAGATCGTTGAGGAAGTACTTTATAATGAAAGATGAAAGAGGATAGTCCTTTTGTTTTGGCTGAAAACAATCAGATGCCACAGTTGTTGCAGAAATGTACAGTATCACACTGAATATTTTCTAGATCTAAAACATTTTCTAGTTTTTCTAGATCTAACGCTTTTAGAAAAGGTCCCTCTTCCCAAAGACGAGGGAAAAAAACTAAAAATGACTGTGTCAGGATTCTGGCAGTTACCCCAATTAAATCATGAGTCTTAGAAGAATGTCTGGAATGATGGTATTGAATGCTGAACTGAGGTCTGCAAAGAGGACCCTTGCGTAGATATTTGGAGATAAAAGGTGTTGAAGGATCTAATGCAGAGCCATATTAACAGCATCATCTGTTTGCTCAGTATGCAAACTGCATGGGATCTAACAGTAGATCCATGATGGTTTTCAGGTGGGACAGCACAAACCTTTCAAAGATTTTCATAACTACAGATGTTAGAGCAACTGGTCTGTAGTCATTCAGTTCCCTGATGGAGTGCTTCTTTGGCACTGTGATGATAGCAGAGCATTTGAAGCAGGAAGGAACATAGCACATCTCTAGGGATCTATTGAAGATTCAGATGAAGATGGGGGCCAATTGGTCAGCACAGACTTTTAAGCAAGGACTTATCTTGTCTGGCCCTGGTGCTTTTCCTGGTTTCTGTCTGTGAAATAGATGTTGCACTTCTTTTTCTGTGATCACCAGAGATTGTGAACCCAATGGGTTGGGGCCAGTTGTAGGAGGCTTGGCTGTTGTTGGTGTGTTTGAGATGGGGGTTGTGGACAGGGGTGGGATTCTACCAGTTTGCACCTATTTGCTAGAACCTGTTGTTAACATTCTAAGCAGTTTGGAGAACTGGTTGTTAGAAGAAATTACTGGCCTAATCCTGTAAGGAAGGCAGGAAGGAAACATTCTGGTGTTGCTTACAGAAACTGCCTCTCCATTAACCCTTACTACATTCTTGGCAGGACTAGACTTCCTGTCTCAGGAACTTCTCTGGAGTTTTTTTTCCCTCCTTTGCTGGTACTTTGCTTGTGTGGAGTGACCATTCAAAGTTACAATGGCACTGAAAAAAGTGATTTATGATCATTTTTCACACTTACGACTATTGCAGCATCCCCACAGTCATGAGAGGCCAGGAGAGGAGATGTGTGCCTCGATGTGAGTGATGTTGAGTTGGCCACGCCCAGCTAATAACATGGCCACCAAGCCACAACCACCAACCAAGCCACACCCACAGAATTGGTTGTTAAAAAATTTGAATCCCACCCCTGGTTGTGGAGATAGGTGGCTATAGTTTCCTTTCAAACCTGCAGTAAAACATATTCAGGTCATCTGCTAGCTGTTGATTTCCTTCTGCCTGGGAAGGAGGTTTGCTATAGCCAGTGATGTTTTTAAGAGCTTGCCACATGTTTGCTGGTTCATTTGGTGAGAACTGATTCCTTAACTTTTCAGAGTAGCTTCTTTTTGCTCTCTCCAGTTAATATGTTTCTGGCCTGATTGTATATCATTCTGTCACCTTTTCTGTAGGCTTCCTCTTTGGAACGACTGTGAATCAAGGTTTATTGTTACTATATATTTGCAGGTTCTTTGTTGGTACACATAAGTCTTCGCAGAAGCTAACATATGATGTTACAGTATCTGTGAGCTCATCTAGGTCTGCAGAGGTATCTTCAAAAACATTCCAATCAAGGCAAGCCTGGAGCTGCAACTTTGCCTCATCCCACCAAGTCCTCTCTGATTTAATTGTTGGTTTCATGGTTTTATGTTTTTGTCTGTAAGCAGGTACAAGGTGAATCATGCAGTGGTCAGAGTGTCTCACAGCTGTTTGTGGTATAGACCTATAAGCATCTTTTACTGTTGTGTAGCAGTGGTCTAAAGTATTTTTGCCTGTGGTGGGACAATTTACATGCTGGAAATATTTTGGGAGCTCTTTCCTTAAATTAGCTTGATTGAAATCCCCTAAAATGATGGGAAGGGAATCTGGGTGTTTGGCTTCAGCCTGCATGATTTGATTAGCAAGAGTTTGTAATGCCTTGTTTACACAGGCTTGTGGAGGAACATACACAGCTATTAGGGGAAATGAGGAAACTCATGTGGAGAATAAAATGGCTTGCAGTTGGTATGTAAAGATTCTAAATTTTCATCACAGAATTTAATATATATATACAGAAGCCTGATGATGGCAGATGAGATTCTGCCTAAACGTTGCTACAACTTTAAAAGCACAACTACAGTGACGTGGGAAAATACCCGAACAAAGCTGAATGCCATACATACATACATACATACATACATGTATATATATATAGTCGAACACAATACAGAAGCCTGATGATGGCAGATGAGATTCTGCCGAAACGTTGCTACAATTTTAAAAGCACAACTATAACAATGTGGGAAAATACTTGAACAAAGCTGAATACCATACATATAAATACCAGCGAAAACTTAAGAATATGAATATGTATGTATGTATGTATGTATGTATGTATGTATGTATGTATGGCATTCAGCTTTGTTCGGGTATTTTCCCACGTCATTGTAGTTGTGCTTTTAAAGTTGTAGCAGCGTTTCGGCATAATCTCAGTTGTACCCGCGAAAACTTTAGAAAACATACATACGTACATACATACATACATACATACATACATATATATATATTCATATTCTTAAGTTTTCACTGGTATTTATATGTATGGTATTCAGCTTTGTTCGGGTATTTTCCCACATCGTTATAGTTGTGCTTTTAAAATTGTAGCAACGTTTTGGCAGAATCTCATCTGCCATCATCAGGCTTCTGTATTGTGTTCGACTCACAACTATAATGACGTGGGAAAATACCTGAACAAAGCTGAATACCATATATACATACATACATATATACATACATATATACATACATACATACATATATATACCTCAAGTATGGCTGCAGGCATGGCTGGCTGGGAGTTGAATGAATGAATGAATGAATGAATTCTTTATTGGCCAAGTGTGATTAGACACCATTAGTGTCTTGGTGCATATGCTCTCAGTGTACATAAAAAGAAAAAAGGTACAACACTTAATGATAGTAATAGGGTACAAATAGGCAATCAAATCATACTAGAAAACAGTCAATATAAATCGTAAGGATACAAGCGACAAAGTATCCATGGAGCATTCTTTGTCCATGCTCTGTCTATGCTTTGTTATCTTACAGAGCATCCCTTGTAGCCTTGTGTGTTCGTTGCTCCTAGGCAGCCCCCTTCTCTGGCCCTGTTTATCTATGGAGCAGGAGAACTGTTTTGGGAACTGTTTTGTTGTTCTGTATCCAAGGATGTGCCAAGCTCTGAAGCAAGTAACGGAAGAGAGAAACCTGATAGCAAAGGATGCAATTCTTTTACAGAATTAATTCCAAACAAATAATTACTAACCCTAGCAAAATAGCACAAGCAATTCTTAACAGAAGCAAACAGCAAAGGTTAGATTTATTAATGTCACTATGTGCTAATTATCATACGATAGAACCATATCACCAATCAGCTAATTCAATTGATACAAATTCTTTTCCTGCATCTTCTGAACTGCTCTCTTTTCTTCCCCTCAAATTCTCCACAAATTGACCAAATGGAAATGGAGTCTCAGTCTCTCATGGTCTCTTCTTGGCTTCCACAGCGGGAATGGAGGCTCTTTATGAAGTAAAGCGTTGCTCCTATCAGGATTCAGGACCTGCCCTAAAAGGGAAACTCCGTCAATACTACATAGCAGCCAAAGAAGTGCGTTGGAATTATGGGCCTTCTGGATTAGACCCAAGTACAGGGAAAAGCCTGCATGAGCCAAACAGGTAAGTCTCTGTGATCCAAGGTTTTAAATGTGGTTTCCAAAGCTCACATGCTTCAGCCAGGTATGCATCTGTAGTGCTGTAAGGAGCATCATGGAAAAACTGGATTGTTCAATTGCTGACTGGACTTTTGTAAGAAAAGAATGGGCTGAGTTAACTAAATCACTACCTGAGTTGGGAGAATACGTGTGATGCAGATGCTTTTTCAATGAATGTTGAAACTGGCTTAACAATGATAACTTACCAGAAAGGGCAGGTGAGCTCAAGCGGGCTCCAAAGAGAGCGTTACCTAGCCCAGCCACTGTTAGAATCCCTGTTGACAGCCCCATCTGGAGAATTAGTTTTTGATGCATGTTGAGACTGTCACACAACGGTGTCTTCCGAACAGGTTTTGCACAGATTGAAAACTGCAGTGTTAATGTGGAGATACTCAGTCAACCAGGTCATGATTGCACCAAAGGTGCTTTTTCAAGAGGACACTAGACTCTGGCTGAGTGCTTAAAGACTGTTGGCTGGAGTCTTTACCAGGATCTTCAACAGGTCTTTATCCAGTCCACTTGTTTGAAGGCTTCCACCATTGTTCCACTGCCAAAGAAGTTCCCTATCAATAACGATTACAGGCCAGTGGCACTCACTCCTATCATTGTGAAATGTTTTGAGAAAGTGGTCTGCTGGCTTATCGTTTCTGGTCTTCCACATACATTTGATAAACACCAGTTTGCATACAGAAAAAAATAGATCTACAGAGGACACTATAGCCATCACTCTTCACACTGCTCTGACCTATCTAGAATGGGGGTGGGGGGGTGCTATGTGAGGATGCTTTTTGTGGATTTTAGTTCTGCGTTTAACACAATACATAGATTAGTGTCTAAACTCCTGGACCTTGGGCTTTCCGATTCAATCTGCCTTTGGATTATGGATTTCCTGTTTAGCTACTCGCAGCGGGTCAGATTAGATAATCATATCTCTTCAGCCCTTATTCTTAACACTGGCACATCACAGGGTTGCGTGTTGAGTCCCTTACTCTATACTCTTTATGTGCATGACTGCATTCCCACTCACGCTAGTAATGCTATTACTAAATTTGCAGATACTACAACAGTGCTGGGACTTATACCCATAGGGGATGAGTCTCTCTATCAAGATGAGGTGGACCCGTTGCTTTCGTGGTGTGGAGATAATAACTTGGTCCTCAACACCAATAAGACCAAGGAGCTTATAGTGGATTATAGAAGGAACAGATCAGACCTCCAGCCCTTGCTTATCAATGGAGACCGAGTGGAGCAAGTGGCCAGTTTTAAGTTTCTGGGTGTTACCCTAAAAGAGGACCTGACCTGGGGGGCTCACATTGCAGCCCTGGTCAAAAGGGCCCAACAGAGATTATACTACCTGAGACTTCTCAGAAAACAACAACTGAATGAAAAACTGCTGGTGACCTTCTATCGCTGCACCATAGAGAGTATCTTAACTCACTGCACACCTGTATGGTTTGCTAATTGCACGGTGGCAGATAGGACAGAACTCCACAGGGTGAACTTCATTTCCCAGAGGGCCATGGGTTGCCCTCTCCCCTCTTTGGAAGAGCTTTATAGCTCCTTATGCTGTCTTAAGAAAGTTCAAAACATTCTCACAGATCCATCTGGGCACCTTTTTTTTTTGAACTATTACCATCTCGCAGACGGTACAGGACAATAAAAACAAGGACAAATAGGCTGAAAAAACAGCTTCTATCCCAGGGCAGAAGCTCTTTTGAATTCTACTGTATAGTGCAATATTAATGCAATATCGGGTTTTCAACTCAATTGTATAGAATGTGAAGGATGTGTGTTTGTGTTTTATTTTTATAGCTATAATGTACACCGAAGATGACATTTAATTTCATTGTACAAGGTGCAAGGACAATAAACTAAACTAAAACTAAACTAAACTTCCTTGGTTTTTCCTTGAAGACATTTCGATTCTCATCCAAGAAGTTTCTTCAGTTCAGCTTCTGATTCAGAACTGGGGAAGCTTCTTGGATGAGAAGTAAAAGATCTTCATAGGAGATTTTTATTATTAACTTTAGAGGTAATAAAAGTTAAATGTTTATTGGGATTTAAAGGGGAGGTAATTAAAGAATATGTAAGCTTTAGGGGTGGCATACTCAAATTAGCAATTGTTGGGGGGGATTTTTGCAATGTTTGAATGAAACTAGAATTTGTGGAATGATGAAATAAGAATATGCGATGAAATTGTAAATCTGACAGATAAAAGTTCAAAAGTATAATGATTATGAAGATATGAGAGCTATTTGTGATTCAAATAGGAGGAAAGTATTTGGAAAAAATATCATAATAGAAAATATGTAAAGTATTGGTAAGATATGAAGTTGAATATGAAAGATGAATGTGTAATTATGGTCATTTTTGTATGAAATGTGAAAACCTTGAATCGTGTAGTTCACTAAAAAGAGATGTTTTTTAAAAAATGGAAAACTGAAATAAAACTTTGTTTAAAAAAAAAAGGATGGCCTCTCTGCCTATTAAGAGAAGCATCCTTCCTCTTTTTTGACATAAAGTTTTATGGGATGAACAGAAAATGTCAGGAATTGAGTCTGGACTCCCTTGAATGAAAAACGGGCGTCCTCTTACCTACCAGATGGCCCATCCAATCACTGCTTCCCATCCTGCTAGACCAGGAAATCTCTGTCCTAGCTTCGCAAAATAACCACAGGGAAGCTCAGAGATGTCAGCAGCGAAAGCTACGGAGGCTACTCACAGCCTACTCCAGGTGCTAAAAGATGGTTGAGTCTTCCCGTGCATCAATTTGCACTTGGTTGCATTGTACTCTGTAAACTAAAAGAGCAACAAAAAAGGTTAATTGGCCAAGGCTATTTGCACAGTTAAAAATGAAACTCACCGCCATTCTTTATAGAGCCAGATTTAAATACTCCGTAACAAATGCGCTTTTTAAAAGCTCTTGAGATTTAAGAAATGCCGTGGCTGCTGGCTAATGCAAGAAGTCATTGTGGGCTTGTTTGTGTTCAGTTTCTCACAGCTGTTCTTTAAGCAAAATGCCAGTCAACTTGGAGGGACATACTGGAAAGCCAAATACGTTGAATATACGGACGGGACTTTTCGTGTGGAGAAAGAGCAGACGGAGGAAGGAAAGCACCTTGGGATACTTGGTAACGTGGCAGGATTCATCTCGAATTCAGTAGGCAATTAAAGTGTTAGTCAGAAGCCCTTCAGAAAGCTGCCCATTGCTGGTGATTATTTCCTTTTATTCTGGATAATGAAAGCGCCCCATTCTGATATTTTAACAGGTTTAACAGATCATCAGAGTTGGAAGAGACCTTGTAGGTCATCTAGTCCAACCCCCCGCCCAAGCGGGAGACCCTACACCATTTCTGACAAATGGCAGTCCAATCTCTTCTTGAAAGTCTCAAGTGATGGCGCTCCCACAACTTCCGAGGGCAACTTCTGTTCCATGGGTTGATTGTTCTCACTGTCAGAAAGTTTCTCCTTATTTCCAGCTTAAATCTCTCCTTGTTCGGTTTCCATCCATTATTCCTTGTCTGGCCTTCGGGTGCCTTGGAGAATAGCTTGACCCCCTCCTCCTTGTGGCAGCCCCTCAAATATTGGAAGACCGCTATCATGTCTCCCCTGGTCCTTCTCTTTACTAGACTAGCCAAGCCCAGTTCTTGCAACCGTTTGTTGTATATTTTAGCCTCCAGTCCCCTAATCATCCTGATTGCTCTTCTCAGCACTTTTTCTAGAGTCTCAACATCTTTTTTATAATGTGGTGAACCAAACTGGATGCAGTACTCTAGGTGTGGTCTTACTAAGGCTTTATAGAGTGGCATTAATACTTCCCTTGATCTTGATTGTATCCCTCTGTTAATACAATTTAGGATTGCATTAGCTTTTTGGGCTGCCACTCCACACTGCTGGCTCATATTTAGCTGGTTGTCCACTAAGACTCCAAGATCCCTCTCACAGTTCCTGCTATTGAGCCTGGTTTCACCCAGTCTATATGTGTACTTTGGTTTTTCTTGCCTAAGTGTAGGACTTTCCTTTTCTCTACATTGAATTTCATTTTGGTAGATATAGTCCAGTGTTCTAGTCTGTCAAGATCCATCTGGATCTTGAGCCTATCTTTTTGGGTGTTAGCTATTCCTGCCAGCTTAGTATCATCTGCAAATTTGGTAAATTCCCCTTCTATTCCCTCATCTAAGTCATTAATGAAGATATTGAAGAGTACTGGGCCTAAGACGGAACCTTGTGGCACCCCACTGCTTACTCCCCTCCATGTAGACTTAGACCCATTAAGGACTACTCGTTCGAGTCCATCTTGTGGTGGTGCTATCTATTCCACGTTTTTCTAGCTGCCTTGCTGAAATCTAAATATATTATGTCCACAGTATTTTGCTGGTCTACTAATTTAGTCATTTTGTTGAAGAATGAAATAAGATTGGTTTGGAGGAATGAGAGCAGACTAAGAATGAAGAACCAGCCACCTTTCCTGATGCTCAAGGGACAATGCAGCAACAAAGAAAGACAGACTTTGGAATGATCAGCTGGCAGTTCAACTAGTCAAACAGTAGGAAGAAAAACAGAACAATAAAGAGGAGACCAGCTTGTGCTTGATGGAGGGTGACAGTTCCAGACAGTTTTTCTCCCAAGTCCAAAGAAGTGGGAGTTCACAGCTAGGAAAGGAAGTGGCTGATCCAAGATTTTGGATTCGGACTTTGTGCAACAAATTTAGGAGGTTCTGTAGTGATTCTGCAGTGATGTCGGCAGTTACAGTCAAAATGTCAAGGTGGCAATCAAGATGGTGAAGTCAAAATTCCACCAGGCCACCATCTTGACTTTTGGGGCTACATCCTGCCTGTGTGTCTTCAATTTGGGGACAATTCCAGCCCACCGAACATCCTTGTTCAGCTTAACTTCTCTAACTCAACTTTCCTGTTTTGAAAGGTATTATTAAACTGTGTAAGATAGAGGCTTTCTTTCTGAATTTCCTCTTATTTAATGTTTAAATAACAACTAATATTTTGTGTCTGGACCACAGCAGAGGACCTTTGATTGAATTGTTTCTAATGAAAACAATAACCAGCAGGCCAGAACTTTGTAAACATAAAGTTCTTAAAACTTTATTAAAATATGAATGTCCAAACTTTTGTCTTGCTCTGGGCCATGTTAAGTGAAGAGGAACTGTCCTAGTGTGTATAAATAACAAACTTCCTTTGTTTTTAAATATTTTCTCTAAACTTGTGGGACCACATTGCTAGCTGTCCAGGGCCACATGCATCCCCTGGGCTGCTGGTTGGACACACCTGCATTAAAATAAATTATATCTCCTGTCAATGTCTAATCCTTTCTATTTCCTCCTTTTTAATCACATTAAATGTGACTATTTGAGAGTAATGTTAGCATGTTCTGGGGCCCCCACCAAAAGCTTTTAGGTGGCTCGGGGGGCCCTGACTGTGTACCGTAGGGTCAAAATGTTTTTCTTTGCTACCCAGATTTATCTAGGTTCTCTGAAGCTGGTTCTGTTGTGGTTGTAGCTCATCCAGCCCCCCCCCCCGTCTCTTTCCCCTTGCAGGTCCAGTGATCAAAGCCGAAGTAGGTGACACCATTCAGGTGACTTTTGCCAACAAAGCCTCGTGGCCTTTCAGCATCCAGCCCCACGGTGGGTTTTACAGGAAGCCGCGGGAAGGAGCCCCATACCAGGATGGTTCGTTCTGCTAGCCACTTTGTGTTCGTTTTTTAATCTGTTCCAGAATGAAACACATATTAACAGGTGTGATCCTTTCAGTCAGGCAAATTATGTTCTTTGGCTGAGAAACAGAAGCAGTTTCCAGTTTTGCAGAAGCAATTTTGTAGTGTTCATGTGGAACACTGGCAACTTTATAAGGGTCTCCTCCAACCTGGTGTCCTCCATGTCAGCTGTGGATTATGGGAGGTGAAGAAAGCCAAGCTGTGGAAGGCTTCTGCTTCTTCCTGCTTTAAAAGCTTTTTACGCAAAAATGCTTTAGCAAAAAAGCATTCTTAATCTGCCTTATTTCATCAGCCCCTCTGAGAACTTCTGGAAATAACAATGGCTGGTGGTTGCAACCCAACACTGCCTTTGAAAATGGGCCTACCTTTGCTTCCCCAAGAGAGGATAAATTGGAAACTGAGCTAACATAACCCTTGCTTCCAGTAAATGGATATTGCAGTGAGTAGTGATTATTGTTATCTTGGCAGACATATTTGAAGGCCCCCATTTTGTACAGGGTGATCTGCCCATCAATGGAAACAGCCAGGAACATCTGTTCCCATAGTGCATTCTATGAGATGATTTGATGGGCCAGGGACTGAAAATGTACAAATAACTGGGTTTTTCTCCTTCATTTTAAAGACCTACTCAAAAACGGAGCATCCATCAAGCCATTTGGCAACTTCACTTATCTCTGGGTGCTACCGCCGCATGTTGGCCCCACAGCTTCTGACCCGCCCTGCCTGACCTGGATGTATTCTTCTGCAGTGGATCCCACAAGAGACATCAACTCTGGCTTAGTGGGGCCCTTACTCATCTGTAGGCCTGGCACGCTCAATGAGAGAAACAAGCAGGTACCTTTTCTTGTTTGGCCATGCCTGTCACGCGTGGAGAAACCATGCAACCTGTGAGGGAAGGCTTATGAATGAAAGGCAGAGCCTCTGTTTGGGTACAAGAAGCCCAGTTCAGCCCCAGCGTGCATCCTCGGGGCTGGGGAGGCCTCAGGGCCAGATTTGCTTGTGGGGCAGGCCCATCTTCCCCAGCCGCATCTCTTTGCCAATGTGTTGAGTCCCACCTGGTATGAGTCCTCTACAACAGGGGTCCCCAACCACCGGTCCCTGGACCGGTACCGGTCCATGGAACAATTTCTACCGGGCCGCCGGTTTGCTGGGCGCCGCCATCTTGTTTTGATGAAAAAGTGCTTCCGGTGAGCTTTTCCGGGCGGAAAGCGGCTTTTGGGTGCTGAAAGAATCCTCGCGCCTTAGTTTCATTGAGGGAGGGGGGCGGCTTCGAACAAAACTAAGGCACGAGGATTCTTTCAGCACGCCATGGCAAGGTGAGCCGAGCGACCGTCCCGAAGCCGTCGCGAAGCCCATCGACACAGGTGCAAAGGAGGAGTTGAAGGTGGCGGGGAGAAGCGGGGGACGGCTGGCTGTGGTCACTCGGCTCACCTTGCCATGTGTGCTGATGCCGGTACCGAGCTGCAGATGATTTTGTGATACTGGTATCGGGCCGTGGCACAACAAAGATTGGGGGCCACTGCTCTACAAATATCATTAGATACAGTAGATAAAGAAGCATGCTGTAAACAAATCTAACTATTTGGGGATAATAACTGAATAATATACGTACATACATACATACATACATACATACATACATTGCCTTCTTTCTAGTTGCTGCAAAACCCTAGTGCAAAAGTGACGGCTTTGCTTTATAAATCTAGATCTGTCCCTTGGTACATAATAAAAATTGCTGATACGCACACACATACACAGTAAATTAATATTCTATTTAAGTGGTTGGGTCTTAGCTCTGTTTAACAGCAAGGTAGAATCACTAAGGCTGCCATTGGAGGTTTTTTATAATTAAATAATTAAATGCCTGTATCCAGAGGGAAGTCCTCAGTGACCGGGAGAGGTTTAACCTGGAAATAAGGAGAAATTTTCTGACCGTGAGAACAGTCAACCAATGGAACAGAAGTTTCCCTCAGAAATTGTGGGAGCGCCATCACTTGAGACCTTCAAGAAGATATTGGACTGCCATTTGTCAGAAATGGTGTAAGGTCTCCCGCTTGGGTGAGGGGGTTGGACTAGATGACCTACAAGGTCCCTTCCAACTCTGATTATCTGTTAAAATACCATGATTTAGCCCAGAATTAGGGTTGTGAGTCAAGGCAGTTATTAGTTGGGTCACCACATGACATCACCTTTTTTGCTGTGGCCATTAACTGAACACAGCAGTTATTGAATGAATTCCATTTTACCCAATTGGCATTTTTTTTTTTGCCAGAAACCAACACACACAAAAAAAACCCTGAAAATTGCTATCACGTGATCACGGGATGCTGTAAACAGCCATAGACACAATTGCTATCCTCACGTGATCACAGGACAGCCATAGACACCGTTGCCAGTTGCCAAGTGCCCAGAATGTGAGCCTGTGACCATGGAGGGGTTGCAGCCGTCAAGACTGGAACCAGATCATGAGTTGGTCATTGACTGGTCGCTAAGGGAGGACTACCTGTCGATGCCATTGCTCCAGGTGGCTCTGTTTGTGGCTTTTCAGGGGCTTCTCTATGGCCACTGTTAGATGAAGAGACTCCACAATATGCTAAACCGGTTAACAAAACGGAATTGCTTTATTTACTGCCTGTGATATGCCAAAGCAAAACACATGCACACACTGTGGTTTACGGCATATATTAGAACAGTAGCTGCAGTCTCTTGCCTTTCTACCAACATCCCCATTGTAGCTCTGTGACACAAAAGTAATTTTATATTCCCTGATTTTATTCCACTTTTTGTGTGTGGATTAGCTGATGATTAGTAAATTGTTGTCCCAAGCAGGCTTGCTGGACCTGGTATGCAAAACCAATATCACAGACCAGAGTAAGATATTAGGAGGCTTTATTGGAGCCAATAAAGGTGGGGGGGCAGTAGAAATACACCCCACTGCTTTTTATACAGTTCTTATGAAGCACAATTTGGTTCTTCCAGAAAACAAAATTAAACAAAAACACAATAAAAAATCATTATTTTTTACTACCTTTCTGTTCTCACCGTAGAAGTTAATAGGACTTTGCTACACAACTTGTCCCATGGAAATTGTCCTGTTGTTTTAATAGTTCCTCATATTTTGTTCCCAGATGTTTTGCAATCTCTCACCTCTTTGTAACCCCAAGCTGCAAAAGAAATTCTCTCTCTCCACCGAGCTAGTTGAAATAGCAAAGTAGACTATCTCTTCGGTTATCAAATGAGATTCCAAACCTGATGTTCTCTGTGTTGTTTCCTAGAGAGGCATTGATAAAGAGTTTTACCTTTTGTTTGGTGTGTTTAATGAAAACCTAAGCTGGTATCTGAACACAAATCGGAAGTATCTGAAATACACATTGGGGAAAGAAGAACTGTTTGAGGATCACATCTTCAAAGAGTCCAATAGAATGCATGGTATGTCGATGTACCCAATCTGGGGGATGGAAGCAAAGGAGAGGTTGGAGGTCTTGTGGCAGCTCAATTTCTTACCACAGCTCAGGGATGTGAGATCTCAGGAAACAGACCAAGGTCACTGCAGAAGCCAAAGTTTGGTTAGGCTAGGAACCAGGAGACGGTGAGTTCTAGTCCTGCCTTGGCATAAAAAGCCAACTGGCTGACTTTGGCCAAGTCACGGCCTCACAGCCCAGCCCACCTGTTATTGTGAGAAAAAGGAGGAGTATTATATATGTTCATCTTGAGCTATAAAAACAATAAAGATGGGATATAAACAAAGTAAAATAAACTTCCATATAGACAAATCCAAGAATCAGAGCTGAGTGTGGTTCTTCTGTGTGAAAGATCAGCAAGAAGTAGCACTCACTGAGTAAGACTTGCCTGAAAATTGTTTGCCAACTCAAACTCTCAATCCCTTAGTTTATAGCACGACTAGGGTGTGGCTGTTCTCCTGCCTCTTTGAGGAGCCACATTTCATATCTATGATCTACTTGCTGGGTACCAAAAGGCAAGAGCAGAATTCTGAAGCCCAATTTTCTCCCAGTTCAAAGTCTGACTCATCAAACAGGCTCATAATCCTCAGCTATTAATTATAGCAACTCGGATTTGTAACGGTGGAAGCAAATATTTGAACAAATTGACAACGCGTGGTTGTTTACATAGGTTGACTTCGTCCTTTTTCTTGAGGAAAAGTTTCAGGACAGCCTTCAAAGAAAAGCTTGAAAGCAGCAGCTCTCCCCATTATTGCTTGTACAGTGACAATCTGCAAATTAAAGGCCAACGTGGACAATTCATAGATATCGTAGTCAGCAGTAGACTTCCCCTCCTCTTTCTGTTATGCTCGACCTGATTTCTGTCCTTGCTCGCCAGCATCACTAATGCCCACCTTGACTGAAAATTATAGGAATTAAAATCCAGTGTACGGAGGTCGCAAATTTAGGAACCCTGGTTTCCTCACTTTCCAGTTTCTCAATTATTGCTTAAGTGTTCATCTTACAGCAGTGAAATCCAGATGTGAATTATACATTTCCTTGCTTGGATGAATTTCCTGTAGAATTCCGAGGGGGCGTTCTGCTTTGAGTTAGGAGTCTTAGATCCCTTCAGATGTTCTCCAGTGCTGTGTTCCAGGCCAGCAGTAGCCTCAACTCTTGAGCGGCTGCAGTGCCTATATGTCCCTCCCCTCCTGCAGAAGCTGCCTGGACAGCCCTTTTATCCTGGGCTGCTGATCTCCTGTGTTTTAGGCTGGTCAGCAGTTGCCATTTAAAATGTCTTCGTGTGGATCCAGCGACGGCCCATTAAGTCAATGAAGTATCCTCGCTGGCATTTACTCCACCTCCCAGCGGGCATCCTTTCAGTTTCTGCCCAGACTGGGCAAAGCATACCACCCCATGCCCACAGCCACTCCCTTATTTTTATTTTGACATCTTTGAGTTGCCGTGTAGAAGTCCTGCTGCTTTATTTCTGAGAAGCTGAGCTATTGATTCTTCCCTGCTACCAGCGAGTTACCCTGGATTTGGAGAGGACGGCAGGAAGAACTACCGCTTCGATTATGGCAGCATCAGAGCAATAAAGGGAAAAAGGAAAAGAGATGGATCTGCGTTGGTATCAAAAGGAGGGAGTTGGGGAAGGCTGTGGAGGCATCCACGGGCAAACATTTGCAAAGCAAAGCAAAAGTAAACAGGCAAAGCCACCGGGGAAAAAGGCGGGAAGGGGAGCAGCAGGCAAACAGCCGCGCGGCCGGCCGTTTGCCTTCTATCGCCCCCACCATCCTTCTATTGCCCTCACCATCCTGCCAGAACCGGTGAAGCTTCTTGGATGAGAAGTGAAACTTCTTCTTCCAGTTGCCCTTTGAGAAAACCACCGTGGAGGCTCTTGCCGGGGGGTGGGGTGGGGGGGCACAGCCCAGGCATTTGGTAATCCTCTCCTCTCCTTCTTTTTCTCAGTTTTTGATTTCTGGATTTTGAATCCTGCTTTCTACTCTAGTTTGAGCCTTCCCAAATTATCGCTGGGTGAAACGTCCTCTGAAAACTGAGCCCGCTGCTGATTTTTCCCCCTGTTTTCTTTTGCCTTGAAGCCATCAATGGATTCCTCTTTGGAAATTTGCCTCTCCTGGATACGTGCAAGGGAGATACCATTTCCTGGCACCTGCTGGGTTTTGGCAGTGAAACCGACGTTCATGGGGTTGCTTTCCAAGGAAATACCATCTTGATGAATGGGATGAGGCGAGATACAACCAGTCTCTTCCCTCACACCTTTGCCACAGCCCTCATGCAGCCCGACAACCAAGGTAAAGGCTTAACTCTGTGCCCTCTCTTTCCTCTCCCGGGACTGAGAAACTTGGCCCTTCACGGCATTTGGAACCACAACTCTCCATATTGTCCTTCACTTTTGGCCGGACTGGCAGGGCTTTCCAGAGGGTCTCGAATCCGCCAGATCTGATCTTAGCTCCCTTCCATACTGAGTTTAAGATGAAGGCAAATGGGTAGCACCTGCAGAGCAGTGTGGTCAGCCCATGGATACTATTTTATTTACCTATTTAGAGATGGTCTGCCTCCCTTCGCGTCTAGGGATTAAAGAAAATGTACAAGGGAAAGGAGGAAGTTGACATTGTAGGTTGAGCTGAGCAAATGCCCGGGTCTACCAAGTGAGCTCCATAATTGGGAGAAGACTTTTACTGAAGTTTTTGGAGTAGTGATCCAACAGCTTAACGGCTGCCCTGTAATTGCAAACCCTTCCTGAGAACTCTCCAAGGATGGCAACAACACTAGTGTCTCAGAAGTTAACAAAAAGCCCAATCCCCAATCCCGGGGAAAGTTTAAGCATCTTTTTCTATTTAAAGTCAGAAGACGCACACATGTGGTGTTTAAAAACGTTGGCCTGTTGCTAGGTCTGAGAGAACTTAGATCTGCCTTTCTCAAAGTTGGTAGAGAAGTTTCCAGGGTGGCTTTGCTGCCATCCTGATCCCAGGCGTCTTCTCAGTAGCTTCGTTTGCCTCCTTCTAGGCATTTTCGATGTGTACTGTCAGACCAGCAACCACTATCAGAACGGAATGAGAGGCCGTTACTCTGTTCGGCAGTGTGGAGAAGAGGCCTATTTTCCAGGCCGACAGTATGGGACGGTGAGGACCTTTTACATCATGGCAGAGGAGATGGAGTGGGACTACGCCCCAGACCGCAGCTGGGAGTCGGAAAGGCACAACAGCTCTGGAGAGGAAAGGTATCTGGTGCTGCTTCCAAAATATTTTGTTTGCAGGAAACGGGATGCAAGTCAGTCATGTTTTTCCTACCCTTCTTGCAAAAAACATGTTTTGGGGGGAATTCTCTTGAAAGAGGTTTAAATCAATTAGACTTACAAACCAGAATTTTGAAAGAGAGGAAGGCCAACGGGAACGATCCTGAGGAAGATAAGGAAGCTGGTTAGTGGGATGAGGAGAAAATGGACCTTGAGAAGAAGAGCCAGTGAGGAGCTGGAGGACTTTCCTTAGAAGAGGCCAACGGGCTGTTCTCTGTTGTCTCACGCTGGAAGAGGCTCAGTTACCGGAGGACTAATTTTTGCCTGAGTGTCAGCTAAAGCTTACTGACAGCTCAGAAAATATTTGGTTCTAACCAAATAACAGGAAGGGATCTTGGGGGTTTTCTCGTCTAATCACCCTCCCCCTCAAAGCAGGAGACCCTGTACCCATTTCAGATAAATGGCCATCCGATCTCTTCTTAAAAGCCTCCAGCGATGGAGCGCCCACAATTTCTGGAAGCAGGCTCTTTTCACTGATTGATTGTTCTCACTGTTAAGGAAATTTCTCCTTAAGTGGTAGGTTGCTTTTCTCCTGAATTAGTTTCCACCCGTTGCACGTCCTGCCTTCCCGGTGCTTTGGAAAATAAGTTGACCTTCCTCTTCTTCATGGCAGCCCCTCAAGTATTGGAACACTGCTATCATGTCACCCCTAGTCTTTCTTTCTTTTTTTCGCTAGACATACCCGATTCCTCCAACCATTCCTAATCCTCATTATTGTTCTTCTCTGCGCTCTTTTCTAGAGTCTCAACGCTTTTGATCTCTCTTGTTCTTCTGGGAATCTGTTTCAGAACTCCTATTTCTTTCTCTTTGTATTTTATGGGTTCATCCCTCGCTCTTTGGAATATCTCTGTTCTTTACGGCTTTGGGGGCCACACTATTGTATGTTGTTCATTTGTGCTTAACCATGCATCTTTCAGGCAAAAAGGAATTTTGAAATTCACAGGTATGGTGACATATTTCTCAACCATGAGAATGGACGGCTAGGCTCCAGGTACAAGAAAGCTGTTTATAGGGAATACACAGACGGGACATTCCAGACGCCGAAGAGCAGAACGGACGCTGAGCAACATCTGGGGATATTAGGTAACCCACTGAAACTTTCAGGTGTGACTTTCATTTCAGTTAGTAGAATTTTAAACTCTTTCTGTAAATTATTCTCAAAGATGCGGGTTTTGTTTTTTTCATACACTCCTGATGAGCTTTGCAGCTTCTCATCCAAGAGATTTCCATCCCAGAAATGAAGATTCTCTTTGGAATATGGATAAGATGAACAACCATTTGTCCAGGATGGAATAAGGACTCCTGCCCTGGGCAAATCCAATTGGGTCTTTGGGGGGTGGGGATAATTTGGATGGGTGTGTGTGTGCGTGTGTTCAAGATAGTCCTTGGCCTGTTGACCATTCAACAGGCGTCAAAAGTTACGACGGCGTGAAACCAATTGTGGTTCCAGGAGCCCTGCAGTCACATGACTGGGGTCTGGACACTCGGCAGCTGGTTTGCGCTTCTGGCCGACTGCAGCGCCCCACAATCCCACGATGGCTATTTGCAATCTTCCCTTCTGGCTTGTGAAAGTGAAAGTGGAGGCCAACACCAAAGGTCCCTGGTCACTGGGGTAAGTAGTCTTGCCCCCGCCCCGCAGTGTTTCTGCACCTCTGCCGTGCCCGTTCTTGGGGCATCTTGGGGCACCCTTTCCGAATTGGACCATCTTTGTGACAGAAGTTCCAATCCCAATTGCCGTTATAAGCCAAGGACTACCTGTATAGGGTCCCCCACGTTTGCACTGAGAAAGCACCTCAGCTTATTTCAAAGCTTCCCTCTGCTTTCCTTCCCCTCCCCACTCCCTTTCCAAAACCCAAAGAGCTTCTGCATTGGCCACGTGCCCTGGGTTAAGCATGTCGGAGTGGGCAGAGAAGCATCCATGACACCATTTTGGGTCAGCCCATTGAAACGTCCCCACAAGCTTTCAGGAAGTGTGATGGACCACAGGTCTTTCTGGCTTCTCTGGCGCAGCTCATCAAAGCCTGGGAAGGAAGGGCTGCAAGGGACCTTGGAGGTCATCTAGTCCAACCCCCTGCCCAAGCCAGGAGTCCTTACTCCATTCTGGACCAACGGTTGTCCAATCTTTTCTTGAAAACCTCCAGCGATGGAACATCCACAACACCGAGAAGCGAACTGTTCCATTGATTCATGGTTTTCCCTAATTTTCTCCTTAATTCCAGGTTGACAAGCATCCCCCTCTTGCTTCCTGCCCTGCCTTCAGGTGCTTGGGAGAGTAAACTGATGCCCTGGGCAGGTCAGGAAGCCATGCGGTCCTGTGGAGCTGAGCAAAGCGCTGGCTCCTTCTCTCTAGGAAGCTTCGTGGAGGGGGCTACCCTTTGCTGTTCACCAGAAGAAGCCCCCCGCCCCATTGGAGTTTTGCAAACCCCCAGCCACTGTTCTTTTCCTTTATCCTTCCCCCTTCCAGGTCCCTTTATTTGGGCAGAAGTGGGAGATGTGTTGAACATCGTTTTTAGGAACAACGCCACGCAGCCTTACTCCATTCACGCCCACGGCGTCCTGGAAAAGAACCACAGGGACTCCAAGACAGCAATGCCTGGTGAGTCTTGCCAGCATTTGGCATTTCCTTGGCAACCTCTCTGCCTGAGTTTTGTTTCTTCATTTACATGTATTGCGTCTGTGTGTCTGTGTACCAAACAGTCCACAACTGCATAATCTTCCCTAAGCCTAAAAGGCCTTAACAAATATGAATTTTCAATGCAGTCCTAAAACTAGCTTCTGGATGGACAGGGTGGCGAATTGAGAAATTCCTGGTGAGGAAGATTTCCTTTCCTGATTCAGAGAATCCAGAGTATCGGCTACTAGGCTGGGTCGATGAAGATATGTAAGAAGGAGAAGGTCCTTATGCGGCCATGGTGGCCATCTTGATTTTTTTTTTATCTGTCCTTTGTTCATTCCCCTTGTTGTATTATTGTATAAGAAAAAACCCACACACTCCAATCAAATCTTTTCCCCTAGGACTGGAGAGGTGCTTCTCTTTTTGTTTTGGGCAGTGATCATAATAAAGATCATAGTACGCCCTTTTCTTATATCAGTGTTTCTCAACATCAGCAACTTTAAGATATGTGGACTTCAACCCCCAGAATTCCTCAGCCAACTAGAATTCTGGGAGTTGAAGTCCACACTTAAAGTTATTGATGTTGATATGTGGACTTCAACTCCCAGAATTCCTCAGCCAGCTAGAATTCTGGGAGTTGAAGTCTACACTTAAAGTTATTGATGTTGATATGTGGACTTCAACTCCCAGAATTCCTCAGCCAGCTAGAATTCTGGGAGTTGAAGTTCACGCTTCTTACAGTTATTGAGGTTGAGAAAGATTGAAGTATACCATAGTCCAGTGAGGGAGTTAGGCTGTGAGTGGAAACTTGGTCCAAGATCAGCAGTGAGCTTTGTGGCTTAATAAGAGTTTTTATTTCAGATTTCCCCAGTTGTCATCTGAAAGCTAATTATGGTGTCCCACTGGCTCACATAACAACGCTAGTTGTGTTATTCCGTCTCTCTTCACCTGCAATTGCTATGGAAGCCAGCCAGAGTTCCCAAAGTGTCCTTTGAGCAAATGCAGAAATATTAAATATATTTAAATAAATACAAAATAGAGTCAAAACATGGTTTGTGAGTAGCAGGTAAAAAGAACATTATTGTATAAGGAAAAACCCACACACTCCAATCAAATGAGTTTTAGTTGCACAATAGCAGAGAACAATATTCTTAACCCATCAACTAAGCAGGGCTGTGCTGGTAGAAGCATTTAAGCTAATAATCTTAGTAAAATATAAATTTGGTTTGTGAAAATTAGCACAAATCAAAGAAGAACACATGCAGACTATTGTTCCAGTGAAGGTATTGTTGAATCAACAATGGGACAAAGGCGATCCTGGATATTAGCCGATGCTAACACCGAAACAGATATTAACTTAAGTCTGCGTATAGTGACTTAGGTCTGCTGTTGGTTTTCTCATCATACGTTCTCTTTTTTGTAGTTTGGTGTTCATGAGGAGGACTTTATATCTGAAGGCCTTAATTTTCAGAGGCACAATCCCCTGTAGCTAAAATTCCTAACAAAGATGTGAACATCTTTCTCTCCTAGGAGAAATTGTAACCTATCAATGGGATGTTCCTGAAAGATCTGGTCCAGGACCAAACGATTCAGCCTGTTTGAGTTGGATCTACTATTCCACAGTGGATCGTGTCAAGGTGCGTATTTTTCCATTCCTTAGTGTTGATGTCCTCTCCCAGGGTGGGATGGAGCTGTCCAAGGAAGGGTTGGTGGTCAAGGTGGAGACTAGGAATGGCTGAACCCTGGCCATGGCGACTTTGAGGCTGCCATTCTCCCTCAGCCAAGATTACCTCATGAACTGGCGATTGAGGGGAAAATGACAGAGGAAGTCTCATGTACGTCATCTTGAGCTCACCAAGGAAGTGGTGTGTGTGTGTGTGTGTTTGTGTGTGTGTGTAATATACCCCTCACAAACAAATCGGCGTGCTAGAAGCTGTTTAGTCACTTCACAAAAATAAATAATAAAGCAAAAGAGACATGAACATACATGAGGCTCCTCAAAGCAGTTTTCCTACCTCAGTTTTTCTCTTCCTTTTGTTCTTCCTGCATGGAAAATGAAGGAGTAGTTTCTCCTCCTTTGAAAGAAGCCTGACCTGCAGCTTATATAAGCTACCCTTCCCTCTGCCATGAATTTAACCCCGGTTATTTCACATTACGTCCTATTGCTGCCCTAACTGAGCCCAGAATTAGTCCTAAATCATGCCAGTTGTTAAGTGGGTCGCTATGTGACCACACCCAGTTCTATAATCTTTTTTGCAGCGGTCATTAAGCAAATGTCATTGTAAAGTAAACACCATGGTCATTAAGTCTATACTGTGGCCATTAAACTAAACTATTGTCATTAATGGGCGCTATTTGCCAAAAACCTGAAGTAAATGCTGGGTTCTGACAAAAATGTTGTAAATTGTGATCATGTGACCCCATGGGGGGGGCGCTACAAATGGCTGTAAATGAGGACCACTTGCCAGGCACCCAAAATGGGACCGCAGGACCCCAGGGGGCGGACAGTGGTCAGAATTTTAAATCCAGGTTGTTGGTCTGGGAAAGTCCGTTTTTACTGGAAGGGGTCAGTTGAGCACCACGTTAGCAATGGCTGAGGCAAAAGAAGCTGAGTAGGACTGGACTGAGTTTTACTATTCCTTTATTCTGGTGTGTCACACCTATTTAAACTATTTAAGGGCTTACCTGATTGCAGCTGGCTGTACTCTGTGTGTTAATGAAAAGTGTGTGGAGTTCTATGCAAATGTATGCAAAGAGTTTTTGCTCTCTCCTTTCCTGGCAGGATTTGTACAGTGGGCTCGTTGGCCCCTTGAAAGTTTGTCGTAAAGGGACCCTGGATTCTAACGGGAGAAGGAAAGGTGTGAGCAAGGAATTCGCCCTCCTCTTTTTGGTTTTTGATGAAAATCAGTCTTGGTACCTTGAGGAGAATGTGAAGATTTATATTCAAGGGGATTGGAACCGTTCCCACCAGCAGGACGAAGAATTTATGGAAAGCAACAAAATGCATGGTTTGTAGATATCTTGTGCTTTTTGTATTAGCACCAGTGGTGGGATTCAAAAATGTTTATTATCGGTTCTGTGGGCGTGGCTTGGTGGGCAAGGTGTGGCTTAGTGGGCGTGGCTTGGTGGGTGTGGCAGAAGAAGAATACTGTAAAATCTCCATTTCCATCCCCACCCCACTAACCTGCTTTTCCAGGTCGGATCTCCTGTGCAGGGCAACAAAAGAAGACCCCCCATCGATCAGCTGGGACTCGGGAGGCAGAGAATAGATGGGGACCGGGGCCAGTCAGAGGTGGGATTTTGCCGGTTCTCCAGAACTGGTCAGAACCTGCTGAATAACACCTCTGATTAGCACCCATGAAGCACCACCCTTTTTGCAATACACGTTGCAAAAAGAAAATTACCTCTCTTCCTGATTTGATTGTTCCACATGCACATTCCACTCGAGAATGGTCTGAGATTTCTGGAGAGTCAATATGCATACAACTTTAATTTCCTTAGGAAGAGCTCATTAGACAGAGGTTTTGTCATAAAAAATGATTTTCAGTAGAAGAAAATATCCGTAGTTCAGGGTTGAACTTATTGCTATCTGACCTTGGTTGTTTACTTGCAGATGTTTTGTAGCCCTAGTAGGTAACCTCATCAGTGCAAGTGAATGTGGGGTTTGTTCTCTGTTTGTATCTCGTAGCCTGCTCTGCCTGTTTTGGTGAAGGTAGGTGTGGTTTTTTTTCCCCCTTGCTAGTTTCCTGATTACGGTATTGTTTTCTGCTCGATTGTTTGTCTGATGTTAATTACTGTTTATCTGGATGCTAGTTGTTAGATAAGATGCGTTCTGGTATTTTTGTTTCCGTCTTATCTTTTTTTATTGTCTCTTTTAGCCTAGTGTCTTAAATGTTTATCTATATTACCTATTAAATGGTTTTGTCTGAATGCCAAGCTTAAAGGAATTTTGGATTTAACTCTTCCGGGAAGCTGAGTTGTGATTTTGGAAATGGAGCATTTGTTTAGTGTGGGTTGCTGTTGTTTTTTGTAGAGTTTTGTTTCTGATTTGCTATCATTTCCTCTGCTGATAATGTTATCCAAACAATTTTCTTCTTCCCTTTTGAATTTTATTCCTTTGAAGAAGTTGTTGGATTGTTTCATGTGTCAAAATGCTCAGAATCCTGGACCTCATTGACATCGTCCTCACTACCCAGGTTTGATGGATAGATACATCAACAAATCAGAGGAAAAGCCATTCTCAAGACTCATAGCAGAGATGATAATGCAATATCTAGAACCTGTAGCACCCCCAGAAATACCATCAAAACTATGGATCCAGTCGGTTTGTCCTCATCATCATCATCCAACAATGAAAATCATATTGTACAATTTAAGAAGATCCTTAGTTGATACCTAGGATGCTGCCTGCAACCCGTATAAACCCATCAGTGCCAGTCACTGATATTTGTGATACATTTTTAAATGTTCAGTTGACTGAGTTTTGTGTTTCGTGAATAAAAGAGATAATAAAAATCATAATAGAAAGGAAGAAACAAGAAAAGACACATGAAACAATCACTTCAAAGGAATAAAACGTCTTACGTTTATTATTTGTTTAGTGAGTTTTTATAAGGATTTAATTGCTAGATTGATGAGGTGTATCGCCTTGAGTTGTGTGCTATGTGGATGGCTGTATAAATATATATAAGCAGGCCGATTTGGAGAACAACTGTTTTCTACCTTTACAAAGCAATTTCAGGTAGACCTTAGGGCCATAATGGAGCCAGCCAGTTAAAGTTGTAACTCATGGCAGTTGTAATGTGTGTCATCATGTGACTGACCCAATTGTATGAGGGGTTGAGGTTTTTTTGGTACAAATTAAGTGAACCTGGGTTTTGGCAAAAACCTTGTAAATCGTGGGCACATGACTACAGGTTGCTGCAAATAGTGGTGAACGCAGGCCGTTTGCCAAGCGCCCCCAATGTGATCACATGACTGCAGGAGAAGGACAGTGGTTGGAACTTATAAGTATCTTTTGGCGGGGTCCATTGTAACTTTGAATGGTTGCTAAGCAACTGGTTGTAAGTTGAGGATTACTTGTATAGACATTTTGGTCCATATCATTTATGATAGCCTCTTTGACAGAAGACAAAAGACAGAGAAGAAGCCAAAAGTCGAAAAAGTTGCCGCAAAGTGAAGTGCAGTTCAAAGTCCTCCTTGGGGTGGAGATTGTAGGTTGGCCGCATTGTTTGTGGTGGATGTGATCCAGTCAGAGGCAGAGAGAAGAATTGCTGGCAGTTCTGCCGAGGCAAAGGCCCTGATCCTGAGGAGAAATGCAAAGGCTCACTTTGGAAGGGGGAGCAGTTCTTTGATTCTTCATGAGACAAAGGTCCTGCCATTATTAAGCAGAAATCTCTTCTTTCCTTAGCAATCAATGGTAAAGTATATGCAAACTTGCCCGGCCTGGAGATGTGTGAAGGAGACTGGGTGAACTGGTATTTGCTGGGAATGGGCCAGGAGATTGACGTGCACACTGTTCACTTCCATGCAGAGACCTTCATCTACCGGGTGAGACTCTCCCCAAACTGATACAGAAGCTTCCCCCCACTTTACTTAAAGAACAAATCTAGGGAAGGATTGGGCCTCCTGTCTTGCAGTTAGTTTGGGTGTCCCAAGTTGGGAGGTTGGTTTCTTTCCTCTCCCCACGTCTCCCCAAGCCAACTAAGTTGAGCAAACTTATAAAATGCCGAACTCTCTGGCCATGGAATTGGAAGTAGCTAAACATTACCCTCTGGCCATCACTCCTGTTCTAGATTTTCACTCTTTGTCCTTTCCCTTTTGTGTATCAGAATGGCAAGAGTTACCGGGCTGACGTGGTGGATCTCTTCCCTGGGACCTTTGAGATGGTGGAGATGCAGGTTGGCAATCCTGGCACCTGGCTTCTTCACTGCCACGTGGCTGACCATATCCATGCTGGCATGGAGACGCTTTTCACAATCCTACCCCGCCAAGGTAAGAAGGAAACTCGTGGTGCAAGTGGGGCTCGATCTGTTTGGGGAGCTGTGCCCATCAAAATCACTCAGTGGGCTCCGAGGCACATCCAACCCCCCTTGGAAACTAAGGATGAAATTCCAGAACTAGGAAAGCTTCAGGATAAGCGATGAATCGGCAGAGAACAGCAGCTGGGAGGACCAGGAAAGCTCTTGGTGTAGCAGATGCGCTTGCTTAGCGATGAATTGTGAACAGAGAAGAATGTGGATAATTGGAAATAATTGGAAGTGGACTTCTCTGTCTAAGTCCAGTCCAGGTCCATTCCAGTGTTCAATTCAGTCAGAACCCATTCAAAACTTCAAATTTAGTTGCTAATTCAGCAGCACAAAGGAGTTCCAGGGATGGGCATAAATGTCTATTCAAGAGTAGAACATCGTGATGCTAAGGAAAAAGAAGATCTGGATTCACTTCTCTTTGTAAGAAGCTGGATTCCATGCATGGATCTCTTGTGCTGCTGTGTGTGTCCTCAATCTCCCTTTATGTGCTTCACAAAACAGTCCTGATTCTGCCATTTATTTCTTTTCAGATTCAGAACATTGCAGTTACAATGTGTTCAAAATTACAGGTACTGTGCTTTCTTTTCATATTTCTCTTCAGATAACTCTTTCAGATATCATGATTGATAGAGATGTTCCGAGTTTGAAATCTTTTCTCTCTTCCACTGTTCTTTTCCCGTGATCCCAAATAGTCACCCTCGGGAATCATCCTGGAATATTGCTAATCTCTTCCAAATCAAGACTCCAACTTTGCACACCCTCCAGCAATTTTTCCTCTATCTTCTGGAAATGCACTTCTGAATCTTAACTGTCGAACCTTTATTTATCATAGCAAGATTGCCTCTTACGCATGGTTTTCAGATTTCAGCCTGTGGTTTAGGTGAAACTGCTGGGATGTAGCTGTGGCATTTTGACTGAAGTGCAGTTAAACATCATGCTCAACTATGCTGTACCTGAATCCTATACAAACAAGCTGTTTTAATCCTTGCCTTTGGCTTGCCAATTTCAGGAAAACCAGGGACTAGTGTAATGTATGAATCCAGACTTAAGCTCAAGAATGACACAACTGGAAGAGATTCTGTTCAGTCAGCTTGGTTCAATCCCAAATTCTAAATGATTTCACAAGATTTCCAGTTTAGCCATGTTCTTCATTTAGGTTTCCAACCGTGGGGAGCTTTTGATTGACTTGAGTCAGCTATTATACAATTATCACGATTGTTCTCCCGTTTTCAAT
This sequence comes from Pseudonaja textilis, assembly GCF_900518735.1. The sequence goes on along the minus strand of NW_020769328.1, from coordinate 11,246,562 downwards.
GGTTTAAGTTATTGAGTTCCTCTTGGTCCTTAGTTTGACTTTTTTCATAATTTCTTTGACTTCCAGCAGAAACTTCTGAAGAGGTAACTGGGGATCCTTCTGTAGAAGACCCTGCGGAAGCTTCGGAAGAAAATATCTCCCATGACATAACTTTGTTTGGCTCAAGGCTAGACCACGGACACGTAGAAGCAGCAATTATTACTCTTGCTGTTGCTGGGGTGGTGCTGTTCATCACTGCCAGTGCTCTTCTTGGAGTGATCTTTCACCTCAAGAGACAAAAGAGGCTGAGACGCAACAAGCGGTCTATATTGGACGAAAGCTTCAAACTGATGCGAAGTCAAAAGCATGACCTTTAGAGAAGAATGGAAGAGATCTTGAAAGCTTTTAAGCCAGGAAGTAGTGAAAATGGCCCAGAATAGCATTCAGCAATCATTTTCTGAAAATTCAATAACAAATTTTACTAGTCAGTCCTTCTGCCTGTTATATCCACTCTACATTTTAAGGTTTCGGGTATCCCAAGACTCAGGTGGATTCCCAGATCCTTCACTGAATGACAGGACGGAACCTTAAGTAAAGCCCTTCAGAGTTATGGGCGGACAATACATTTGATAAATAAGTAAGTAAATAAATCCAGACTGGATACTTAGTCAAAACCCCTCAGGTCAACAGTTCCCATCATCTTGCATCAGCTTATTCCCTATTTGATGCTACAGTACAACCTGAGACCTGAATCTCTTGCCTTCCTTCATTCCCGAGGCAAGTCAACATTATGTGAGATTAGCTAATTACGTTTCTGTGTGTTGAGCCTAACACTTGGTTGGGGAGAAGCAACAGGCACAGAGAAGGTTGTCCAAGAGGGTAGGGCAACAAGCATTTCTTTGAAACAGGTTTCAACCATGAATTGTGGAATTTTCTTGCTTTGAACTCCTTTCATTCCTCAGCCATTGTTCCTTCAGAAGAACTCCTGTTTGACTCAACCACCCTAGGACTTTCTACCTAAAAGGCCAACGATGATAAAACTGATCTGGCTTATAATTAAAAGAAGTGAAATAATCGGAGTTTGGGGATCATATTTGTTGACCAATCTTTCCTCAACTAGGAACTGTCCACCTGAGTTGGGATTGCAACTCCCAGAATTACTGGCATTGCGGAAAGTGGGGAAAACAATTGTAGACGTGGGAGGGTGACAGTGAGAATAAATGAAGAATTTTAATTAGGCATTAATTTATTAATGTCAAGATGGCACCATTATGGTCTGGTTCATATCTTCGTTATACGATTGTTGGTACTTGGTGAGAACCTGATTTCCATCCAGATTTCAAGAACCGAAAGGGCACTAAAGGATCCCTGGACCTTAGCTTGATGCTCAGGTTCAACCAAAGACCCGAAGGTGGTTAAGGCTTCTGATCCATTCATTTTGGAAAAAGAATTTGGCAAAGGCCTTCACCATTGAAACAGAACCAAATATTTTAAAGTTCAGAATGAAAGGAAAATGAAACACCGCAGGGTCTGAGGACGGTATCCCTGTTTCCGGTGTTCAGTTCAGTTTGCCAACTAAACTTGGTGAAAGATCCAAGATCTTTATTGAAGACTTATCTGTGTAGATGGGTAGAAATTCATTCATTCTTGGTTTTTTTTAATAAGAAAATGTCAACGTTGGTTGGTTTGCCAATAAAAAGTGATAGAAACAAATTAAGTTTAAAAGAGCCTCATATGAGGGGGAAAGAAAGTCATTGCACCCCCCACAGCGAGCTATGGCTTCCTCAGTTCCCAAGGTGGCTTCCCAGAGAGGCCAGAGATGGAGATCAGGCAGACTCCAGCCCTGGGCTCTGGGAGGCTCTGGGAGGCCCCAGGTGCCGCTTGCTTTGCTCCACGGATCTCTGGATCATAATAGGGGCATTTCGTCAAATCTTCAGAGCAGAGGTGGCACCTGGTGAGTGCCCAGCACCCCCCTGCTTCTGCCGGGCTCCAGACAAGCTCAGATTTACCTCATGGGCACGCAGCTGCATCGGCCGGCTTTTGGGAAACCATCTCGCTACCTGATGGGCGCGGGAGTGTCGATGTGTTCTGTCTCCCACAAGCACCAAACCATGCCAGTTGCTTTCTGGGTGGAAATGGAATTGTTTGGGTGTCAAGGTTTACAATAAGACAACAAACGCTCTCCTCCCAACCACAGATTGTTTCTTGGAAGTTTGCTCTCAGAGTCCAGCTGGCTTTTTGTACAGGATCAACCGGCCATCGGTGAAATCCTGCCATTTCACCACCTCCTCCAAATGGCACCGGACGGTCAGCGCTCCCCTCTGAGGCCCTGCATTGAATGCCACACAATGCCCGGCCATCTGTGGCATCCCACGGGGAGGGTGGAAGTCAAATGATCTCTCCGGTGGCAGGAACAACCTCTAACATGGCCCTATCCTGCTGGCACCAAAGAGGCACTAGCCAAGGAGAACAGCGGGGCACGGGGAGAGAATGGCCACATTTTGGATCAAGACTTCCAAAGGGGAAGGGGAGGGTTTGGGGATTAGGAATTTTCACCCAATATGGCTGAGTTTTTAAAAACAGAAGCCAGCATCCTGGAGGAGTCAGGCCTACCTTAGAAGGGAAGTACCTCAAGGACTTTGGCCAAAGCCTCAAGGGGGAGAGGTGAGGGTCGGGGTAAGGGGGCAGAGAGTGGGATGGGGGAAGGGCAGCCCTCGGTTCCAGGTCATCAGAGTTTCCCCATTTTCGCATTTTTCATCTGTCTCCCATGCCAACTCCTAGCCATAATTTTGTTTCTTTATGTTCGTAGATCTAATTTTTGAGGAACTTTTCCAGGCTCTTCCCGGGTATTAATGTGTAGGCTGATTGGTCTGTAGTTTCCTAGATTTGTCTTTTTTCTTTTCTTCAAGATCGAAACCATATCAGGCCTTTTCCAATCCTCATGTACTTTCCCAGTGCTTATGATTTTTTAAAGCTATGGTACAGTTGTTCTGAGATAACATCTGCAAGCTCCTTCAGAACTCCAAGATGTAATCTGTCAGGTCATCATGATTTATATTCATCAAGATCAGATAGATGTTCTCTTACCATTTTTTTTTTGCTTATGTAAGTTTTATTTCTAATCTGTCTTTTTGGGGGTAGGTTGGGCTATATCAAAAGGGTTTATTTCTTTTTGTGACTGCAATACCTGCTTTAACCACAGGATGGCACCGTTTTTTGTCCCATAGCATTAACATGGAGGCTCCAATGTCTCTAGCTAAGAGACAGAAAACTGTGCCACCCTGTGGTCAAAGCAGGTATTGCTGCCACAAAAATAAATAAACCTTTTCGAGGGCATTTTAAGATAATTCTGCATCTATTGAAGCTACCTTAGTGTTGCAGCACATGGGTCTCCTATTGCCCGATGGATGTTAATAATAATGTTTTAATAATAAAGATACAGAATAATAAACTTTTTTTCCAAATATTTTTTTATTATTTTACATCATACATTTCCTTTCTACGTTGAGCAGTGTGCTTTCTAGGTCAGTGGTTGCCAACTGGTGAAAATGTTGGTGGTCCACAGAGAAATGTCACCCCAAAGCAATCCAGGTTGTGCGGGAACACAAGGCTGCGCCACTCACATAGCCCAAGGGATCACAAGGCTTGTGTCACTTGCATTGCGAACAACACGAGGTTAGTGGGGGGGGGGAACTCACCCCACTTGCCTGGCCTGGCCACCAGGCTTCTTTCCACTTCTTTCTTCTTCTGCTTTTGGCTGCACCCAAGAAAAGCGCACACTCCACCAAAAATGGGTCTTTGGGACCCTGCAAGGCCTCCTGCTCCAAGAGGCTGCACCATTCCGGCAGAGTTTGGGGGAGAGAAAGAAAGACTTCTGCTTCTGCTGCTTTCCTTGCATAAAGCCAAAAGTCTCTCTCCCCCTGCCCCCCGAGAACAGAGCTGGAGATGGTATCCTGCGATCCCAAATAAAGAACGATCGATTGGTAGGAAAATGGGGTGGGAGATTTTCCTGCAGACTTTTTGGGGAGATTTTCCCAGGGTCTCTGCAGAAAAAGCAGAAGCAGCAGAGACCCTGGGAAAATTCCCCCAAAAGGCTGCAGGAAAATCCCCACCCCATTTTCCTACCAATTGAACGTTCTTTATCGATCACAGGATACTGTCTCTCTCTCTCTCTCCCTCCCTCGCTCTCCCTTTCTCCTCCCCCCCCTCCCCCTGAGAACAGAGCTGAAAAGCAGGTTAGTGAAGGAATGTGGCTGCCTTGGACGGGGGAGGGGTGTGTGAGGGACGTGTGTGTGTGTGTGTGTGTGTGTGTGTGTGTGTGTGAGAGAGAGAGAGAGAGAGAGAGAGAGAATATCACCACTAGCCCTCTGAGGTTAGATCGCATCTCTTTCTCTTTCTTTCTCTCTCTCTCTTTCTCTCTCTCTCTCTCTTCTCCCCACCCCTCAGCAGCAGAGGTGGAGCTTCATTGCTTGCCAGTGGGGAGCCAGGCGTGTCGCTCACTCTTTTTGTCCGTGAAAGAAGCAGCCCAGGGGTCAGGCGAGGTGTGTGTGGAAAAACGTAGGACACCCCTCGAAAAGATAGCCTAGCCATTTTTCAGGGGTCCAAAGAAAATAAGGCCCTGCCTTGTTTTCTAAGAAACATGGTAGAAGGTAAGACCAACGGTGGGGGAGGGAAATCCACCCCGGGGTGGCTTGCTGACGATGGTGGGAAAATCGGTCCCATATTCCAGAGCTGCAGCAGTCACAGAACTGGCCCTTTGATCATCCCAGAGCACCTCCAGGATGTCCAAAGACCAGTCTTGTGACTACTGCAACTTTGGAATATGGGACCAACTTTATGCCAATGTCAGCAAGCCACCATTGGTCAAAATTCATATTAGTGGTCTGCGGGATTTGAAATTATGTGTTTGGTGGTCCCTGAGGTCCAAAAGGTTGGTGACGGGTGGGATTCAAATTTTTTAACAACCAGTTCTGTGGGCATGGCTTAGTTGGTGAGTGTGGCTTGGCGACTGGGTGGACATGGCTTGGTGGTCATGTTATTGCCTGGGCGTGGCCAACTCAATATCACTCACATCGAGGCACGCATCTCCTCGCCTGGCCTTTCATGACTGTGGGGATGCTGCAACAGTCGTAAGTATGAAAAACGGTCACTTTTTTCAGTGCCACTGTAACTTTGAATGGTCTCTCCGCACAAGCAAAGTACCAGCAAAGGAGGGAAAAATAACTCCAGAGACGTTCCAGAGACAGGAAGTCTAGTCCTGCCAAGAATGTAATAAGGGTTAACAGAGAAGCAGTTTCTGTAAGCAACACCAGAATGTTTCCTTCCTGCCGTCCTTACAGGATTAATCCAGTAATTTCTTCTAACAATCAGTTCTCCAATCTGCTTAGAATGTTAACAACCGGTTCTAGCGAAGAGGTGCGAACTGGTAGAATCCCACCCCTGGTTGGTGACCCCTGCTCTAGGTATCCAGGGTGTTAACATACAAACATCATCGTCATTATGATCATATATAAACATATGCAATAACATATAAACAAATATGATAGCATCAATGATATTATAACATATATTATCTCCCAATATAGTATTGATTATATAACCATCAGAAATATTTACTCATCTGTTTTCCTTTCTCCTATAAACCATATTTCACCTAATTCCACTCCTTTAACCTCAATATCTGTCATTTAACCCATGTTATGAAATAGTCTGAATCTTCTTTTCCGTTAATTTTTAGGGTTAACATATCCATCTCTGCACATTCTAGAATTTTTTTTGATTACAATATTCACTGCGGGTGTTTCTGGATTTTTCCAACATTGTGCATATGCAATCCTAGGTGCTGTTAGGATACATAGAACCAAATATGCATTACCCTTATTGCAATTTCCTGAAATCATTCCCAACAAAATGTCTCAGATTTCAGATCCCTTTGTTGTCTTATCATATTTTCCAGCCATGTATGTATATTCTTCCAGTATATTTTGGCTCTGGGGCATGTCCACCACATATGGTAGCATGAACCTGGTATCTGATTGCATTTCCAACATTTAAGCAATTCATTTTTATACACATTCGCTAATCTTGCAGGTGAGTCGTGCCATCTATAAAACATTTCATGGACGTTTTCTTTGTATGCTGTTGACATTGTAAGTTTATGATTTCTTTTCCACAGTTTCTCCCAAACCTAAATGCTATTAATGGATACCCCAAAGTCCAAATGGATAGACCAAAGATAGATTTTACGCTATAAGGCAAAAGAGGATAGGATAAACCCATAGCAGTGATATACAGATATATGTAAAGATTAGGTGTGTGTATATGGCATAAATTAAGGGTTAAAAAAAAAAAAAGAGATCTTACAAACTATTGAAGATGAGAATGTTTTTAATTGCTTTCTATTTTTTCTTTCTATTTTCTTCTCCTTTTCTTTTCTTTCATTTGTGTTGTTGGTTTGTTTTAATTGTAAAATTAATAAAATTTATTTATTTAAAAAAAAATTCTTTTTGTGTCTGCTATCCCTGCTTGGACCACAGGATGGCACTATTTTCTGTCCCTTAGCAATAGCATGGAAGCCGTCACAGGCCTTTTTAACTAGGTTAAGGCTTCTGAAGCAGGATTCCTTCTTACGCGCCTTAAAAGCCCCTAACATGGCTGCCCCAGTCTTCCTGTCCTGTCTCTATGGCAGTCCTCCACTCCACTCCACTGTTGGTACCCTCACAGCTGACCCCACGTATTGTCTGTTTCTTCAGTTGTCTCATTTCGTCTACTTCCAGAGCGATGGTTGCTTCTGAGGTACTCAATGATGCCGGACCCGTGTGGGACGGCGGCTTCAGCAGAGTATGTGACAATCTGATGTTTCAATCTTCAAAAGCAGCACCGGAAGCATGTGCAGGTCAAAAACGTTATTACGCTACCCCCCCTCCTTTTCCCCTCGCCCATCAGTGCCACTCGTTCACGGCCTCTGTCACAGCCGCCTGCTTTTCCCCATCACCTCAACTGCTGAGGCTGTTGTCACCACAGCGATTGGGAACCAGTAGAGACAGCTTATGGCACACGACTGCATCTCTTTGGATATATATATATTCCAGTCCTGCTCTGGAACACCGGATGCCAAAGCGACAGAGAATTCTGGTTTGTTTTGGGAGATTTAGCCAACACCTGTACAGTCCTCACTCTAGGATTTTTTAAAGGAGAGCACAATGAATTCTACTATAACAACAGTTAATCACAATGCTGTGTGTTTGCAAATCTTTCTAACTTGTTTATGGTCTTCATTAATAATGTTTTTAACGAATACAGTAGCCATCAACCGTAAGAATGTTTTCCTGTGCTTGTTGAAAGATATCAAAAATAAACCCTTTCTTAGGGAACAGTTATGTCACAAACAAATCTACCAAAAATTCATCCCCAGCGCTTTGGTTGGCATCGGAATTGGGAAATCACAAAGTATAAAATGAGTGAAAGTAAAAGTGCATGCAAGAATGAACTTTTGGCTTTCAAGAGCAATCGCCATCTTGGGTTATAGGCAATACCAAGAAAGGGCAGGTAGTCCATGGACATTGTGTTGTGTTTTTTTTTTGTTGTCCCAACTTCATCCAAAGTGAGTGAGAGTTAGAAAAGGCAGGAGATCCCTTCGCTTGCTTTCCAGACCATCCAAAGCAGCCCAGCCAAAAAAGGAGGGAAAAGCTGGCCTCCGGAGGCAATATGTAACTATAGTATTTGCAGAGTCTGGCTTGCAATCTGCTCATTTCTCCCAGTCACAGCCGCATTCACCAATCTGAGATGTGGGCCTGGTGTGGGCCAGGTCTCAGAAGGGTGGGACCAGTCCTCTAAAGGCCCTGCTGGCTGAGAGCTTCAGCCTTTTGGGGAGAGCAGTGGAGAAAGGAGGACGCGTTCTCTGGGGCTCTGCCCTGCTGGCTGTTACAAAGGAACTGGGGGAAACAGGTAAGTTGTCCTTGAGGTTTTTGGCGGGGCGCAATTTCACTGAGGTTCAGGCTTTTAATTTAAGAAAGATGGGAAAGGAAATAGATGGGAAGGTTGGGAGCCAAAGAGAAGGGCAACAAATAGGCAGTTGGAGATACGGTAGTGAACACGGGAGGGCTGAGCGATTGCCCATTCTCTTGCTCAAGATTATGGTCTTCGTATGGAGATAGCTGGATGAGCCTTTCTGAAGTCTCTTCCCATGATCAAACCATCTGGTCTTTGGGAAAGGGCCTTTTCTGGTGTGGTTCCCGGGCTGTGGAGCAGAATCCTTGGATGATGCTTCACTTTCCAGGTACTTAAGAACAAGGTATGAACTCCTCTCTTTTGCCGAGCTTTAATTTGACCGATTCCTGTTTAATTTTAAGAATTTTAATTACATTCGTGTTTCTATAATTGTAATCATTCTGAGGTGCCTTGATGGCAGAAGAACCAAAAGCTGGCTAGATATAAAATAATGCACCAAGTGTAAAATTAGAAATAACTATCAATATAGATTACACCGTAAATCTTAGCATACTAAATTAAACTGGCAATAAATATAGCTGTAACTTGAACTTTGAAAATCCCCTTAACAACAATCGCCGCCCTCCATTTCACCCTAAACTCACAGAAGAGTCGCCTTAACGGAGCAGCACCAGTACTTTGGGTTTTTAAACCATCAAGGTGCTTAGTTTGAGAGAAATAATAGCAAGTGAAAACTAGAGCAACGTTATGCCATTGAAATGAGTTCCAGTTAAGAGTCTGGAGAAGTTGAAGCTCGGTCCAAGAGACGGAACCGTCCCCCGATTCTTCAGTCCTCCGAGAGTCCGGGAAACAGCCGCTCTCCAGGGTCCTGACGCAGTCTGGTAGCCCTGCAGAGAAGGCCCCGTTGCTACGGGCCGGAGGCTTCGGTTCCTGGCCAGAGGAAGAGATTGGGAAAGGACACACAGGGCCTTCTAAGCAGCAGCAGCAGCAGAATCCAAAACCGAAAGGGAGGAGAAGGCACAGGCGGATGGGCAGCTTTGCAGACGAAATACAGAGCGGGTTCCAATAATTTGAGTCCCATCAAGTCGGCACTGTTTTCCCAAACACATAGGGGCAACTTCAGTAGGTTCTTTGTCTTTCCTCTCGCTCCCTTTTGGACAAAAGTCTGCCCGTATAACCCCCGCTTGTCCCTCTTTCTAGAACCAGGCCGTTGGACGGATACAGGTGGAGTCCTGCCGAGAAGACGTCCCACCAGCCTGCCTTTTGGGAAAGAGACACAGTCGGGCGTGTCGCTGCCAGGTGACCATTCTTTGTGTGGTGGGGAAGAGCGAGAGCTTGGAGCTTAAAGGTAGGGAAGAGGGTGTTTCTTAACGGCCACCACTCGGACCAGTGGTGTTGATCCCGGCCTCTCAAGCCGGAGCAGAGTAGGTGGTCTTTTCACCGCATTCCCCATCCATCGGTGTCCCCTGGGGGAGGCAACGATTGGTCAATATAGAAGGACAGAAGGCTGAGTCAACCAGTGAGTTGAGCTAGTGAGAATCGAATTGCTGACAGTGGGCAGAATTAGCACACAATTCTAACTACTGTGCGACCATGACAATCATCCAGGTAGAGTTATCTGAAGGTTGTCTGAAGTTGTGCGAAGGCTGAATCATTGCACCTGGACTGATGGACGGAGTGCTCTGAATGGGCAGTGAAGCACCTCTCAAACTACCGGTAGCAACAAAAAATAGTCCAGTTGCAACTCTACCTGGATGATTGCCATGGTGGCACAGTGGTTAGAATGCAGTATTGCAGGCTAATTCTGTTGACTGCCAGCAGTTCAATTCTCACCGGCTCAAGATTTTCTTCCACCTTCCATCCTTCCAAAATGAGGACTCAGATTGTTTCAACCTTCAGACAACTTCAGACAACTCTACCTGGATGATTAAGAATCGCCATTGTCATGTAGTAAAGAATCTTTATGCACTTCCTCCTTCCTCCCTTTTTCTTTGTGACAACTAGGGAGGGTCTTGTTTGAGATGTTTTCCCAGATTATATTTCTAGCGCAGACTCAAATTTCTTTTACCTGGACATTGTCCTGGTATCAGCTCTTCCTTCTGTTCCTTGAGGCCATTTTTCAGTTCTCTATAGTCGCAGAGAAGCAGAACTGTGGGAAAGAATGACAAGGGTGATCTGAAAGAAGTCTGAAAATGCAAGACGGTGATCACAACTCTGCATTCGAAGCTCTCTTTTCATTACAAGGTCCTGGTCATGTTTGACTTTTGACATTCCCCCTGCCCCTGCAGATTTCCTTGCCCAGGAATGATTTTACAAACTTGGCTATTTCAACACTTACCTGCTTTCACTTATAATGTCCTTTTTGAGTTGTGCCGAAGGTGGAAAATGATCTTAGATTTTGCAGTCTTGCAACTCCCTAAAAATAAATGAATCTGTGCAATACTACTCTCTCATGAATTAAACAGTTTTGTTGCGTGAGATATAAACAGGCCACTTAATTTTAACCATAGAATGAAAACCTAGAGATCCCAGCAAGACCTCAAAGTTTGCAGATGCAAAATCAGAAGGAAAACTCTTCGGAAGATTTGACGGTACCCTGACTTTGCAGCACCCTGCTGGCTCTAAGTGATTGTCCACTAGGACTCCGATCTCTCCCGCAGTTACTACCTTTGAACCAGATACCACCTAATTCTGCAAACCATTTCTTGAACAATCTCTTCCAGCTCATTGCTTTTTACAGAGTGATAAGCCTTCCATGCTACCTCTACAAGCTGACGTTATTATTTCAAGGGATAAAACTTCTTGGGCGTTAATAGGAACTCCTCTGGTAGGGCTAAAGGCTGTTTTCCGGTTCTGAAACCAGAAAATAATGAGTCAGTCTCACTTGGTCCCACTCCCCTTTGGTTGCTGTGGCTAAAGTCCTCATGACTCTCCCTTCCCTACCTCCCCACCCCACCAAAAACAGTTTGTCGATGGTTGTGAGGAAACTGAACCCTGCATAAATACGTGAATGCTCTCGCTGCTTTGATCCTTGGCCAGCAAAAGTAGAACACAGATGCTGGCCTCGGGGGTTCTCAATCTGCATTTCATTTGAAGGTGCCTGGAGGGCATCCCAAAACAAGCAACTCTCCTGAGTGATTCATGCTCATTCAAATTTCTGAGTGGAGATTGCCTGGGCCTGTTGGGCGTTTCCATTCAGAGCCGTTTGGGGAAGTAGAAGGACCAGGAGCAGCTGCTGAAAGTTGCCCAGGAAGTGAGGAGCGGGAAACAACAGAAAACAACCTGTCCTCAAAGAGGCTGACATGAGGGCCCCACCCCAAGACACGTGTCAGGTGTTCAGTTGCATTGTGCAAATCTTTACTCGGTGCCAAAGAGCAAATGTCATTTCAGTACACACCCCGCCTTTCTCTCTGTGGGTGCTCCAACACCGGAGGTTTTTAAGAAGAGGCTGGACAGCCATTTGCCTGAAATTATATGCAAACTCCTGCATGAGAAGGGGGTTGGGCTAGGAGACCCCCCAAAGCTCCCTTCCAACTCTGTTATTCTCTCTCTTTCTCCCTCCCTCCCTCCCTCCATCCATCTATCTCTCTTTCTTTCTATCTTAGATAGATAGCCAATCTATTCAGCTTCATAAAGAGAATGATGAACTAGGTTATCACCCAAATTCCCCTGTTTCTAATCTGAAAGGATTAACTCTGCCACGCAGCCTCTTTTCCATATTCTCTGAGACAAACATTAGAGGCAATAGATTTCCTTCCATCTGTGGCAGCCCGTCAAGGAAACCATAGCAACCCCTTTTATGGAGAGCGCATAACAACGAGCAAAGCTGCGTGCGTGTGACCTCAGAGCAAGACCCGGTCTGTGCTCTCCCCGAGAGGTCGGTGGGGGGGGGGCGGTGGCCCATCAGATCTTTTCCGGATGGAGAGGTCTGAAAGGCTGGACCACACAACCTTGAGGGGGGGCAGGGGGGGGCTGACTCAAGAATAACTTAGCTGAGGGTGGTGGGGACCCTGTGTAAATCACTCAGGAGAAGGGAAAAGAGGGGGGCCAATTGTGTGTTGCTCATCTTGTGCGTCAGCAACTTCAAGAAGCAACGGTTTAGCAACTGTTGGTACAGAAATGCATCACCCGTTAACGATGCACAATTTGTGGGTCTGGTTAATGAAAGTGAAATCAACTCCCTGAAGAACTTATCTGCATACAAGTAGCTCTTGACTTCTGACCACTACTGCGACCAGAATTTCCACTGCTGAGCAAGGCAGTTGTTAGCTGAGTCACGCTGTATTTTGCGACCTTTTTGCCACCGTTATTAAGGGAATCTCTGCAGTTGTTAGGTGAATAATTCGGTTGTTAAGTGAAACCTGGCTTCTCACGCTGTTTCTGTTTGTCGGAAGCCAGCTGGGGAGGTTGCAAATGGCAGTCACGTGATCCTGGGAGACCAATAAACATAGTAAATACATGCTGGTTTGCTGAGCACCCAAATTTTGCTGGTGTGACTCTGGCTGTGTGAATATAAGTCACCCTTTTCGACACCATTGTAACTTCAGCTGCTAAACGAATGGCTGTAAGTTGAGGACTACCTGGAAACCTGGGTGGGAGATGGACAGATTCCCAGTCTGTGCATTGTTCAAGACCTGAATGATCAATCCAACATGATGTAGCCTATTTAGGTACAGAAAAACACCATTTTGGCTCTGAAGCTGTGGCTTTTATATGACTCCTTTCTCTCTCTATTGTGGAGATGAAATAGGATTCTGAGGCAGAGAATCCTATTTTGATTTGTGCATAGTCTTTTGCAAAGGGAAATTAGAGAGATAGAAACCTGTTAGATAAAAGGATAGGAGCTTACATACAAACTTACATATATGAATATATATATTCTAACAAATTACTTTCCCCTCCTCAACTTTCTATTACCATACTTTGGTTTTTCTTTAAATATCAAGCATAATAGTCTGCTGTGTTGGTAAAAAAAAGTGGAAAGCACTCACATTTTTTTTTAACCTCTGGAACAAACCAGATGTGGTCCTGGCCATCATCCAAGTGAGAAACAGCATCCTTGGTTTATGAATTTTTTTACTTCTGAGATAGATATAATAAACTCTGCTTGACGTAATAAACACAGACAAAGAAACACCAGATTAAAAACTGTAAGAACATAATCCATGGCAATTAAAACCCATGTATTATGAACAACACAACTATCTACCCAGTCAGATAGATTGTCTTGGAGAAAACCTATCTAGGTATAGGTAGTCCTTAATGTACGGCCACAACTGAGCTCAAAATTTCTGTTGCCAAGTGAGACAGTTAGTCATTAAGTTACCTTTACCGCGTTTTGCAACCTTTCTTGCCACAGTTGTTAAGAGAATCACTGCAGTTATTAAGTTAGCAACATGGTTGTGAAGTGAATCTGGCTTCCCCATTGACTTTGCTTGTCACAAAAGAGGATTGCATGAACCGAGGACATCGCAACCTTCATAAATATTATGAACCAGTTGCCAAGCATCCGAATTTTGATCGCCTGATCATGGGGATGTTGCAACAGCCGTGTGAAAAAGGATCATAAGTCCCTTTCTTCAATGGTGCTGTAATTTCGAACGATCACTAAACGAAAGGTTGTAAGTCAACCTGTGTTGACTAGGAGTTGACAATGACTTAATGGCACATAAGCAATCAAGTTGGATTCAGGTTCTGAAGACCACAAGAAGCCAAGTACACAAATCTCTAGCAGGAGCAAGGAAGTGATTTGTCATCAGCTTTGCATCACACTATAGAGAGGGGAACCCTCTAGCCAACAGAGCACTCAGTGAGTGGAAGGTTTCCATCGCACAACAGGTGCCCTGAAGGATGGTCTCCCTCTCTTCTGGGTGTTTAATAAAGAAGAAAGATTCAAGTGCTTTGTGCTCTGAGAGTTTGAAAGATCTCAAAATTACAACCACCTTTAAATGAAAGGAAAAGAAGTGAATTTACAAATAGTCCTCAACATACGACCACCTTTGAGTCCAAAATTTCTGTTGCTTAGCGAGATAGTGTTAGGTGAATTGTGCCTCATGTTAGGATCTTTCTTGACTCAAAAGTTTAAGTGAATCACTGCCGTTATTAAGTTAGCAACATGGTTGTTAAGTGAATCCAGCTGCCTCATTGACTTTGCTTGCCAGCAGGTCCCCAAGACATTGCGATCATCATAAATATGAGTCACTCATATTTATGTCAAACATCTGAATTTTGATCATGTGGCTATGGGGATGCTGCAATGGTTGTGTGAAACACGGCCTAAGTAGCTTTTTTCAGTGCGTTTGTAACTTCAAACAGTCACTATATAAACTGTTGTAAACTGAGTACTGTACTATGTATGACTGTAACTTTGTCGCTTGTATCCTTACGATTTATATTGACTGTTTCCTAGTATGATTTGATTGCTTATTGTACCCCATGACTATTATTAAGTGTTGTACCTTATGATTCTTGACTCTTGACAAATGTATCTTTTCTTTTATGTATACTGAGAGCATTTGTACCAAGACAAATTCCTTGTGTGTCCAATCACACTCGGCCAATATTCTATTCTGTTCTATTCTGTTCTATTCTATTCTATTCTATTCTATTCTATATGCTTACTCTTCAACCTGCAGTAGGTGACCTGATATCATCAGATGTGGGGATGGTTGCTTCTGTCTCAGCCACATCCAGTATGGAACTAGAGTATTGAGCATGGAGACTAATATTCCCTATCTTAATTTTATAGGCTAGACTTGCAATTCTCCTTCTCCAATTCAAAGAAGAGACACTCGTTTGTCAGCTGAGGCAAAGAGGAACCAGTGAAATCTGGGGGCTGGACAGGGGACAGACTGTATCTGTCCTCAGTGTAGAAGGCATTGCCACTCTTGAATTGGCCTTTTTAGCCACACTAGATGCTCTTTTCAGAGCACGATACCATAGTCTCTTGAGACTGAAGGATGCCAATAAGGCTTGTCTTATCAGGTGTAGGTTATGCTAAACCATGCCTACTATCATGCCCCTGTCGGAATCTGATTCAGAGGGGGAGGCCGAACAGCTGACAGGGAGTGGGGGTGTGGCTCTGTTGGCTGTGGAAGAAAGTGGGGAAGGGCACCGTCTGGCTGGGCAGAGCAGGGGAGAGGTAGAGCAAGAGAGAGAGAATTCAGAAGGAGACCCAGGCCCACCCCCTCTTCATCCTAGGGCATGCAGGGAGGAATGGAGAAAGGAGCAACGTGAGTTGCGTGGCTTAGTGGGGAAGACAGGGCCCCGATTCCCTTCATTAGCTGCAGCAGGGAACAGAGTGTTTAAAAGGGGAGTTTGCACACAGCAACTTGTTGGAAACAAATTGTGTATTATCTTGTTTGTTGAGGCTTATCTGGGTTCCTGGCATCTTCCCAAGTGTGTTTTATTGGCCTTTGAAGTCTGCAATTCTTTATCCTGCCCCCATCCAGTCAATTACTGCAGCGTGGTTTGTGTGGGTTTTTATTTACAGTTTATATGTACTTCGTTTTCGGACTGAATTTCCTCCACTTAAAGACTGTTCTTGGGAGAGTTTTTTTTCTCCAGCTGAAGGTAACTGGACATTGGGGGCAACGTTGGAGGTATTAAAGGGACTTTTCTTACTTATGTGACTGTGTTGGCCTTGTGCCACGCCCTGGGTCATCAGAGTGAGCATCTCATGGCTTTGGGGGCTGTGATGGAGACCAAAGCAAATGGGCTGAAACCTGAAAAAAACATATGCACCCCCAAGAGCATTGCCATGAAATAACCATACGGGGAAAAAAAAACAGTTGCCATAAGGAGACATAGATAATGATAAACTTTCTATGAGTGGATTACCAGAATAATAGAGCTGGAAGGGACCTTAACCATGACCCTAACCCTCTACTATTTCAAACAAATAGATGTCCATGGATGTTAAAAATCTCCAGTGTTGATGCATCCACAACTTCTGGAAGCAAGTTGCTTTGCTGATTAGTTGTTCTAACTGTCAGGAAATGTCTCCTTGGTTCTAGGTTGGTTCTCTGCTTGATAGGTTTCCATCCAGTGCTTTTTATCCTGTCTTCGGGTGCTTTAGAGAATAGGTTGACTCCAGCAGTGGGATCCTACCTGTTCCACTACCGGTTTGGTGACAGATTACCTCATATCAGCTGAGGCCTGCAGCGCCAATCCGCTGAGGGGATTAAAAAAGACAAAAGTGCAGGGGCCCGTGGGAGGACCGATCCTGCACTTTTCTCTTCTTTATCCTTTCAGCTGATTGGTTTTTCCTCCTCTCAGCTGATCCTCCAGGCTTTTTTTACTACCGCTTTGGGCGAACCGGTCTGAACCGGTAGCATACCACCACTGGTTGACTAGCTCTTCTTTATGGCAACCCCTCAAGTACTGGAACACAACTAGCATGTCCTTCTTCTTGTTGTCCTTCTTTTCATCAAACTAGACATTACCCAGTCTCCTAATCATCTTTGTTGCTCTTCTCTGTAATCTTTCTAATCTCAACATCTTTATAATAATAGTTTCTTAACAGAGAGTTTTGAAACTTTAATTTGGTTTTGTTTTAGTATTATTATTTTTCCTGTTAACAATTTTGTTACTCATATAATATATAGAACATAGGTCAAAAATTTGCAAATAGATTTTAGTAGTTTTAAAAATTAAATTGTTTTGCAAGGGGTGGGAATTAATATCATAGTGATGTATTAATCAATATTCAACTAGGGGAGACAATATATGTTGGTCTTTCTTTTTGATGCACCTTTTTCTTTTCAAATGTTTTGATCGTTCTGTGTTTTTGGAAGGGGGGGGTCTTTTTGGAGGGTTTTTTTTTGAGTGTTGTATTTTGTATTTTAACTTTGTCTTGAGAAAAATAAAAATACATGCAAAAGCAAAAAAAGAGGCTGAGGGTTCTGTTCTCAGTGTCCTCTGAGCTTGTTTCTTTCATTGCAAGATATTCTGCAGAAACTTCTCCAGGAAGAGAAGCAAACTCAACAAACAGCAAGAACAAACATTAATTAGGAACAGCCAGTGGTGGGATTCAATTTTTTTTACTACCGGTTCTGTGGGTGTGGCTTGGTGGACATGGCAGGAGAATGATACTGTAAAATTTCCATTCCCTCCCTGCTCCTGGGGGAAGGTTACTTCAAAATCCCATTCCTTCCCCACTCCACTAACCTGCTTTCCAGCTCCATTCTCCTGTGCATGGCAACAAAAGAAGACCCAGCCGATCAGCTGGGACTCGGGACTGGTCAGAACCTGCTGAATACCACCTCTGAACAGGTCTCAAAAAAAAGAAGCAATATTGTTGTATTAATTCCTTTTGCAAACAGGATAGTGTGACTGTTTACTAAATAAAGTCTAACTAACCACTGCAATAATCATTATTCTCTGCGGAAGTTATAAAGAGTAGACGTTCTGTGCAGAGAACGCAGGAAAAAGTTTTCACAAACAGAGAGGAAATTTCTGTCCAGTGGATTACCAAAAATTTATGATAATGAATGGAGAAATAGATATGTTTACATCAGCAAAAAAGCAGGATGATAATCTAAATAATAAATACATAATAGCACACTAAAATAAAGCAGCTCTTATACATTGCTTAAAAGAGACCAGTGGAATAAAGGGAATTAAATGTAGGAGAGGAAGTGTTAAAGTTTTACTTCCTCATTCATAGTTCAACTTTGCTTCCATTTAAATTCTTAGGAATAAGACTGTGGTTAGTTGAGATGTTTCCTTTATGCACATGGGATATTTTCACAGTGTTTGCCTAAACGCAGATCTTGTTTGTCCCAGGGAAAGCAGCAAGGCCACTCTGAGACATATTCTAAATGCAGCTCTGTCTTCTCTTTTTCATTATTTAATGTGGTGTTTCTCAAACTTAACAACTTTAACTTATGTGGCCTTCATCTCCCAGAGTTCCCAGCCAGTTTGCCAGATCCATGAACCAGCTGGATTGCCTCCCAGCGTTCTGAAAGAGCTGGCAGACCTGATCTCACAACCAGTGGACTATATCTTTCCAAGATCCTGGAGCACTGGGAAACCAAGCAAAGAGCTGATGTGGTTTCCATCCTCAAAAAAGCCTGACAATACCTGGGAAGATTATCCTGGAAAAGATAATCAAGCAACATATCTACAAAGACTTAGAAACCAGCAAAGCTATTTCAAGAAGCCAACATGGGTTTGTCAAAAACAGATCATGCCAGACAAAACTTATCGCCTCCTTTGAGAGAGTGACTAAATTGCTGCACTAGCAAAATGCTGTGGACATAGTACAGTATAGTTGGATGTCAATAAAGCATTTGATAAAGTAGACCACAACCTACTTCTTAGTAAGATAGAACAATGTGGGATAGACAGCATCACCAGTAGATGGATTCATAACTGGCTGACAGACCGCACACAAATTGTAGTCCTTAATGGAACTACGTTGATGGTGAGGAAAACATGTAGTGAGGTTCTGTCTTAGGCCCAGTACTCAACATCTTTATATATGATTTAGTTGAGGTGATAAAAGTGGAACTCATCAAATTTCAGATGATACCAAGCTGAGATGAAAAGCCAACACTTTAGAATATAAGCTCAAGCTCCAGAAGGATCTTGACAGAATTGAACACTAGGCCCTATCCAGCAAAATGCAATTCAAGGGTGAGAAAAATTTCAGTTTTACACTTTGGCAAGAAAAATCAAATGCACAGGTTTAGAACAGATGGTACACGGCTCAGTGGCAGTAACTGTGAGAGGGATCTCGGAGTCCAAGAGTACAGCTATTTAAATATGAGCCAGCAGTGTGCTGCAGCTGCCAAAAAAACCAATGTAATCGTAGACTTCATCAACAGAAGGATGATTTCAAGATCACACAAAGTGTTTGTACCGCTTTATACTGCTTTGGTAAGATCACACTTGGAATATTGCATCTAGTTTTGATCACCATGATATAAAAAAGATATTGACACTCTAGAGTCTAAAAAGAATACAAAGAAGAACAAGATGATGGGGAAAGAGGATAAAAATATGATGAACAGTTGCAGGAACTGGGTATGTCTAGTCTAACAACAACAACAAAAAGGATTGGGGTCTTCTTCCATTATTTGAGGGGCTGTCGCAGAGAAGAGGGGATTAACCTACTCTCCAACACACGAATGAAGACAGGACAAGAAGTAATAAATGAAAACATATCAAGGAGAGAATTTCCTGACAGTAAGAACAATTTATCAGTGGAAAGGTTTGCCCCCAGAAATTGTGTGTGCTTCAACACTGGGAACTTTTTTTTAGAAGAGATTGGACAAACTCTGGGTTGGTGTAAGGACTCCTGCTTGAGCAGGCAGTTAGACTAGAAGACCTCCAAGGTCCCTTCTACCTCTCTCATTCTTTAAGTCTGCTAAGA
The DNA here is from genome assembly GCF_900518735.1 of Pseudonaja textilis. Next base: position 11,227,256 of record NW_020769328.1, on the reverse strand, counting down.
TTTCTGGGTGCATTTCGCTCCAAGTTTGTTGTTTCTGTGAATAAAGTACAGAGCAGTTTGTGGAAACATTGTGGTTGCATAAACAAATGTTTTTTTTAAAGCTGTTATAAATTATATGGCTTAGCATAATGTATAAACATAGCAGTCAAAGATATGAGCAGGTGTGTGTTCCTCCCTCCGGGTTAACATTATTTGATTACCATTTGAATTCAGTTAATAAAATTGAAAGGAGAATGAGAGTCTTGTTTTGTTCAATAAAATCAATGATGTTTTTTAAAATGTAAAAATGTGTTGTTTTTAAAAGAGTTGTACGTCATCCTTCAAATTGAACTAAAGCTTTGCCACTGGTGTAAAAGATTGGCAATATTTGCTACTTTTTTTTTAGCTGGAGAAAGATTTAATTAAATTGGCTGCTTCGGGATGAGATTTTACTGGGATTCAGCAGCATGCAATTAAAATGTGAACAAGGCAATTCAACAGCATTGTTCTGAACTATAATTTGGTTGCACCACCAAGCCATTATTTATAAATTATTAGAAACCTCGAAAGAGAAGAAATAGAAGAAAATGCATCAAAACAATTCCTTGGCAGGCTCTCACCAACTTGCTTCAGTAGAGTGAAAAAGAAATCCAAAATATGCTTTGGTGTTAATAGCAGAGTGTCTCATATATAAATTGCTGGCTTTTAGCTTGAAGTCACCAATATCTAAAGCAATTACAGTTATACAGCTAGTCCTCATATTCTGACTACAATTAGGACCACAATAGATAAATAAGGCAGTTGTTAAGTGAGTCACGCTCAATTTAAAGATCTTTTTTTTTGCCACAGTTGCCAATCACTGCAGTTGCTAAATGAATCACACTGTCATTAAGCGAATCCAGATTTCCCGCATTGACTGTGCTTGTCAGAAGCTGGCTGAGAAGGTCCCCATGTGACCCTGTAATCATCATGAATAGCACCTCAGATCGGATGAGGAGACCATGGTCATAAGTGCAAGGACCAGCCATAAGTCACTTTTTTCAGTACTGTTGTAACATTGGTCACTAAACAAACGGTTGTAAGCAGTACTGAAATTCCAGTCAAATATGTACCTGAGGGATACGGGCAATTTGGAAATGTGAAATATAAATGAATGAATGAATAAATTTCTGTGCTGATGCATGCGTCATATCAGAAGAGCATTTGCAAAGATCTGTGGATCACCACAACAGAAGTGTAACACAAGTAGCTCTTGACTTACAACCACAATTCAACCACAAATTTTTCGTTGCTAAGCAAGACAGTGAGTTTTGTCCCATTTTATGATATATTTTAAAAAGTTGTTTGTTAGCAACAATTGTTAAGTCAATCTGACTTTCCCATTGACTTTGCTTGTCAGAAGGTCTTCAAGCCTGTGTGGCTCAGTGGTTAGAGTGCAGTACTGCAGGCTACTTCTGCTGACTGCCAGCTGCCTACAATTTGGCAGTTCAAATCCCACCAGGCTCCAGGTTGACTCAGCCTTCCATCCTTCCGAGGTGTGTAAAATGAGGTGTGTAAAATTGTTGGGGGCAAAAGGTTGACTCTGTAAACTGCTTAGAGAGGGCTGGAAAGTACTATAAAGCAGTATATAAGACTAAAGTGCTATTGCTATCATGTGATCCCAGGACAATGCATCCATGATAAATACATGCCAGGTGCCAAGCATCTAAATTTCGATCCCATGACCCTGGGGAATGCTGTAATGGTCATGCATGTGAAAAATGGTCATAAGTCACTTTCTTTCAGTGCCTTTGTAATTTTGAATGGTCACCAGGCAAATGGTTGTAAGTCAAGGACTACCTTTATCTGAAGAATATCTATTTCCATTGGCTTCTTGACACAACGATTTTACTAAACTGAAACTAGAAGATGATAAAAGACTCTCAAGGTTAAAAAAAAGTGGGAAGGACACTTCACAAGGCCAGACCGTGGAACAGAGGGAACACGATGCCATCAAGAAACGCCAAACGGGGGTTTCTGAGAAAGTGACTATTTTGTAGCTGTTGAGGGTTTTAGGAGACCACAAAGCATTTTCAATGATGAAATCACTTCGGAGTTATAGGACAAACCTGAATAGGGGCCCTAGCAGCCTTCTTTTAAGACTTCCTAGCTGATCAGGTCCTTTTGTAAAAAAAAAATGAAAGTAGTCCTGTACAATTGAGCCCAAATTTTTCTGTTGCTAAGCGAGATAGTTGTTAAGTGAGTTTTGCCCCATTTTACAACCTTTCTTGCCAGTTGTTAAGTGAATCACTGCAGTTGTTAAGTTAGTGACACGGTTGCTCAAATGAATCTGGCTTCTCCAGTGACTTTGCCCATCAGAAGGTCCCAAAAGGGGATCACGTGACGTTGAGACCATCATACATAGGAGTCAGTCGCCAAGCACCTGAATTTTGATCACGTGACCACGGGGACCAATTACAACTATTGTAAGCGTGAAAAATGGTCACAAGACACTTTTTTCTAACTTTGAACGGTCACTAAATAAAAAGTTATAAGTCAAGGACTATCTGTATATGCAAAAGGTCTTTAGATGATAAATTCTGGAAATGGTGTAGCTCCCGACTCTTCCTTATAAACCTCAACATTTCTTTGTCCCACCCATCCCGCTAGCCATGCTTTTTATTAAACAATTCTCTTTATTTCTTCTTTCTCCGTGAAGATTTTAAGCCACCATCAGAGAACAGGAAGCAGCTACCCTAGAAAGCAGAGCCCTGGGGAGCTTATATACAAAGGGCCTTCTCTAACTTGAATTATTCTTACGTCAAATTCCACCAATCTCTATTCCATCTGAAATTCTATCTTTGGCAATCATGAGAGAGGATTTTCACATTAGAAGTAGCTGCAGACATATTTGCCCATCTAAAATTGGTGTCTCCTCTCATATTACTAAATTACTAAAGATCCACTTGGATAGCGCATTTCTCTGCAGGGCTGATATAAATTGGGCTCCTCATACTGACTGCCATTAACACACATCCCAGAACGGGGCCATGTTGTGCTATTGTTGTACAGCATCTCTGCTCAAAACAAAAAGGCTCAGGACTGAAGAAAGAGGTCCCACAACAGAGCTACCAGGATGGTAGCTGAACAGATACTTGTCCCCACCTCTTTCTCCAGCGCACCCAGATTGCATGGATGGAGTGTCCTTTGAGTTTGCTAAAGACAACACTATCCACACCTGGTCCTATATGAATGGCCTCAGCCTGCCACAACAGGGAGCTTCCTGAGAGATGGTGATGTCCCCTGGTGATGTCCTATATCTCTTTTTCAACACCAAAGTTCCGTTTTCTCTATTTATAAACTAAGGTCATGACATTATACAGCCTGCAGGAATAATTCAGGTAAGCAATCTGGTTCTTGGCCAATGAAAGGAAGGAAAACGAAGCTTCTGTATGGAATTTCTGCAAAAATCTAAACAGTAGGAATCAAGAGGTTAAGCTGTTGCAGCTACATTTTAAGCTGTTTTTCCAGGACTGGCAAAGCAGACAATGTCAGATGAGAGTTTCGGTAGCCAAAAATCAAAAGTCTGCTTATACCTTTTCCCACAAACCACTTATATTAAACAGCATCAGGCTTTAGTGTGTTGTCTTTTGTGAGTTGGAAATTATTAATTCAAAGAAGTGGCAATCGTATCCAAAAATATTGTGAAAGATATCCTGCTGATGTTCATGGAACAACATGGTGACCCTGAATGAATCACTGTCTACTGAGGACGTCCTGCACCCTTTTACTGTGGTCAGACTCAGAAAAATAATGCAGTGCGAACTTTAGCACAGATCCAGATAATATGAGGAAACCTGAGGCTGATCTTTGGTGGTTGAGCTTGTCTTTAATCATAGCTTGAAGTTCAACTCAACACAAAAGAGGCACCTCTGGAGCGACACACCAAATATGGTGCTTGATCTGAAGAGTGGAAGAGGGAGGGAGGAAAGAGCTGAAGAGCCCATTTCAAGGAAGTTCATGCTTTAACGGGGTTTATCTAGTACTCAATATTTCATTCCAGTATCTGCAAGGACATTTTGAAGGACTTCCTTCAGTTGAGCAATGCAGAACTTGAGAAGAGTTATAGTTCTGTTCAGACAGGTTGTGACCACGCTTTTGATCACGACAGATTCTAGTTTAGTTGCATTCTTTTTCCAGCTCCATTATCCTCACATCCACAGGTTTCCTTCACACTCCCCATTAAGCCATGGTAATAATAGGTTGGATGAATCCAGTCATTGTGATATCAAACCATGATGAATTGCTTAGCACAATATCCAGATCTAGCTAACTGGAGCTTGTTTTGTACACAATGTTTAAACAAGCACATTTATTTTAGTGTGTGAATATCTAATGTTCCAGAGCCACTATTACGATGTGGTTTTTCAATTATGTTAGGAAGGCTAACAACCCTCACCTGAATTATTATAAGGCCCAGCGTTCCACATTGTTGGGCTAATTGTGATCCTTAGTTGTAACTGAAGGACAACAAATGCGTTTTATTTTATTTTAAAAACAAATACATTTTAATACTTATGTGTTTATTTTAATGTTTACATGTTACAGTAAATACAGAGGAGTCAGTGGTGGTATTCTACCAGCTCGGCCTGATTTGCCCAAGCCAGTCGTGGCGATGAGCAGCGGAGACCAAACCGGTTTTCTCCGCTGCTCTGTTGTTGGGTCCACCCGCCTGCCCGGGCTCCCATAATCCCCTTTATCCTCTTCTTTTGAAGCACAGCTGCTTTGCGCAGCCCAACAGAGTGCCATGTGGCAGCTGCTGAAGTGACCGGGAGAGTGCAGGCTTGCAAGAGGTGAGTTGGAATGCTTCTGCGCCTACGCAAAGTGTGCGTTTGGCATGTGCGTACATGCAAAGTGTGTGCATGCGTGCAAAGCGTGCCCACCAAGCCACACCCACCAAACCGGTGGTAAAACTTTTTGAATCCCACCACCGCGAGGAGTCCTTTGTGCTCTCTGGGCTTGGGTTTTTTTTCTTGCAGGTGTTTCATTACCCAAACTATATAACATCATCAGTGCTAGTTGATCATCATCATGATCATCATCATTGAGACTAGCTCTGATGACGTTACCTAGTTTGGGTAATAAAACGTCTGCAAAAAAAACCCCCCACCAAGCTCAGAGAGCACCAAGGACCCCACATTGGAGTAGCTTTCAAATTTCACTGTATTCATGGAATGGAATGACAATAAAGGTATTGTATTGTATTGTATTCTATTTCAACCCCGAGCTACAAATATTCCCCTTTATTGGCACAGTAAATATTACTGACATGGTATGACTTACTTCTGAATAGATCTGCATGTGATTATATCTGGCAGGCCTTCAAAGCAGACCTGCCTGGGAAACCAAATCATGCAGGCCAATATTACTTTTATGAAAACAGAATCTTTCAAGTCTGAATGCTCTTCCCCGCTTCTCCCTCCTCTCTCCCTTTATTTCCATGAGAATTAAGGGGGAGCTTTGTCTGAAAGGCTTTCTTAGGTTACAGTTTTGCCCAGACTCAAGTTTCCTTTATCTGATTGTTGTCTTGGTAATGGCTCTTCCTCTTGTTCTTCCTTTCCTCCTCCACAATACCCTCAAACTGTAATCCTAAGGGGGAAAAGTAGTATTTTATTTATTTATTAACCAAATTTATATAGCTGCCCTTCTCATGCAAAACGAGTTGAAATTAACTTCCAGAAAAGAATCTAACAGCCTCTTTCTCTGACAGACTGGTGCTCACCTACGAGGGGAGAGCTTTTGCAATATTAATATCCATTATTAAGACAAACGTTACCACGTTATAGTGAATGGCGGAAAGATAAGTGAAGCATTCAGATATGGATATGGAAAGCCACCGACAACTTCTGAAATATCCAAAGGCGTACAAATATATCAACTTTTAACTGAGACATGGGGAAATACATCTTTAGATTTGGAGTTATAGGCCTCTCTGCAATAGTTTCTATTTTAGCTAGTCAATTTTTGCAGTAATTAAGTAATTAAATGAAATGATAAGTGAGATCTGTAGTTAAATTGCCTATCATGTGTGTGTTTGTGTGTGTGTGTGTGTATACACACACATAGATAGATAGACAAATCGCTCTTATGCCGCTGATTCAGCCGAACTCAGAACGGACAGACATTTCCAGCGTTAAAAGAAATAACTCCGGGATTGTTACCCTAAGAAGAAGCCAGACCTCCTAGAACAGGGGTCTCCAACCTTGGGCCCTTGAAGCCTGGCGGACTTCGACTCCCAGAATTCCCCAGCCAGCAAAGC
>NW_020769328.1:11161809-11218700 GCF_900518735.1 Pseudonaja textilis | reverse complement strand
TTTGCTGGCTGGGGAATTCTGGGAGTTGAAGTCCTCCAGGCTTAAAGTTGCCAAGGTTGGAGACCCCTGCCCTAAGAGTCCACTCCACCCAAATGCAGAGTTTGAGTGTTTCCTGAAGAAAGACACTTTTGAAAATTAAATGCTTCCTAAATCGGGTACGGATGTTGGATCTGTTGCCAGATAAAGTCTATTGTTTTTGATGGGGGAGGAACCCCTCCCCCATGAAACATCTCCAGAGAGCCCAAATCTGCCGGCCTTGGACATGTATTCATTTTCTCTCATTGCAGTTATCGGAAAGGAATCTGAGCCTTCTCTTGAAGGTTAGAACCTTATCAGGATTTTGCTAGAACAAGATATGACTTTGCAGAACTTGGTCTTGGCTCTGTCTTCTGTCTCCTATCACAGAGACAGTTTCAAAAGGGATGAGGTCATTGCAGGGTTTCTTAACCTTGACCACTTGATGATGGGGTGGACTTCAGTTTTAGGAATTTCCCACATCATCTAGTTAGCAAGGTTGAGAAACGCTGACTTATTGCAACAGAAATGTTTAAAAAGATACTATTAATTCATCCTGGCATAATATCCAGGATGCCTTCATGTGTTAAGATCCCAACATATCAAAATATATCTGGTCATTTTGAGGGGACAAAAAGTTTCAAATGTTGCCATTCTATGCATATTTTTTATTTAGAATACTGTAGTATTTTTTAGAAAACTTTATTCTTGTCAAAATCCTTCCTGTAGTTCTTCCCTTTGCATGCTTATTTGGAGATAAAGCCTCATCTTGCAGCCAAGTCATTGACATAGTAATCCACTTGTAAAATAGACCTTGCACTTTTGGCAGTATGTAGACAGATGTTGTATGGCTGCTACATTCAGTCTGACAATCTTACTAAGAAAAAGATACCAAATGTATAATACAATACAGGACATGAGGGGAATAAATGGAGTTGTTCTTCTGTCTGGGAGAAAACAAGTTTTCTGTTCCGATAGGGCTTATACTCAAAGCAGCAGTACAGGTAGTCCTCAGCTTACAACAGTTCATTTAGTGACCATTCATTTAGTGAAGTTATGACACTGAAAACACTGAGTTATGACCATTTTTCACACTTACAACCGTTGAGCAGCCAGCCACATGATCATGTGATCAAAATTCAGATTCTTGGCAACTGGTTCATATTTATGACCATTGCTGTGTGCCAAGGTCATATGATCATGTGACTTTCTGGCAAAATCAGTGGGGAAGCCAGATTCATTTAGCAACCAAGTTACTAACTTATCAATTGTAATGATTCACTTAACAACTGAGGCAAGCAAGGTCATAAAATGGAGCAAAATTCACTTAACAAATGTCTTTGAAATTCTTTTTTTCAATTGTCATAAATTGAGAACTACTTAAATGTCAAAGAGAAAGATATTGTGTTAGACTTATGTTTTATTGTTTGTTTTTGTTACTAAAATTATTTTTGCTTTATTCATGTTTCATCATCTGAGGTTTTCTTTCAAGTAAGGAGACTAACAGCATCTCAGATGCCTACTTAGAAAGAAAGCCTGTCTGGTTTAGTGACACCCAGACCCAGTGAATGGTCATGGGGCCACCAGGTGCTGGGCTTGTCTTGAGGGAGCTTCATTTTTGTGGGCACGTTGACCTGGGTGTAAATCCCACAAAGTCAAATAGCTTTCGTTCTAAATCAATACATAAAGTCATTTGTTGATGTTGTTCTTATGTTAATAATCTATTCAGGTTTTATTATGACTTTGAGGAGGGAAAATAAATATGTGCTACCTTCATGGCAATACGGCTGATTTGAGTGTTCGGCTGCTAAAATAAATTCCTCCCTCTTCCCCTCTCCCCCCACAAAGGGCTCTTAGATTATTTGATCAAGGAGTTTAAAAAAAACAACGATAGGAATGTTCAGTTAGAAAACAATGGTGGGAAATGAGAAATGAAACAAATGTACTGATGAATAAAAACGCCATCTCTAAAGAGGTGAAAACTGGATGAAGACCAGTTCTTTGAGAGGAAAACAGAACAAGAAAAGCAAGAGAAATAAAGGAAGGAGCAAATCTGAGAAAGCACAGGTAACCCTTAATTTATGACTGGTCACTTAGCAACAGTGTGAAGTGACAACAGACTCACCCCAAAGCTACTTATGACCTCGTTTCAAACTTACAGGTGTTGCAGCGGCCTTGCCATTCTTCTTTATGACTGACTACAAAAAAGCTGCAATCTCTTCCCCCATATTCCCCACCAGGCCTGGAGCCTGTTTTCACCCCTCACCAGGTTTGCTTAAGAACCCGACTGGAAGGTTCATTAATCAAGACCATCATGTGGTCACCTCACTTAATAACTGTCACAACTTGTAATCCGAATGAGCAGGCCCCATTAATACTTGTAATTCAAGGACTCTCTGTACTGCAGGGTTAGAAGATGATTGATAGTCTTGAGAGAAGATGAATGAGAACATAAGTAGCCAGGACCAGTGTAAGCATCGTGTAATGAGCAGAGCTGGAGTAGGGATTGCATTCTAGCTGTTGGGGATGCTTATGTTGCTCCTCCAGGATCAGTGTTAGTATTTCTAGAACTGCTTTTCCAGGCGATTTAGTGATCCAGTAGCCGAGTGAATAATATGCAAAATCACATCATTACAAGCAAAGTATTCTTGTCAGTATGAAGAATAAGAGTAGATGAAACTCGTCTGTCTTCTTTGTGAGATAAAGAGAAACAATAGTAATTATGGAAAATAGAATTTGACTGGAAAATCTTGCCTACTGCTTGTGCTTTAGATATGGCATGAAGCATGCAAATCGGGACTATTTTTATCTACTTCTTTCATCAATTATTGTTCCCGGCTGTAATAGTTATTTTTATTTTACGTTTTCTTCTATACATTGAGGAAGGTCTTAATTAGATTAGACACCTCCGCCCCCCCCCCGCCCCCAATGAGCTGATCTGGATTTCTGTTTTTTCATTCCTGGGATCTCAAGGGGGGATGAAGCCATTCTTTGTCATCCTTAGAGATAGTCACATCTGTCTCAGTTCAGGCCCCCTCGTGTCCTGAGTTGCTCACGGCTCGGTCTCTTCCTTTTCACTTCCCCGCCCCTTCCTAGACGCAGTTTGGGAGGCTGGGCTCCCGGATGTGGCCTGATGCTGATGTAACAGGCTGGCGGGGCGGGGGGGGGGGGGGGGGAGGAAAAAGACCTGGAAAATGTGATTCACTTCTTAGGAGAGTCCAAGGTTGTATATTTCATCTTGCCAATTAGGATAAGAATGCAGATTTAACCAGCGAGGGGAGCTTTCTTTCCCCAAGGATAAAAGAACACCATATTTTTAACTTTCATTGGAAACCAATAGATTCAAGTGATATTTTTGGATCTGACAATATGAAATTTCAGTTTAGCATACATGCTGTATTTTAGAAAAGTCGACAGCAGCACAGTAGTTTAGTTTGTGCCAGCCTGTTATTAAATATCTTAATAACTATTTTATTCCTTGCATTACTAATGAACAGCCCGTGGGTTTTTTTTTATTACTAATCTTTGTCATCTTGCCTTTAAGAAGCATCATCAAAAGATTATTCAAATAAAGGTGCATTGCAATATGAAGATAGGCATTGAACGTGTTTTGCAATAAGCATTGTCTCCTTAAACCAAGCTTGATTCCTGGAGATAATATGGAGATGATCATATAATTTTCATAACGACGTAATTTTTTTTCTCGCCTCCTTCTGGGATGTTTTTTTTTTTTTTCTGGCTTTTGAGTGATCTGTAGGATTGGAGAGGGGAATCTCCTGTCCAGATAACAACTAGATCTCATCGTTCTCAGCTTTGGGGCTGGGGAATTCATTAAATTTGGTTACCTATTGCTATCTAGTATGACATGAGCAGCCTGGTGGCCTAGCGGTGAAGCGCTCGCCTCTCGCTTGGAAGGCTGCAAGTTCCATCCTATGTAGCTGCTGATCCTAGGTAGCTTTGCACTCGTAGGGTGCAAAGAAGTTGCGACCTTCATGTGTCAGGAAGGGCATCCACCAGTAAATCAGCTCCATTCAGTTGCCCTGATTCTACCCTGAAGTAAGGGATTACAGGGTTGTAAAAAAGATGTTGCTATCTACTATGACATGTCTAGGAACATTGGAATACATTGTGTGTGGTTTTTTAAAAAAAAATGCTATGTACTGTTCTGTACTTAATAGGAGTTGGTTTTCTGATAAAAATTGGAGCATCCAATGTATAAAGGAACCATAGCCCTTGCTTTATCAGACGAGAGGTTGTTCACACTTGGTGAATCATAAGGATAAGAAAAGGTTGAGAAAATCTCAGCCCTAATATATACCTAAAAATAACTTACTTGCAAGAATTCTTGCATCCTTTACAACTTTTACCTTTGCGCGTAATATGGTTTTCATAATGTGTAAAGTATGGACATAATACAGTAGCTAATTATGGAGGGAAACATACAGACTGTAAGCCTTAATTCTTTAAAAAAAATACTGTTCCCTAAATCTTTTTTCAAAACACTGTAGTTTATCTCAGGATGTTGTTTCCTGTTTTGCTAGATTGTTATGTAAAATATATTTGAGTATCAGATCCTGTAGGCAAGCTGAGCTAACAACGCCATTATCCTTCTCTTGTTGTTAAATAGCTGAGGTGATTTGCTTCTGGCTTGTTCTCAGTAGCCTTAACTGGTTTTGTAACAATTCTGTTCGACTATGTGAGTGGACAGATTACTTCTGTTTTTCCTCGTAGGACTTGCTAAACCTATTAATGGGAAACATGGAAATATTCAAATGTTCTCTGTTCGTGTCCTTTTGTTTCCTCTGCCGCTTAATTTTTTTTTTTTACTCTGTGTTTGATGGGCAGAGGACTTTGCACAACCGTTTTTCAGAAAAAAAATTTATTGAACAGCATTAAGCAGCAGGTAAATAATTGGTTGAGTTAGGTTTGCATTCATGTTTAAGAAGGGATGGCAGCCTTTCAACTCTTACTTTTTAGAAAGTATTGTATGTATTGAAATGTTTGGAGAACAGGCCAGACGTTTGTATAGAAGTTTTAAGTTTTGATAATTTGAGCTATAATTCTACACTGCAAAAGAAGCATTAACATTCTAATTCTAATAGCATTAACATTCTAATATTATTAATAAATAATAAAAACATTAAAGCAATAACAAAACCATTAATCAAAAAACAAAATAAAACAGGAAAGAACAAAGCCATAATTTTTGTGGTATATTTATGGTAGTCATCTACTACTCCTACACATCAAAAGCATGGGTCTCAGAGAGTGGTCAGCTGCAGTTGAGCTCTTGAGAGATTAATCCAGGATGTTCGTAAAGAGATGGATCTGTCATCTGTCACCATACTGGTCCAAGTTTCCTTTGACTCTACTGCCACAGTTGTGTTACAGCACATCATATCAAAAGTTCAGTGGGGCCGTGGCATGCAGTAGACCCCAATTCTCAAAGCTGGAAATGTTGGGAGAGCTCTGCATTAGGCCCTGAGCCATGAAAGGCCCAAGAATGCCAGTTCTTGGCTAATCAGCTGAAGCTGATCTGAGATACAGGTAGTCCTTGAGTTTTGACCACAATTGATCCCAAAATTTATGTTGCTAAGTAAAACATTTGTTAAGTGAGTTTTGTACCATTTAAAAGACTTTTCTTGCACAGTTGTTAAGTGAATCATTGTGTGAAGTGCAACAAAGATGATTAGAGGCTAAAATGTATGAAGGAACTGGGCCTGGCTAGTCTAGTCAAAAGAAGGATCAGGAGAGACAGGATAGCAGTCTTCCAATATTTGAGGGGCTGCCCCAGAGAGGAGGAGGAAGGGGTCAAGCTATTTTCCAAGGTACCTGAAGGCCAGACAAGGAATAATGGATAGAAACTGGAGAGATTCAACCTGGAAATTAGGAGAATTTTTCTGACAATGAGGAACAGTCAACCAATGGGACAGCTTGCTTTTGGAAATTGTGGGAGCTTCATCACTGGAAGCTTTCAAGAAGAGATTGGACAGCCACCTGTCAGAAATAGTGCAGGGTCTCCTGCTTGGGTGGGGGTTTGACTAGATAACCTGGTTATTAAGTGAATCTGGCTTCCTTTTCTTTTCTTGTCAGAAGGTCACAAAAAGAGATCACATGACCCTAGGACATTGCAGCTGTCATCAATATGAAACAGTTGACAAGTTACTGAATTTTGATCATTTGACCGTGGTCGGGTGAAAAACCGTCACAAGTCACTTTTCAGTGCCGTTGTAACTTTGAACGGTCACTAAAGAAACTGTTGTAAGTCGAGGACTACCTATACTCAAAGCTACTAAGATCCGTTGTGTTTATACCAGTTTGTTCAGGGAAAATACGGAACCAGACTGGGAACAGACTTTCTGTGCAGTTCCCACATCCAAGCGTCACTTAGGAATAAGATTTTAGCAGGTTTGTAAATAGAGTTATTAAACCAATTTGAGCTAATTGTGTTAATGACTTAACAGAGCACAGATACAATCTTGTATTTAGGTTATAATGAATTGGAGGCAAAATTCCAAACTCTGGTTCAGCCAACTGAAAAACTATTGCAGGAATCTGCGTAGTTAAATCTTGAGAGAACAGTTATAAGGAAGACCTTCCCCTTTTAAATGCCATGTTAGTGCTTTGTGTGTGTGTGTGTGTGTGTGTGTGTGTGTGTGTGTTGCTCTGTTGATGTAATTCTACCTTTGCCTCCTTCAGTGGTGACACACTGATGCATTGTTGCACTGTCACACTTGTTTTGGCAGCCTGGCTCCACCAATCACCCTGCAGAGAGAGAGCAACCTTTCCCCCAGGTTTGGCCCATGATGCTACAAGCTTATGAAGTTCCTGAAATAAACTACTTCATTGCCGGCTGTTAAGGAGATGTCTTAGGTTCATAATTATAGCGATGAATGAATTCATCTTTTTTTAAAGGATTTCTTTCCCTCCATGACGATGTGCATTTTCAAATATAGGGATGTTTTCATTGTGTATTAGTATACAGTTATTTTTTTCTTATCAATTGGTTTTTATCTAGTGACTGTTTTATTACATTTTGTAAAGAACTATAGAATTATAATTGACAAACTTTTCAGAAATATTCAAAAAAATCATCTGAGGGTTCTTGGTTCTTTCATCAGTTCCATCATATTACAGTATTAAACTATGATAGTAAAAAAACTCGTGCCCATCATTTTAAATGGCAGTGACAATTTTATTTTTAGTTGTGTTATGAGCATTTATCCCAATTGTAAAATATTTCTACAGTTTCTTGGTAACAAAGAGGAAAGACTGCTTTCTACAGTGTTCAAAAGTTGATATGACAATTTCACTTTGAAAGTTTTTTTTAAGAAAACTCCAAATGGATTCTTTATTGTAACATCCTAAATGGGACAAACATTTTGTACCTTCAAAGTAGCCAAAGAGGGCAGAAGGAGGCAATTGGAGGCAATTGATACAATTAAAAAAAACATAGAATGCTAATTCACTTCTGATAGATATATTCATTTTTGAAAGAAAGGATGGCAACTTGATTTCTTTGATTTTTTTATTGCTATAACCAAACTGTTATAATGTAAACTGAAATGAACATAAATCGGTTTCTGGAAACATCAGAAAAATAATATGCTGTTTTATTAAAAATGCGTCATGTGAGAAGGTTGCCAGAATTTATCAGAAGAAGCTAGAAATTAAACCCAAGGGCATAAAATGGTTGTGCAATCTTCCTGAGAAGATCAGGCTGGCAGAAACACCTTTAGGTCTACTCTAAGGTGGTTTTAGACATATGTAGGGAACCAATCAGAACTGGAGGAAAAAGTGTCTAACAGATTATTAGCATAGCAATTAAAAGTTAGTCATAGCAAACACAACATGTACGTCGTGTTTGTGAACAGGTGGCCCTGGGGTAAAGCTGTACTTTAAACAAACAAGTTGCCCTTGATACACATTGGATAAAGATCCCTTGTCACAGGTTTAAACCAGAGGAGAATTCTGATCAAACATTGTTTGGGAGAGATGATGTTCGTGTTACCTTGACTCTGCCCCCCCTCCGGCCTTTTAAGGTAGACTGAAAGGGGGGGAAAAGCATCCTTCCTTTAGTTAAAGTATGCTTTTAACAATACAGTAGGCCTTGACTTATGACCACAATTGAGCCCAACATTTCTGTTAGCTGAGACATTTGTTGAGTAAGTTTTGCCCCATTTTCCGATCTTTCTTGCCGCAGTTCTTAAGTGAATCACTACAGTTGTTAAGTTAGTAACAACAAGATTGTTAAGTGAATCTGGTTTCCCCGTTGATTTTGCTGGTCAGAAGGTCGCAAAAGGGGATCAAAATGACCTTGGGACAAAGCAATGGTCATAAGTATGAACCAGTTGCCGAGCTTCTGAATTTTGATCACGTGATAATGAGGATGCTGCAAAGGTGGTAAGTGGGAAAAATGGTCTCATGAGCCACTTATTTCTCGTGCTGCTGCAACTTTGGATTAAATGAACTGTTGTAAATTGAGGACTGTTTAGTACTTAGTTACATTTCCAGGATTAAAGTCCCCATGTCTTTTCTTTAACTCCCAGACCAAGCTCCCAGATTCCCCTGCTACACGAAGAGCGAGGAATTTGTTTCAATTTAACCCAGTTCCCTTAAACGTTCATCATACGATTTAGCCTCCAGACCTTTTATCATCTCTCTTCTTCTTCTTCCCTGTTCTAGAGTCTCAGCATCTTCTTTTTTTTTTTAATCTTGGATACACAAGTGTGGCCTCATCAATGCAGTGTAGAGCAGTACTATAACCAGTACCTAATATAACTTAGTGCTGAGAAAAAGAAGAATAGTGCAGAATGTGTGGCTGGAGAGCTGCTTTGTGGAGAAGAAGCATTGTACTTGCAGCAACAACAGAAATATTCTGGGTTTCTCCCCAACCATGGCTGGCCTCAAAACGGGTTGTGAAATTTCTTCTTGGTTCAGAGCAGAGCCTTTGTCCTCTATGTCATGTGTATCTCTTCTCCTTAATTTGTTGAGGTCAATTTTGCCAGTGTGCCAATGTATGGGCTGGTTCTCACAATGTTGGGGCGTTCAAGTTTGCATTGTTGGGTGATTTGCCTTTCTCAGAATTGTCTGCATCACACAAAATCTTGGCCAGGAATTCCCAAATCCCCCAAACGTGAATGATTTTAATTTTCATGCCGCAAAGTTTATCAAAGTTTTGTGCAACCAAAAGAGGAACAATCAGCAAGGCTGGTTTTCTGGTACGATTTCTTTGCCTGCGCAAGTTTGACACATTTTTTTTTTTTAAATGGTGACTCCAGGAAGTCCTACTTGCCATCTTTTCTCTCCCCTCACCTCGAATAATTTTAATAAAAACTATTCCCGTGTTTTTTATCATTGGCTGTACATTGGGCTTACATGGTGTTCTGCCCTCAAACATCTTTGGGCTCCTAGATTGGGAAAGAAAAGTTGGAAATTGATAATGGGACTTTCTCATTTAGACATATCCCCATCCCCATCATATTTAAGAATTGTACCACTCTCTGAATTAGTGTTGCTCTCCTTCAAGTTATCCCTGTGTGTGATCCTTTGTTGTGTGAACATCTGTGCGCTTGAAGAAAGGCAGGATAAGTTGTATATTTTTCTCCTCTTACGTTCAGTTTTTTTTTTCTCCTTTTATGCCAGGCTCTTTTACACATTCATGCTAAATTTCTGTTTTTAATTGTTGATTTTGGACTGATTACATTCAATTGCAGTTGTAAGACTATTAAGAACAGACCTATTGCTAATTTATGATCTTTGGAGTACCTGGGCGGAGTTACATGCCAAAATTCAAGCGAATCTTAACATGCAGGCGCTTTTAGTATCTCATCCAAAGACCAGAAGAGGCTTGTTCAGATGGGGGTTCTGTGAAACTGCTGACTCCTTTCCCCTCCGAGAAGCAGGTTTTGAAACTCCACTTTTAGAACGTGGTGCCATCCCACCTGATGTGGAAACAGCTTCAGAAAAAAAAAATGGTGTGATTATTTTAAGGTCGCATAACTGGTTTGGCAGTTTGTATGTTCCCATTTTTCACTGAAATGCGCAATTATGTACTATGCGCATGGGGGGGAGGGGGTGTAAATGCAAAGAGTGGATTGAGAAATGGTGATGCAGTCTTTCTCGATTCATCCAAGTCAGTTTCCCTAAGTTTCCAGCCAGATGCGGTTGTGTACCGTTAATGAGCAACAGCAAACCCCCAATATTGTGGACCCTCTGATGTGAGAAGTGAAAGCGGATATCTCTGGATGGAGTAGAGGACTCGGCTCCACTCTCAGAAATTTTATTTTGCACCATCTCACGTCATTTGATTATTCAACTGTGTATAGCATAGCCGCGTTTCCCTCTGAGTAGTTTGCTTACTCATTTCCTCAGTTCAAAAGGTTACAATAGGACATTGCTAGGACATGAGCATGCAGACGAAAGCATATCATAAGCACATTGCCAGTGAACATATATCTTTAATTGCTACGAACAGCAGTGGGCTGTTCTAAAGAAATCTACATACAGTATATTTCAAGTAGCGGTAATAATATTGCCGTCGAATCATTTAAAAGAATTCCAATACGCAACTTAATGTATTTTTCCCTCTGCGTTCACTGTTTAAAAATGCAAAAGTTTGCAATAAAAAAAATTGGACCTTAGGACAGGATGTCTCGATAATGCGAAGTTCCTTGGATGTTCTTCTGTCAGCCTGCTGGGTCAGAATGGGGTGATTAGAATCGATCCTACCTTGAGCGAGTTCACCTTGTTCACCATCCTGGATTGTCTTCAGAAAGGCAGAGATGCTATTTTTTTATCCTTTGGTGCAGTGGTGGGATTCAATTTTTTTTTTTTACTACCGATTCTGTGGGAGTGGCAGGGGAAGAATACTGTAAAATCTCCAGCCAGAGGTGGTATTTGCTGGTTCTCTGAACTAAAAATTTCTGCTACCCGTTCTCCAGAACTGGTCAGAACCTGCTGAATACCACCTCTGTTTTGGTAACAATTAAACACGTATTCTGTTTTTGACCCTGAAAATTGAGTATAATTTGAATACTCTTCTGTTTATTATTAAATTAAATCAACATGACAGATTAGTTTATGCACACCTGATGAGGTTTAGATGCAATTAATGTGCAGTTGGTTTTAAAGACGTGTTATTTTAGACTCTGGAACAAAACATCAAATCTTACAATGGCCTATAAAAATAATGAATCCTGCGTAAATATAATATTATGCTACTTTAAGTTCAGCTATTCTTGAAAGTGATGGGTTTACTTATGGTATACTAAGGATCATGCTCTGGTACTGTGACTCCAGGCATTTTAAAGATACCAAGTTCATGTGAAAATGGTCATCACATCCCTGTGTTCCAGCTTGAGTCCATTTAAGAACAGTTCTTTGGAGGTGCAGATGGGGCCCAGGACAACTCTCTGTGGGACAATTCAACATTGTATTAAGCATTACTTTTATTATTGTTGACACATTTTTGTCAAAATTATTGTAACTCTTGTATTCCTAGATTGACTTTTGTTGAATTGTCCCATGGTGAGTTGGCTGCAGTGAATTGGCCATGGCAAATCGTCCCATTCCAGGGGCAGATGTGCCAAACTTTATCTGCAAAATGATATACAGTATATGACTAGATGTTGGCAAAGACATTATGACCTCTTCTGGATACTTAGCTTCATTTTTTCATACGGTGGCTGGGACTGGCTGGTTCATAAAAATGGAATTGCAGTTTAGCATTATCCTCCTGCCAGTTGCTTATATTTTGTTGCCCTGCAGTTTCACAGAAACCTGATTTGGTATCAACCTTCCTGGTTTAAAGTGACCTCTGATGAGTTTCTAAAAAGCCCCGAGTTTTAAATATGGCTTTGACATCCGAATTGGTTTTAAACCCCTGTCTCTAGGGATTAATCAAATTATAGGATTGGATTCCATGACAGTGAAATGTTAGCATTGATTGCAGCTCATAAATTGTCACAGTCTGAGTGCTGGTAGAGCATAAAACAACCTGGACAGGGCCGATTCTTCTGCCTGTGGTCCTGTAATAAGAAACAGTACATGGCTACTGAATGAGTTTCCACATATATAATGACAATCTTCCTTCCTTCCTTCCTTCCTTCCTTCCTTCCTCTCTCTTTCCCCTGTACTCACCAGATATGACCCTCAGCATCTCCAATCTTTGGGGGGAGGACATTGGGAGCCAATAGACTGTTATTAAGGGAGAGGATGATTTATTTATTTCATTAGATTTAGAGGACTCCCAACTTGTATGTATGTATGTATGTATGTATGTATGTATGTATGTACATACACACATGCATGCACATCTAGAAATGAAGCCCAATCCCTCAAACAAATGGAATTATTTTAGTACCCTTTTAACCCAAGAACATGATCCACAGATGGTGTGACAGCACCAGAACTGGAGATAGATTAATTTTAGTAATACAGGGAAAATCTTTTTTTAAAAATGGCAATCTGATGGGTTGTTTTCATTTTGTTCATAGTAGTATTTTTAGCTTTTTGGCCATAAAATGTATTTTGAACAACGCAATTTCAGCCTGAAAGTAGGAAAAGCCAGAGTAGAAACAAAATTGACATGAGGAAAACTGCATATAGGGAAACTGGCTGAATATATAAATGTCTCAACTTTCCACCCAGTAGACAGCCAAGAAACAGGCAGATTTGGCCTTTATTAGCAATCCACTATGAAATTTCTCAGGTTTTTTCCTCTTCATACTTTTGAAGCCAGGAAAGGTGCAGGCTAGGAGTTGGCTAAGGCGTTTTATTTCCAAAACATATGTCAACTTGTTCTAAAACAACTCAAGAAAATGATAGTATAATAGAAAAATGTTATTTATGTATTCTGCAGACAGTTAAACATTTTCCTCCCTGTTTTCCAGTAATACTTAAGTCGTGCAAAAATTACCTTGGCTTTGTAGGTCAACTCTAAATTATTTTCCCCAAAACATATGTAATTCCCCACAGAACTTTTCTGAAATTCTTATGTAAAGAAGCGTGTCTCTTTCGTTGCTTTCGTAGCTTCTGAAACACACGGACTTACCCCACATTTGGAGAATTCCCTTTTGCATGAATAGCTGATTTCTTCATACCCATTTGCAGTTTGGCATGAATGCCCAAATGTCTTTGCGGCAATGTGTCTGGGTCACTAAAATATTCTGCTTTTACCATAGTTATTGTTTTTAAAATACTGTTTGGCTATATGTGCTATGCCTTCCAGGTCATTACGTTTTTAGCCAATTCTTATAAATATATTTAGCTACTGCAAATATAAAACATCATCCCCAAGTTATTACAGGTAGTCTTCAACTTATGACTGCCATGGAGCTTGAGCATCATGGTTGTAACTCACGATGGTTGTAAATCGGGACACCCACAAGACTGACTCGATTTTACCACCTTTTTTTTTTTTACTGTAGTTGTTCACGGCTTAAGTGAACAGGGGGTTTGTTATGGGCGATTTCCCCCCAAAACCCCAAAAATAAATGCCAGTTTTTAACAAAGCGATCATAAAAATTCAGTTATACGATCGCAGGACATTGCAAACAGCCACAAATGTGGTCTGGTTGTCGAGGGTCCAAAGTGCATTCATTGACCGTAGGGGGAGGAGGCTATTAAAACGGATTCTGGGTCATTCCAGGGAGATCCATCAGAACCGATAAAGGAGAATATTTGTAGCTCGGGGTTGAAATGAGGGCTCCTTGGTGCTCTCTGAGCGTGCTTGTTTTCTTGCAGATGTTTCATTACCCTAACACTGATGATGTTACCTAGTTTGGGTAATGAAACGTCTGCAAGAGAATAACCAAGCTCAGAGAGCACCAAGGGCCCCTCATTAGAACTTCAAACAGTTGCTTAGCAACTACTCATAAGTCGAGAACCACCTATACCACTTTTACATCAAACATGTTCATGCGGTTTTAATACACGGTAAGAAATGGAATTAATTGGGTAACCACACAGTTAAATAAAACACAGAAATATTATTGTTGGGTTTTTGAAAAGTGAATAAACTCTAGTCTAGACAGCTTACATTCTGATTATTACATGCTTAAGGCAGTAAAAAGTGCTGACTCAGATGGAAAAAATGCAGTAGGATCCCGAAATGAACTTAACTTGTCAGGAATCAGTGACTGTAACTATTCCATTACGGTATTTACAAGTGGAGAGCTGCCAAATGTGTACCGGTAGTATATTTTCTCTTAATTTTTTTTCTGGCTTTCCCATCATATTGGCTGTGTTTGTGTAATGCTGCATTCATATCCATGGTTCCGCCTGCTTTATTGAATCAGACTACGTAGACCAGGGGTGCTAAACTCGCGGCATCACAGCAGCGTCACGTGACCTATTGGGACTTTTTCCCCCTTCACTAAACTGGGCGGGGCCGGAGCCACCACATGGCACTCTGGCCTGCGGGTCATGAGTTCGACATTATTTATTTATTTGATTTGTCAATCACTTACAAGATAATAGGTATAAGTATATACATAGTTATGAATACATGAAATGGGTACATAGAAGAAAAATAAAAGAAACAATAGGACAGGGACGGTAGGCCATGTTGGTGCGCTTATGTACACCCCCTACAGACATTGACCACTCTGTTGCTGAAGTCGTATTTCCTACAATCAAGTTTGGTGCAGTTAACCTTGAGTTTGTATCTATTGTGTGCTCTTGTATTGTTATGGTTGAAGCTGAAGTAGTCATTGACAGGTAGGACATTGCAATGTATGATTTTATATACCATACTTAGATCAGACCGAAGAAGGCGTAATTCAAGGTTTTCTAGTGTTTCAAGTCTGATGGCATAAGGCATGTTTGTTTTCAGCTCAAATAAACCTCGGCTAAAGATATAAGTAGAATCTTTAGTTTTGCCACTTAATATGGTCCTATTTCAGATTTTAGTAAGAAATAATTTATATATCTTTGTGTACTTCTGGTTTCTAGTATGTTGCTTTCTTATAATTGATCGAAGTTATTTATATAGCTGATCTGATACATGTGTGAAATAGCCTAACAAACCATGTCTGCTGTCTGCTAAAATCATGGGCAAATGGCTCAAAATGAACTCTTGGGTAGAAACCCAGCAAAACTACTGGCTTTTGGTTATTACTAGGGTAGAATATTATAGAATCACAGGACTAGAGGGGACATTGGAGGTCTTCTAGTCCTGGAGGAGTGGAAAAACATTCCAGAAAAAGACAGTTGAAATCCTCTCCTAACCTCCTGCAAAAGGACTCCCGTCCATGAATCACCACCACGACTCGAAGGAAACACTTCTGAATTTTGAAACTGCCTTGAGGCAACGTTTTCCAAATAAACATGAATGCTCAGAACAGGATGGGAAAGCAAGAAAGTTACTAGCTTTCTAACAGACAAAGTTACTAATTTTTACATAAAACTTTTTCTTAGCCTAGATACAAATACTGCTCGTTTCCCCATCCTTGCTGTGGATTGAATTTGTCTAGAAGACCTGAGTTCTCTTGGAAGCAATGTAAGTAGAGTGTGGGGTTTTTTTTCTGATTGAAGTCTGTCTTTATTCATCTATTAATTACCTGTATAACTCAGCAGTCTTGCTTTTGCAGAATATATAAATGTAATATATTGTGCTTTCTGATTTGGGGAAATAATGAAGAAAGTTGGGTGTTTTAAAATAGGATTTGAGACTGTGTCTGGGAACTGCTTCTTATCAATCCAAACTAGTGGGAAGGGAAGCTGATTTGGAACTGATGCTGTGAATCACTGGGTTCTTTCATAGTTTGCTTTTTCAGAACCTCTTAAGCACTTCACTCTTAGATAATACTTTATGTTATGTGTTATGTCAAGCCTTGATTGTAATATTAACATTTTCTGCGTATGTTCTTCGTGTGGAATCCTTCTGGAATGTTAAAGTGAAAAAAATGATCAAAATAGCATTTAAGGAGCTACTGTAGGAGAACGGCAGGCAGATTCTGGGGCCAGAGTCAAGAGAGGAATCATCCTGGGGTCCTTAAGTTCCCGCAAACATCTAAATCTAAACCCTCTTGGATTCCATTAACTCTTATCTAGCGCCAATTTAGGGCTGACCTTTAGTTGAACTAGATCTTCGTGTAAAGGCATGACCAATAACTGGAACTCATAACTCACCAGCATAACTGGAACTCAGCATGTGGTCCATCTCTCATCTGACAAATACTACTGTATATTAAGTGGAATGGGGGAATCATGACATTTCATTCCAGTAGCCGCGATTTAAATCTCATGCCTTTGTTTTCAGTGAAGGCCAATCACTCAAGTCCCCTTGGAAGCTTACAGGTGTTAATGGTAAATGCAATGATTTGGGGACTGTAAGTAAATATATAAATCTGCTGTTGTACCAAAAATAACCAGTTAGAGTAAGTAAACAACCACAATAGTCAGCAGAAGTCTAAAACGAGCCATATTCCATTATTGGGGTGGGGAGAATCCAGTCTGCAACCTGTAAGTATTTTAAGATGGAATTGGTTGCCTAGACTTTAAGACAGTGCTTGAAGGCTACAACATCTTTCTTGAGCTTCATTACAGTTTTCCCCTGGAACTGACTTTCTGTCATATATGCCCTCCAGATGTTTTGCCTTGCCCTTGGGAATTATGAAAATTGCAGCCCAAAACCTCTGGAGAGCATTAGATTGAAGCAATAGTTGACAAATAGCTTGTTTCCCTTTCTGTCCCCCACTGTCCACTTGATTGTCCAGTTTAGGGAAAAGTTCTAGAAAGTATGTCCTTTTTTCAGAGGCTTTCCTCTTCTGAATATTGGCAACATGAAATACGCTGATCATTGGCAGAGGGCTGAAAATAGATCTTATTGAAATTATAAATATTGAAATTTATTTCAGTGCTCCTAATCCAACCCTTGTCTTCGTGCTGAAAGTTTTCTCTTCCGGCCTTTTTATTAACTTTAATTCTTTTAGTTTGAGCTGGCTTGAACATTTACTTGGAAGGTGCAATTTTTAAAAAAAGGCTGCTGAAGTTAACTTTCTAAAGAATGTATGTAATAATTAACAGATTTCTTAAGTTTGCAACACATCATTTCCCTTACAATAACAAAAATCCTACAAATAAACAGTTCAGTAAACAACAAAGAGAAATGATTGTCAGAATCATAAACAGCCTTATTAAACGTTATTTGTTAAATGTTGTTAGCCTTTCCACATTTTGGGGGGGGGGGGGAGAGAAATCCATGGACTTTTGACCATAATGAGGTAATGGTCATATTGCTAAATTGGATTAAAAGCCTAACCTTTTAAGAGCAAAATGTTTACCTAATTCTCCTAAATATTTAGAGTGGGGCAAAGATCCATTGAACAGATCTGCTTCCTTCCGATGCAGTGATTTAAATTCCATGACGCTGTTCACAAATGTCAGAGTGTTCGGGGCCCAGCTGCGTGTTGAAATGAAGCCAATCAAAGACTGAAGCTAACAAATTATTGCTGCTTTCCTAATGCTCTCTGATGATCTTCAAATAATTTGCTGCTGCTATTGCTGATTGTTGCTGATCGTTTCTAACCCTTTAGTGACTCTTCTAAACTTCAGCTGCCTAAAGTCTTCGTTTCTGCTTTTGCCTGCTGCTGCTGCTGTTTCTTCCTTGAGAGAAAAAAAAAACTTAAGAAACTTGGATTCCCCAAAAGGACAGGTGGCAGATCTAAAAGAAAAAGAAAGCTGTTCACTATGAATCTTAAACAAAGACTGTGGATCTTTGTGTGGTTCCCCTTGTATTTTTTGATAAATGTGTACAGTGCCCTTGTATTCATACCCTGGTATTTTCTTACAAATGTTAAGAAGAAAAAAGCTATGGCGAAGCGCTTAAAAGCTAAGCCCATCTCCGACAGCCCTGGAAGTCCCTATCGGTCTATTTCGCATATGGAATCATTAGCCAGTATAGACTTTCCTGGAGTGGACACACTGGACAAGTTGTTTGACCTTGCTGTGACAAAGTTTGGGAAGAAAGACTGTCTTGGAACAAGAGAGGTCCTGAGCGAAGAGAACGAAATGCAGCCAAATGGAAAAGTATTTAAAAAGGTAAATGGCTTTTTTTTTTTGGTAAAAAGTTTTTTTAAATTTTTGACAACATAAACAAACAAACACAAAACAACAAATAAAACCTTTCAGTTGTACAGTGTGTCAGTTGGTACATATTTCTTGTGCACAATATCGTCTTCCCTCTTAAATTTAAATTTATATTCATATTATATTAATCAACTTTCCATATCAGGTTATCATTACATCATCATTAGACTTTAGTTGCAAGTTCACAAAAAAAGGTAAAGGAGTTTTAAGCAGGTGTACATCATCTTCCCCAAAAGACGTTCAGGAGGCATGAAGATATAATTGTCTTGATTTTCAACCGGACAAGAGGAAAGCTAGAATTAGTTTTGAAAGAGAGGTACGACCACAACTGAGCCCATAATTTCTTTGCTAAGTGAGATGGTTGCTACGTTTTGCCCCATTTTATGACCTTTCTTGTCACAGTTGTTAAAAAAAAATTCACTGCAGTTTTTAAGTTAGCAACACGGTGGTTAAGTGAATCTGGTTCTCCTATTGAATCTGCTTGTTGCAAAAAGGGGGGAAATCACATGACCCTGGGACAGTGGTCAGCAACCGGTGGACCAGGGACCACGGGTGGTCAGCGAGAAAATTTTGGTGGTCCACAGAGAAAAGCCCCCCCCCCCAAAGCAATTAATCCAGGCTGCGCAGGAACACAAGGCTGCGCCACCCACATGGTCCGCCCACCCGCTGGCTCCCACCCTTTGGCCAAGCACAAACCTTACCTTGAGTAGAGCCACGCGAGCTGGAACTGGAAGGTAAGACCGACGGCGGGGGAGGGAAATCCGCCCCAGGGTGGCTTGCTGATGTCGGTGGGAAAGTCGGTCCTGTATTCCAGAGCTGCAGACGTCACAGGACTGGCCCTTTGGTCATCCTGGAGCAGCTCCTCCAGTCCATGACAGGCTGGTGCACCTGGGTGGAGGAGCAGCTGCTCCAGGATGACCAAAGGGCCAATCCTGTGACTATTGCAGCTCTGGAATACGGGACCGACTTTCCCATCAATGTCAGCAAGCTACCGCCAGTCAAAATTCATATTAGTGGTCTGCGGGATTTAAAATTATGAGTTTGGTGGCCCCCAAAGTCAAAAAGTTGGCGACCCCTGCCCTGAGACACTGCAACCATCATAAATGTTGATTCATATTGACTCATGGCCAAGTGTCTGGATTTTGATTACGTGACCATGGAGATGCTACAACAGCCATAAGCAGGAAAAATAGTCACAAGTCACTTTTTTCAGTGCCACTGTAACTTCATACAGTCACTAAATGAAAAGTTATAAGTTGAGGACTACTAGTATTATTTCTTAGTTGTCCCATTTCCTTTTGAACTCTTTTCTGTTTGTTCTCCTGTGGCCATCATGAACGTATGGATTTTGGATGGCCCCTTTCATTGTTACTTTGCTGTGCTGATAAAGGCGCCATCACACGTTCTAGAGTGGTTGTCCTCTAGATTGGAAATGGGCCCTTACGTGATAGAAGAGTTTGAAGTGTTTCAGAGGAGGTTCCTTTTATTGAACCAAGTGAGTGGAACAGAAGAGGAAAACTTGGAGTGGCTTGGACCGTTTCTAAAATAATAATCAAAGCTGATCCAGTATAAATTGATTTATATCAGCAGTGGCTGAACTGTTTCGTTGTTTTTTTAAGTCTGTCTTGTTTTGATCCTCTTGCTTTAACGCTATCTGATCAAATGTTTAATCTTGACCAGTTAATCCTAGGAAACTATAGGTGGTTGAACTATGAAGAGACCAACCAGAAGGTGAAGCACTTTGGGAGTGGGTTAGTGGCGCTTGGATTGCAGCCCAAGAGCACCGTGGCCGTATTCTGCGAGACTCGAGCCGAAT
Source organism: Pseudonaja textilis (assembly GCF_900518735.1). The sequence continues at coordinate 11,198,776 of NW_020769328.1, read as the reverse complement.
GGTTTATTGCCGCCCAGTCTTGCTTCCGGTACAACTTCCCTCGTGAGTATCCGTGCTCCATTTCACCTCCATAAATAAGGGCCATAGTGACGATTCTCTTCAGCGTGTCACCACTCCTGAAAGATGTTTGCCTTCAGTGTCACATCGTCACCAGCACAAACGGGTGGGATTCTACCGGTTCGGAGTGGTTCAAGTGAGCCGGATGTTAAAGTTACAACTGGTATTTCAACCGACCGGCTGGCCCTGCCCCCCCCCCAGCCCCTCCCCTCCCAGAAGCCTCCATGCGGCCTATTTTCGATGGAGGTAAGTGCAGGGTCTGCACGGAGGCTCTGGGAGGGGGGGAAACGGGCCTTCCAGAAATCTGGTAATGGGCCTGTTTGCAGCTTCCGGTGGACCTCCAGAGCCCGGGGGAGGCTGTTTTCACCCTCCCACAGGTCCAGGGGAAGCCTCCAGACCCTTGGGAGGGCAAAAACAGCCTCCCCTGGGCTCTGGAGGCCCACCGGAAGCGATAAACAGGAAGCTCCAGTAGGCCACTCCCACCCAGCAAACCCCCCCGGGCAGCAAACTGGTTGCTGGGATTTTTGAATCCCACCCGAGCACAAAGATAGCTTAAAAAACTGGTGCCTGCGTTGAATTAATGGTGACATTTATACATATGGTTAAAATACATACAACACGAAATAACAAAATGATCTGTTTTAAGACCAGACAATTTATTAGGGGGTCAAGTCTTCATACTTTTACACCTACAACAGACTATTTATATACTTCTTAAAAATTTGAGTATTTCATGTACCTTCTACCGGTGTTTCTCACATTGTTCATCTTATAAAATTGTTGGTAAGAAAGGGAGTCCTTGACATAATTCCTGTTGCTAAGTGAGACAGTTGTTAAGGGAGTTTTTCCCCATTTTTATGATCTTTCTTGCCAAAGTTGTTAATTGAATCACTGCAGTGGTTAAGTTAGTGACATGGTTGTTAAGTGAAATTGACTTCCCAAGTCGCAAAAGGGGATCATATGATCCCAGGACACAGCAACCATCATAAATACATGCCAACTGCCAAGCCATCCAAATTTTGATCCCATGACCATGGGGATGCTGCAGCGGTCATAAGTGTGAAAAACGGTCATAAGCCTTTTTTTCCAGTGCTGTTGTAACTTAAAACAGTCACAAACGAACTGTTTGTATGTTGAGGACTACTTGTACACAAAACATAAAATTAACATGGAATATTTATTGCTTCAGCTGAATTAGTTATTGATCTACTTACTAACTTCTTGCTTTTTAAATAGTTGTTACCCTATATTCAACCCTTGGAGAAGAGGCGGTAACCTATGGATTAAATGAATGTGAAGCATCCTTTCTAATCACTAGCTTAGATCTTTTGGAAGGCAAACTGAAGGTAAATCTTTCTGTAAGCATGATAGTAAAATTAAATATTAGATCAAAATAAAATTAGATCAAAGCTGAGTTACTAAAAGATACTGGGAATAATGGGGGCCTAACTTAATTTAATCTGTAAGGAAAGCCTACATTTTATTTTATTTTTAATAATATTTGTATTATGTATAGTACATCATACATTATATTATTTTGATATAATGGTATATGCGGTACTCTGTTGTCTAAAGAAGATTAACATTCTAAAGTTTATTAGGCTGCATTTCTGAGTATACTATAAAACTGTAGTCAGTGGTAATTTGCAATGAGACTGTAAAATGTGTGTGGTCATAACCTTAACAATTATTTGAAAGTTGTCAGAAATTAATCATCGCAGACAAATAACTTGCCCAGCAGCTATAATTTCTGTACTAAACTTTGAAAACAGCCATTTTAGTTTACATGAAACTTCTTTGCCTTGGAAATGCCATAAGCTGTATAAATAAGATTTCCTCATATTTCGATGGTTTATGAACAGTCAAAACGAGAAGAATATATTCTTAAAACATTATTACAACAACAAATTTTCACAATCGTGAGAGGCAAATGCAGACATATGCCGTGCATTGCAGACTTCTGCTTGGTTTCCCACAGTCATTTCTCAACTATGTTTGTTCCTTAGAATGTATTGTCAAAAATTCCCTGCCTTAAATACATCATTTATGTGGACAATAAGACTATCAATAAATCAGAGTATCCCAAAGGGCTGGAGATTCATAACATGCAAGCCGTAGAAGAACTTGGGGCCAAACCAGAAAACTGTAAGTAGACCATCTGAGTAGTAGACCTTTCCAACAATCGTGTTCTGTGGTTCTTTTTCTATATTACCAGCAGCATTCTAGACCATTTCAATAATTTCATTTTTAACTCTGCATAAGAAATATACAGGTAGTCCTCGATTTAATGACCGTAATCAAACCCACTGAGTTTTGCCCTATTTTACAACCTTTTTTTGCCACTGCAGTTACGTTAGTAACATGGTTGATAATTGAATCTAGTTTCCCTGTTGTCTTTGCTTGTCAGAAGGCCACAGAAGGGATCACAGGATCCTAAGACACTGCAACCGTCATAAATATGAGTCAGTTGCCAAGTGTCTGAATTTTGATCCCATGACCATGGAGATGCTGCAATGGTCATATGTTTGAAAAACAGTCATAAGACACTTTTTTCAGTGCCGTTGTTACTTCGAGCAGTCATTAAATGAACTATTGTAAGTAGAGGACTACCTATACTCCTTTTCCCTCCTGTTTGTTCTTGCTTAACAATGTAGGTAGTCCTTGACTTACAACCACAGTTGAGGCTAAAATTTCTGTTGTTAAGTAAGACATTTGTTAAGTGAGTTCTGCCCCCATTTTACAACCTTTTTTGCTACAGTTCTTAAGTAAATTCCCTGCAGTTGATAAGATAGTAACCTGGTCTTTAAGTGAATTGACTTTATATATACTTCTTAAAAATTTGAGTATTTCATGTACCTTCTACCGGTGCTTCTCACATTGTTCATCTTATAAAATTGTTGGTAGAAAGGGAGTCCTTGACATAATTCCTGACAAGCTAAGTGAGACAGTTGTTAAGGGAGTTTTGCCCCATTTTTATGATCTTTCTTGCCAAAGTTGTTAATTGAATCACTGCAGTTGTTAAGTTAGTGACATGGTTGTTAAGTGAAACTGGCTTCCCAATTGACTTTACTTGTCAGAAGGGGATCGCACGACCTTGGGATGTCACCACAGTCATAAATATGGAGCAGTTACCAGGTGCCTGGATTTTGATCACATGACCATGGAGGTGCTTCAAAGGTTGTGACTCTGAAAAACGGTCATGTCGCTTTTTTTCAGTGCCGTTGTAATTTTGAACGGTCACTAAATGAATTGTTGTACGTTGAGGACTACCTGTGGTCTGCTTCCCTAGAAATTTGTTCCGAATTTGAAAGGGAGCTGACACAGTCACAGGGGTCGGTCCTCTAGAAGGACAAGGGGAGGATGAGTAGCTGTGGCTTTTGAAGTCCCACCTCAAACCTCGGCAGAGAAACAGAGTCTAGCGTGGCTGCTGATGAGCAAGAGAGAGATCTTATCAGCAGCCTGAATTGTGCACAAGGCTGTGTGCCACGAGGGTTCGTATAATCATTTGTGTTTTGAGACTTTCTGGAATGGAAGGGTTCTTACAAAGGTGCTTCATCACCACCACAATCATGAGCTGGTGCTTCTCATTTGCCAGCACTAGAAGTAAAAATACAGTTTTTTAAAAAAATAACCCTTGGCCTTCCCCATTCAAGGTTTTTCATAGGTGAGAAACTTAATGGAAGAATGAATTTTTCTCCACCAAACTCTCATCACAGTTGCTGTCCTACACAAGCCACAGTGATGCCACAATGTCACTTGGCCTAAGCGTGTCCTGATCACACGATCATTTCTTCCGTGCCTCGAAGACCTGAGCCCACGCCTTCCTTTCTCAACAGCGACCAGAATTTTTTCCACCCTTTTCAACGTTTTACTGTCATGTGGGCCACAAGGCTTAGCCCTGCTTGGTTTGCAAGTCTGTTTGCACTTATGCTTAGCTGTTTTTTTCACAGTATAAAAACTTGTATTAGTTTTAGACTCAGTTTTGTTTTCTTCTCAAAAGTGTAATCTAACTGTTTTGCCTTCTTATCTTTGCCCAGTAAGCATCCCTCCCTGCCGCCCTGTCCCTACAGACATGGCCCTTGTAATGTACACCAGTGGCTCCACAGGGAGGCCAAAAGGGGTCATGATGGTCCATAAAAACTTGATAGCTGGAATGACTGGACAGTGTGAGCGAATACCTGGCCTGGGGTAAGCAGTTAAATATATGCATTTGTTTCTAATTCAGTTTTTTCCACAAACAGGGCAGATGGGCTGAGAATAGAGAGGAGCCAGCAGGTGTCTATGGAGATTCTCAATCATCCAAGTCATTTGATGACTAATCATCCAAGTCATAGGTTTTTTTTCCCCTTTGGAAACTTATTGCTTCTCATCGAAGAAGCTTTTAGAAGTTAGAACTAGAAGCTAACACCAAAGAAGCTTCTGGATGAGAAGCAAAACATTTTCAAAGAAAAAAAAAACCCAAGGAATTTTGGTTGCCTTTTGGAAAAAGCACTTTGGGGATAGCAGGTGAGAGTCCAACAGATAGAAACCCAGGACCTTCCATTCCCTGGTGGATCTTCCCATATGTGTGCTGCCTTCTCCAGCTAGGAGTGTTTGTATTCTGTAAACAGAATGAAAGATGCAGAGATTGGACTGGCCAAACTTTTACCATCCTTCCTTGATGCTTGGCAGTAACGGCAATTTATGTTAAGAGATTAAATTGGGTGGGTATTGCCATGTTCCCAGGAACCTGTTGGATCCATAATAATGCCAGCAACCCTTCCCTTCCCATTGGTTTGGTGTGATAATGTCACAAACACTGGTGTCCCATGCAAGATCTTAAAGTATAATTGTCAAAGCTTCTGTTATTTTTAATTTGGGGGAAATGGGGTTGGATTGGGGTTAGGACACAATAACAGCTGGTACTGGGAGGGTTGTATATTACTGGATTAAGGTTTTGTGATCATAATTGCAATAGCCTTAGCCTCGGTGGCGCAATGGTTAGAGTGCAGTACTGCAAGCTACTTCTGCTGCAGCCAGCTGCCTGCAATTTGGCCGATCGAATCTCACCAGGCTCAAGGTTGGCTTCGCCTTCCATCTTTCCAAGGTGGGTAAAATGAGGACTCAGAATTGCTGGGGGCAAGAGGCTGTAAACCACTTAAAGGGGGCTCTAAAGCACTATAAAGCGGTGTATAAGTCTAAGTGCTATTGCTACCGAGGGCTCTTTGAGCTTGCTTGTTTTCTTGAAGATGTTTCATTACCCAAACTAGGTAACATTATCTGTGCTGAAGATGCTACTTAGTTTGGGTAATGAAATGTCTCCAAGGAAACAACTGAACTCAGAGAGCACCAAGGAGCCCTCATTTCAACCCTGAGCTACAAATCTTCTTCTTTATTGGAGCCTTGGTGCTGACCTGTGTTACCATCTAGCTCTTCCTTCCCTATATACACACCACTATTATATTCTGCCCAGCCCACGCAAAAACTTGATGGTGCTCATCAATGCTGCGAAGAATGCTACTCAGCATGTTCAGAACCTAATCAATGACCTGTACCTTAGACATTGGTCTTTAAACTTAAACAGATTAGTCATCAAGATTAGAAATACATACATTTATCTCAAAAGAGATAATGTGGTTCACTTGCTTTGGAGACATAGCTTATTCTCTTCTTAGTAATTGGCTTCCCAGGGAGAGTTTTTTCCACTACTTGAGCAATAAAAGCAATAAGGTTAATCTTTATATGGGGTAAAGATAAGTCTTCCTGTGTTTTTGCTGCTGCAAGTGGAGCAGAAATACGCAGTTACACTGCTCAAGGAGTGGGACAAACTCTTCAAAGCTGTACTCTGTTTTTATTGTTTGATTCAAGCAAGCCCACTGTGGTCTTTCAAGCGTTACGAGGCCCACTAACTATCCAAAAGTCAAGCAGAGAAAGCAGTGATGCTCTTGACTGCTAGAACTTGGAGGTTGGAGCGAATTAGTACGTTTGTCTTTGTACACAACTTATTTCTGGACTGTCTAGTAACTTCAACTCTTTGAGCATTGTACAGAGTTGTTTAAAATATAATCTATAGAAGCTTCAAAGCTCAATACAAAATAAAACGAACATTAGGGATGACAATCATAATATAGGTAGTTGTCAACTACCTATATATGACCACGATTGAGCCTAAACTTTCTATCAGAAGATCACAAAAGGTGATCACATGACCCCAGGACTCTGCAATTGTGACTTAGTTGCCAAGTATCTGAATTTTGATCATGTGACCACGGGGAGGGTGGAATGGGTGTGTGAAACACAGTCAGTCCTAAGTCACTTTTTTCAGTGCCATTGTAACTTTGAATGGTCACTGAACAAATGGTTGTAAGACAAGGACTTCCTGAATAGTAAAGTATAGCAGTAGAATAGTGTGGGATTTGAACATATCATAATATCAAAGGATTTCAAGTATCTGGGAGACAGAAAGACTGCAGGATAATTATTGAGCATACTTCTCCCAAGAGGCCATGACTCCAGGTCTGATCTATTTTGGCTTGAATTACATAAATTGTGTGTAGAAGATAACATTTCTGTTGCCCTAGTACAGAGGTCTCCAAACTTAGCAACTTTAAGACTTGTGGACTTCAACTCCCTGAATTCTCCAGCCAGCAAAGCTAGAGAATTCTGGGAGTTGAAGTCCATACAAGTCTTCAAGTTGCCAAGTGTGGGGACTTCTGCCCTAGTAACTAGAAATGACAGGCATAAGGTCTATTAAAGCAGGCTTCTCCGATCTGAGGGTTCTCTGGCTAGATGAACATCAACTCCCAGAATTCTCTATGCAGCACGAGCAAGTTGAGATCCTTACCTCTGGAGGCCAACCAATTTAGCTGAAGTTGCATTTTAACTCGGTCAATCCAAGTTGATGTTTTATCAACTTGAATATATATTAGACCAGGGTTTCCAACCTTGGCAATTTTAAGACTTGTGGACTTCAACACCCAAAATTCCTCAACCTCAGAGGAATTCTGAAAGTTGAAGTCCACAAATCATAAAGTTGCTAAGATTGGAGACCCTCTGTATTAGATTATAAGGATTTGGTTGACAAAAACTCCAAACCATGTTCTGTGTTTATTTAAACCAAGATAACTTGGCCATATTGAAACAATTTACTGTACATTTTTTTCCCTTAGACCCAACGACACATATATTGGCTACTTGCCTTTGGCTCATGTATTAGAACTAACAGCAGAAATTTCCTGTATTACTTATGGCTGCAGGATTGGATATTCCTCACCACTCACCCTGTCAGACCAGGTAAGCCAATGGATGGAAACTGCTTTGTAAATTGTTTAGGAGGAAAAGTGTTCAATTAATGTCAAACATTGGATAGAAATTCATTTGTTTATTTACTGATCAATTTTTTACGCCACCCACCTCCCCTACAAGATGCCTCTGGGCAGCTTAAAAGTTGTAAAATAAGTAAAAGTTTACTAAAATATTAAACTGCACAGATTAATACATTATTGTATAACTTTAGAGCGAGAAGTAGTCTTAAGCTTGCCACTACAATAATCTGAACCAAAGTGACGTGCACAGATAAGGGCATCTTAAAACTGTATTCCTGGAACATTTCTAATTTTCTTGGCTGCAAGTTTTCTGTTTTCTCAGCAGCTTTAGAATCTGATCAGCTCTTTGATCCTCAAGTAGTGAAATACGATGAATGTTCTACCTTTCATTCCTTTGGCTTATTTTTTCAATTCACAAAATTTAATAGCCCTAAACACCTTTCCATAGTTTTAATTCTTCTGTGAAAGTAATTGAAGTTAAAACTGGGCTCTCATTCCCCCCCCCCCTTCGTTCTTTCAGTCCAGCAAAATTAAAAAGGGAAGCAAAGGAGATTGCACCGTTCTGAAGCCCACTTTGATGGCAGCCGTGCCAGTAAGTATCAATAAGGATGAGATACTTGTGAAACTTTGTGTATTCCATGCTGAAACTTTATTAGAAATGGCTTAAATGTTAAATTTTAAACTTTAAAAAGTACAGTAACTTATTTTTCCCAATAGGTTTATATAGATCACCCATCTTAGACCCACAAGTAAAAAAAAAAACCCTATATCCTGGATCTTTTAATACCTAATTTCAAATTTTTATTAGTTTCTTAAAATATAATATAGCATATATTATTATATAAAAGTAAAAAAGTAGAGTGTTTATGCTGCTACCTTCTTCTACTGTACCCAAAGGAGTCGGAAGTCAACCCTTTTTCCTTCCCTTTTCCCCTCCCTTGCCATTGGTTTCTTTTGCATTTTATATATTTTGAGAAACTAATAAAATTTTGAAATTAGGGCTCTTATAAAACCAATTGCAGGTGTACATATATCTACAGCTTTGCTTGCTTGAAACAGCTGTCATTGCTCATGTTTCATAATACACATTTTGGAAATCTGTCTTCCTTTCTGTCAACCTTCCCTTGTCAAACCCTGTTAAGCACATCCAAAATAAAATGCAACTGGCTGCAAAAATTGTAATTTATTTTGTGTGTGTGTGTGTCAGAGAGAGAGAGAGAGAGATCTATGCTCAATATTTCCATTGCTTTCCGCTGAATGCCTATGCAAATAACCCCCAGGTAAAATTGACCACCAATAGATTAGCCTGATTACATATTAAGGGATATACAACTAAGGAAATAGTTAGCTGTTTAAAATAAATGAATTGCTCCTTCCTGTTATCCTTATTCACAGGTTTGGGCTGGTATAAACCAGTTCAGGAATAAAATGTTTCTTAGCTGTTTCCTTTAAATTGTTTATAGGAAATCATGGATCGAATTTATAAGAACGTTATGAGTAAAGTTCAGGAGATGAACTATTTCCAGAAAACTTTGTTCAAGATAGGATATGACTATAAATTGGAACAAATAAAAAGAGGCTATGATGCACCTCTCTGTAACTTGTAAGTAGAGTTAATGTATTTTAATATTTGTTGCAGATATAATTGGGGATTACATTTGAGTAAAAAAGCCACCGGTTCAACCAGATTGGACAGGCTCTTTGTCTAAATCTTAACCTTCCCTTCAGGTGTACATTCATTCATCATGGAAATCAGTGGTTCTTAAGTGTAGGTTATTGCACTTTTTTAAATTGCTGCAGTGAGACTATTTATCTTCGGGGGCTTTCTAAGGTAACCTTTGCCAGAATGTTAATATATTGAGTACCAATTCCCAGAATTCATGGCCATTCACCTGGGGATTCTGAAAGTTGCAGTCCAGATTATTTGAGGGGCCCTGGGTTTATCTTTGAGTCTTGCCATACAGCTAATCCTTGGGTGCATGTAGAATATTTTGTCCTATAAAAATTTCCTGAACTTCCGGGGAACCTCTGGTGAATATGTTCAAATCTCCCTGACTTGAACATAATTGGATTTGAACCAGACTTCTCTGATGTGAAAGATAGCCCTATCTATCATTTTGGGGGCCAATGATTTCAGTGAGTCTGTTGCAACGTCAACTGAACCTAGAACCCGCACACTGAAAACCAGGTTTTTGTTCACTTCTGAACAGAGCAGAAAGCCGATCAGATCTATAACATTGGGCTGAATCCACACCAGGTGGATTAATGGGTGTATCTGGGAGGGGGCCAAAGAGAGTCATGTACCTGCTGTTTATAAATCCTCTTAGTGCGCCCTTTCATTATCTCATTGTGGGATTCTTTTCCTTTAAGACTGCTGTTTAAAAAGGTGAAGGCCCTGTTGGGAGGGAATGTACGTATGATGCTTTCCGGAGGGGCTCCTCTCTCACCCCAAACCCAGAGATTCATGAACATCTGCTTCTGCTGCCCTGTTGGCCAAGGCTACGGCCTGACGGAAACCTGTGGAGCAGGCACCATTACTGAAGGTAAGGATTTTGTGGTTAGCTTCTTTCATGGTAAAGGTGTTTCGTGTGGAGCCCTTGAGAAACAGCCTGCAGGGCTGTTTTTAATCTAGTCTGCAATTACATTAAAAGAACTTTCAAGCACTTGTATAGAAGAGTAGGCAAAGCTGGAAGGTGGAGTTATGCATGTCATCAGCTTAAAGTAGTTACATTGCCAAAAACAGTCCAAGTTCAAGCTCTGTTGACCCTTATCTGGCACCAATTCAGATTTGAACTTTAGTTGACTAGATTCCTGTGTATAGGGATACATTTTCTGAACCGCAACTCAATGTATGGTCCTGTTCTTTTGTGCCTGGCATAAATATAGCTGCAAAAGATCAGGACCCTACATTAAGTTGCAGTTCAAGATGTATTGCTCAAGCCTATACACAACAATCTAAATTTTAATACTAAATTGGTGCCAAATAAGGGTCAGCAGAGTTTAAGAGGAATTGGACCATTTGTGGCCACATAATAACTCTAAGCTGATGACATGCTTAATTCCACCCTCAGCTCTCCCTGCTCTTCTCTTAGTTTGATTCGTATCTCATTCCTTGTTTCCGGATGTTTTCTACCTAGTAACTGACTACAGTACTGGAAGAGTTGGAGCTCCTCTTATCTGCTGCGAGATTAAGCTCAGAGACTGGCAAGAAGGTGAGAAAATCCCATTATTCTAATATACTTTAATCTGTTTCCATGCTGAAATAGAAGTGTGTCTTATGCCCTCGACAAACTAGACAAATATGTGCTTGTTGGAAAGTTATTCCATCTCTTAAGTTCTTCTCAAGAAGACTTAAATCCCACCTCAAGCCATTTCTCTTTTTGGGGGCAGGAAAATACAGCACCATCTGGGAAACTTGATTATTTTTTATCCAGGATATCCTAGTTCTGAAACTGTTTTCCCCTTGTGGTGCACTTGTGGGACGAATCCTATCCCATAGAAAACCATTAACTTTTTAAGTCTGTCGCCTTAAGAGGCTAATGGCTATAGATACATTTAACTTGTATTGGTTAAACCAGTCCATTTCAATATGGGCAACTTTAAGATGTGTGGACTTCAACTCCCAGAATTCCCCAGCCAGCATGGGAAGTCTGGGAGTTGAAGTTCACATATCTTAAAGTTATCAGTGTTGAAAAACGCTTGTTAATCTGATCTGTTAGGGGAATCCATTTCCTAATAAATTGCATAAAGTTGCTGAGGGAAGCAGCGATCCTGTATTTCCTTGACTCTGGGAAAAAACCCACTAAATATAGTGGGATTACCTCTGAATAAGTCGTTTGTGTCCCATACGTACCTATATAAATATTCTAGATTAGAGATGTCCAACCTTTGAAATTTTAAGGTTTGTGGATTTCAACTCCTACGCTGGCTACAGAATTCTGGGAGTTGAAGTCCACAAATCTCAAGATTGCCAAGGCTGGACACCCCCATGTTAGATTCAAAAGTTTTTTGGTCCCCAGAGTTTGTGATCCTAGTTGGATCATTACATTTTACAACCCATGTTAATTTAGTGGCTTAACATAATTAATCAACAAGAGCCGCTGTGACGCAGTAGTTAGAGTGCAGTACTGCAGGCTACTTCTGCTGACTGCCAGTTGCCTGCAATTTGGCAGTTCGAATCTCACCAGGCTCAAGGTTGACTCAGCCTTCCATCCTTCTGAGGTGGGTAAAATGAGGACCCAGATTGTTGGGGGCAGGAGGCTGGCTCTGTAAACCGCTTAGAGAGGGATTGTAAAGCACTATATAACAGTATATAAGTCTAAGTGCTCTTGCTATCCTGCCATTCTTTCTTGATGATCATTTTGATTTGATTTAAAGGAATTGCTGTAGCCACCAATTAATTTATTCTTTCTGCTTTTTTTTTAGGAGGCTACACAACAAGAGACTTGCCACACCCTAGGGGAGAGATTATAATTGGAGGTCCCAATGTCTCTATGGGATACTTCAGAAATGATGAGAAAACAGCTGAAGATTTCATTGTCGATGTCAAAGGCCAGCGATGGTTCTGTACTGGAGATATTGGTGAATTTCATTCTGACGGGTGCCTCCAAATCATAGGTAGGCACAATATTTTGGTTTACTCACAAACCTGTCCCTGTTTTTATATGAGTAAGCTCTTCCAAGCACAACGATGAGTTATACACTTAACAGCCATATAAAACCGTTGCCTTTTTTTATAACAGTCTTCACTTTTTGTTAACTACATTTTAAAAATTTGGTTCTAGCAGTTGCAAAGGTGTAGAAGATGTTATCTCAGCAGTTGGTTTTGCATGAGAACTGGCATCGTTGTGTTTAAAATAGAATGTCTGGAGAACGCCGACTTTACCCTTCCGTCTCTGGCTCCACTGAGGGTTCCTTCTGAGGAAAGGGGTGTTCACTCAGAGGAGGGTGGTCTCTCAAGCCCCAAATTGTGTGTGATTCTTTCCCCAGACCGTAAAAAAGACTTGGTGAAGTTGCAAGCTGGAGAATACGTGTCTCTTGGCAAAGTTGAGGCAGCCTTGAAAAACTGTCCCCTGATTGACAATATTTGTGCATATGCGAAAAGGTGAGTTTACATATATGTGATCTTTCATACAATTTCATGGGTTGTTTTTTTTTAATCGCCAACTTATATCGAACAGGTTGGAAAAGAAGAATCTTGTGCTCCGCTTTCCAAAATCATTGCTCCAGTAGGATTCAAATTGCTGGAACTAGCTAGGCCCATTCCAGCACGTGTAACACACATAACTCAAGTTATTCCAGCAGCTGAGGAATTCTGGGAGTTGAAGTTCATGTATCTTAACGTTGCGTATGTTGGGAGCATTAGGTGCTGTAAGGTCCCCAGCGGAGTTGCCCTGTATCTTGAGTGAGGGAACTGACCAGCCTTCAGATAGTGCCGAACTAAATTCTGTACCTCAGTAAACCAGCCATAGTAAAGGATCCTTGGCATTTCATTCAGAAACCCTTTGAGGGTCACAGGTACATGCCCACGTTTCTGAAATCATTCTGGATCTAAATATTCATACGCTATATAAGTACAAAAGTATTCTTTTGGTTTCTTCTCACCTTTTAGCCGTTATCTATCTATATACACATACACACACGATTGACAAGTAACCATAGAGATGTGCTGGCTATCAACTTGGTTGGTTTTATGGAAATCCCAGGGATCAACTTCTGAAATCCACCTGCTGGGAGACCGATGGGCGTCCTTGGGCGGTTGGTTGCCCACTGTGAGAACAAACTGCGGAAATAGATGGGCCAGAGGTCTGACCCTGAAAGGCATCCTTAGGTTCTAATGATCTAAATATTACATGGTTGGAGCAACCTTTCTCATTTCTGTTTTTAATCTTGAAGGAAATAAGTTGAAATAATGTTCAGATCTCTGGGAACATCTGCGTAAAAGTTACATCTACAGCTAGCGTGTGAAGTTCAACAAGTATTTTACCCCCAAAACACCATTTCTCACAGAACCTCAGTTGAAAAAGGCTGGGCTAGTGTAATTTTCAGGGTAAAACATTTTGCTTAGTCAAGTCTCATAAAAACTGAACGACGTTTTCTTGTGTTTCAATCTAGCAACCAGTCTTACGTTATCAGTTTTGTGGTTCCCAATCAGAAGAAACTCATGGCACTTGCTGAGCAGAGGGGCATGTCTGACAACTGGATCAACATCTGTAACAATCCTGTCATGGAATCGGAAGTTTTGAAAGAGATTAAGGACATGGCTAACAAAAGTAAGCAAACGTAGTGTGGTTACAACTCAGGATCTTATCTGCAGCAGATACCCTGCTTGAGTATCACTCAGTATCTTACTAATGATAGGAGGAAGTGTTTTAAGAGCTTTTGCAAGCCACTTCCCCGTTACTCCTCTCCTCAAGTGTTAAAGAAATATTTGCCGTGTCCTGAGGGTTTAAGGGCAGGCAACACGTACCCAGAGTAGATTTAGAGACGTATTTCAGATTGAAAATGATCTGAAAGGCCTTGTGAAGCTACATTTATTATTATCCTGCCATCTGCCGGCCATGGGGAAGAATGCTCCTGAGAAAAGACTGAAAGCACAGTGTATCTTATTAACAAACAGGTACTCCTTTTGAACAGGAAAAAAAAACCCCAAGCCTGCTCCATTGACTCATAAATGAATAACATTTGTAGGTTGTGTCCATCTGCCTGGCTCCTCTCTCTTCAAATCCTGATTGCTGTTTTCTTCCTTCTTCACCCCAACCCCCCACCCCCGTTGCTCTCCTCCAGTGAAGTTGGAAAGATTTGAAGTGCCCATCAAAGTCCGCCTGAGTCCCGAGCCCTGGACTCCCGAAACAGGCTTAGTCACTGATGCTTTCAAACTGAAAAGAAAGGAGCTGAAGAACCATTACCTCAATGACATCGAGCGGATGTACGGAGGGAAATAAGGCCTCCCGGATCGCCCTGCGTCAGAAACCGTGCGTTGTTTCTTCTGGAACTGAACGACGAAAGAATTTCCCAAAGAGCGGCTGCATTTCCAAACAGAAGCAGTGTTTCATAAAACAGTTGAAAATTTACTCTCAGTTACCCAGAAGGAACAGCTGTGCTGGCTTTCTGCCCTGCAGTTTCCCAAGATGCTGTCAAAAATACTGACCCACTGCCATGGTTTCATTAGACCACTTCCAGTTCCAAGTGTTCGTATGGAACTCCCTCACCGGATAAACCAGTATTTCTACAGTCTTTCTATTCTGGCTTCTTCTCCGATTTGAAAGCAGTCAGATCATCTTGGCTTGAGTCCAAGGCGATGTTTTCGAAATGGATGAAAACAAGCCAGTTGCAAAGGCGATACGGAAGAGGGGTTGTAAGAGTGGGGCAGAACCAAGCCCGCTCCAAAACTCTGCTCCGAAAATGGTTCTCTCAGGTCCTTTGCGAAATGGCTCGTTGGAAGGTGACTGTCGTTGGTGGTCCAAAGAGAGGAAGTGGGATTTCTCTTGTGAAAATGGTACTTTCACCCAGTTGTAAACTGAGAGTCCAAAGCAACAACGCCCGATTGGGTTCCTGCACCATGTCCCAAGTTCTTCCTTTCGGTAGCACCATCCTGCCCATCTCTGCCATGAAATTATTCTTGCAATTTCCGATTTTTTTAAAAATTATTCATTCCACAAAAAAGGCACCATAGGCAGTTGGCAGTAGTTTCCACTGCTCAAGAGAATACTGGCGGTACTTTTAAAAGTCACGTTTGCTGCTGCGTTGGGGGTGGGGTGGGAATCTTTCACTGCCATTGGTGAGCACAGACAGATTCTCTCATATTTATTTTTCTTTCTTTCAAACGGTGGTTTTCCATACAGAAAGAGATGACTGGTAGTATTAAACATTTAGAGTGCCTAAAACAAAGAAACTATCCTCACAGACGAGCAGAGGTAAATTAAGACATTCCAATCAAAACATTTCAAGATGTCTTTTGGAAGAAGACAAGTGATGACTTTGGCCGTCCTAAGAACGCTGGCATTACTGCCCCGATTAAGCTGGTATCTTTTCCAATCATTTATTTATTCGCACTCACTACCTTTAAAAAAAAAATCAGTGGAACAAAACAAGCCCTGTAGCTAAAGTAGTCCGCACACCGTCTGCTTTTGCGGAGTGTCCATGCTTTTTGGGATGTACGCGCCGCTTCCTCCAAGCACATCCTCACCACAGATAAAATATTCGGTTATTGTTGTTTGTTGTTTTTTTATTTTAAAAGGGCATTTTAATTTATCTTTGACTATATCGCATAAAACAAAATCTTATATTAAAATGAATTTCTCTTCTATACAAGTGATGGACGTAGCCTTGGCAACTTTGTGTTTTAAAGTGTTTGCAAAGGGAAATTTTTGTCTGCTATTTTTATTGAAAAACTGGAAATCCTTGATGTACGGAGGGCGGGAGAGAGCAGCAGCCTCCTCTGCGTTTCTGTGTGCATTATTCCACAGAATGTCTTTTGTGCACTGGGCACTATTCATACTAGTAGTTCACACTTGAAACAAAAACTGAGACGAACGTGGCAACGATGGGATGCTGTTCTTACTGTGCACTTTCGATCCTTTTCTGTATGTGGCTTCCATTTTTGTACAAATGTGGCTCTTGGGTGCATTGTATTACTTTTTGGTGGCTCTAAAGTATTTATAAAATAGACTCTCTTTTATTCATTATACTTTAATGTGTATATTACGGTTAAAAAAAAGAAAAATAATTGGATATTATTTGGTGAATGAAGAAATTTTGTATGAGATGTTGTTCAATACACAGTGGTTTTAAACTCAAGTGGGGGAAGTTTTTCCTTTTGCAAGGTAGATGTGTGGGTGAGCCAACTTCTAGAGTAACAGCAGATCATTAATCCTTGTTAATCTTACTGCCTGATCAGACTTGGCTGTGCAGGGGGACCCATTTTTAATGCACGAGGAATATCTTTGAGATAGTTTTTGGGCAAGCTTATCCTCTCCTATTGACTGAAAATAGAAACATTCAAAACAGGTCAAACCAAAAGAAAATATGGTCCCAGGAAAATGCCTCTTAAGAGCTCAACCAAACACAAGCCCTTATTTACAGAAACAACAAACGCCCTCCCTACCATGTAGTGGATTTTCCCCCAAACAAGCTCATTCGGCATGGGATAAAACTCTTGAGTTAGAAAGATATTTTGATTTAAAACATAATGAAAGGTTAAACAGGAAATGGATTGTATATGTAGATGAAACAGGAAGTGGAATGTATATGCAGAAGAAATGCCTGAGGCGTGGTTTCAGCAACTCACACTTACTTTATACATGCATTAATGGTACTGCTGGCCTGCGCAGTCTTTCTCTTCCACTTTCTCAATTAGCATCATTTTCAGTAGGGGTGGAAGTGCTCTTGGAATAAACTTTCCAAGATGGCGGATAGCCTACTCAGTAGAAAAAGTCAACAAAACATTTTTTTTTCTTCCTCTTCATTCACATGATTGTTAAGGCTGTAATTTTCCAGGATTTTTCCCAGTTTTAAATGTGTATAGTTAATTAGGGAGAGTACACTACATTGCTGTCCGATTAATAAGTAGGCTGTACAACCATACTTTTTACTGTGAACAAGTTTTTCTAGAACTGGGAACACGTTTCTGCCTTTCACTCTCATATCAGAACACACTCTTGTCAGGAGATGCTAAGAAACAACTAGAACAAGGAAGTCATCCCATTTTAGAGAAGCTAGGATGGATTTCAACTTTGAGGCTAAGCTAGCACTCCCTCATTTTCAGCTAGAACAAGTCAATAAAGCACCATACCTTGAGGAAATGGGCTGTGAATCTCCTCTCATAAACCAGTTTCTCAGGCAAGCAGGAATAAGGCTCTAAGTATAGTATGTACAAGTTTGTAATTATAAGATAAGGGGCACAGCAATAAACTTATTTGCACAGATTCACTAAGCCCGACAGAAGTGTCTTCATTGGCCATACCTTTTTTTTTACGCCACCTTTATCCCAAACACCAGTTTTATAAGAGCCATGGTAGTGTAGTGGTTAGAATGCAGTATTGCAGGCTAACTGCCCACTGCCAGCAGTTTGATCCTGACTGGCTCAAGGTTGACTTGGCCTTCCATTCTTCCAAGGTTAGTAAAATGAGGAGTCAGATGTTTGGGGTCAAAATGCTAACTCTGTAAACCAATTAGGGCTGTAAAGCACTATGAAGCGGGATATAAGTGCTATTTTCATCAAGTACAAAGTTTTAAAACATACAGTTGGGCCAGAATCAGACCTGGTATTCTTTGCAGCCTGACTAAAAAGGTAGAATGGATCTGGGATCATCTTAAAGCAGCCTGAAAATTGCTTTCTGGAGACATCTAACAGACAGATCCTACCTTGTAAGTCACAAATAAGAGAAACAACCCCAAGGGCTTTTAAAGCTCTGTGTAATTGTTCTGTGGAAAAGGGCAACATTCTTGAGTTTTCAGCAGTACAATTTTGGAATAAAAATAAAGATGGAAATGAGTGCATTTACCTCACTCCTCCCAAAGAACTTTGCCTGAGGCATCCATAAAGTAAGATTTCCTGCTTGCTTTCAACTTTTGTCAACATGTCCTTGGCTCACATCTCTTACCTTTACTGAAACAACGTGGCTGAATGTCAGTCTCCTCCCTAAAATGTATAGCTAATAACGCAATCCTATCTGCATCTAAGTCATCCAGAGTTGAAAAATGCCTAGAAGCCTGATGAGCTTTTCTGAGATTGTGGCATCAAATCCATCTCCATCATCCAGTGTGGAGCTGCTTTAGGCTGTTACTGTTTTGGAAGCTGGACAAAATAAAAACCCACAATTGTGTATCTAGATTTAGCTCAAGAAATATGTCATTCCTTACAAGAAACAGATTCTAGCATGTTTGCAGCCTGAGCCTTTTTTGGTCATTCTGGGTTACTTGTTTTGAACGGAACAACTTTGAATTGGTTGATGAAGAGCAGATCAAACTGACCTGTTTTTCTTTGATCATGTGCTCTAAAAATTCCACATCTCTTTTACCACAAACATACCCAGAAAAAAAAACAGGTTTCCCAAAGGAAAATATGGGGATATTACCCATTTACATCAGTAAAATCGAAGCCACTACTTTTTGTTGAAGAGTAAAGACTTCCAAATGTTTGGTGGCTCTTCCTGCATTGTTTCTCAACTCCAGGCAGCCACTTCCAATTTTTATTGCTGTCTAGTTATGTCAGACCTACATCTCAATATACCTGGGCCAGAGCTGGTCTGTAGATCCGCAACTAGCCATGACTAGAAATGCAGTACGTGAAAGTGCCCCAGCGTAAGTTTGATGGCTATCAACAAAATAGGGATAAATCTCTACTACATTCAGTAGCATTTGCTCTGAAGTTACTATTTTAAAACAAATGCCGAAGTGAACACACTATGCAAATTTGGGCTGCATAAAACCTATAACCCACTAAGTTAAAATTCATAATAAATCTAAAAAGACTGGAGCAATCAAATTATCAGAAGAATTTTTTTTCTTCAGCTGTTAGAAGAGATTCAGCCTGTTGCAGTCACAGGAAGATCATGCCAAATGAATTAACTCAGAACAGTCATCCTTGAAAGAGATGTTCAGCATTTGAGAATTATATAAAACTACCTGAATTTATGGACGGAATGATAAAAGGCAGATCCAGAGATGCCTGCAATTAAATATATACTTACTCTGGGCTTCCCCCAAAAAGGACAATTGTGAAAACAATATTTTGTTTTCACAATTCAGAACTGTAGAACACAAGATCTGTAACTGCTAGGAAGTGGAGGTTTTTTTATAGTTGATAAGGTGAATCAACTGTCAAAAGAGAAAGATAGAATAGATAAAGAGAGGTAGAATAGATAGAAAGAGATAGATAGATAGATAGATAGATAGATAGATAGATAGATAGATAGATAGATCGATCGATCGATCAGGGGTCTTCAAACTTGGCAAGTTTAAGACTGGTGGACTTCAGCTCCCAGGATTCCTGAGCTAACAGGACTGGAGGAGGAATTCTGGGAGTTGAAGTCCACAAGTCTTAAAGCGGTCAAGTTGGAAGACCCCTGCCTTAAACTGTCTTACCAGGGACCTCCCTCCATTCCCAAGAGGTCTCTTAAGGGGGCGTGCAGAAGCGCACCCGCGTGCGTACCCTCCCTCTCCTCCTCTTCCCATTGATCCATTCATTTATCCAAATGCTGCCTGTCCCTTTCCCGAAAAGACTCCACAAAGAGGCCAGGCCACACGTGGAAGCCCCCCCAACCCCCCCGCGCTCCGGAGGAGCCCCGCAGCTGCTCCCAAACCAGGAGGAACCACAACTTCCAATTCTGGAGGGGGGCGGGGGTGGGGTGGGGGCTCCCCGGCAGAATCCCTCCCAAACCAGCTCAGGTTTCAGGATTGCCCGTTAAGGAACAAAGGCGCCTCGGGGAGGCGGAGAAACTCCGTCTCGCCCCCCCCCCGCCCCTCCCCTCCAAACCCGGGGAGCTTCGCGAGGGGGCGCGGCCCCGGTCCCTTGCGAGCCCGGCAAGCGGAGCATCTGGGCCGCCTTTTGTCTGTGGGCCCGACGCCCGGCAGGTCCCAGAACGGAGGAAAAGCCCCGGACGCCGCTTGGAGCCATGCAAGAGCCGGAGGCGAACTGCAGCGAGAGCCGGCGGCTGCAGCGCCTCCTGGGTCGCCTGTGGCAGGAGCTGCGCGGGGGCGGCGGGGATCCCGACCCCGGCGCTTCTTCCAGCCCCGCCGCGAGGCCGCCGGGCGAGAACGACGCCTACCTGTACATCCTGCTGATCATGATCTTCTACGGTTGTCTGGCCGGCGGGCTGATCCTGGCTTACACGCGCTCGCGCAAGCTGGAGTCCAAGCACGACCCCTACCACCTCTACATCGAGCGCGACTGGGCGGCGGGCGGGGGCGGCCCGGCGGGAAAAGGGGTCCCCGCCAGCCCGGCCGAGCGCAGCAGCAGCGGAGAAAGCGAACCTCTGTGAGAGGGGGAGGCAGCGGCCCTGAGCCCTTCCCAACCCCGGCCAGTGGGAGGGGGGAGGGGGGGACGAAGCGAGCCTTCCTTGGGACTCCGTGGGTAAGACCTCCACTCCTGGTTGGGGGGGGGGGGGCTTCAGGGCTCCGCAGGACTCCTCCTCGGCGTGGGGAAGGCTGCCCACTGGTTTTCAAGCCTCCCCCCAGGAATTGCGACCCGCCTGAAGCGGAGAAGCAGCGTTAGAGAGCCTGTGGGTGAAGAAGGCAAACAAGTCTGGTTGACTCTTCCTCCAACTGCCCCCCAAAATCCTGGGTGCCTTGGAAAGAAGAGGAAACCCCCACAGATTTGGACTGCTTCCAACCCATCCTGGTTGCTTCCTCTGGCTCAGGCTCTGCAAAACAGGTGAGTTCTCCAGCCAGCTCCCTGGTCACCCGTCTGGTCCGAATTTGTAAGGCGGCTTGGCTGCCAAATGTATTACTCTACAATGGATTTTTTTTTTTATTTTGCTAAGGAGAAAACACAAGCGTGGAAATTGGTGACTGATGCAGTAGCTGGCTCTTCTTCATCCCTCCTGGAAGCTGCCAGGGCTGGATTTTGTCCGTGGAAAGAGCCCCCCCCCCCCCCCCCATCCAGAGACTGGGTGAAAATTCAGAGGCTTGATGTCACCTTGCGAGTGAGCCAGGGCATCACATTTCCAAAGGGTGCCATTATTTTTTTTCCTGCGTTCGCAATCACAAATCAACAGGCAGCGTCTCTGTGGCAGAATGCAGGTCAGCATCTACTTAAGGCGAGAGTGGACCAGCTCCAGGGTTGAGCGTTATGCTGTGATGCTGGACTTCAGAAAACTCAAGCATCCAAATGTTCCCGAATAATCAGAAAAGGACTTTCTCGAGACCTCAGGATACGACTAAATAAAGCAGGACTGTTAAATGTGGCTTAAGAGCTGCCTCAAGCCCCATCCAAGATTCCGCTGCTGGATTCAGTTGGCTTCTCGTTGTTAAAAAAAAAGGTTTTCAGAGGAAAAAAATTAGGACAAACACAGATATGAGAAGATGGATCTGTTTGAAAAAATAGGGCTGATCCAAAGCCAAACTTTTAGGATTTTGTGTCATTGCCGTACTTGGGGAAGTATAGAGAATTGACCTAAAGAAATTGCTGGTTCCAGTCCTTTTCTCTGCACGATTTAAAGTGATGGGAGGTATAGTTAAAAAGCCCCTTTGCCCTATGCCAATTGCTTCACTGCCAGGTCTCAGGTAAAGTCACAGGCCATTGAGGAAGGGGATCTTCTCATCCCTGGATCTTCTCTTTTGGAATCGGCTATTTAGGAGCTTCATTTTGTATCCATATTATGAGATGATTGGTGTGGCATGTGTGCATTTTAAACAAGGGTTGAAACTTTTAATGCCCAGAGCAGTGTTTTTCAACCTCAACAATGTGTGGACTTTTAACAACTCCCAGAATTCTCTAGCCAGCACGAGATTGAGAAACAGTGCCCTGGTGTATTTCCAATTCATTTTCGCAGAATTGTTTGGATGGATTTATTAGTCTCACACATTCCAACATGTCAGTTTCAGATAATCAGAGAGAGCCAAATTCATTTGAGAGTTTGACCCCAATTGAGTTGCAATTAGACTTTCCCTATTCCCTCCCCCCGCATACTATGTCTGCCTTAGGGGGCGCGGCCCCGGCCGCTTGCGAGCCGGGCAAGCGCCGCATCTGGGCCGCCTTTTGTCTGTGGCCCGACGCCCGGCAGGTCCCAGAATGGAGGGAAAGCCCCGGATGCCGCTTGGAGCCATGCAAGAGCCGGAGGCGAACTGCAGCGAGAGCCGGCGGCTGCAGCGCCTCCTGGGTCGCCACAGAGAAGAAAAAGGATGCAGTGAGTGGGCTCTCATTTCTCACTTTGACATTCTGTCCTCAATCATTCATAGTCTGAAAGGGCTACCAGAATGGGACAATTCACCATGGCCAACTCACCAGGGGACAACTCGCTGTGGGACAATTCAGATTAATTCTTTAAAATAAAACATAATTGTACTTTTTGTCGTTCACTTTTTGTCCCTTCTTTTGCATCCTTTAATTGATTCTATTCCATCATTTCTTCAATATTAATGTAAATCTTGTTCCATGACAAGTTGGTCATGGCAAATTGTCCCATGGTGAGTTGTCCTAGACCCCTTGTCCACTTCCCCTTTTTTGGTGATGGCAATGCTGATTTTCTTCTTGGTTATTTTGCAGCCAGCATTTAAAAAAAAAACAAATTTTCAGATGATCATCAAATTCTACAAGTAATATTTTGGCAGAGAGGCCATTTCTGTAATGAAGCAATTTTAATCAAATAGACAGAACCCTCTTGCTGTTTAATTTATCAAAGGTGTTGTCTTTGGTGTACAACGAAGTGATAAATGTTACTAAGACTTTGTTAACTAGGAAGTAGAGCTAATGAAAACAATGTCCATTTTTTAAATGGTTTTTGGAGAGATTTCCAGTATAAATAAAGTAACATTTACATGAACATCTGGAAATGAACAATTCTGGTTTCTAGGGTATGATGAATGTATGCCGATATGACATTTCATGCTCTTGGGAAGGATTTGATGTGTAGGGAGGCAAAAACAGCTAAAGAACTTGGCAGTTGTGATTTGCAGTCTTAAATATACTTGTGCCGTTTTTGGTGACCACGTGCTTGCTCAAGAGTGATCTCTCATCACTAGCACTAATGATGTTACGCAGTTTGAGTAATGAAATGTCTGTAAGAAAAGAAGCTCAGAGAACTTTCTCCGTCATAACTGGCGCAGCAACATTGGATAGGCTACTCTCCCTACTAAATGTTTTGCCTCCGTATTAATCTCAATATTATAGAACGAATTTCCATTGGAGTGGAAAGAGATCCCTTCACAGTTGAGCTCAATGGCTCAGAGCATGCTTGCTTTCACAATCTTTTTTTTTTAACATTACAACTTTTGCCTTCTTTTGACCCGTTTGTTTTAATCTTAGTAAGGATGCTTTCTTCTTCTACCTTCAAAAAAGGCATTCAGGGGGATATAGTCCGATTTCTACATAAGTACGGTATATGAACATATGCTTGTAATAGTTACGTACTGGAAAAAAAAACAAAAGCTTAAAATGTGCCTGCAAAGATCTCTCCATGGGCTGAGTGGAATCCACTGGTAATAAATACCTTAGTGGTTTATAATTGCTGGAAATTATACCAACATCCAAGTTATGCTGAAATCTCCCAGACCTCATGTTGGCTGACTTCAGAAAGCTTTCAATGCGGTCTGTTATCAATAAAGCTTCGCTGCTTTGGAGTAAGGATGAAATGATATTTAGGCATTTATTGCCCTCAGATCTTTTTTCCTGTTAAGAGTAGCAAGAACTTGAAGCCTCTGCTTGGAACGCAGCTGATGTCAGCGACAGTTTCTATTTACTATCGCTCCATAGTATGGGGTTGGATGCCCTTCCTTGCCATGGATTAATCGGAGCAGGTGTGTCTTCGGTGGCCTTTGCGCATGCCTGCATTCCTGCGCTCCCTTTGCCTCTCTGAAGATCATGCATGCTGGGAAGCAGAAAGAAGTCAGAGATGCACTGCCCCGGGTCATGGGACCAGGGCCAGGGCTTAGAATAAGCAGCCAGCAATATTCCGTGCTGCGGCACAAATACCTCACTCTAAAGAGAGGCCCCTGTGGATTTTTTTTTTACTTCCTGTATAGGCCCCTACCCATTTCCTTCTGTTTGGCTTTCCTCGCGCACCAAATTTGATTCCGTTCCTTTTTTGTTTTTGATGAATTACTCACTGGTTGGACAGAGTATCCAGCCTCTTTAATAATATATTTCCAAAATTCTGTTGAATTGGAAGGCATATAGCGGTAGGTCCTTTTTTAACTGTACTGCAGCTACGAACAGTGTAGACACAGTCTTCGGTGAAAACTGTTTCTATGGCACTAGTCAGATTAATTCAGAACTGCAGTTTGGGAAAAAGGCACCTTATAATTGCCCATTCACAAGTGCCATGGAAACACGCCAGCACCTACCTCCTCTTCAGAGGATCACCAGTGCATCTGAATAAGACCCACAGGCATATTGTCCATCACCAAAACAACCTGGACCTTATCTCTCGGTGTGATTTTTGCACCCTTGACTCACAACCACAACTGGGGCCAGAATGTCCATTGCCAAGCAAAATGGTGGTGATGTGAGTCGCGCTCATACCTTTTTTCTTTTTTTTTGCTACAGTTATTAAGCAAATACCAGTTAAACGAATCCGTTTTCCCGCATCGTCTTTGTTGGAAGTTGGCTGGGAAGATCACAGATGACAATCACATGACCCTGGGATGCTGTAACGGTTGCAAATACATCCCAGTTGCCAAGAATGTCAAGCACGTGACCATAAGAATGTATGCTGCAGAGGTCATAAATGCAAGGACTGGTCATAAGTTGCTTTTTTCAGTGCTGTTGTAACTTTGGATAGTTGCCCAATGAATGATTGTAAGTTAAGGGCAACTTGTATGTCGTCATGAAAGAAGAGTCTTAGATGATAAAACTGCAGGTGCCTAACAGATTTTAGTGGGAAGCTTTCAGTGTTAATTTTCTTCCTGTAATGCTTCTTACTATTCAAATTTGTGGCACGGAAGAAGAGGGAGAACAAATGTTTGATATTTCAAAACATTATATAGGAATCTCTTAACCAAGACTGTCCCATTTTCAAAGAGAGCTGAAGAAGATTCTGGGATGTGAAGAGAAACATTTTCAAGGAGAAAAAATGTCCATTTTGGGGACAACCCTGATCAAGATTCAAATCCAAGATTGGATTTGGTCATAACAATGCTAAGGCATGGGAAAGCAGTAAAACAGGCACCAGGCCCCTTTTCATACAGATTGGGGAAAAAACTGGGGAACAAATGCAAAATTAAAGAGAGTAAAGTGGGGCATTTTCAATCCCATTAAATTTATTTGTCCCTAACTACACAGAAATGTTCTGACTCTTCACTGTAAAAAATGACAAATGAAGAACAATTTAGAGAACAGAAAAATTCCCTTAGATGGATTTCCCCTTTTATTAAACTTTTTAAACGTTTTCTCTCTCTGAATACTGAAATCTGAAGCAATTACTGCTATGGAATAAGTGAAAAATGCAAACGTATAAAAACAGCATAAACATGTAGAGAAATTCCACAGGAATAAATCGGCCACAGGCTCATGTTTCACCTAGCCTGTAGCAAAATTCTTGTACTTGTTTCAGCAAGGCCCACACATTCCAAAAGACCTCATGAATCACAGATACAATCTTTGTCTCTCCCACCATCATTTTAATTCTCACTGAAGTAAACAAAACTTGAGCCCAATAACATTTCTCCCAAAATATTCAAAAGAGAAGGGTCCATAGAGTGCTAATTTTGAAATCTGTTAAAGTCGGAAAATGCACAGAACACTTATAGAAATTATTCCACTGTCACCTGAAGAGGCAATCACAGCATAGTTAAACTTGGTTGTGATGCAGCTTAATGAAACGTTGAAAGCAAGGAAGTTCTTTCATTAAAAACAATATATGCTGTTACTGTGAAATGTGCAAAGAGGTGTGGAGAGACAGGTGAATATCCACACTCAACAGGCTCACCCCCAAAGCCAGGGCTATTTAAAAAAAAAAAATCCAGAAGAAAACATCCACTCTTGCTGCTCTCACTAATGAGGGCTTTCTTGGAAACGGAGACAATCACTCATGACTTTCCAGACGGTGTTATTATTTGTGGTCTGTTCTGTTAGCAAGAAGTTCTGGTTGAAGTACTGTTGCTTGTTCCCATCAAATTTGACAGTCCCGCAGGTCACGACAAGAACAGTAGTCTGATTCGGAGTCGCTTGCTCTGGAGAAAGGGAAGAAAAAGGTGCTAAAACACAATTGCTCCTCGGAAGTCTACTTTTAAATACGAGCACGGACATTTCTTAAGGAAAGATCTTCTTTAAAGTCATTCTATCTCAACCTCATTCTTTCTCAGCACTTAGAAAGTAATCCATTTAGCAGTTCAAATGCATGCAAGTGTGAGTAGATAAACAGGCATCCCTTCAGTGGGAAGGAAGCTGCGTGATGTCATGCTGGCCACATGAGAAGGGAAATGTTGGCCCACATGGCCTTGAAACACGGATGATCGCTGCCCCCTATAGTTGGCAATGACCAGCAGAGTAAAATCCACAGGGACTCCTTTATCTTTACCCTGCCTACTTAGAAGAAAATTCAGCAGTTTTATTTATTGTTGTGATGATGCGGCAGTCGAGTTGTTTGATCATGAACAACTGAATCATGATGATCTTTATTGGAGTCTAGCCTTGCATTTATACACATTTTTAATTATCTTCCATCATTGGTTAACTTTGGTTACTGCTTAACTTTCGTTACTGTTTAGCACAGTAATCCATACAATTCATTATCTCTAGTTAAAGTCTAACATGTTTACTTCCTCTCTCTAATCCTCCTTCAGATTAGTGACTTTGTTTACCTGAGTTGTATTTGCTTGGAAACATTCTTTATCTGAGGTTGGCCATCCGAGATTGGAACATTCCTGCAATTACAACTCTACAATTTATCATATTATTCATCTGAGCAAAGAGGTGTTGTCTCATCAATGGTATCTACGTAGCAGAGTACATAGGGACGTACCTCCCAATCTCCTGCCTTTTTAAAAAATGCACACCCACACCGAGATGCTGCTGGTATTCCCTGCCTCTTTCTTTCAAACCCTATCCAAGTACATCCAAGTCAGCACTTCTGTTCTGCAACTGCAAGCATTTTGTGACGTGTTCCCGAGAACCAATAATTCAAACCACATGCTCTCAACCTCCAGGCAAACTGTGGAAAAGAGGATTTCCACTGTGGACAAAGACTTATTTAAATGCCCTTCGTCTCACCCTGCCAAGAGACTCTGGGTGCTATGAGACAGTTCATTCCTCAGTCGGAGCTAAAGGCAGAATTGGAGGTTGCATTCGAAAGGACTAAGCAGGATGTTAGTCTACTACGCTTTCTAAAATCTAAAAGAATTATAAGAATCATACAAACGATGTGGAGACATTCAGATAGCTCCTAGCTGTATAAATTCAAATGCAGTATTTTAATCGCATTTCAGAGCAAGGCTGTTTGTCCTTCACACCATGGAAAAGATCACCCACGCCACCGCATATTAAGAATGTTGTGGATAGTGGCACTGTCTTCTTAAGTTATCTCACCATGAACAGGCTGGCAATCGTAGCTGTTCACTTGGAAGTCACTAGATGGTAACATCTCAAAGAATTTAGCAAGAGCTTCTTGGCCAGATACAGCATTCCCATTCCAAACCAGAGTTGCATCCTCAGTGTACAGTCTGGTTATTACCTGCAGAACATTAGAAAACATCACATGAAATACCGGCAGGATTTGCCCTTCCCACTTGCAAACTTACTGAAAAAACCTACTTTTGCTTTACACTCAACCTATTGCCTTTTTTTTTTTTACATTCAAAGAATTCTTAAAGAGGTTCTCTGGGTTCTCGGTTAAACATCTGCTCCCAATAAACGGACAGATAAGAAGTATGAAACTAAATATAGGAAGTGTGCAAAATGTTTCTAAATTAGAACAGGTTGTTTCAATTTCAGAACATCTCCAGTGAAAAGGGAAACTAGGACATATCAGCCGATTCTTAAGAGATAAGTTCCTGCATTTTTCTGGGCAAGATTTTGCCATTGTTTCCTTCTTAGGGTTGAGAGAAAGTGACTGGTCCAAGTCACCCAGCTGACTTAGTGCCCAAGGTGGTACTACAATTCACGGTCTCCCAGTTTCTAGCCTAATGCCTTAACCACTGCATCAAACTGGTTGACTCCTAGCTGAATATTAACAGTGAAGTATTTCCAAAAGTAATAAAAGAAATATAAAATATATAAAACCATACATTCTTAACTAACAAAATAGCAAAATAGAAATCTACGTACCTGTCTTCTTTTATCCATGGTTTCATAATAAATATTTGCAAATTCTTCTGTTGCTGCACATGCTTGATCTACACGGGTTTTGAAGTCCTAAAATAAACCCACATAGTTAAATGAAATTATCCTCAAGGGACATCAATAATATGCTAGTCAGATTTAGCCATTCTATTCTGCCAAGTGCTACTAGACACACATTTAACAGTCAGAAGACATGGAGCTTTTATGTCACAATTTGACTCTCATGAGTACAGAAACCCCATCATTTAGTAACTTGTAGCCAAAACAGGCTGCTCTGATGCCAAAAAAAAAAGGCCGTTCCAACTTTCCTGGAAATTATTCTAGATCCTAAAATGGATTCCAAATGATCCAGCACACTAGATTTGGTACACAATATGACCTCGTTTTCTGCTACTAAGAGAGAAAAAAGCTCCCTTTTTACAACCCTGTAAAAAAACAAAGATTTAAATATACTGGCATATTAAAACCAGTAAAAAAGTACGTTATCAGTAAAATAACAAATTATCCAATTCTGGGCGTATTATGTAGTTGCCTGGAGCTGGTGGCTCAGGTACAGTTGCGAAGTAGCGTTTGCAGTTCCAAACCCGTCTTTGGAAGACCTGATCAGGGACACACATCATCATGGAGAAAATCTATTTATGCGGGTGCTGAAAATGTACACCAATTTGATGGCATATAATCAATTTTTAAAAAATCAAACAATAAAAACAACACAAAATTAAATGGTTGCAACACAATCAGTTTTCTGGGTAATTCTTAGTGGGTTTTCCCCCATTATGGTTTTTATACGAGGTCACCTTAAACAATTGCTGAACAATCAAGGCAACACTGTTTTTAATGCAAGTAGACTGCATGCCTATATTTCTGAAAATAATATAGCAATCATCTCCTGGGATGTTTCTAAATTTCTATCGTGTGCTCCAAAGTGGGTGCTTGTTGGGAGAGAATTATAACTCCTACCAATAAGGGTTTGAGGTCACCATAGTTTATTTTAGACATTGATGGGTCAAAGCCAAGGGATTCCCTGGCAGTGTCCCTTCTAGCCACTTGTGAGGCAGTCTTCTTAAACTTTTGAATCTCCTGAAGGTTAGCCAGGTGCTGCCACCTGCTGAAACCCTTAACAAAAACTGAAAGTTTAACATGGATGAGAAGTAACCAACTACATTCCTCACATTACTTTTTTGTATCCTTTTTAAATACTACAATCCACTTTCCTCCCTTCTTTAGCCATGTTTTGCTTCTTTACTACATTCCCAACTGATGAAAAGAAAAACCACAATTTAAATATTTACAATTTCAACAGTGTCTCCCCCTTCATTTTTAGCTCCAGAACCATAGTAAAGGAGCAGAGAAACCCGGTTCCTTTCACACAAACTCCAACATTATTGTATTATATAATTCCATCATTTTCTGAACTCACCATTATTTTGTGGCTCAATACAACAACCCCCAAGCAGGCATTTATAATACTCTTGGATTCCTATAACTTGTCAAACCCATTTGGCTTCAGGTGTCGTGTAAACCTTTGGGAAACCTCTGCTTGCATCTCTACTTGCGTGTGTGTGAAAAGCTACCCAGAGTCAACTCTGCAACTGAGAAGGAAGTGGAACTTTCATCTCGCTTATTTGGGTCCCTGCTCACTTATTAGTGGGATTATTGAGGCTGTCCATCTACAAAAAGATTCCAGCCTACAATATATCCAATCCTCATTTAATTCACACCAAAAAACCACATAAACGGGAAAGCTGTAGTGTCCAAATTGAATTGCATAGAAATATTTAACTAATGTGAAGTTACTTTTAGCAAGGAACATTTACTTATTAAGCTATACTTGCCACCACAGTCCTAGACTGTAAGCAGGCTCCAATACAATAAAACTCTGTTTGTGGGTGTGGGTGTAGGGTGTGTCAAAAGTCAGGTCACATAAAAAAATCATTTTCATGTACCTCTAAACCAGGGGTCTTCAATCTTGCTAGCCTTAAGACTTGTGGACTTCAACTCCCAGAATTCCTCCTCCAGTCATGTTAGCTCAGGAATTCTGGGAATGGAAGTCTACAAGTCTTAACTTGCCAAGTGGGAAGACCCTTACTCTAAACCTTTCCTTGACTTGTTGAACCTTCTTAAATGTAATTTTTTCGCTGGAAAAAAAATGCATTACTTCATAAAACAGGGATTTTTTTTTTCTGTTTTAAATATATCTTTATTTTTTTTGTAAGAAAACAATTCTATTTTTTACTTTTTTTAAAAAAAGCTAATAATAAGAAAAAATCTATACTGAAAATATATGGAGACTGGCCCAAGAAATTAACACAGAGAGAGAGAGAGAGCTGAAGAAGCTTCCTGGGGGAGAAGAGAAACGCTTTAAAAGAAAAACCAGAAAGTCCAGTTGCCTCTTGGGAAAAAAGCACCTTTGGGATACACATAAAACAGGGGTCCCCAAACCTGGCCGCTTGAAGACTTGTGGACTTCAACTCCCAGAATTCTCCAGCCAGCATAGCTGGCTGGAGAATTCTGGGAGTTGAAGTCCACAAGTCTTCAAGCGGTCAAGTTTCAAGACCTCTGACATAAAATATTCCATCAATGAAAACCCAATTTCGCTCCTCCCGGCCTTCGCGCTCCCCCACGCTGCTTCGGACCAGAAGCCCCATCCTCCGCTCTCCCCTCCCCGCCCCGGAGAAGATGGGGATCGTAGTCCGGCGCCCGGGCTTCTCTTACCATGAAGGCGGACATGCCAGCGTCGTCAAAAGCCGAGCGTCTCCCAGGTCAAGCGGGTCTCCCCAGCCCGTTCTCCCTTCCGGTCCGTCCCCCAACGTTTTCCGGTGTGCCCGCAGGGTGCCCGCTCTGACAGTTCCGGCTCGTTTTGAACGCGCAGGTGGATGGAAACAGTCTCAGCGCAGAGACCGGAGCCACGCTCCAGCAACTCTGCGTAGGATCTGACGAACAACGAGCGAACCGGAGCAAGTACGGAGACTTCTGGCTTCCGAAGGAAGGAAGGAAGGAAGGAAGTGGTTCCGTCATAGAGTGCCGAAACCTAGAGCGACAACGCTTGGAACTCCTGGCGGGCCTTATGTCCACGGCGACTTCCGGCAGTTGCCGGAAGTTGGAGCCACGCGTCGCTCGTCCTTCTCCCAAGGCTGGGAGGGAAGGGCGCCCTGGGGAAGGTTTGCGGGCGCCCCTGCGGGCGGTAGCGGCGGCTTCTCGCCCCTCAAGCCCAGGAGGGCCTAGCCAGGGATGGCCCCCACTTGGAAGGGCGCGTCCTTTAGAGCTTATTGAGATAAGATAAGCTTTATTATGAAATGAAGGCGAATGTAAATAAGCTTTACTGTCACTTTTTTTTTCTGTGAACACACAAGCATTAGAAAATGAAATGCCCGCTCGCAAAAGAAAATATATACTCATACATGACACATACGTAAAAGTTATACATATACATACATACACACAGCCATCCATATGTACATATACATACATCACACGTAAAAGTTACACATAAACAAGAGGAAAAACTTCTATGCACCAATTCCACCCGCGCTTTTTACAATTTTGTAAACAACAAACTAAAAGACTCAAGGTCCATCCCACCCCTGATAGGACCTAATGGTAAAGACTGCAACAACGACACCATTAAAGCCAACATCTTTAACACATTCTTCGGCTCAGTATTTGTAAACAGCAATGGATCATGTCCAGTATTTCCTAGCCAAACCACAGATAACTACAATGATCTAATACATATCAATTTTACAGAAGACAATGTTGAAAAAGCACTTCGCAATCTAAAACCATCTCTATCTATTGGACCAGATGGAATATGTGCCTACTTCTTAAAAAGGCTATCCACTGCCATAGCCAAACCTCTAAGCATAATCTTTGAAAAATCTTTCAGGACCAGCTCCTTGCCTAACCTATGGTCACAAGCCACAGTCATCCCCATCTTCAAAAAGGGAGACCCCAGCCCAGTTGAAAATTACAGACCAATCTCCTTATGCTGCATCACCTGTAAATCAATTATAAACCAATCCATTATCCTCCACTTAGAGACCAACAACCTGCTCTCCAATGAACAATTTGGTTTCAGAAAAAAACTATCCTATAATCTGCAACTCTTAAACTGTAAAAACATATGGATGACACAACTTGATCAGGGCAAAGCAATAGATGCAATCTACATAGACTTCTGTAAAGCCTTTGATTCAGTGGTACACGACAAACTACTAAAAATAAAATCCTATGGTATCTCTGGACAACTGCATAACTGGATAGAAGCATTCCTTCAAACAGACAACAAATGGTCAAAATTGGGAGTGTCCTATCAAATTCTGTACCTGTCAATAGTGGTGTCCCCCAAGGCAATGTTCTAGGACCAACTCTCTTCATACTCTACATAAATGACCTCTGTGATCATATTAAGAGCAACTGCATTCTCTTCGCTGACGATGTAAAGCTATTCAACAGACAATACTGCTACCCTTCAAAAAGATCTTGACTATGTATCAGAATGGTCAAACAAATGGCAACTTCAAATCTCAACAAATAAATGTTCTGTCTTACATATTGGCAAAAAAAAATCCGAAAATAAAACACAAGCTGAATAGTCAAGATCTTGTTGATGATCCAAGCTCTGTAAAGGACCTTGGAATACTCACCTCTAATGATCTAAGTGCTAGAGCCCACTGCAACTACATAGCCAAAAAGGCATTAAGAGTTGTTAATCTAATCCTACGTAGCTTTTTCTCTGGTAATATCACACTACTAACTAGAG
Source organism: Pseudonaja textilis (assembly GCF_900518735.1). The sequence goes on along the minus strand of NW_020769328.1, from coordinate 11,165,715 downwards.
CATACAAAACATTTGCTAGACCAATACTCGAATACAGCTCATCAGTCTGGAACCCACATTACGTATCTGATATTAACACAATTGAGAAAGTCCAGAAATATTTCACAAGAAGAGTTCTCCACTCCTCTACTCGTTGTAGAATACCTTATGCCACCAGACTTGAAATTCTAGAATTAGAAAACCTTGAATTACGCCGTCTTCGGTCTGATTTAAGTATGGTATATAAAATCATACATTGCAATGTCCTACCTGTCAGTGAATACTTCAGCTTCAACTATAACAACACAAGAGCACACAATAGATACAAACTCAAGGTTAACCGCACCAAACTTGATTGCAGGAAATACCACTTCAGCAACAGAGTGGTCAATGTCTGGAATACTCTACCCGACTCTGTAGTTTCTTCCCCAAACCTCAAAAACTTTAACCTTAGACTGTCTACTATTGACCTCACCCCTTTCTTAAGAGGTCTCTAGGGGGCATGCATAAGCGCACCAACGTACCTACCGTCCCTGTCCTATCGTTTCTTTTATTTTTCTTTTATTTTTCTTATATTTACCCATTTCATGTATTCATAACTATGTATACACTTATACTTATTATCTTGTAAACAATTGACAAATCAAATAAATAAATAAATATACATACATACAGGCATCCATATGTACATGACACGTAAAACTATATAGTTTTACATACATACTATATAGTTAATAGTTATACATACAAAACTATATAGTTATACATACATATACACAGGCATCCATATGTACATACACATACATGACACATGTAAACATACATATATGTACCCACACACACATATATATCCTTGGCGATGTATATGTATATACATATAGCATGTCCAAGAAGAAACATACACACACACACACATTTCCTTGGCTATATATATGTATATATGTACACACAATAGTTGTAAAATCAGTCTTAAGTTCCTTTGTTCGGTGGAAAAAAGTCTTAAGGTTTATACTATATGATATAAAGTTATTACAGAATCTTGAGTGCAGATCTTAGTAATTTGGGGAGTTACTGGATGGGATTAGGCATTGTTAATAGATAGTCTTACTGGGAAAAGTGCTCTATCATTACTAGATAATGGAAACAATATGGTTAGAAAATAATACATTAATAGGTGCATTCTTATCAATATATATCAATGATGTTAGCTATTACTTGATAAAGTGAAGCATTATTACTCCAAAACCATACTGTTGCCTATAATCTCATGCACCGAGTTTGTGTAGAGTTGAAGACCCATTCCCTGAATTTGAGAGAGAAAACCTTTGCAAAAATGGATTTTTCACCTGCCTGAAAATATGAATCGCAAGTAATTCAGGCAAAGAAAAAAAAACATTTAATAAGGGAGGGGTTGAGTATTTTTGGAAGGTATGGAAATAAATGCTGCGTACACTTGGTATGGGGTGATACATCAGAAAGTGAACAATAAAGCAGATTGATTGCATGTGAGATTTGAACAATAGAAAGCCCCGATTCTAGTTAACATTCCTCAAGTGGAGAATTTATGGGTTACATTAGTCTTTCCCGTAAGGGTTTGTATCTTTTAGACTCACAAGTGTATATAAGGACTTTCAGAGTGTGCTCTCTCTTCTTTGGTTTCTAAAGTTCTCTCATACCAAAAGAAAAGGTCTTGGCCGAGAAGAAGGAAAATAAAATGCTCTCCTAAAGTTAGAAAAGAGGCCTAGACTCCCATGTTGAAAATGCTAATAGTGTAATGAAGCCTAAAATTTCAAGTAACAATTTTAAGAGAAAATTTAAGATATTGCTAGATGATTAAAAAATAGTAATTAAGTGCATTCCCATATGGAAAATGTTTGGCATTAGCATGAAATAGTCATACTAAGAATATCTGGTAATATCATTGCCAGATACTATTAGAAAATTTGTATATTAAAAAGAACATATATTAATTCTAAGAATTATTGTATAATATTGGAAGTTAATAGTAGTGATATGATGAAAAAAGTTTCCTAGTAAGAAAGTGGAGATTTGGGTGAGTTGTACATGACGCAGGGCATATATTTGTACCACGTGTAGAAACAGTTTTAAGAAAGTTTGCAAAAGAAAATATTGGGAGTATGTAAGTTCCACCAACTAGTAACATAATTCCATTCACAACAAACCCTCGTAATTGTTATGATGGAATCGCTGGGAGTCGTAGTTTGATGTTTGCAAGACTACAAGTTTCTTACCTTTGCCTTATATTGGTTTGCTTCAAGGAAGCCTACATGTTTCTTTAGGGGCAAACCGGAAAAATGTACATATTTTTGACTTGCAACCACAATTGGACCAGAATTTCAGTTGCCTAAACAGTGCAGTTAAGTGAATTGTACAAAGTTTTATTTCACGCTTTTGTCACAGATGTTAAGTGAGTCACTGCATGTGTTAAGTGAAACGTAGTCATTAAGTGAAGCTTCCCCAATTTACTTTGCTTGTGCAGATGGTGATCAGGTGACCCCAGGAAGTTGCGATTGTCATAAAAATTGTCATAAAAGCTGGTTGTCAAACAGTCAAATTTTGAACATATGACCAGGCGATGCTGTGATGGTTGTAATTGTGAGGACTGGTAATTTTTTTCAGTACTGTTGCAACTTCAAATGGTGGCTAATTGAGGAAGAACTTGAAGTGAGATGGAAGGATTGACGGTGTAAAATCTTTTCTTCTAAGGAAGGTGTAGGAATATTTTTGAATGGGAAAAAACTGGACATATTAGGATGTTCCATATCCTCTGCGGGCACTAAAGAAGTCAGTTGGTCATGACAAGAGTATAAATAAAACATTGTCCGCTTGTGTTTTTTCTTTCTTTTAGTGAGACCTAAAACTCACGTTTATGAGTTCATGTTCATCTAACCAGGAGTTCAGTTGAAAACTTGCACTTCTGAAGAACGTTTCCATTCTTTCCAGTGTTTCAAGGTATAAGACTAAAAAGCCAACCATCTGCATTTTGATTTACATGAATCTGAAATCCAGATGTACAAATACAGGGCTGTAGATTTTTACATTCCATCTCAAATAACTTGGTTTTTTTAGCGCTCAGCACTCTGAGTAATTCAAACAATACCTTCTACGTGAAAGTCCCTATTTGTTCCTTAACAAATTTCCACACAGAGAGACCTAAATTCTGCCATAGATATGGAAATTTCCATTTACCCTTCCATCACCATATAAAATAAAGGTGCAGTGTTATGTACAATTGCTATAATGGAAAATGTGTCCCGTTTGCCTGTAGAAATTAAAATATGTTTGAATCTTTCCTTTTTTAAAACTTAAAAAAAATATTTTCACCCTTTCCTAATTTTATAGTTTCTACGTTTCTATTTCTGCTTTACAAAAGCCTGCAGGGGGAGCAGTCTTGCTCTCGCTGAACAATACATTGCTCAAAGTGATCCATTTTAACTTAAATCACAGTAATTATTGTGGAGAATAATAGATTTGGCCAAACTAAAGCTAGTTGAATGTGACTGTGTTGAAATTCAAAGCTGCCTAATTAAAAGGAAGAGGAGCAGAATTGATCAAGCTTGAGGCAACTTGATCAGGAGATCTAGGGAGATCATTTACAGAGCTATGGGAGAAGGTCAAGGTAACCCAGATCCCTTTAATTCAACAGTGTTATCTACTGTGACTTTGGGAGTGAGCCTTCTCTTTGCAATACCTGCCCCCTGGAGTAGCATCTTCCTGGAAATCTATACTACTCCCACCTTGATGGTGTTCCAGCAGTCATTAATACCTTTGCCTCCAGGCTTGGAGATTAGGATGGCCATTGAGCCCATCGGGGTTTTTGTTAGGTGTTTTGGGGGCATTCTGTTTGTTCTTTTGATGTCCTTCCTTCCTTCCTTCCTTCCTTCCTTCCTTCCTTCCTTCCTTCCT
>NW_020769328.1:10988219-11161799 GCF_900518735.1 Pseudonaja textilis | reverse complement strand
CCTTCCTTCCTTCCTTCCTTCCTTCCTTCCTTCCTTCCTTCCTTCCTCCCTCCCTCCCTCCCTCTCTCCCTTCCTGCCTTTTATCATGTAAGCCACCCAGAGTTGGCTAAATTTCATAAAGTAACCACCACAACAGCCTTGCTAGGTTTGTTCTGTTGGAGGAGAGGATTTTTTTAAAAAAAGCTGCTCACCATGCCAAAAACAAACCGAATCTGGAAATGTAGGATGGGTGCAGAAAAACCCAATGTTTTTCTTCTGGTGGCTGCGTTTCGAGTTGCATTATTACAAAACGAAGCAAGAAAAACAGCGTTGTCTTTTTTAAAAAGAAATTATTATCTCACCGATCAATGAAGCCAAGGGAGCCATCCCTCCGCACAAAGGCATCATAGAATCTCAAGCTGGAAAACTTATTAGGTCATAGTTTGCTTCCCTCCCAGCAGGATAGCGTTGTTCCTGACAAGAGATGAATAGTACCAACCACCAACCCAGGGTAAAAAAAACGAACAGATGATCCTTTCTCTTGGTCACTAATACTGTACCGCAGAAAGTGAGAATGCTGTTATTTAACCAGAGGATGCAGGGGGTTGGCCTTTGTCCTTCCTCATCACTTGCAGTCTCATTTTGATAGCAAAGTAAGCCTCAACTTGTGTACATCTTTGATTCTGACAATAAAATGGTGTTTATTTTAACATGCTACAAAGAGAAAGGAGAATATGTGTAGCTCAGGGTTGAAATTGGGGGTCCTGGTGCAATCAACGTTGAGGTGAGCATAGATTAACTCCAAGATAAAGATCAGAGCATCAGTTCAGAAGTAAACAATACTCCAATCGAGAAACTGCCAAACAAGCGAATTAAGTTAGCCCAACCGATTGCCATTGGGTGGAGTAGAACCTCCAAGACAACTCCCGCTCACGCTAACAGGGGAAGCCACTAGAGAATATAAACTGAAAGCAAACCCCACTCCTTCAGTATCTGACGATATTATCTAGTTTGGGTAATGAAACATCTGCAAGAAAACAACTAAGCTCACAGAGCATCCCAAATCCCTTGCCTTATACTACAAAGATTTCTTGCTTTTTTCCAGCTCCTCTTCCAGTTTGCTTCCCCCTTAATATGTATCTTCACTTTTCAGAAGTTATGATCTAAGAGGGCTTTAAGGATCATCAGAAGGACTCCAAAAAAAACAACCATGTGTGGCCTTTCACATCCCCATTCTTAAAGTCATGAGAAGAATTAAACAGGAGTGAGTAGGTTGTGTGCCTATAGCTTTTTCAATGAATGGTGAGCCAGGTTCTTCCTGGCTTGGTAGAAGTTCTAATTTCAACCGATCAGAATAGAGCTTGAAGGGGTCTTGGAGGTCTACTAGTCCAACCCCCTGCTCAAACAGGAGACCCTATACCATTTCAGGCAAGTGACTGTCCAGTCTTTTCTTAAAAACCTCCAGTGATGAAGCACCCACAACTTTCATAAATTCATCAATTGGATCCCGAGAAAGGTCAGAAAATGGATCAGAAAAACACTAAACAACTATCTTGCTTAGCAACAGAAATTTTGGGCTCAATTGTTGTAAATGAAGACTGCCTGTAATTTACGAATACTCTTTAGGGAAGCTGAGGGACATCTGGTGGTCCTCCTGTCTTAACAGAAGTCTCCATCCTGGACAAGCCACTTGATAGTTTTGTTTCCGTGATTTAGACGACGTATCATGAACAGTTGCAATCTGCTGAAGTCTGTGTTCTTTACTTTGTTATTGCAGATGGTTTCTTTTTGTGGCTTCCAAGATAAGAATTGCCTGTATCTTGTACCTGCTATCACTGGTTGTCTATAGCAACTGCATATAATAATAATAAAGATTCAGCATGTTACCACCGACAGCAAATGCTCTGTAATGAGGAAGATGAAACAGTTGACCATTTAATCAGTGGATGCAGCAAAATTTCACAAACTGACTACCTAGAATGCCATAAAATCATTCACTGGAAACTATGCCAAAAGTTTGGATTTGAGTATAGTAACAACCACTGGGAACATCAGGTTGAGAAGGTTCTGGAGAATGAAAAAGTCAAGATCTTGTGGGACTTAAGAATGCAAACGGACAGGCATTTAGCCCGCAACACGCCTGACATAACAATAGTTGAGAAGAAAAAGGGTTGGTTCATTGACATTGCAATACCTGGCGATGAGACACGCAGCAAGAAAACATCATAAAGTATCAGGACTTACAAATTTTGAGGGACTTTGGAAAAAGAAATTGTGTGCGATCCCAATTTTAATTGGAGCCCTTGGAGCAATACCTAAAGGGCTGCCTCGCTATTTGGAAATCCTGAAATTATCAGACTTGAATACCCTGATTCTACAAAAAACCACCCTACTTGGAACAGTTTATATCCTCTGACACTACCTGAACAGTTCCTAGGTCCTTGGTTAGGACTCGAGCTGTTGAGCTACTAACCAGCCCCAAAGGTTGTGAATCTCACTGAAGATAAATAATCCTAAAGCCAGGATGAATGATGATGATGATGATGATAATAATACAATCATGCCATTTTTTAAGCTTTATATATGCAAGGGACAATAGATTTGCAGTCCTTTCCACTGATTGAAGAACATATGGACAATGCAACCAAATCCCACCGGCTTAACTCTAGGATCAGGTCAGGTAGGAGCTGCGTATGGTAGAGCTCCGTGTATTCCAGCCGCCTTTTTAAATAGGAGCTGGTGTAGCTTTAATATAAATTAATTACATTTGTGCCATAAGGATAAACACTAAAACACTTTCAATAACATAAGGTGCAATCTGTTCTGTTCATTACACACGTTACCAGACGTTGATGGAAAAGCAGTCAACTTTTATTGGCAGAAGAAGGGCAACTAATTTTATCCATTAAGCTGTGTGTGAAAATTGGAGGGAAAGTGGGAGAAAGTATCTTATGCTTCTCTTGCCTTCACTTGTATACTATAATCTGGAAATCTTAAATCTTAAAAACAAACAAACTTCTTTTTCCAATAAAGGAGAATGTTGAGTTCAGGGTTGAAATGAGGGGGGTCCTTGGTGCTGTCTGAACTTGGTTGTTTTCTTTCAGACGTTTCATTACCCAAACTAGGTAACATTGTCAACGCTAACTGTGACTAGTACTGATGACATTACCCAGTTTGGGTAATGAAATGTCTTCCAAAAAAACCAACTAAGCTCAGAGAGCATCAAGGACCAGATCTTTTTCCTTTTTGTCATCTGCTGGCATATATAAGGGGGAAGGTTTTGCATCGCCTGATCTTTCTAATTAAGACCTTGGCAAAAACAGAAAAAAAATAATCTTATTGTGTAATTTTCTTTATGCATTTAGGCAGTTTGTAAATCTCTCCTTTTACCCCTCACAAGAGTTTTAGTTCTACAAAGTCTATTTGCTGTTTCCAAATGAGCATTTTGACTTACAAGGGTTTTAAGAGCACTTCCACAGAGAATCTCTCAAAAAGGATTTAAGGTCTGGGGGTGGAGGGGAAACGTCTTCATTTTTGCCAGCCTTGGAATACTAAGAACTAGAAGCAAAGAATGCCATTTAGCCACCGCTTGTCCTTAATTGATGTAAATTCTGGAGTAAGAAAACCCTCTCCTGTCCACTGTTTACAAAAAAGAAATAATAAACAAGATATCTTGGACCTTCTCCCAGCAGCATTCTTACTCCGTGTTTAATGTTCCTTTATCTGCCTGAAAGCAAAAACATCCAAATATTGTAGTTCCTACGAGGCCATGTTTCTCCTTAGAAGACCTGTTGGGGTGACCGAAGTCTGGGAATACGGCGAAAGTTCCTGCAGAGCTGATTCCTTCAGTTTTCCTAAGTAACGGAGAACGTATCCAGTCTGAAATGGGAGTATAACTTGATTTTTAAGTGTATCCCAGTCCAGGTAGTCCTCAACTTATGACCACAATTGAACTCAAACTTTTTTTTTGGGTTAAATGAGACATTTGTTAAGTGAATTTTGTCCCATTTTATGACCTTTCTTGCCCCTGTTGTTAAGTGAATCACTGCAATTGATAAGTTATTACGTGAATCCGGCTTCCCCGTTTTTTCCCCTTCCCCTTTGCTTGTCGGAAGGTCACAAAAGGTATGATCACATGACCTTGGGATACAGCAACGGTCATTAATAGGAACCGGTTGCCAAGCACCTGAATTTTGATCGTGAGACCACGGAGATGCTCCAAAAGTCGTAACTATGAAAAACAGTCCTAAGTCTCTTTTTTCAGTGCCGTTGTAACTTTGAACGATCACTAAACAAGCTGTTGTAAGTCAAGGACTACCTGGACTTTCTCTTGGCTCTCTATTTCAGCTTGCCTGTGGGCCGCTGATTTGGAGAATTAACAAATGGGCAAGCTTCAGCTCTGTATAAAGAAACACTACAAGGACTCAACGAGGGGCTGTTGCGGCAAGGAAAACTGACTGGCTTCCAGGGCTGGGCACCTGAGCTTGTTGTCTGCGCAAATTGTTCCATCTGCGGTGACAGCTGTTTGCTCAGAAGCCTTCATTCACAAACAATTGCTTGCTCAATCTGTAGTCAGGCAGCCAGTATTTGGGCTGAAATATTGAGAAATGTCATTTTGTGCTTGGATTGCCAAGACTGTTGCCTTCTTAGTTACGTGTTTGGGTTCCATCTCCATCTCAGTCCGCTTTTGAACAGTGGATTCTCCATGTTTGAAAAGAAAAGTTCTTTTGAGTTTATACTGGGGGTGGAGTCAAAAGAGGGATCAGCCTAGAATCCCTCTTTTGACAGTCCTCAAGTAGACTGTCCAACACATACACATCCATGTGCCAATGACCCTTATCTAACCCCTAGCAGGTGCCAACCATGACTTCTGAAGGTGCATTGGTATGCTTAGCAATAAATCCGTTTAATTGGACCTTCATGTGTGGACCTGGTCTTTCCCGACTAACAATATGCATCCTGATCTCATGATGTGTGTTTCAGCACAACCAATGCAAACCCTAAAAAGAATTACACTTGCCATCCATCAAGAATATCTCCGAAACCACCAACAGACGACTATAAACCCATGGAATCAGCGTAGCACACAAGCCAACTAAAACATCCCAAGCAAGCCTAAAGACCCAACAACCCCAGAAGAAAAAGCAGAAGTCAACATACAATCTAAGAATGGAAACAAACCCCTATGTAAGACAAACAGGCAGAAGACTGGCAGAACGCATCCATGAACAAGCCGTCAGAAGACATGATAAAAATCCTTTAATTTCACAATATAAACAGATTTAACATAAGCTTCAGTTGGGAAAATGTGACCATCCTAGACGTGGCCACATCCAAAAATGCCAGGGAATTTCTAGAAGCCTGGCTGTCTGACAGATCAGCCATCAACAGTCACATAGACATTAACAACATCTATGGACTGTGCAAAAGAGACAATCAACCAGCCCAGGAACCACAAGACCTAAGCGCCTCTCCACCAGCAATCAGCATAGATTGATTCCAAGGTTAACTTCAGACCAACTATCAAACCAGGGGTGTCAAACTGGATTTCATTGAGGGCCACATCAATGAAATGATGTTGGGTTTGACCTTGGAGGGCGGAGGGAACATGGGGGGTAGGCGTGGCTGGGGACTCGTGTCGGGGACACCTGTGGCCAAGTGCTAAGGCAGGACTTCCCTGAGACCCTCCCTCACTCTCATTATCCTTTCTTCTTTTTCCTTCTCCTTTCTTCTTCCTTCCCCTCTTTCCTTCTTTTTCCTTCCTTGCTCTCTTCCCATCTTCCCTTCTTTTTCTTTGTCTTTCCTCTTTCCCTTTATCCTTTCCTGTCCCTTCTTGCAAAAGGGGAAACATTTCTCCTTTTGTTTTGTTTTTAGGTTGTTTTGCTAGCCCTCTGCCAGCATAAATGGAGTTGGGGGCATGTGCAGCCCCCTCCCTGTGCCCTGTTTTTGGCTGTGACGGCCTCCTGCAGCCCTCTGCCAGCAAAAAACGGAGCTCGCGGGCCCCCAGCGGTCCATTTTTGCTGGCAGAGGGCTCAGGAGGCCATCGTGGGCGATAACAGGGCATAGGGGTGCGCTGCAGACCGGTCCTTTACTGTTTCTAGGCTGGTCCCATGGGCCAGATCTAAGCACCTTGCAGGCCAGATTCGGCCTACAGGCCTTGAGTTTGACACCCTGAAGTAAACAGTACTCCAATCAAGAAACAACAAAAAAGCTAACAGCAAACAGCCCAATCAAAGAAACTCTTAAGACAAGGGTCCCCAAACTTGGCAACTTTAAGACTTGTAAACTTCAGCTCCCAGCACAGCTGGCTGGAGAATTCATGAATTGAAGTCCACAAGTCTTAAAGTTGCCAAGTTTGGGGACCTCTGCTCTAAGACCACCCCTGATAGGCAAGCCACTAGAATATAAACTGACAGCAAGCAGTACTCTTTAGTTGGAATAAAACATCTGCAAGAAAACAAACAAGCTCAGAGCACCAAGGACCCCACAGTTGTCACGCTCCTCCTCTTCTTCCTCTCCACACACTTCACTCCCTTCTAGCACTGATGATGTTACCTCGTTGGGTCACGAAACGTCTGCAAGAAAACAAGCAAGCTCAGAAAACACCAAGGAGCCCTGCACATTTCATGACTTCCTCCTCGGCGTGATCTCCACAGACAGCTCTCTCATCCTGGAAAAAATTCTCTCTGGCCCCTGGGCTTCCATTATCACCAAGGAATCCTTCCATAGTCTTAGCAGAGCATAGTTTTGCAGGAGATATATTTTCACTTCAATTTGTGATCACTCAGCATTGGTTCAGGCATGATTTGACCAAAAACTATCTGGTGGCATCCTGTTAGTTATGTGCCCACAGTCAATCTAATACAGTAAAATGCATTAATTCAATTTACACTGCCAAAGAAGAAAACTGGAGACATGATCCCTAGTTAGACATTCCTTATTAGACAATTCTGCCAAGAAGTAGGGGCCGTTGGCTGGTGTTACCACCTCACTCCTTGTGTACAGTCTATAGTAATAATAATAATAGTTAGGAATGATCAATTTCACCAAGTAAGTCTAATCCCTTAAATATTTCTTGACCATTCATTTATTTATATCTGATTTAACAAGGATTTCAGGAACATCTGTAAATTTTACTTTGATATGGTCTCCTGGATGTTTTAAGTCAGATTTTGATTACTGGAATGCATCATCCCTGAGCAATTGTACTTTTTTTCTGGAAATAGGATGAGCTGGACTGAACACTGAGAAAGCATTCTTAATTGAGATGGTAAAATATACTTAGCTTGATTGTCAAACTGAATAATTTTCTAAGATGGCACAATTCACGTACAATCCATTGACTCAGACTATCTGGAATTGCTGAAGAGGCCACAAGAAACTCAGTTTTACAACTGTTTGGTCTTTACTTCTGCTAGTCCCATCTTATGAATGGTGGTTTTATCTATATTCTAAAATAATAACAATTATTATAATTAAATTATCATAGTCCACAGTATGTCAGTGGTCTTAGTGAATATATATTCACATATATCTATTAGTCACATATTTTACCTGAGGCTCCAAAATCTTTTTTGAGTGTTGCTGTTTTTAATTCTGACATCTTTGAAAAATGTTGGAGAATGATATGGTGGCCCTAGATGCTATTAACTGAAGATTTATTGATCCTGGAAGGTTGTATGAATTGAGACATAGAGAATATCCCTGTTATTTTCCCTAAGCTTTATTGCACAGTGGTAGTTTTAGGGTCTTCGTGGAACCGCTCCCAGCGAGTTCCATTTGCACAAGGTACTTAACTCAGCTACTGAGCTGAATAATGACCAGATTTGCACATTGAATGACAAATTAAGCAAACAGCTGGGTTCACTCAGTGCCACTTCAACACTGGTGCAGATTTAAGACTGTTTCACTTGTGAGCCAGGAAGAAGAGATGAAGGGGTCCAGCAGGAGGAAGAGGCTGCCAAGCCATCAATGTGTTGTCTTCAGGTGCTTCTGGGGAAAAGGCTGCGAGTGTGGCTAAACAGGTAGCCTCAATTACAAGCTGCAAATTTCTGTTGCTAAGTGAGGCATTTCTGTGTTAAGTGAGTTTTGCCCCATTTTACGACCTTTCTTGCCATAATTAAGTGAGTCACTCCAGTTGTTAATTGAATCATGCAGTTGTTAAGTAAATCTGTCTTCCCTCAATGACTTTGCTTTGCCAGAAGGCAGGTAGGCAGGTTGCAAATGGTAATCCCATGACCCGAGACACCGCAAATGCCTACCCGGTGCCAAGGGCTCAAATTTTGGTCAGTGACCACGTGATGCTGTGAAAAATGGTCATAAGTCACTTTTTCAGTGCTGTTGCAACTTCAAGCAGTCACTAAATGAATGGCTGTAACTTTTGTTTATCATGGTTGTAACTTTTTTAAAGCCCTGAGAACAGGGGACAAAATACAGCACAGGATTTTGTCCCCTGTTCTCAGGGCTTTAAAAAAAGATCCAATTCTCACCAAGAGATGGCAGGCCAGCAATGGTTGTGAAATGCCTATTGGTGTGTTCGACCAAGAATAGACTAGAATTTCTCCCTAGGTTTGTCCCATTCTTAGACTACCAAACTATCTCTGTTCTGGAACTGGGACAAAGTTCAACCAACTAACTAACACTTAGTCATCACGTGTTGGCCAAAGTATAAAGGCTAACCCTCTGTCAATTTACTTTCCACCTCAATTCCTCCCCCTCCCCTTTGGTTCCAACTTGTAAAAGTCAGGAAGAAGTTACAGGAAAGTGTGTGGGAACATCCTTGATAAGTTCTGAACCAGTTGAAAAGCAGCTGTTAGGAGTGGAAGAAATATGAGCTCCGCCCCTTTTGAGTATGTCAGCAAGCATTTATTGACACATTGACATGAAAATACCTTATCGTAAAGGGAAGTGCCAAGACTTCACACTTCTGAAGTCAGCTGCCCTTTTTAAAAGGGGGCAGATCGATGAAGTTGAAATGGTTGAAGAATAGCAACTGATAATAATTGAAGGATTCTTCAAGATCACATTGCTGAATTATGCTTTTCAGTCAGTATTGTTTTCAATAGTTTTATATCCAAAGAAAGATATACTTCAGTTCTTCAACATTTTACAGTAGACAGACCGGCAGCTGCTGCAAGGAAAAAGTAGTTTATAAGTCCTGGGACTGATTTGCTTCCATATGAGTTTCATTGTTTGATATGAGCAAAATTTGTTCCATGATTGAATTAATTACCTGGTATATTTTTTAAGCAATGTTCTAAAAATTTCTCTTTTATACTTGCTTGAAAAGAAATAACTCATTGGCCTTTGCCATTAGGGGCAGGTGCAGTCAAAGAGATGTGTGGTAGGATTACTCTTCCATGACAGTACCGTATTTTTGGAGCACTAGTATCCTGAGACACGCAAGGGGTAGCAGTGGGTCAGGACTTTTAAGAAATAGCAAACATCTTGTCAAATGGCCTACAGTACTCATTCACAGTGACTGACCCATATTCGATCTCGCACCAGTATCCTGGGACACGTATATTTGCCTTCATTTCTGAGTATTCGTTCCCCCCATCATAAGGCAGCTGTATTTTGCAGAAGTTTGGGTCTCCATCGAAGCCCAGGCCAAAGGCAAAAACTGGGGGCTTAGCAATCCAGAACATTTGGAAGGTTGCCTGACCCCCGGGGACGCTGGATTCCTCTCCTTAAATTAAACATGTTTGGTGACCCAGGCTTTGCATTTAAGATCCTCCAAAACAGAGAAAAGAGTGCAAGGAGTAGGAGGGATTGAAAGATTCTAAAACCAAAGGTATGTTTCACACATTCATTCAGTTTCTACTTCCCTCCTCCAAATTAAAAGAAACATTCCTAAAATGTCAATCCCTCCCACTTTAAGGGCCACAAATGATTCTAAAACCCATTTTTATTTTAAGGTCCACGAGACAAACAACATGGGAGTAAGGATGCACCCAATTCGTGTGAGCTTCACTTGGGGAAACATCAGAAGGGTGGAGAACCAAGGAGAAGCCTTGAAGAAGTGTGGCTACCGTAGGAGGGCAAAACCTGAGCTGTTTGATACCAAGGGCGTTGCGGATAAGGACCGGTGAAGGAAGACGTGAGCATTCTCTGAAACCTGGAAAGCAATTTGCTACAAGGTTGGGTCTGCTGGTCAGGAGAAGAGAATGTTTCTTAGTTCCCTCTTAAATTGGCACCCTGATTTTTTCTTCCAGTGCTTACTTATGGGAAAAGCCTGATCTAAAAACCGCAATTGCTCTAAAGTAGTGCTTTCCAGTGCCACCATGACTACTTCTCCAACACCATCGGTTTAGTAGGTTCTTGAGGTTCACCTTCACCAGCCTTACATCCTTCCAAAGAATTGGGACTACAACTATAGGAACTCCCAATTAGCATATCTTTTGGTCCCCTTGTCTCCCAAAAGCATTGGAAAACATTCTAATAGTTATGTGATTTGGTACACACTTAAATTGGGACAAGCATCTTCAATCAGAAGTTTTGGGCTGCCCCTTCCATTATCCTTGTAGGAAAAGCAATTCGGTCTATGTGCAGCATTGACTGTCTTCAGCAGTTATCATTTCTATGGTACCTATTATAACGCAACCCTTCATCAATGCATAGGATTTCCAGCCTCACTTGTTTTCTTTCTTTTTATTCCTACACTAGCTGCTTATATTTTATTCAAATTTTTAAATTCTTTCCTTCTCCAGAAAGCTATTAAGAGATTTCTCAAGAACGCTCATGCAAAATATGACATTTGAGCGGAAAACCCCTGCAAGTTTATTTTTCCTTTCTCTCTCTCTCTCGTTCTTTGCTGCAGAAGAATCATAACAATAAAAATCTGCAAAGTAAATTCAGAAGTAACCCAGGAGGAGGAGGAGGAGGAGGAGACCATTCTGTTGGGTTTACAATTTTTGAAAGCTGAAAGCATAAATTTTAGCACAATATTAAGTCTGAATTCTGAAGATCCTTAACCGGAACTTATCCTGCCTGTCTACCTATTTAAAGAACTGATCTGACAAACCTTTCACCTATCTTTTGCTTCCTCTGCTGAGATGGATTCTAGATGAAAAATGCTGGACATTAAAAAAGAAAATTCTGCTGCAGATAAAATACCACTTGTTTTCCTCTATTGAAGCAACCATGACTTTTACGCATCTTGCTTCTTTTAAATCCCGTCACCTGGAGGATGCAAGATCCTTTGTCAACCAACCCAACCAGCTTTCAGGGGGATTCGGCCCGTTGTTGCAAAGGAAGCTGCTCCTGAAGGAGGAAGTTGTGTTCCTTGACTTGACTAGCTCGCACATAGGAGAAATAACACTAATGCTCAATTTATTGTTTAGGGAAGTCATTTGGCGTTTAACCACATTTCATGCAGCCTGAAAAGGAAACTAATTAACAATTCACAAGGCTGAATGAGACTTCGACACTTCCTGTAACACTGCACAATGTTTTCAATGAAACATTGTCTTCTCTGTGAAGATAAGGCGTATTTGCAGAAGCAGTTTTCCCACCTCTCCTTTCCATGAATGGCACCCACATGTTTAGGCTGATTAAAAAAATATACCTTGGAATAATATGGCAAATGTAAATTTATTTCTCTCAATCCTGATGCGCTTTTCAGAGGTTATACAGGTAGTCTTTGAGTTACAACAGTTCATTTGGTTACAGTGCTGAAAAAAGTGACTTATGACCATTTTTCACGCAACTGTTGCAGCACCCCCCCATGGTCACCTGATCAAAATCCAGATGTTTGGCCACTACTTCATATTTATCATGACCCTGGTGGAGACTGACTCTGAGGGAGAGAAGGAACAGCCAACAGAAAGTGGAAGTGCGGCTCTGGAGGTTGTGGAGGAGGCTGGGGAAGGGCAGAGGCCGGCTAAGCAGTCAGAGGAGGACCCAGGCCCATCCCCTCTCCATCCTAGGGCATGCAGGGAGGAGAGGATAATGGGGAGACGTGGTCTACTCAGGAGGAGAGGGCCTTGATCCTCTTCATGGAATGCAGCTTTGATAACTGAATAAGAGTTTGAAGTTACCTTGGTTGGCATCCTTCCAACAGACTGTGCCTTGTTATCTCCTTGAATTTGGTAAATGCTTATGGTGGTCCATTATGGAAATTTCATCATTGTAGTTTGTTTGGTTATTTATTTCACCTCTATCTGCTCATTAAGTTTGGTCTGTATTGCTTTCTTTTGAAGACTGTTTTTGAATAAGTTTTATCTCCAACTGAGTATTATTGAACAGTGGGGCCAAATTGGAGGCATTAAAGGACATTTATTTACACTTTGGATTTTGTTATGACACCCTGGGTCATCACAACGGTTGCAGAGTCCCCGGGGTTATAGGATCACCTTCTGACAAGCAACGTCAATGGGGAGGCCAGATCCATGTGACAACTGTGTTACTAACTTAATAACTACAATATTTCACTTAACTGCCACGAAAGGTCATAAAATGGGGGCAAACTCACATAATAATTGTCTCACTTAGTAACATAAATGTTGGGCTCAATTGTGGCTGTAAGTCGAGTACTACTTATATACCATTTGCAACTGAGTACATGACAGAGCAAATAAATGTATATGTAGTCGGAGAACTGAATTATTCACTTGTTTTATTTCAGATGCTCATCCGTCTCGTTCTGATGAGGCTTATACATTATGCTAAGCCATTGTGAGTCTAATCATGGCTCATGGAATAAGACACAATTGAATGGGATGGCCTATTACCATAAAATAAGGGTTATACATCACAGAGAGTGTGTTACTGCAGCAGACTAGTTTAGAAACAAGCAAAATATATACAGTATTTACCTGAAACTATTTTGCAGGGACAGAACAAATCAAAATGAACATAGCAACTTTGTAAGGATAACCTCAATTTAGAATTTAGAATAATGCATGTACCCAGCTAGCTATTTGTGACAAAGGAAAAGGGATTTTTCAAGAGAGGTTCTAGAACAGATTTCAAAGAAACAGAACAAAACTGAAGATACGATGGTATTTGTCTGTCCTGGAATATGGTTGGGTTTTTTTTCCAAAAAAAAAAAAAAGATTAAATTAGAAATAGTAAGCTGATTGTATCACCAATAATTCACTGCCACAAATGACCATAACAGAAAAACAGAGTTGGGAGGAACCCCTCTGGTCAAGCAGAAGATCCTACACCATTTCTGACAAGTGGTGTCCAGTCTTTTCTTGAAAGCCTCCAGTGATGACGCTCCCACAACTTCCGAGGGCAAGGTGTTCCATTGGTTGACTGTTCTCACTGTCAGAAAGATTCTCCTTATTTCCAGGTTCAATTTCTCCTTGTTCAGTTTCCATCCATTATTCCTTGTCTGGTCTTTGGGTGCCTTGGAGAATAGGTTGACACCCCCTCCTCTCTGTGGCAGCCCCTCAAATATTGGAAGATGTTATCCTGTCTCCCCTGGTCCTTCTCTTCACTAGACAAGCCATGCCTAGTTCCTGCAACCGTTCTTCACATGTTTTAGTCTCCAGTCCCCTAATCATCCTGGTTGCTCTTCTCTGCTCTTTTTCAAGAGTCTCAACAACTTTTTTATAGTGTGGTGACCAAAACTGGATGCAGTACTCTAGCTGTGTGGTTTTGTTTGTGTATATTTAAGCTCTAATTGAATTAGAACTTTGCCTTTTATGGGCCATGCTTAGTTTCACCTTTAAACCTACAAACCCACTAGAAAACGCTTAGTCAATCCTTTTAGTTCATCATTCCACACAGCACGGATGTGTTTGGCTCTGACACACTCCTCTGCTAGTATGGCTAAAAAAAAAAAATAGAAACCAAATATGAACAAAACAAGCCTTAATAAAGGATTCTGCAAAGTTCTGCTTTTCAATCCCAAAGGTGCTTATTTTTTTAGAGGTAATTGGACTTTCTTGTTTTTCTTTGAAGAAGTTTAGTTTCTCATCCAAGAAGCCTCTTGGATGAGAAGTGAAATGTCTTCAAGGAAAACCCAAGAAAGTCCACTTGCCTCTTGAAAAAGCACTTTGGGGACAACCAAGACCTGGATGACTGAGAATCTCCATAGACTTTTCAGGTAATTTTTACCATCAATGATATTTCTCATATTTTTAAATACTATTGATCTAAAGCAGGGGTGTCAAACTCAAAGCCTGGGGGCCAGATCTGGCCCATGGGGTGCTTGGATCTGGCCCATGGGAGGGCCCTGGAAACAGTGAAGGACCAGCCCGTGGTGCCTCTGCCAGTGAAAACAGAGTCCAGGCGGGCCACGCGGGGCCCTCCTAAGCTCTGTTTTCACTGGCAGAGGGCTAGCAAAACAAACTTCTAGCAAAGTACACTTGATCACAAGACAAGGAGGCATCGAGAAATTCCTCCACTGGAGACAATGGATCCCCCTCCCCACCCTGCCCAGGCTACCACTGGTGCCCCTGACATGAGTGATGTCGAGATGGCTATGTCCCTCCCTGACCATGCCTCCCTCCCCCCCCGAGGGCAGACACAACCCTGAGGTGGCCCTCAATGAAATCTAGTTTGACATCCCTGATCTAAAGAAACCTATAGTCCCTTTTTCTAATATTTTGTTGTTAATAAGTCTGACAATTGACATCCATCACCACCAAAGATTAATTTCTCATATTTCATTGTGTATATAACAATCAATAAAGTTATGTTCAAATTAATTATCAAAGATTACTAAATGTTCTTTCCAACTTCCTAAAAATCACTGGTGATTAATGACGCGTGCCTCTCGATTAGCAGTTGATGTTTATAACGCGCTAGGAATATTTTGTTTAATATTGCATAAGGGTATGATCAAAGCTGATCATGAGATTAACATGAATTTAATACCACATAACATTTCAAAATGGTTCACATAATTCCATTCCAAAGTCCTCCTTGTCTGCTTTCAAAAGATCCTGTTGTATTTGATAAAATAATGTAATAATTGCAGCAGAAGTTCCTCTGATTTTTAGTTTGTGTGGCTTCAGACAAACCATTCTTCAAATACTGTTTTTATTCTTGATTGATATCATCTCACTAATTTACAAAGACGCAACTACACTGTGTCACTTGGAATCAATTTGGAGGTGTTTGCAGGAATAACTAGGGAGACATAGAAAAATTCATACATAGAATGGAACAGGCAGATAGCATGTAAATTCATAGCCTCACTATTTTGGATGTTCCATTAAAACTGAATGCAGGAAGGCTCAGTATCAATTACGTGGTCACTAATTCAGTCACTACTACAGCTATCAATTCTGTAATGATATGCAACAAATGGTTAAATTAGTAAACACTAGCCAGTTAGGTCTAGCTGTTCAGGCACCAGGCTAGAAAGCAGAGACCCTGAATTCTAGTCTCACCTTAGCACTAAAAGGCAGCTGGGTGACTTTGGGCCAGTCACTGCCTCTCAGTCTTAACACGCCTCACAACAGGGTTGTTGTTGGGTAGAATGTAAGAGAAGTAAGGTGTGGGTGGATATCTCCACTGCCTTGAGTTATTTGTAAAAATAATAAAGATGCACTATAAATAAATTAAAATAAAATAAAAGTTATAGATTGAATGGCTGTTCTGGAGCAATGATGGCTACAAAATGTAGATGGAATTGAGAATCAGATTCTTCAAATTCTTGGAGGATTGATTTACCCACAAATAATAGCCTTGATGTTACAGATACAGATTAACAGAGTTGGAAGGGACCTTGTAGTCCAATATCCTGCCCAAGCAGAAGACCCTACAACATTTCTGACAAATGGCAGTCCAAACTCTTCTTGAAAGCCTCCAGTGATGAAGCTCCCACAACTTCTGAAGGCAGCTTCTGTTCCATGGGTTGATTTTTCTTACTGTCAGAAAATTTCTCCTTATTTCCAGGTTGAATCTCTCTCCTTGTTCAATTTCCATCCATTGTTCCTTGTTTGATGCTTTGGAAAATAGTTTGACCCCTTCCTCTCTGTGGCAGTCCCTCAATCATTGGAAGACTGCTATCCTGTCTTCCGTGGGCCTTCTCTTCAGTAGACTAGCCAGGCCCAGTTCCTGCAACTGTTCATCATATGTTTTAGCCTTCAGTCCCCTAATTATCCTGCTTTGTGGATCATGCAGACCCTGGATACCAATTTTTACCACCCCTTTCATATTTACATATTTACTTTGTGAGTCTTTTGCATGACAAAGAAAACCAAACAAGATTGCCTGTAAGTTTGATCCAGCAGGAGTCTTCTAATTTGTTCAGTTTTCTAAACAGATCTTCATGGTTTTGGCTCTGATTTACACTAACACAGACAACCAATCTGGAAGTGCTTGAGGTCACTCCCCTTCATTTGTACAAGAGGGACATCTCAATCCTTCAGCAACTGACAATCCTATCTGAATGGTTTGAAATTGTCTTTCCAAACCCCCACCATGCTGTGTTCCTTTTTAGTATGACAGGATGTGAAAGCTCTTTTGTTGCTAAGAATCACACAATATTTGAATATATTCAAGGATGCTGTTGTGGATAATGTCCTAAATACAGCTGGTGATGATTCAGAGACACGTGCAAAGAAGAAATATTAGTATAATGTATCCCTCCCATCACCAACTTCTAAATCTATTGATTGAAAGTAAAATTAAGGCTGAGCTAAAGGAAAGTGTGTACATAGTGCATGCTTGTGTGTGAGAGAGAGGGGGTAGATGGGAAGAATAGAAACAGTCTTTTACTCAAAAGAGGAGAAACGGATCGCATCTTGACTTTTAATACATCCTGTGGACACCCTTATGGATAAGGAGAAGCTGTTTTTCTTATCCCAAAACACAAGGACCATGAATCACCCAACATTGTTGAATCCTGAAAGAATCAGGATAGATAAAAGGCATTTTTTAAAAAACAAAATGAATAATTCAACTTTGGAGTTAGCTACACGTTATGATGCTGGCTTCTAAGGGTTGGATCCATTCATGGAAGTCATGGGGATGGGTGGCTATTAACCTTGTGTAAAAGTTTTGCAAGAAAAATAAAACTTTTAAGAGTTTTAAAAATAAAAAGTTTTGATCCCAAATTTGCTGATTCCAAATTTGGTTAAAATTAATGAAAGTGTGACAGAAATACTTAACACGTTCCTTATTCAGGAGAAATTGTTGTAATGCAAATGAAATGTGAAATAAACCAGTCATCATACTCATCATATAAAAATGGTCCCACTTTCGAAAAAGACAAAAAATGTTGGGTTTGTAAGAAGAAAGCTGAAAAGGAATAATTTTGGTCAGAAAAAGAGTCTAAGTTGAAACACTGGATTCAGCATTCAATTACATGATTTGGTCAAATCTTGAAACCTGTTATAGCTGGAATAATGTTTTGGGAAGAGGTGCAGACAATATCACAAGTCTCCATTCAAATCAGCCTACAAGGCCTTCCCTTTCTGAGTCAGCCAGGTAGCACTGGGGGCATGATTTAGCGAAGGCCCATGAACTTCGGAATGTCTTCTTGTGAAAGACACCCTGGCTTAGAGGACTGTTTCTTCACAGCCTGGGGTTTATGACATCGTTCCTTCAGCTTCTGATAATTTAGTGCAAATTGGACTTGCGAGACGAATGTCAAGCTTACTAGGCGGATCAGACAGAAAACACAACCGGATAACTAAGAGCAAAATTTCAGAAGCAAATTCTGATTCGAATTCAACCAACGCTGAATACGAATTGGTAGAAAACACAGTGCAAGATATTTTCTCTGCCCAATGACGAACCTTTTAGAAACACATCTCCACCAGAGCAGTTTGCTTTTACTTTCATCCTAACACAAAGGAGGCAGCTTTTAATTAAGAAAAATTAAAGCGTGCACGTCGTTTTTAGCTTCAGCTGCTTGGTTTGAAGGATCCATTAATTGCATCCAACGGCAGGACTCTTCTTTCTAAAACTAGTTTACTTTTCTCCATATTTGTATAAACATGACCAATGCTGTACTCTGTGCAGCCAAGGAGGGAAAAAATCAGTAAGCATTAGGTAACCCTGAAATTTGCATGGATATGACTATGTTCTGGGGAACGCAATGTCATGGAAAAATTAAGAAATCTGAGGATTGCTCAGTGACAAGAATGAGGACAAGGTGAGGTCTAAAAATGGGCTGGGAAGAGCAATGGAATGAAATAGCCGGGAGGGGACAGAGGGAAAGGAAAATCCGATGGGAGGGGAACTTGATGACTGGACAAGGAAAGCAGAGTAGAAATGACGTCCGATATACAAAGATAAAATTGCAAATAGACGCATTCTGTGGTCCCATGGATACTTTTACATGGCTGCCCATAATCATCAACGGAGAAAAAAAATGGAATACAAGACAATATTTATAGCTCAGGGTTGAATTGTGGAACCCTTGGTGGTCTCTGGTTTGATTGTTTTCTTGCAGATGTTTTCATTACTCAACTAGGCAACATCATCAGTGCTAGAAGAGAATGGGGTGTCCTCTCTGTTTATATACAGTAGCTTTCCCTGTCAGTGACGTTGGGAGCATTCTTGGTGGTTCCTTGATTAGGCCGTTGTTAATTATTTGTCTGAATAGGTAGTTCCTCTAATGGGGTATTGTTGCTTGGTTGTTGGTCTAGTATTGATCTTGGTTTTAATATATGCTTATCTAGATACCCTTTGTTGGTGAGTAGGTTTATTTGGGTCTTTTTGTCTAGCAGTGATAACGTTACCTACATTTACATGATGTTAATGAATTTTAGAGAATGTCTAACAGATGCACCCAACGCCCTTTCAAAATACTTCAGCCCCAAACATTTCGTGACATGGATGTTTTCAGCAGAGCTTGTTCCAGGAATCACTATCAGGAAATATTCTGCGCTATTGGGAAAGTCTGTTCAGAAATGTTTCCACATGCAAATCCACCCCAGTTCTGCTGAGTGTCTGCAGGTGCACATTCTTGTCTCTCTGATGAAGACAACAACACATTTCTCCTTGAAGGTAATTCCTCATGCAGCTTCCTGGTGACATGAGTTGGGTGCAGAGATCCGTCCTCCCTTCCCTTCCCTTCCCTTCCCTTCCCTTTTTGACTGTTTGACGAACTCAAGGAAAGTGGAAAAGACATGAGTTAATACCATAAATCTCTTGGAATATTACATCCAGTTTTAGTTGCCGTGATATAAAAAAGATGTTGAGATGCCTAGAATGTACAGAGAAGAACAACAAAGATGATTAGGGGCCTGGAGGTTAAAAATTTGAAGAACAGTTGCAGCAATTGGGTTTGTCTAGTGACTCTAGTCTAATGGAAAAAAAGGACCAGGGCTGACATGATAGCAGTCTTCCAATATTTGAGGGACTGCCACAAAGAAGAGGGGGTCAAACTATTCTCCAAAGCACTGAAGGGAAGGACAAGGATCAATGGGTGGAAGATCATTAAAGAGAAATCCAACCTAGAACTAAGGAGAAATTTCCTGACAGAACAATTAATCAGTGGAACAAGTTGTCTCTGAAGTTGTTGGTGCTCCAACAATGGAGATTTTTAGGAAGAGATTGGACAACCATTTGTCTGAAATGGTGTAAAGTTTCCTTCTTCAGCAGTGGGTTGGAGCAGAAGACCTCCCAACTCTATTATTCTGGTATTTTAGAGAATTCTAAATCAGGGAAGGCGACTCAACTGGGAGGGCAACCTTACTTGTGCTCACTGTCAGATAATTTCTCCTTATTTCTAGGTTAGATTTCTCTTTAACAAGCTTCCACTCCTTACTTCTTGCCCTTCCCTCTGATGCTTTGGAGAATAGGTTGCTCTAGTCTTCTCTGGGGCAGTCCCTCAAGTACTGGAAGACAGTTATCATATCACCCATAGCCTTTCTCTTTGCTAAACAAGATACACTCAGTTCTCTCAACCGTTCATCATATTATTTAGCCTCCAGACCCCTTGTCTATGTTGCGGTACTCTGCACACTTTCTAGGATCAGAGACAGCTTTGTCATCCTTAGCTGTAGGCACACACCCCTTATTGTAACGGTGTTCTCCTTATTTTGCAGAGAGAGTTACAAGATGGTAAATTGTTAGGCTCTGTCGTTCCTTCCCTTGGGAGCAAATCGGGGATTGCAGGAACTGGGCGCAAAGCAAAAGACAGAAGCAACAGCAGAGTTTATTGAATTTAATTCAGATTTAATTTTCTGCCAACTAAAGAAAGGCCTAGTCCTGGTTGCCGTAGTGAGGGAGGGCCATATAAATGGTGGAGAAGATGAAGATCAATTCAGAAGACCCCCAGGTTATTGACATTTTGCTTATTCTTTAAGCCCCTTTGCCACTGCCAAAAAGGAAAGGACATAAAAATAAGAAGTACGCAATGTTCTGTTGCAGGCATTGAAAAACACAGATGACAAACATTAGGCGAGGCTCTGCTTTGATGTGGTTTCAAAGGCGGCACTTGGCGTGATAAACTCGGCCTGAAGAGGGCATCAGACCAGCGATGATGGTGGTGGTGGACTAATTACTGGGTCCCTTCCGCAAGTGGGCTGCTTGGGCCCTCTCAGATTCAGCAGGGCACCTATTCAAATCACGCTGTTTCCCCCTCCTTTCTTCCTCCCATTCTCCTTCCAGTCTTAGAGAAGAATGAAAATGGACTGATTTATTATTAGTTTATTAAATTTATTGGCTTCCTCAAATCAATTTGACTTCAAGCATTTTACCACATATATAATTACAATGCATAATGGCATAAAGATAAGAGTCTATAAATTTTAGCAAAACTAAATCTTACACCAGGGAATTCAAAATCAATTTCATAGAGTTATATGGCTAGAAGGGACCTCCGAGCTCAGGAGCCTTATACTATCCCAGTCAAATGGTTGTCCAGTCTATTCTTAAAAACCTCCAGTGATGGAGCGCCCGCAACCTCAGGAGGTAAGCTATTCCATTGATTAATTGTTCTCACGGTCGGAAAATGTCTTCTTCTAGATTGGATCTCTCTTTGATAAGCTTCCATACTTATCTCTCTGGTCCCCTAGAGAAGAAGTCAGTCTCCTCCTTTTTGAAAACCAGATATTTCAGCTTTCTCAAATGCCCTCAGAGTGGGACGTCCTAGGCCAGGAGGGTGAACTATTCCATAGGATGGGAGGCCTGCAGATGTCAAATATAGCTGTAATGTTTGCTATATGGCAGACATCCAAGCCAATTGTTTAGAAGTGTGAGAGGGGAAAGAGATGGGGAGGGACCACCAAACAGAACCCAGAGAAAAAGTATTGGGAAGAGAAACTAGAAGAGTATCATGGCCAGGAATTCTTCAGGATGGTTTCTGAAAACATCCACCATCCCAGCAACTCTGCCACATATGAGCTGTTGGTCATCATTGATTCCTTACACAATGGTGGGCATAAGTCAGTTTGGTCTAGTGGTTAAGGCACCAATCTAGAAAGTGGGAGACTGTGAATTCAAATCCCACCTAAACCATGAAAGCCATTTAGCCAGCTTTGGGTCATTCACTCTCTCTTGCCCAGCCCAGCTCACAGGGTTGTTGTTGTGGGGAAAATAGGTGGAGGAAGGTGTGTTGGATATGTGCCTTGAATTACTTATAACAATAATGAAGATGGAATACAGAGAAATTTGTAGCTGACAGCCTGAGTTTTAGAGTTGAGTGCCACGCAACAGGGTGAGCTCCTGTTACCTACCCCAGTTCCTGCCCACCTAGCAGTTTGACAACATGCATATATGTGAATAGATTAACAGGTACCACTTTGGTGGGAAGGTAATAGAATTCTGTGTACCCTTGGGGTATAGCCAGGCTGGCCAGATGACCATAGAAATTGTCTTTGGACTCACCCAGCCAAGAAATGGAGATGAGCACTGTGCCTTAGAGTTGAATATGACTGGACGGGAAACCTTTAAATTTACAGACAAACAAATAAATAAAATGTGAACCAAAAGCAAGAAATATCTTATGATGGAAGTCTTTGCTATGACCACTCCATATGGCTTTTTTAAGCATCAGGACAAGATTTGTTGGGTTCTTCAGAAAACTATTCATCTTTGGATTTGCATATGCCATTACTGTCCTGCAAAACGAATTTAGTTTTCAGTTCTTTCACTGCTATTTGTACAGTGTTTTATTGTATTCTTTTTTTGCATTGCAGATTCCTACTCACAACTCAGAAATGTATGAAAATAACAACAACAACAACAACAACAACCAAGGGGCAGTAGAACAGAAGAGAAAGAATTGGAAAAGATTACAAAGAATCAAGTTCTGAAAACTGAGGTTGAAAGATTGTGGCATACACAAACTGGCCATGGTGATCCTTTGATTATTAGCACACTGGGTGCCATACCCAAAAAATCTTGGACAGCATTTAAAAAAATCTGTATATTGACAACATTTCCATCTGTCAATAGCAAGAGACCACAGTGCTTGGATTTGCACTTACACTATGTAAATACACCACGATTTCCAAGGATTGGGGTAAGAATTAAATGCAGGCAATGTGAAGGCCAACTAAAAAACTGCACATTGCTGTGTATGTAATAACAAAAATACAATATAAAGATTTGCAAATAGAAGTAAAACGGCAATGGCAAAGAGAGCACATATAATACAATAGTAATAGGCGCCTTGGGTACAATCCCAAAACATCTGGAACGCCACTTCAACACCATCATCACTGACGAAATCACCATCGGTTGATTGCAAATAACAGCTTTACTTGGAACAGCTCACATTTTGTGATGATGCCTTTAAGACTATCAAGCAACATCTGCCTATTCCAGGTCCCTGGATAGGACTTAACAGGTGGATCCAAATGCCAAATCCAGTCTAAACATCTGGCTGACTGCGAAAAACCACAGTAATACCATAATATAGCAATGAGATCATATAAAGCAAGACTTAAAAACCTACTACTCCCAATAAAAGAGAATATTTGTAGCACTGGTGATGTTATCTAGTTTCAGTAATGGAAGAAAACATCTGGAAGAAAACAACCAAGCTCAGAGCCCCAAGAATCCCATAGTCGTCCTCCTCCTCTCCCTCCTCTCCACATACCTCACTCCCTTCTAGCAGTGATGGTGTTACCTGGTTTATTTAATACACGAAAACAACCAAGCTCAGAGAGCATCAAGAATCCCTCAACCTACTGTTTCCTTGTTGTTTTCAAGAGTGCCAAGGAGTTTTTTTGTGTGTGCATTTTGCAAACCAGCTGCTCCAATGAGTGCCAGAGATCCATAATACAGAAACTTTTCTAGGCACAATCTTACACGCTGTATGCCTGAAATGTAAACGGTGAATTGTTCATTGCCACACAGTTTGCTTTATAAATTTAGAAGGGCATTGCTGTGTCATCTGATTCATTTCATGTTATTGAGAAAAAAAGAGAGATTTTGCTGCTATAACATGCTGTACTTTAAAGGTCACACAGAACAGGACTCTGATAAATCAGGTTTGACAACCACAATGTGAGTCAATGATAATAAACTAGGATGCCTTAAAAGACGTAAACAGCACAGCAGATCTGTAGGAGTAAACAGAACTTCTAGATTATTTTAGATAGACTGAGGAACACTATTTAAAAACCAAAGGTGCCTTTTAGAGCTTTTGTTTGATCTTGCTGTGAGTCAGCAGCACCTCTTAAGCCTTCTGTTCAGATGGAGAGACACAACACATCAGCCAAAGTTTCGGGTAGTTTCACCCACCCCAGTAGGGCAACCTAGCCATAGTTTTAGTATGTTGTGGGATCATGGACATCTTAAGCCATCATAGACCAGGCATATCATGTGCAACACTGTTTTCCTAACATGGGCTACAGGTTATGCATCTTGGATGAATAATACCCAACATCAGAGGGCTTGCTGGCACTATAAACAGCATTCATGATTGACAGATGTGTAAAAAAAAAAGCAGCTTTTCACCAGTCCCTCATTCTTGTGCACATCTCCCTTGGTTTTCTTCCAGTTAGTGGACACTGGAGGTTTTAACTTAAGGTTGTGTATCTTAATTTAAGGTTGTGTATTTGACCTTTGGATTTAATTCCTCAGTTGAAATAGCTGAAATATGGCAAGTTTAAAATTTAGGTTTGTCTTGTTTTAATTATTTATTTTATATACCACCTTTACTGTTTGTATAAATAACTCAAGGCAGCAAACTCCTTTCTTTCCCCCCCCCCCCCAAATAACAACCCTGTGAGGTAGACTGGGCTGAGAGAGAGGCCCTGGCCCAAAGTGACCGAGTCAGCCTTCATGCCTAAGGCAGAACTAGAACTCACAATCTCCTGGTTTCTAGCATCACACCTTAATGACTAGACCAAACTGGCTCTTTTTGATAAGAAAAACAAAAGGATGAGCAAGAAACTTGTATAGGAAAGTAAAACTACTACTTGTTAATTAAGGTGGGTGGGATTGTGTCTTTGCTCAGAATCAAGAGATAAAATTCAATTGTTTGCACCTTGGGAGCAAATAGAAGCTTTACGGAGACCATCAAAGGAGAAAGCACCCTCATCTCAGAAATATTCTGTTCCACAGAAGGAGAGTCCCCAATATCTCCCTTTGAAGCTCCTCCGATCATATCTCCTGGTAAATATGGACCCAGAGCAGAAATCCTCTGACTATGGAGTTGAAGAGGCAGATTTTATCAGGGAAAAATGATCTCGTAGGTAGCCAAGACCCCCCCAAACCATTAGGGATTTCACCATCTTGAATTACATTTGGAAATAAACTGGTCACCAATGGAGCTTCTCTGCAATGATGTAAATATAATGCCAAGATGAATTGGTGAGCACTGGGCAGTGGCCAATGAAAGCAACAGATGATCCGGAGTGATCTTCAAGCCCCTGGAAGACTAAGATGCAGCCTTCTAAATCTCTGCTGTTTTAGTTTTAACGTGCGGATTAGGAAGTTCTCGAATATTGTGATGTCATGACATCTCACCGCAGATGAGCACAGACCAAGTGAGGAATAAGCCTGGTGTGTGTATTTTGACTACATCCTCCTTTGCAAACACAAGACTGATCTAGTTTATTTAAATAATAATCATCATCATGACCACCTTCTAAATTGCATAGAAAACCCTGGGGGAGTTTTCCCGACTGGCCATTTGACCTTGCAAAAAAAGTGCTAAAACTCCCAGGCTAATAAAAAAAAAATGCATTTTAAATTCAACCCTTAAAAAGTTACATCTGTTTTGTAAATACATATTTGGAAAACCAGCCAGCATCTAGCACGCATCTACTCAGAAGTAAATCCCATTAAATTCTTTGGGGTTTCTTCGAGGTTAAAGGGTTGAAATGTAAACTTGTGCTTGATTTGGCAAAAAGGGGAAAAAAATACAACCTTCATTAACTTTATGGACTGGTCTAAAGTGCTGTGAGTAGATAGTTTTGCTCTGATCTCATACCACTAGCGAGCTGGAACCTTTCAGTTTAGTGCATATGTAATTTCTGTGGACTTGAAAGCTCCCTAGGCAATTTCTAATTTTCATTTAAGACTTCCTTTTCCTTGTTGAAAGCTGAATGATTTCCTTCTGTGGTTTTATCAATGAACCAGGACTGATAAGATTGCTTCCTTCCTCTGCTCCGTGTGCTTGGACTTTTGCCATCCATGATGAAAAGTAATATATTTGCCTTCCTGTCTTGAGCTACAGCTAGCTGGAGTGGGAGGCAATGGAAGGGCCTTCATTCAGAAGGAAAAAAAAAAGGGCAGTCATTCAAAGGAACAAAAATAGGACTTGCATCCAAACAAATTAGAAAATTCATTCTTGCATTTTTAAGCAATCATTGATGGTGTAGTAGGAGAAGACAGACAGCTGTTGGGCTCCCATTTCTGTCTCTTTTTAGCACAGGAGATCATCAATTGGGACAAGAGATTTACCCTACTTCCATTCTGCTATGGGGTAAAGCTCCTCCAGAGTCCTACAGCAGAAGTATAGAAGTAGGATCAGAGAAAGTAGATCAACTAAGAGAATTAAAGGCCTGGAGACAAACGCATATGGAACAGGAATTGGGATATGGCCAGTCTAAAAAAAAGAAGGACCAAGGGGGGACATGACAGCAGCATTTAAATATTTGAGAGGGTTCCACAAAGAAGAGGGGGTCGATTTATTTTCCAAAGCACCAGAAGGCAGGACAAGAAACAATGGATGGAAACTAATCAAGGAGAGACGCAACCTGGAATTAAGGAGAAACTTTCTAACAGGGAGATTAATTAACCAGTGGAACAGCTTGTGGGTGCTTCATCACTGGAGGATTTCAAGAAGAGATTGCACAGCCATTTGTCTGAAATGATGTAGGGTATAGGCAAATGGTATAGGCTCTCCTGCTCAAGCAAGGGGGTCAGACGAGATGACCTCCAAGGTCCCTTCCAGCTCTATTCTGATTGACTGATTAAAGAAGCGAAGAAACTGCGGGCATTCTCCACTTTACACAAGGGGGAATCCAGATTCAGTTAACAACTCTGTTACTAACTTAACAACTGCGATGATTCACTTAACAGCTGGGGCAAGAAAAGTCATGAAATGGGGCAAAACTCATTTAACAAACACCTCACTTAACAACATAAATTTTGGGCTCAATTGCAGTCATAAGCCAAGGACTACCCCATTAACCTACATAAATGGTTTGGAAGATACCAGAGGTTTCATAAAAAGGGTTCTGTTGGCCACATGGGAGACATCCAGGAGCTTCCAATATGTTTTAATGCCTTTGTTAGGATCAGCCAAGAATGCCACAAAACTATAAGCAATAAGCATGGAATTTTCCATACTCTTTCAAGTTGGAGTCAGTTGCTGGGTGTGTAGCACATTTTGTTCACTTGCTTGTTCATCCATTCACACAGTTCTACCTTAAGCTTCTATAAAACTGGGCTTGGGCGGGCACGTTGACAAAAACATGATTTTTAAAGAAACGGAAAAAGAACCACCAACCTACAGTTCTACTACAAGCAATGTAACCTTGCAAAGACGGAGACTCTTGCTACAATAAGCTTTTATCCCCAATGAAATGGAGGATAAAGGAAATGAAGAGACTTCCTTAACTGGAAAAAAAAAACCTTGATCTTTTGATACCCCAAAAGAAACCCCACCAGAGATTTCAACTGGTGGGTTCTATTGCTGGCAAAGGAGGTTTGCCGGGCGTTGGACTAGAAGACCTCCAAAGTCCCTTCCAGCTCTATTCTGATTCAACTACCTCCAAGATCCCTTCCAACTGTATTAAATATGAAATCAAGAACAGACTAAAAATGGCTTGGAAATGGCTGTTGGCTAAAGGAAAATTCCATGGCCCTCAGATGACTGCAGAAGAGATCGGTGCTACTAAATTTCAGAACATTAATTCACTTGTAATATTCTTAACAGACTTGATGAATCTACTGACTACTCAGTGATTTTAAGGTAAGGATGTGTAATTGGGGTGTGAAGAGGACAAAAAATATGTTTGATCTTCAGTAACGTAGTGGAGCACTAAGATCTGGCCAACACACACAAAAAATGAGTTTGACGTGATTTGCTTAAAATAAATTAAGACAAATGTGACTGCTGTTCTTCCAATTAATGATGCATCCTTTAAATATTAATAATTGCCTTTCAGTGCTAAATAGGGATGGAGGGTCTCAGCAGACCAGACCCTGACCATTCAAAGTTTAGATAGTTAAAAGGGTGGGATACTCTGGTTTCCCGCTCTTTGGTCAGAGACGAGTAATTTATAGATCTCTGGATGTTGATGGATGACCCATCCCATGAAACCTCACTCTTGTGATCTTCACGCAGTTTAGAACTGAACTGTAATTATTAATATTTAAAAGATGGATTATTAATGGCAAAGTCACATCATCAAATTTAATTTTAAACAAATGTAAAATAAATCACCTCAAATTCAGATTTTTTTGTGCTGGCCGATGTTCTGCATCATCAATTCTTGCTTTAAGCTTTCAGCCCAAAAGAAACCATTTTATTCTGCAAGTTACATCCAGTCCCAGGGAATAGAAATACAGGTAGTCTTTGATTTATGACCAAATTTTCTGTTGCTAAGCAAGACAGTTGTGATTTTGCCCCATTTTACAACCTTTCTGGCCACAGTTAAGTGAATCACTTTCAGTTATTAAGTTAGTAACATCGTTGTTAAGTGAATCTGGTTTCCCCATTGCCTTTGCTTTACCCCATCGCCCTAGGACACTGCAACTGTCATAACTATGAGTCAGTTGCCAAGTGGCTAAACTTCGATCATGTGACCATGCTGCAATGGTTGTAAGCAGGGATGGGATACAACGGGGTTAACTACCGGTTCGGGATTTATGAGCTTCCCTGCAGGCTGGGAGCCGCGTGCCTGTAAATCGTCATCGGCAGCTGCCTGCCGAGAAGCAGCCTTTGAAACAGCCCCCTTTGCCTGCTTTTCTAACTGCAGCTGTGCCTTGTTCGGCAGCTGAAATTGAAAAATCGGGAAATAAAGATCAGGTAAGAGCCGGGGTGGGCGGGTGGGCAAAAACATCAGCAGACATAGAACCAGTTCTATGTCTGCTGCTCTTCAGAGCTACCGGTTCTGCAGAGGTGGACAGAACCGGTAGAAACCCTCCCCTGGTTATAAGTGTGAAAAACTATCATAAATCACTTTTTTCGGTGCTGTTTTATCTTCAAGCAATCACTAAATGAACTGCTGTAAGCTGAGGACTATTTGTAATGTATCCTATGAATTAGATTCCTTCAAATGTCTTCAGGTTTTAAAAATCCCCATGCTGATCTCCCCTGAGCCCCTGTTTTCAGCTCTCCAGGAATGAAAAGTTACCTGACATTCATCCGGCCATCTTCACACCGTTGTGGCTGAAAAACCAGCCACATTCCTTACTTATGATTTGGTTAAGCTGTAAAAGTCTTCCATCCTTGTTAGGAAATTTAAAAGATGAAGTCATAACATAGACTAGTCACAGCTAGAAGAAAACAATACCGATCCAAACTCCTGCACTTATTAAGCTGACAAAAATCTAAATTGTCAGGGTGTTAAAGTGATTAGGCTTCAATTGTGCTTGTTTTTCAACTGTTCTTTGTTCACGATTGAGTCTAAGAGACTCATTTTAAAACCAGAGTTTAAATAACATAATGGTTTTCTATTGCAAATTGCTCTGTAACTTAATCATTTTAAAACAGAAGAAAAATGCCTGTTTTCAGTCACCCTAGAGCAGTATTGCTCAACTTCAATAAGTTCACCATCATGTTAGCTGGGGAATTCTGGGAGTTGAAATCGACTTGTTCTGAAGTTGTAAGGTTGAGAAAAACTTATTTAAACAATATTGCTGTGGTAGTTCATTAATATTAAAAAATGATCACAATACACTGCTGGTTTTCGAAAGCTGTTTGATTTTTTGCCATTGATCCCAGAAAGTATCTAAAAGGAGACTTTGTTAGATCAATATATAAAGAGGTCTTACATCATTCACCCATATCTACTCTATCAGTAACTTGCCCGTGTCCTTGATAGACAGTTATTTCTATGACTTGTACTTTCTGGTCCTGTTTAGCTGGAGACAGCTGGAGGAAGGACATCTGGTGATTCTGAAGCTAAATTAAGCTGAAGTCTTACTTAATCAAATATTCTTTGTCTCACAGTTGCTTCCTTCTGTTTTTAAAGCATCTAAATTTGTGGTCATCATTCTTGCCCATCACATTGTTTGGTGGCAATACATTCTATGCTTTAATGGGACATTGGGGGAAATAAATGTTTGATTTTAACTGTATTTAGTCTCCATCCTTTAGCATCAGTAGATAAACCTACATTTTAGTTATGTGAGAAAGAGAGAAAATTCTCCGTGCTCTGTCTGTCGATCCATCATCTGTCTCTCTGTCTGTGTATCCATATCTATTATCTATCACATTCTGTATTACCTGCCTTACTGCTAAGATAAAAAAAATATTTGAAAGATAAAGTCTTGAGCAAATTGCATCCTTTGAGCAAATTGCATCCTTCTGAGCTTCGGCCTGTTCTTCAGAATTTAGTTAACAGTACTTGTAAACGATTATCTCGATATTCATAACACATAGAAACAACACTGGATAGAAAATTGCCCCCTCCCCCAATGTTGAAGTTTGCTTTGCATCTTGGAAAAAAACATCTGGATTTGACAAGGAAGTCTATATAAGTATGGACAATAGTGGACTGAATTTGCACTGCCCACGGTAGATATGTAAATGCCATCTATATGTGGGGCAAAACACATCACCAAATTGTGATTGTAGGGTAGAAAAATAAACAATCCCATACATAGTGACAGAGTGTCAAAACAGACCTTGTAATGGAGATTGTGCTGATTTCCTGGCTGTGACAAATGAAGTAAAAAAAATTATATTTGCAACTTAGATATAAGTTTGTGATCTTCCTAAAGACTTTAGGTTCTGTGTTTTGTGTTTTATCCCATGTTCATGTTCTGAAATATGATGTGAGTGTGCCAAATGATAAGTAAATTATTAACATCACTCATTCCCACAAAGAAACCCGTGCGCATGATATGTGTTGGAGAACCACCCTGGGGAGAATCTACTGTGCTTCCTTCTCCTTAGCTGTGACCCTGGAGACTAGCCCTTACAATTATTGTTCCAATTTCCTCCAGTTTCCATTTATCCATTCCCTCCACCGTATTTTAGATTCCTTTAAAGTATTAACTTGCTTGACAGAATGATTTGATGCCAGTTGTCTCTATAGGATCTAAAAAAATGAAAATGTCACTGTGACACAGAAAAGAATGACTAAGCATTACTAATGAGAATGATAAGAAGGGTGAAAAGGCCTGACTAATCTTCCAGCTTCTGTTTGATTATTCATGCCTATACATGTTTTGTTAGAATTTAAAACAAGAGATGTGGGAATCCGTCTTTTTTTTTTTTAATGTTTCCCTCCCAACAAGTTCATGGCATGAATTTTTCCACCCAATGGAAAGAGAGATTAGTTGGAACTGTCATGGCAAACCAAAGTCCTCGTGGCTACAGGGAACAGGTCAGAAGATGTGAGAGTTGGGGCTTGGGAGAGGTGAGTCAACCATGTCTAGAAGATACCAAGCTGGACAAGGCTACGCAGGAAGGATCTCCCTTCTTTTCATAAAAAATATATGGATATTTCCATTTCAACCTGAAATAGACAGTGGACTTTCATTTGTAAGATGTTTCGTTTGTGGTTGGTGACTGGAATATCGACGTTGGAGAAAAATATGGAGGAAAACGTCTTTGGATTCAATGACCTACAGAACAGAAATGAAGCAGGAGAATGATTTATCCATTTCTGTCAGTCCAATGATTTCGTCATTGTTTATGCATTCTTCAAGTAACCAAAAAATGCTTGTACGCACGAAGGTCACCAGATGAAGCACACAGAAATCAGGTTGTTCACATTTTGGGGGCAAAAAGGTGGAAGACCTCAATTATCATAGCGAATGCGTGGCCAAAGGCTAGCTGTGGAAATATTACAAATTGCACGTCATCTGGAATTTCCAAGCCAAGTTAAAGTGGAAGAACAAAGCCAACCAGTTTCCACGATATGATCTTGAGTGTTATCCGGCATTTTCAAGGAGAACTGCAGGAATTGCTTCTGAGTCTTCCTTGATGGGGAGGCAGACAAAACACAGATGCTATACAATTAGTTGGCCACTTACAAGTGTAATAAAGCCCGGGATAACAACAATAAGTTGTGCCAGTTGTTAAGCAGGTCATCTCATGACCATACCTGATTGTAAGTCATTTTTGGTGAATATCTTTAAATGAACATGGTTGTTAAGTGAATGCAGAAGTCTTTATGTGAGCCCATTGTCCACAGTGGTGTGTTTTTCTCCCTAAACTGGAAGTAAACCCAAATGGGAAGTAAGCCGTGGTGGTGCAGTGGTTAGAATGCAGTAGCGCGGCTACTTCTGCTGACTGCCAGCTGCCTGCAGTTTGGTAGTTTGATTCTCACCGGCTCAAGGTTGACTCAGCCTTCTGAAGTCAGTAAAATGAGGACCCAGATTTCTGGGGGCAATATGCTAATTCTGTAAACAGTTTAGAAAGAGCTGTAAAGCACCATAAAGTGGTATATAAGTCTAAGTGATATTGCTGTAAACACCAGTATTCAGCATAAAGGTCATAAGTGAAGGTCACATGACTGGATGCTGCAAATGGCTATAAATGTGGGCCAGTTGCCAAGCACCCAGATCACATTACCAGAACGGGGACAGGCAGTTGTCAGTACATCGAATCTGAGTCATAAGTATCTTTTTGAGGGTCTGTCGTAACTTCAAACAGTCCATGGTATTCTCAGGAGTCTTCTTCAACACCGAAGTTAAGCAGTTGTAAGTCGAGGACAGCCTATTATGTGTCCATCCTTACCAAGATCAGAACTGCGCAGGCCACGGTGCTCCACCATAGAAGAGAAAGTTGAACTTTGGAGAAGCAACGCAGGAAGAGTTTTAATGCTTTCAGTCTGGTTTTGTAGAAGGTTCTTGAGGACACCACAGAGACCCAATGGATCGCTGAACAAATAAATTCAGTGTTGCTACTGAAGACACAAATAACCAGGATCAAGCTAAGCAATTTTGGAAAAATTATGGGAAGACTCGGCTCCTTTGAGAAGTCTATTTCACTGGAAAGATAGAAGAAAAAAGAGGAAGACGGGCAACCAGCAGCAAAACACAGCTGGGAGATTCAAAGGGTCAAGTTGCTGACAGATCGTCTTGAATAGGCCCTATCTATAGAGTTACCAGGAATCAGCACTGACTTAATCAATCAATCATGACAATTGAGTTGTACATTTTGTAAATAATGGCCTTTTTTGACAGTCTGAGTTGTTACCATGGCATTCTGTTGAACTGCTGGTTTTACTGATTTCTTGGAACCATGTCAAGAATATAATTATCATTTATTCCCCCCACCCTCTTTTCTCTTCCTCTTCTACTAATTTCTTCTTTCTGAATGGGCTGAGTTCCCACTTACTGCCCTATGATT
The DNA here is from genome assembly GCF_900518735.1 of Pseudonaja textilis. The sequence goes on along the minus strand of NW_020769328.1, from coordinate 11,128,969 downwards.
ACTGCTATCCATTTGGCTGCCCGTTCACTGGCCTGGATTCACACAAGTCCAAACCGTTTATAGGTGAGAGCCAGTTTGGTCTAGTGATTAAGTCATCAGGCTAGAAAGCAGGAGGCCATGAGTTCAAATCCTGCCTTAGCCATGAGAACCAGTTGGAACCAATCCCCAGGAGATAGTGAGTTCTAGTCCCATTTTAGGCATGAATATGGCTGGATAACTTTGAAGCGGTCATTCTCTCTCAGCCCAACTCACCTCACAGGGTTGTTGTTGTGGGAAAATAGGAAGGTGTGTTGGACATGTTGTATTGCTCCACTTTTTCACCTTGGCTTTGCACACTTAAAGAAGACAAGTGAACGGGGGAAACCAATAAGAAACAACGGGAATGAAACCTCTGCAAACTGGCATTGAACTTCCTACACCAAGCAGATGCTCAGCAATGTCCATTCTTGATGCTCCTTTGATGTGGGATATTTTCTGTGCCCAGGTGACTCAGTGGCTACTCCTCATATTCTTACCTGCACGCTTTGGTGAGTTATAGATGCTCTGAGAATCGATATAGTTGTCATTCAAGGGTCTAGATAAACAGGACAGAGAAATGAAAGAGACTTATTCAAGAATGGGGTTACTGTTGACTTAGACCATGAACAAAGTGATATGACACATTGGGGGGGGTGTTTCCCCCTTCTCCTCCCCATTTCAGAGTGACAGGACCATATAAGCAATTTGCATAATGACCATAGGAAGATAGCAATAGCACTTAGACTTATATACCTCTTTACAGCTCTCTCTAAGCGGTTTACAGAGCCAGCCTATTGTCCCCAACAATCTGGGTCCTCATTTTACGCCCTTCAGAAGGATGGAAGGCTGAATCAACCTTGAGTCTGGTGGGATTCAAACTGCCAAATTGCAGTCAGCCGGCAGTCAACAGAAGTAGCCCTGCAGTACCACATTCTGCCACTGTGCCACTGTGGCTCAGTTAGAAGTATGTCTCTATTAACATAAACACACATTCTGTATCTTTCTTTTAAGAGTGAGAAGTCCTATGAGTGAAATTTACTCAAATTTAACTTTTTTGAATTGGAGGATGGCTGAGATGAAATATTTCTGAAAACAGTGGATTTACTTCCAAATCAGTCAATTTGGAAGTCCCATTTTTCCAAGTTGAGATAGAAGCAGATCTCTCATCGTTACTGCAGCCACTCAGGTCCCCCAAATCTTGTTTCCAAATAGTATTCTGCTCCATATATTTATTTATTTAAAAAGTCTATGCCAAGGGTACCCAATCTTGGTGATTTTAAGACCTGTGGACTTCAAGTCCCAAAATTCTGGGAATTGAAGTCCACAAGTCTTAAAATTGTCAAAACACCTCTGATCTGTGCCAATCCAGTTATCATTTACAAATATGGACATGGGTTCTTGTGTATATTCAACACAAGTGATGTTAACAATGAAAATAACCTTGCCTCCAACAGTTTCATACCAATTGGGGACTATTCACCTGTAATTTAATAAAAGATTCACTAACAAACTTGGCTTTTGACCGGTTGGAATTCTAAGCAGGTCTTCTGAACCCCATGAACTGCCTCCTATTCTACTCACAAATCCAGCACTATGTGAATTTGTGTCTTTCCAGATCTTTGGAAAGTTCAATACTTAGTTCTTTGCAGCATGGCCAATAGTAGAGAGCCTTGGGAACAGCAGAATAACAGAACTGGAAGAGATCTTGCAGGTCTTCTAGTCCATTGTCCTACTCAAGCAGAGTAATATAATATAATATTGATGGAATAAATAGCGGGATAATTAATAATTGATAAATAGATAAGCATATGTTAGTTTGACAGTGTGAGATTGATATAAATTGTGAACAATGATTATGAAAGGATCGCACAAAAGATTCTAAACCAACTGACACACTGTATGTACAAAATGGAAGATGGTTTTATGGCTGTTTTTTTTAATGTATTGTCTGTGTGTGTTTGTCTTAAAATAAAAAATATATAAATATATATAAAAAAGAAACCTCCAGTAATGGAGTACCCGTGACTTTTGGAGGCAAGCCATTCTACTGGTTACACTGGTCTACAAATTTTGGGAAATTATCAACCTCCGAGATAAGAATGTGTTAATTTTACCTATTTTGAGTGGATGAATTAGAAAACAGGTCATCAAAGGTGTTGGTTGGCTAAGATATTTCACAATAAAGATTTATACACAGGCGAGTATATTTGCCTACAAGGGAGGGATCTAATGTTCACGAGGCCTCGTTAACTTCTTGACAAAGTAACAGCAGAACAATGAAAATGGTATCGCATGGAAGCGTATACATTCATCTTCACTTTGAGAACAGCAAGGCAGATGACTGAAAAAACACACGGAAAATTTGCTTAGGTCCTATAAAGTGACATATTTGGTACAAACACGTCACTGAAAATTCTTCTTACGCTCCCATTTTGACTATTTCCCCCTTTGAACTGTGGGACAGTGAGGTACGGGGAGAGATTCCACCAGGATATCGCAAGCATGGAGAAAAGATAGCAAGGGAAACGGGATCCATCCATGTTTGCCCATTACTACTGGAATCTCCCTAGGGATGATCCCAATGTAGTTCACAAGAGAAAAGCCAAAAAGCGCAGTTTAGATACTGAATAAAGGCGGAACCTTGTCGTTTAATCAGATCTTAGAGCTTGTCAGATTTTCATACAAAAAGTATGAAAATGTTACATGGAAAAATTAATTTATGTGGAAAATTATCTTATTAGTACCAATACAAAGATAAATTTATGATTGCTGTGGCAGCGGCACCATTCTCATTGCTATATCACATTTTGCAGGAAAGTTATGGAATATAATGGCACATCCCCCTCGTAATTTTGAATTATTTTGATGCAGTTTTGATCTGAAGGTGTATCTTGAAAACTGGGGCCAATTGATACTCAGGATGTACATTTTCTTTATTAGTGCCTCAATTCTGGTCAAATTGAGCCACATCTTTGTAAACATCCTTGTAGACCAGTGTTAATTGTTCTCACTGTTGGGAAATTTCTTCTTAGTTCTCAGTTGGATCTCTCTTTGATAAGTTTCCATCCGTCACTTCTTGTGTGGTCCTCAGGTGCTTTGGAGAACAGGTTGTCTTCTTCTTTAGTTTAGTTTATTGTCATTGCACCTCGTACAACAGAATTAAATATCATCTTCAGTGTACATTATAACTATAAAAATAAAACACAAACACCCATCCTTCACATTCTATACAACTGAATTGAAAACCCCTGATAGCACATTAATATTGCACCCTACAGCAGAATTCAGCAGAGCTACCGCCCTGGGATAGAAGCTGTTTTTCAATTTATTTGTCCTTGTTTTTATTATCCTGTACTGTCTGCAAGATAGTAATAGTTTTTTTTTAAAGGGTTCCCAGGATGAGATGGATCTTTTAGGATGTTTTGAACTTTCTTAAGGAAGCAGGACCTCTAAAGCTCTTCCAAAGAGGGGAGAGGGCAACCCATGATCCTCTGGGCAATGACGTTAACCCACTGGAGTGCTGTCCTATCTGCCCCTGTGCAATTGGCAAACCACGGGTGTAGTAAGTTAAGATACTCTCTGTGGTCGGCAGTAGAAGGTCACCAGCAGCTTTTCATTCAGTTGTTTTCTTTGTGGCAACCCGTCAAGGCAGCAGTCTAGTCAGGAAGACCAAACCCTACATATCCTCCAAGACTGGTTCATTGTACACTATGTTTACTTTAGCAAAACAGGTCTCAGTGACTCAGCAACATTTTTAGGATTCCCCCCCCACCCGCTGCATCATGATGAATATGCAAATATATTTAGCTAATCATGAAATGCACACACAGCTCTGTAAAGCATTAGTCCCTGGGACAGGCAGTTTCTTATTAATGCGTGCAGTTTTCCTTGGGAGGTATCTTTATGGAACAAAAAGGTGCAAAAATAGTGACTTTGCATGTACCGAATAATCTGAACTAAGTGTGATTCTACAAAGTGGGGCTATAGGAATTGGGGGCTTTTTCTCCGACTCAGATATCTGGTCTAAAATAATGTGTTTCTTCTGGATCAGACATTACTGCCTTCGAGTTCATAAAGATACTGCTATATTAGTTGATATACCAGCTCTCATTTTACTGCAGAATAAAAATGGATAACAGAAACAAGGAATTAAAGGCAGTAGATTAAAGTGATCAGAGCTCAGAGCTTAAAGGACCAGGAGATCAAATAGGGCTCTGCTTCAAATCAAGTCATCTCGGAGGAAAGTGTTCTTCGCAATGAGATGCCCGGCTGGGAAGAATCTTAGAGTCACCTCAACTCTTACCCCATCTAGGTAATAAGTTAATCACTATTTAATGGCATTGAAGACTTGAAATTTTCTCTTCCTCTTCCCTGCCAGCTAGTGGATATCCAGACTTTTGCAGCCCAAGTACAGTAGCTCCAACTTTGAAGAGACTGGCTTGATAGAGGAGAATGTTTGTAGGTCAAGGTTGAAATGAGGGGTCCTTAGTGCTCTCTGAGCTTGGTTGTTTTCTTGCAATGTTTCATGACCCAACTAATTAACATCATCAGTGCTCAGACTGATTGATGAACTCAACTGCTGAATCAAACAATATCCTTCTTTCTCTTCCATTCATTGTGGAGACAACTGGATGACTGAAGCAGATGCGTGTGCTGCTCCAGCCTTTACCCTGCACATATTCAAAGATCCTGTTTGTATGGAGCATTTGACATTTCCTAATGGGTTAGGCTGCATTCCTAGACAAAACTCCATGCAATCTCCACCCTCCATGAGGCCACTTCATAGGACTGGAAATCTTAAAGGTTTGTTGGATCAACATCTTATGGTACATTTCACAAACTGGTGCCATCTGGTTTAGAACAGAAGCTTCCCCTCAATTGTTATTCTTTAAGGAAGTGGAGGTGCGCAAACAAGACAATCAGGTCTTAGGGTTTGACATAAAAACTTATGTTGGTTTTTTTTTTAGCTGATATTCTTCACTCCTGGTGTTCACAACAAGAAGAAGAATCTGAAAACCTCAGGGTAAAAAAGTCAGAACCAGGAACTTGTTTTTTCCAAGTTCATTGAAAGCTTGCAGGGCTACATTCATGGCCTCCAGGACAAACCCCAAGATAGATTCCATCATAGCAGGAATTGTCTCCTGACCTTGCTAAAGACCAACAAGCTCCACCTTTTTTGTCTCAAATGTCTTCTCCTGTGTCTTTAGTCTGAGATTCTGGAGACTTTAAAATAAAATAAAAGTTTTCCTTTTCCAGTCATGCCTGACTCTAGGTGGCAGTGGTCATCTCCATTTGCTAGCCAAGAAGTCAGCATTGTCTAAGATGATTCCATGGTCAGGTGGCCAGCAACACTATATGCCAAGGCTCACGGAATGCTGCTACCTTCCCACTGAATTGGTACCTATTTATCTACTTACTTTATCTATTTACATGCTTTCAAATTGCGAGGTGGGAAGGAGCTGGGACAAGAATGGGAGGTCACCCCATCACAAGCTTCTTGGGTCTCAAACTGTCCACCTTCCGGTCAACAAGTCCAGTGTTACACAGACTATAGATGTTGTTACACATACACATTAATAACATCTCTAGATTATGCAAAAGAGTCAGTCACCCAGCCAAAAGAGGACAAAAAGACTCCAGCATCTCTCCACCAGTAATCAGCACCCAGATCAGCATAGATTAATTCCAAGGTTAACTTCAGACCAACTCTCACGTAAACAAAGCCCCAATCAAGAAACTGCCAAAGAGCCAACAGGAAACAGCCCAGCCAAAGAATCTCTAAGCCCACCCCCATCAACACTGACAGGGCGGCCACTAGAATATAAAGACCGCAAACCTGACTCCTTTCTAGCACTGATGATGTTACCTAGTTTGGGTAATGAAAAACCTGCAAGAAAACAATCAAGCTCAGAGCACCAAGGACTTCACATTTCAAACCTGAGCTACAAACATTCTCCTTTATTAAATCACTGTGTTAAACAGTATTACTCTATTATATTTTTTGATCCTGCAGGGCAAAGCCTTCGCAGAAGATTTTGCAAGTGATATACCACCACAAGGCTGCAGAAAAATAAAAGATGATCCGATTTATAACTACCATATAAAACAGCTTCGGTCGCACAGAGTGGAAAATGATGTTCAGGGATGATCTGTACAGTAAATAAGAGAGCACAGGCATATATAACTTTTAGATTGTGCTGAAAATGAGCTGTTTTAAACATTGGTGTAAATTTAATATAATTGTTGCTTTCCTTCTGAAGTTTAATCAACATTTACATTGTGTTTCTAGAAATAATTTTGCTCAATTCTTTTTGTACTCAACCAAAAAGGGATCAAAATGATCTCAGGTATGGAAATGAGGAGTAGTGGAATATGAGTAACAGATGGTGATCCTATTCAATCTCATCACCAACTTTAGTTTGTTCTTAAGAACAAAAATAATTCTCTCTATGGACAACTTCAGTTAAGGAGTTGAATCAAACCTGATTCAAGATTTTAAAAAGAAAGGGAGGGAGACAGACAGAGAAAGAGAAGTGGGGGGGGGTTGCTTTGGGTATTTCTTGGTACTAATCTGGATACCACTTATCTTTGCCTGGATGAATTTTTGTTCCAATGAGAGACCATTTTGAGGAACTCAAGGAAGTATTTCTAGACTCACAATGTAAATGTTGATTTTTCCACTTGATGCATGTAAGAAAGAACAGAGCTTAGAATGACAGCCAACTGGACTTTTGTGATTCTACCAGCTGTGAATGCCTCATCCAGAAGAGAAAGTTATTGTCAGGTGTGAAAGATCAAGGTTCACACAATTAAGACCACTTATTGCTACTCATGCCTATGCACCCGGATGTTCTCAATGAATGGTTAGCACCTGGTGGAAGTTAGATAAGGGTCAATGAAATTTAAGAGGGATTGGGTTTAGACTGCTGGTGGCTGCGTAAGGATTCTAGGCTGCTTCCTCCTTTAACTCCACCCTCGGATTCTGCCACTCCTTCTCCTACACAACTCCTGGGAAATCTCAGAACTTTTCCATTTCTTGGAGAGCTTCCAAGTATATAAAATATAACACAGTTGGTCAATAAAGATAGCAATGAAGCCAGGACTACTTGCCCTCCCACGAGCGGGAGGATGCTTATGGATGCTCATTGTATATACAGGTAGTCCTTGACCTACGGCTATAATGGTGCCTGACAATCATGGTTGTATGTCATGATGGTTATAAAACCAATGTGACTGATCTGATTTTATGACCTTTTTGGCTCTGGTTGTTTAGTGAAGGCTGCAGTTGTTGAGTGAACACTGTGGCTGTTAAGCGTGGTGGGTCTGGCACAGGAAGGATACTGCAAAATCTCCAGTCGGGTGGTATTTGCTGGTTCTCTGAATGACTAAAAATTTCCGCTACCGGTTCTCCACAACTGGTCAGAACCTGCTGAATACCACCTCTGCACCAAACGCTGCACCAATAATTTTAAATCCCGCGGACCAGAGACCCTGGGAAAATCCCCCAAAAAGTCTGCAGGAAAATTCCTCACCCATTTTCCTACCGATCAATCATTCTTTATTTGAGATCGCAGGATACTGTCTCCAGCTCCATTCTCGGGGAGAGAGAGAGAGAGAGAGAGAGAGACTTTTGGCTTCATGCAAGGAAAATAGCAGAAGCAGCAGAAGTCTTTCTTAGTCTGCAGTACTGCCCTCTAACCTCTGCGCCACTGAGGCTCATTAATAAACTGTTAATAAACTCATGAGTTAATACACTCACTAATAAACATCACCATGGCTCATTAATAAATAAAATAAAGAATAAACTGATTGCCTTTGCGATGGCATGTACAATGCATTGTATTACTTCACAGAGAAAAGCAAGGCTGCGTGTTGGAAAGAGGAGCAGAACACAGCTGGGAGGATGGGATGAGGAAGACGCCTCTATTTATCACACTTTCTTTTGCTCGTTGTTGATGTTTCCTTGTAAATATTGAGGCAGCTGCCGATCCATCTTGGCGATTTCCCTTTTTTTTGTGGCTAATTCTCTTTATCTACCAGGGTAGGAAGAAGCAGATTGTGAACCATTACACTTCAAGTGCTCAAACCTAGCCTTGCATGCGATGTCTCTCATTTGAAGGCACGGAGGGGGTGGGGGAGAAGTACCATTTGTTATTTTGCCTTCATCTGGACCTTCGATTAGCCCTGAAAAATAATATAGTTCCATCTGGATTCGCTAGACTTAGAATCATGGGACTGGAAGGAACCCAGGAGGTCATCTAGTCCAGCCCCCTCTGTCCAAGCAGGAGTCTTCATATCTACTTGGACAGGTGTTTATCCGATCTTTTGTGGAACACCTCCTGTGATGGAGGACCCACAGCTGAGCTCCATGAAGCAAGCTACTCCACTGATGAATCATTCTGTCAAGGAATTCCTCTTCATTTCCATGCTAGATCTCCTGCTGACCAGTTTCCACCCATCGCTTCTTGTCCTATCCTCAGAATAAATCTACCCCTCTTCCCTGTAGCAGCCCTTCGAGTCATGTAGGAATGGTAAAAACCAGTTCAGGGAACAGTTTGTGAATTCACAGTTGATGATCCTTGTATTTTTATTGGTCAGTGGCCAAAATGAAGTTCTGTCCGGTTGCCAATAGGTGGTCCTTTGTAGAAAGGTGGGATGTAAACAATGAATGAATAAACAATTCAACGATGTGCTGAAATGTGTCTTCAAGATTTTGGGGAGGCAGGGGATGTTGGGGGGTCCTTTCTCCTAAGGAGGTGCATCTGGCAGGACTCAAAAGAATGGCTTTCTCTGTGGTGGCTCCCTCCTTTTTGAATATCGTCGCGGCAGAGATTAGATGGCCTCCATTTTAACACTCTTTTGCAAGGTCCTTGAAGACCTGGTTTTGCCAGAGTGTGGTGGCTTGTCTGTGTGGCTTGTCAAGACAAGTGGCTTGTCTGATTGATTGGTGTCACCAGGCTGGATGGGACGCTATTGTTTTTAGTGTTTGTATATTGCGTTTGAATATTTGAATTTTCCCTTGGCATTTCCAAGCCAAGTCCGGCCTTGATAGAGAGGACAGCCAGCGGGCCACTGGGGTTGTTTTCTGTGATTCATCCCTCCATTAGTTTGAAGCCTCCCTGGCTGCTGACACTTCCCAATCTGAGCTAGCCGTGTGGGTGGAGTTCTCCCTTCATGTTTTTGGGATTTAATTAAAATGTGGGAAGGCAGGGATTCTGCAGACTGTGGGAGAGAAGACTGCAGAGAGAGAGGGGTGGGGGATGTTCACACACACTCCCTGTGGCCACCTCATCGCCCAGGAAGGCCGAAAAGGCCACACCTGTCCCTGAGAATTTCAACTCAAACTCTCTTCCCCTTCGGAAAGATTTGGGGAGCCAATGCTCCTTCCTCAAGAAGGAACTTGAGAGTGGACAGAACGGAAAGAAATTACAGGTTTTACACTACCACAATTGAGCCCAAAATTTCCGCTGTTCAGCGAGACAGTTGTTAAGTGAATTTTGCCTCATTTTGCGACATTCCTTGTTAAGTGAATCACTGCAATGGTTAAACTAGTAAGATGGTTGTTCAATGAACCTGGCTTTTTCCGTTGACTTTGTCAGAAGGTTGGAAAAGGGGATTCCATGACCTCGGGATACTGCAATGGTCATAAATGTGAATCAGTTGCCAAGCGTCTGAATTTTGATCACGTGACCATGGGATGCAAGGGTTGTAAGTGTGAAAAACGGCCACAGGTCGCCTTTTTCAGGGCTGTTGTAACGGTCACTAAATGAACTGTCGAGGGTTACCTGTAGTTTTGAGTTGAGAGCAGTGGCTCAGAGGAGAAAGAAATGTACGTCCTTCCAAAACATTATATTTCTTCATGTAACTCCCATCGTTCCATAACCAAATCTTCTGACGCTCACCGGGAAAGGTTAGTTCAGCTCTTCTTAGTAAATTCAGGGTGCAAATTCCTCACCGTCGGGTCGATTCTCCATTGGAGGTCCATCTTCCAAACGACAAGGAAAGAAACCTTCAGGAGCAAAGCACAAACCTGGCAACCGAAAGGCTGCTAAGTCACATCCCAGCCGACTAAGAGTCCAAACTACTTTGCCTTAAGTGGACATTGTGTTTCCGTGCACAATAATACAGCTCCTTGGAGGTGACGTTTCGGAACAAGTTGTCCTGGGATCTTTGCCAAGCCATGTGACTCATTACTTTCTTGTGGGATTCCAGAGAAACACTGCAGGTCAACTTTCCACCCGTGTAGCATGAAAGGAAAGGGTGCAGGATGCCAGAGTCATCAAGGCAGGTGGCAGCGAGGTAAAAGGAAGGACTCTCCCATCAGATATGAAGATCGGTTGCAGGAATTGGGGATATGGAAGGACCAAGGCGGGTGGGACGGGACGACACGCATGATAGCGGCGTTTCAACGCTGGAGGGGCTGCCACAAAGAAGAGGGCACCAGAAGGCAGGACAAGGAACAATGGATGGAAACTCATCAAGGAGAGAAGCAACCTGGAATGAAGGAGAAACTTAGTAACAGGGAGGACAATGAACCAGTGGAACAGCTTGCCACCAGAAGTTGTGGGTGGTTCATTACTGGAGGTTTTTGAGAACAGAACTGGATTGCCACCAGTCTGACGATGATTATAGAGTCTCCTGCTTGACCAGGGGGTTGGACTAGAAGACCTCCAAGGTCCCTTCCAGCTCTATTTTGATTGATGGGTTGAGATCTTCTAACTTGTGCTTCTCTTAGTCCCTCCCTCTTTGGGCTGCTTCTCATAAGTCCTGTGAGCAGAAGGCTTCCCAGTATTTACTTTACTTTATTGTATTGTATTATTTACTTTATTTTATGCTGAGCCAGGCATTTTGTTGTGGATAGTTATCAGGTTCTCAAGATTCTGCAGGTAGTCCTCGAGTTACAACCATTTGTTTAGCGGCTGTTCGAAGTTAGAATGGCGCTGGGGGAAAAAAATGACACGAGCATTTTTCAAACCAATGTTGCAGCATCCCGGTGGTCATATGATTAAAATTCAGACACCTGGCATCTGACTTGTATACGACTGTTGTCTGATCCCAGGGTCACCTGATCCCCTTTTGCAACCTTCTTACACTCCAAGTCAACGGGGAAGCTAGATCCACTTAACAACGTGTTGTTGCTAAGCTTGACAACTGCAGCGATTCACTTAACGTGGCAAGAAAGGTTGTAAAATGAGGCAAAACTCATTTAAGCAGTGTCTTGCTTAGCAAGGGGACTCAACTGTGGTCGTAAGTCGAGGACTACCTATATTATTATATTCCCGTAACAGTAAAGTAGCATTCCAATAATTCAAGTGGTGCCTGTTTTCTGACCAGGCCCACCTCCTAGGGCTGACTGTAGTAGTAAGACCTCACTGCTGGAGGTTTTTTTGTACCAATCTACTGTCAGTGGAAATTCTAACTCTTGTTAAAAACAAGAAACAAACTGGAAGCTTGAAAGCTACCTGAGAAAGGATTGCTCTCCCAACGTCTCCCACTGCGGAGGCTGAATTTGTAACGGCCAGGCCTTGGATCTGTGCTATCTTACCACTGCAGATATCCAAAATATTAACATGAAAGTGGTGTGGAGAGCTGTACTTGTGAGCGGCAGATTGCAAAATAATCATTCAAGGTTAGCAAAGAGATAAAGAGCATTGCATTGCGTCATGGCACATCAGCATATTTACAAGCTTCCTCGGCAAGTGTGACGCTCGGACCGCTTGGTTGTGTTAAAGTCTATTTCTCTATATAATGTCCCACAACTCTTGCGGTTTAGGGGAAGGTTCACATCGTTTCTCTTGTGCAGCTTCGCCTGTCCGTAGAATAAGAAAGAAAGGTGAGAAGGAAACAGGTATTAAGGGGCTTGGATGCCAAAGGGAAGGCACCATTTCCAGAATTGGCCTCCTGCAGATGTGTGGGGAATGGCACTTAGGGATGGTCTTCCAGAAACAGCATTTGCTCATGGCCTGGCTCATCGTAGACCTCCTTCATCGGATGCTGCCACCATTGAACGATCCCCCATTCTCTGCACTGTTTTTTGTCAATGGGGCTTTAAAGCAGAGCACAGCACCGCGTCTCTGAATTGGCACATTCCCACTCGCTACGTTGCTTTCCCCCGAATCAGAGGTGGTATTGACCAGTTCTGCAGAACCGGTAGCAGAAATTATGAGTAGTTCGGAGAACCGGCGAATCCCACCTCTGACTGGCCCCGCTAACCCCATCTCTTCTCTGCCTCCCATTGAGGTTCAGCTGATCGGCTGGGTCTCCTTTGGTTGCCCTGCATTGCAGAACAGAGCTGGAAAGCAGGTTAGTGGGGTGAGGGTGGGGAATGGGGATTTTGTAGTATCCTTCCACCAGGAATGGGGAGGGAGTGGAGATTTTACAGTATCCATCCCCTGGAGCGGGGTAAGAATGGAGATTTTGCAGCGTCCTTCCCCTGCCTCGCTCACCAAGCCACGCCCACAAAACCGGTAATAAAAAAAATGTTGAATCCCACCGCTGACCCGAATGATCTGGGCTCTCAACTGGTGGGGAATCAGCATGTGCCCCCACCCCCCACCCCACCTCAAGTACCCAGAGTGATCGTTGAATTAGAAGCCCAGATGCAAAACTGGTATCATGCTGGCAGTTGGGAAGGCACTGGGCAGGAGATGTTTCAATCCCATCCGAAAGCAAAACAGAGGCAACACTGAAAGGGAAGTTGGCCGAGACCTTGACTGCAAGTATCCCCAGACATTCCTTTTATTCACTTAGCTATGATGATGATGATGATGATGACGATGTCCAGAGTGATTGATCTCATGATGCAACTCTCTATTTGCCTTTAACAAGTTTATGTTCCTCATTTTGGAAAGCAAGAGGGAAGAAGACTCGATGCATTTCGATTTTATGATTTATCCAGTCTAATGAAGCAGTTACTGTATATTTTATTATTGTTATTCCTCTTAGAAGCTGCTTTGGCAGCACAGTTGAAAAGCAGGATAAAAATTTAAAAATCAAGAGAAAAAGGGAGAGAGAGGAAGAGAGGGAGGGAGAGAGGGAGGGAAAGAGAGAGAGAGAAAGAGAGAGAGGGGGAGGGAGGGAGAGAGAGAGAGAGAGAGAGAAATCTAAATGCTTTTCTCCTTCAGAAGAGGATGGATAATGTACAGGTACATTATCCATCTTCTCGACTTACGACCGCAACTGAGCCCAAAATTTGTGTTGTTACATAAGACATGTGAGTTTCGCCCCTTTATTCAACCTTTCTTGCAGCAGCTGTTAAGCAGAATCTTTGCAAGTTGTTAAGCTAGGAAGAGGCTTCCCCGCTGACTTTGCTTGTCATAAGGTTTTCAAAAGGGGATCCCATGACCCTGGGACACGGCAAATGTCATAAATATGAACCAGTTGCCAAGCATCTGAATTTTGATCACGTGATCACGGGGATGCTGTGAAGGTTGTAACTGTGAAAAATGGTCATAAGTCATTTTTTTTCAGTCCCATATGAACTAAATGAATTGTTGCAGGTCGAGGACTGTGTGTTATAGTTTTCTGACATCCATTTTCCCTGCCCAGTGAGGCAGCCATTGTGATTTTTATAAAAGTATCCCTCTCGAGTTAGATACAAGTACATAAGGGATTATTTATGTGCCAAGATATTTCTGTACTCCAGCTAGCACAGAATGAACGAATGAATGAATGAAGTGGAAGGGGGGTGGGTGTTGAGTAAATCAAGATTATACAACAAGCCTTGGATCAATGAACAGAATGAGGAATGTTTCTGCCTGTACGGAAGGAAGTGATTCAAAAGACAAGAGGCCCAATGCTTTCAGCTTATATAATTGCACCAACTGCTTGAACATAATTTAATTCCTTATCTTATTAGAAGACTAAGTGCAATTCTATACTTCCGTGTCCAGAAAAAGATTCCACTGTGTTTAGCGGAGCTTATTCGTGAATAGAGGCAATCCTTGACCTGCGACCAGAATTTCCTTTGGTATGCAATGTGGCTGTTAAGTGAGCTGCCTCCAATTTTTAGAATCTTTTTGGCATGGTTAGTAAGCAAATCACTGCAGAGGTTAAGTGAGTCATGGGGCAGTTAAGCAAAATATCCAGATTTCCCCATTGATTCTGCTGGTCAGAAGTCGGCTGGGCAGGTTTCAAATGGGAATCACATGACCCCGGAATGCTGCACCCATTGCAAATACCTGCCAGTTGCCAAGTGTCCGAATGTTGATTAAATGGGGATGCTGCAATGGTCATAAGTGCGAGGACTGGTCATGTGTCACTTTTTTCAGTCTTCCTATAACTTCAAACAATTGCTATGTAAGTTGAAGATACCTGTATCTAGCCAAATATCCTCTGCTTAGGACTGGGGGCCAAAACATCAAAACTGCCAACGCATTGCTACCAGCTGTTCCCAGGGGTGGGCTTCAGGGGTTCAGGAGAGCCCCCTAGCTAAAATTCTGTGCAGTTTGGAGAACCCCCAAATCTCACTCTTGGCTGGCCCCGCCCACTTCTTCCCTCCCAGGAGTTTTCACACAGCTTGTTTTGGATGCAGGTAAGGGTAGGGTGCGCACAGAGGCTCAGGGAGGGAGAAAAGCAGGACTCTCAGAAGTTTAGGAAAGCCAGAAATGGGCCCGTTTCCAGCTTCCAGAGAGCCTCTGGAGCCCTGGGAGGGCAAAAATGCCCCCCCACCATGGTGTAGGAGGCTGACTAGGCTACACCCACCATGGCCACGTTCACCCAGCAACTGGGAAGAGAACCCTTTGCTAAAAATTTTGAAGCCCACCCGTGGCTATTCCTGTGTAAGGCATCCAGAAAGTATCCATGATATCAATCACTCTGAGACATTCCTCTCCAATTGATTTATTTAGAAACAGATCTGGCATGTCAAAGGCAATTTCCCAAGTGAAATTATTTTCGCCCATTACACAGAATCCACCTTCTCTCCTCCTTTCTCTCCTCCCACTTCTACACTTCATAAATCACGAGAACCAATTAACTGCCACTGGAATTTCTTAATACGATATACAGAATAACCTTGAATTTTTCAACTCCTCCAGCTCTCTTAAAAAAAAAGCTGAATTTTAAAGCTGACATCCTGAGCCTTAAAGTTCCCCAGTTGGTATCAGCAGCAAAGCTGTGCCTGGAACACACAAACCCCAAGCAGAATTAAGGGGAAAAAAGTATGCACGTGATTCACTTATTTTGAGTTTCACTACAGAGTAGGTGGCCATTTCCCACGAAACGATATTCCTGATTTTCTGCCAAGGGTTCTTAATTTCAGCAGACTCAGGAAGGGATGTGGGAAAAATATTTTCTTCCTTGCTGATGTTTTTAAACAAATGGGCTCTTGGGGGAATCTGATGCAATCCACATTATGGAATTCCTAGTCAAACCTTTGTTCTAAACTGTCTTTTTTTTAAAAAAAAAAAAAGGTCATGGAATTTAAGTGACTTTTCTCCACATCTCTTTATGTGGTGTTATATGGTGCCTTCTGGAAGAATTTCAGTGTTTCACGTGTTTTACTTCTCCACTATCTGCAAACATTTTTGTCTGTTTCAATATTCAGGAAAAAGCTTTGGAAAGGAGCAGAAGAAAGATATTGAGAGTGAAAAAGAAACAAGTTTAATACAGGTAGTTCTTGACTTACAACAGTTCATTTAGTGACTGTCTAAAGTTTTTTTTTTTCATGCTTATAACCGTTGTAGCATCCCCTTGGTCATGGGATCAAAATTCAGAAGCCAGATTGATTGAACGACTGCAATTGTGGCAAGAACAGTTGTGAAATGGGGCAAAACCCAATTAACAAATATCTCACTTAGCAACATAAATTTTGGGATCAGTTGTGATTGTAAGTTGAGGACCACATGTAAATACCACAGTATTCAATGCTTTAAAAAATATATTGGTTGTCATCTGCTGCTGTTTTGAAATTCTTCTCCTTGTATAATTGTGGACTGTTTATTCCTTCAATAAGCAGATAACCAAGGAGCGTATGGTTTGTTGGATGCTATTGTGCTGCTAGGTAGCCAATTGGAAGCACTAGGACTTATATACCACTTCACAGTGCTTTCCAGCCCTCTCTAAGCCGTTTACAGTATCAACATATTGTCCCCAACAATTTTGAGTTCTCTTTTTACCAACCTCAGAAGGATGGAAGGCTGAATCAACCTGAGTCCATCAGGTTCGAACTGCTAGCAACGGACAGAGTCAGCCTGCAATGCTGCACTCTCACCACTGCACCACCACGGCTCTTGATCGATGGCATCACTGAAGATAAAGGAACATATCTCAAAGGATTATGCAGTCAGTCCTTGACTTACAGCCATAATTGGGACCAGAATTTCTGTTGCTAAGCTAGGTGGTTGCTAAGTGAGTTGAGCCTGATCTTACAACGTTTTTGTCTCAGTGATCAAAGAGGTCCCTCCAGTTTCAAGTAAATTGTTGTTGCTGAGCAAATTCTGCTCCCCCGCATTGACTTTCCTTGGCGGAAGTTGGTTGGGAAGGTCACAAGTGGCAACCAGCTGACTCCACGATGCTGCAGCCATCATAAATATATGCCAGTCACCAAACACCTGAATTCTGATCACGTGACTGTGGGGATGCTGAGGTGGTAGTGCAAAGACTGGTTGGATGTAACTTTTTTCAGTGTCGCCGTCGTAACTTTGAATGATTCCTAAACGAATAGCATTAAGTTGATTAAGTTGATATACCTCCAGACCAAATGAACTACAAATCAAGTCAGGAAGGGAAGTAGGCAGGCAGGCAGGCATGGAAGGATTTGCTTTTCCATAGCTTTCTTGGCAATCCCAAAGGTGGTTTTTCAAAAGATAACTGGACTTTCTTTTTTTTTTCTTTAAAAAAGTTCCACTTCTCCAAGAAGCTTCTTCAGTTCAGTAGTGAAACATTTCCAAGGAAAAACAAGCCAAGAAAGTCCAGTTGCCTTTTGGAAAAGCACATTTGGGATGGCCAGGACCTGGATGATGGGGAATCGGAATCTCCATAGACAACTTTCCCAGCAGTCTTCATGAGCAGCACCCATTTTTTCCCAATTAAACCCTGATTTCTTCTTCCATGGGGATGTATCCACCTTACTGATATCTAGGCCTGAGCAAAAAAAAGTCAGTGAAGGTACTCTGAAAAGCATCTCATTAGAAGTGAAACGTATCTCCCTGTCCCTGGCTGAGTCCCCAGATGTGTGCCTAGGCAGCCCCGCTTGCTTCACGAGGGAAGGGCATG
Organism: Pseudonaja textilis; assembly: GCF_900518735.1. The sequence goes on along the minus strand of NW_020769328.1, from coordinate 11,111,734 downwards.
TAGATGGGCAAACAGCTGGGGACACCTGGGGACAGCTTGCAAGGCAGCCGTGCAACCCTAGCCAAGGACACGTCTGCTTTCCTGTGTTGAAGAGAAATGCTTTGTTAACGCTAACACACTTTTGCAAAGCAACCCTTTCATATTAGGCATCGCACAGCCTAAAATCTAATCTTTTCCTCCGAAGTATTGTTTTCATGAAATGGAGAAATTGGCTCCACGGTAGTACAAGGCTTAAAAAAAAAAAAAGGATTAAAATGATCGTGAGCATCTTTCTGGAAAAAAGTGGCTCTTTTCATGTCAAAGGGCAAAGGTAGGCAGGAAGAGAAAATCAACGGGAATGTTCCTTCTTAGAAATTGTGGGAAAGAGGTTCACTGAGAAAATAACTCAATGAAATGAATTGCTGGTCAGCTGAAAACAGGGAGCCTCCTTCTGCCTATCAGGTGGAATTCCCTGATGGGATTCACAGCTACAAGATAATTAGTTTAGGGGGTGTTAAAAGGGAATTAGGTGAAGCCATGAAAGAGAGCCGTGAGGTGTAGACGGCTAATAGCTAAATGAAAGCCAAGGCTCAGTCGAGGTGGCCAATTAGTTGCTGAGGGGCAAACAGACAGTGGTCATAGCTGCCAAATGTGTTGTTGATCCCTTGTGATCTCTTGGAAGCAACTGGAGAGACGGTCCAGGAAACAAGCCAGGGGGACTCCTCGACTTTCTATCACAACGGAGTCCAGATTTTTTGTGGCTAAGTGAGACATTTTACGACCTTTCTTGCCGCAGTTGTTAAGTGAATCACTGACATTGTTAAGTTACTAACACAGTTGTTGAGTGAATCCAGCTTTCCCCATTGACTTTGCTTGTCAGAAGATCGCAAAAGGGATCGTGTGACCTTGGGAAAAAGCAACGGTCATAAATATGAACCAGTTGCCAAGCGTCTGAATGTGGATCACGTGATGCTGCAATCATCATAAGTATGAAAAACAGTCATAAGCCACTTTTTTTAGTACCATTGTAACTTCAAATGGTCATTAAATGAACTGTTGTAAGTCAAGGGTTACCTGTACTGAATATTGAGTTAATCCTACAGGGATCTTTTGAGATTCCTATATTTACAGCCGTAACATCTCTGCAGTTTCGTGGTCTAAATATCCTTCCAACATTCTTTTAATACCATTTTAATCCCGATCCGGTTAAAGTTAATTGGGATAAATCTCATCAAAGCAATTAAACTTAGCTTTACTTGCAAGAAAATTGTTCGGTTGAAGTGGAATATGTCTTCAAAATAAACTTTGGATAGAGTGGGTTTGATATAAAAGATGTCTCCCTTCTGTGTTTTTTTCTTTGACGCCAGATTCTTGTTTTTCAAAGTTTGCAGCCGTTCAGCTTTACTTTGATGTGATGCTATGCAAGCAAAGTCATTCTGACACGCAGGCCAAGGGTACGTCTTGTTTCAAAAACCTGACGGCTCTTTCAAAGTCTTTCCATAGGTTTTTAGTAGACTAACCTGTTGCTCTGATTGCCAGTGTGCCAGAAGAAAGGTTAAAAAGTTCCAGAGATACAGTAGATTATTTTGTTTTTCTCCAAAATTCCTTTGAACTCAGTTTCATGTCACCAGTTGTAAAGACTGCCGAAGGTCTTCTGTAGATGTTTGCATGGACAGCCTGCATTCTGCAGTGCAGTGGCTGACAGACAGCAGATTTTGGAGTGAGAAGGGTATACAGGTAGCCCTCGACTTACAACAATTCATTTAGTTACTGTTCAAAGTTACAATGGCTTTGAAAAATGTGATTCACCACTGTTTTTCACAGTTACGAGCTTTGCAACATCCCCATGGTCATGTGATCAAAACTCAGGTGCTTGGCAGCGGATTCCTATTTATGACTGTTGCTGTGTCCCAAGACCTTTTGCAACCTTCTGATGAGCAAAGTCAATGGGGAAGCCAGATTACTTCCCAAAGAATATTTAATCTGAAGGAAGTGGAGAAAGCACTAAACATCTGCCAAACAAACTATGAGCTTCCACAGAAAAGATTCAACAGCTGCCAGGTTTGGTAGCTGAAGCCTGTGCTGGATCTGCCACGAGACACAAAACATTTTCAACAAAGTCCTTTGGGACAACCATGACCTGGATGATTGAGAATCTCCACTTTGACCTCTTAGTTCTTCAAACTGGGATTAGGGGAAAGGCGTAAAGGCAGCCAGTGAGTTTCTCCCTGGCATTGATAAGCTGAGTTGGATGAAGCAGTCATATCCTCAGAAGCTAAAGAACCACCTGAGGATCTAGAAGCCTCCCGCATCAGTTGAGGGGGTTATGAAATTGCCTTTACCATCAAAAACGAAATGGGTTATGACCAGGAAGGCTTTCATTTTTTTCAACTGTGGCATACCATTGATGGAAATCCCTTCCACCTGGCACGGACTGGAACTCATTGAGGCAGATGCATTTTTTATATGCCCAACCCATCCCGTTCAAAGCAGGACAGTATGTTCTAAGAACTTCCTTCAATTATTTGATGAATTGATATCCGAGTTCTGTTTGCTTGACTTTTTAAACTGAATTTCTACATTGTTTCTGCACCACTTTTATATTTTAGCTCACTCTTTGATGTCCAATGACTCAGTTTTGAAGGCTGAGGTAATGGACAGTCAGCTAGACCATAATGCAAAATGTGAGGGAAGACCCATGTTTTACATAGTTCTATCTTTCCACCAAAATGGATTTTTTTTTCCTGATTTTTATTCTTTCTCTGTTTTAAAATCAGTTTTAGAACTACACTATAAATTATACTTCGGAAATTCAGATAAAGCAACAATCCAAACAATCTTTCCTGATAAATGTAAATGTATAAGCAACAGGCAAAGGTGGAATTCTATGTACTTTTTATTTATCATTTTCAGAAATAGATGCAAATTCGCCCAAGTCCCAAGACTGGATTTATCCTCTCTCTAGCATCTTCCTGACTTGTTCCTTGCTTATTCTGAAGTTACTTCTTTTGCACAAAAATGCTATGAGCTACCTTTTATAAGGTTTTTTTTAAAAAGGTTTACACCCTCGGTTTATGAGAAGCAAAACTGTGACTTAACACAGATGCAGTTCTTTGAGTTTTCAGAGTTTCAACCAATTTCATAGCAAACTTTTAAAAAAGATTTCTTTTAAGTAAATTGTTACAGCAGTAAAATGTTATAGTGGGAAGAAAACTGTTTTTAGTATACTGAAGGAACAAGGGGAACTGTGCATCATCCAATATTTACAGTAACTGCAGCTTGAGATTCTGTTGTCAGGGACAACATTTATTTACTCTTGTTAATCATTTATTATCAAGATTTACTTTCCACCCAATTTTTAACAAGAATGTAGACTAGAAGATGAGTAATGATTACAGTAATCAAATAATTAGATTCAGACTATTTTATACTTAAAGTAGATTCTTTGCAGCCAGTTGGAATAATGCAAGTTCAGGTATCATTGATATCTTATCGTACCTGGAGTAAACCCACAATAATTACATTTAATTTTAAAAAATGTTTATGATGGAAAAACATGTCCTGAATTACCTATCTGCAATTCTTTTATTATGGGCAGTTCACAATTGTTGTGAACAAAACAATTATTTGTATTGTTCTTGATTGAGATATGTGTGAATTAGCTACTCTTCTCCAACAGTGGGATTTGTGTAATCAACCTGATGTTCAGGAATACAGATTTTGGCTCCAATGTTATTGTTGTTGTTATTGGAATATTTTCTAACAACTACATCTGAAAAATTAAAGAAAGCATCTGGGGGGTATAACTCTGAAGTTTTAAAAACATTTTAGCAGCAGGATTTAATGTGGAAATAATTGGAAAAGTCATACTCTCACATCAATTTCTATGTTATATTCTTCTCAATGTAATAAATCAAAATAGTAAAGACAAGAAATGTTGCCTAGACTTTGATTTTCAAACCTCTGGAATTCTTGGTTCAACATGTCTCAAAGTACTGAGACAACCGAATAAAGGGTTGTACATATCAGAACAACTAGACACAAGAACAGTTTTTTCCCCAAAAGCCATCCCTCTGCTAAACAAGTAATCACTCTGCTAAACAAGTAATTCCCTCAACACTGTTCAACTATTACAAAGTCTGCACTCCTATTACTGTTAATCTTCTCATCACTTCTTATCACCCATCCCCTCCCGCTTGTGACTGTATGACTGTAACTTTGTCACTTGTATCCTTACAATTTATATTGACTGTTTCCTAGTATGATTTGATTGCTTATTGTACCCTATGAGTATCATTAAGTGTTGTACCTATGGTTCTTGATACTTGATGAATGTATCGTTTCTTTTATGTATACAGAGAGTATTTGCTCCAAGACAAATTCCTTGTGTGTCCAATCACACTTGGCCAATAAAGAATTATATTCTATTCTCAAGGGTTGTACTAAACCTTTTCCTATGACACAGTGACTTTCCTTGTACATCATGCCATGTTTCGTTCCCTAGTCCTATAACTTGTTTAAATCAATGGGGTCTTCCTGACAATGACTTCCCTCCACCTGTTAGATTGAATGCCTGCTCAATGGACACATAGCAATGCTGGGAGGCTGCAGATTTCCCCGCCATTTTGGAAAAAATCAACTGCAATTTTAGTTTCCTTCCTCACAAAATGCATGTGAAATGCCAATTGATTTTTGTCCTACTTCTTTCTCAGGGTTCTGCTCATTTTTCAACCTGCTGCACCCTTGTTATGAAAAGATGCGGGCTATGACTGCATGAGGGAAGCCTCACCTGAAAAAACAGGTTGGTTTTCTTACATTGGGTGATTGTAATCACAATTGCACTTTTTTACTTTCTCCACGGACACCTGCAGCAGAAGTAATAAGGTATCTTCAGTGGAAGAAAGTGCCAGGATTATTTTGGTAGTTTGAGTAGCTGTGAATACTTGAAAAATGTAAGTCCTTGACTTATAAGCACACCTGAGCACAAATTTTCTGTTGTTAAGTGAGACATTTGTTATGTGAGTTTTGCCACATTTTATGACCTTTCTTGCCACAGTTGTTAATTGAATCATTGCAATTGATAAGCTAGTAACCTGGTTGTTAAGAGAATCAGTCCTATCTTCTGGTGTAAATTTTCACCACATTCTAGTACAACAAACCGCTCTTCCATACAAACTTACAGCCCATATAATTGACCGTGTTAAGGCACTATCACCCAGTTGAGTATGGAAAAAGCCTGAGCTATTGATACGATCATGACTAAATAGCCTGAATACCTATAGTCTGTTTTAACCTCTTATCCCAAAGGTACTTTGCCAAAAGGCAGCTGGACTTCCTTGGTTTTTCCTTGAAAACATTTTGCTTCTCATCCAAAAAACTTCTTCAGTTCGGAACTAAATTGAACAGATTGTAAGTTATTCAGGCTATTTAGTCATGATCATATCTATAGCTCAAACTTTTTCTGTACTAGACTGGGTGATGGGCCTTAACACGGTTATAGCTGTTATCTTACAGCTGTAAGTTTGTATGGAGGAGCTGCTTGTTGTACTAGAATGTGGATAGTCTTGGTGTAAATTTTCACCAGAAGACGGAATTGATTATCTTTCCAAAGAATATTTAATCTGAAGGAGGTGGAGAAAGTGCTAAACATCTGCCAAATAAACTATGAACTGCCACAGAAAAGATAGAACAGTTGCCAGGTTTGGTACCTGAAGCCTGTGCCGGATCTGCCATACTCAGCCCATTAGACATTCAGGTTGACTCCCAAAATTGGACTGCAGGGGTCTGTTCTACTGCAGGAACATTCCAGACTTGAAACTCTAGACCTAGAAGACCTAGAACTACGCCGCCTCCGGTCCGATCTAAATATAGTATATAAAATCATACATTGCAATGTTCTACCTGCAAATGAATACTTCAGCTTCAACCATAACAACACAAGAGCACATAATAGATACAAACTCAAGGTTAACCACACCAAACTCGATGGCAGGAAATACGACTTCAGCAACAGAGTGCTCGATGTCTGGAATACTCGACCTGACTCTGTGGTTTCTTCCCCAAACCCCCCAAAACTTTAACCTGCTTAGACTGTCGACTATTAACCTCACCCCTTTCTTAAGAGGTCTGTAGGGGGCGTGCATAAGCGCACCAACTGTGCCTACCGTCCCTGTCCTATTGTTTTTTACTTTTCTTGTATCTATCTCATGTATTCAAAATTATATTTATTCTTATACCTGTATCTTGTAAGCGATTGACAAATCAAATAAATACTGAATAAATAAATACTAAAATTTCTTAACAGATGGAATGCTCACAAACGTTTCAACCTACCACCAATCCAACCAAAAGCTTCAGGGCTGCCAATAACCAGTGCTGCAAAACTTTCAGCATTTTAAATTAGCGGTTGCATCGAGTCCTTGGTGCTCTGAGCTTGGCTGTTTTCTTGTAGACATTTCACCACCCAACTGGGTAATATCATCAGTGCTAGAAAGGAGTAGGGTTCCAGCACTGATGATGGGGCTAGCTGGGTAAAGAAATGTCTGCAAGAAAACCACCACGCTCAGAGAGAACATTTCCACAGTTCAACCCTGAGCTAAATACATATTCCCTTCTATTGATATTAGCAACTCTTTTCCGACTTCTAAGAGAAATGTTTAAATGACCTGTTTCAATAACTCAGCTTTGCTAAAACCAAGTCAGTCCCCTCCATAATTGCAACAACCCGATAGTCTTGGCTACTATTGCACCTATATTCTTCTTGTTACAGTACTGTAGTTCCTAATCCGGATAGATGGTAGAACTAAGGAGAAACTTCTTATGATGAAATTGAGGAGAAACTTCCTAATAGTGAGACCAATTAATTGGTGGGACAGCTTGCCTTCAAAAGTTGTGGGTACTTTATCCCTGTAGGTTTTTAAGAAGGGATTGGACAGTCACTTGTCTGGAATGGCATAGGGTCTCCTGCTTGAGCAGGGGGTTGGACTAGAAGACCTCCAAGGTCCCTTCCAGCTCTATCCTGATTGAGAATTGAATTGATTGAGAAATCTGTCTTCAGCTGGCTGTCCAGAACCCTCCCATGTTAGTTACCCTTTGACTGTACATCCTGTCCTAGTACAAATTTCACCAAAGTATAAAGAGAAACTCTGCAGGCCTGTTTATCTTTGTAGTATGTGTGCGGGAACTGAACGCCTATCCCCCTCTATACCAGCTTACAAAACAAACTTCCTGCTGGCCACACGGATGAGAGTACATTGAGCCTGGCTGCGGGCCAATGGAGCATGTTCATTTATGCAATGCAGAATGAAGAGTGATGACTCAGAGGGCCTGTAAGAAACAACTTTTCATCTGAGCCACTCCCGAAGTTACTATATGTAGGTGAGCTCTGCCCAGGACTACAAGGTGTAGTCACAGAGTAATCGTAAGAGTGAAATGTGTAAACAACTTCAGAGCATCTGGTGGATTTCTCTTTCTGAACATTTGGCACATGCCGGACTTTCGATGCACGGGCACTCTGTGTCCTTCATGCGCAGGCAAAGAGCATGTGGTGCTCTTTGGGAAATGGCCCACAATAAATAGTTTGTGTTGACAGTGAGAGGCACCAGGATTATGATTTCATTCAGTTCATTTGTTTTAACTGTTCTAAATTAGGAACTTTATCTTTGGTTTATTGATCCAGGAAGGAAATCCTGTGGTTTATATTTCAGGTGAACTTTAACGTTTCCATAAAGTTTCCGTCATGCTTATGTGACACCTACAATCCCATTACAAAGGGCTGCTATCAAATATAAGGAAGGAGGGAGTGAAGCAAATATTACCAACAGGAAGGAAAGCGAGTGAGAAGCCTTGCTTTTTAGATTCAGGGGAAAGGGCTTCCCCCCCCCCCGTTCATCCTCATAAACCTCTCTTTTATTACAGTGTCATTGGGGTTGGTCTTCTAGTTTTGCATTACAAGATTTTTTCTATTTATTTCAGATTTGGTTGCATCCTTAATTCTTTTCCAGGCTTGTTCCATATGACATTGGCACAAAGTTGGAACATTCCCATGATTTCTCAGGTTTTTCTAAATAGATTTCTTTTAGTCTGTTGTTTTCTAATTGTCTTCACTTTGCATTCAGATACAACTCTTTTCATCTGTTACTGGATTATATTCTTTAATTTTCCCTAGATCTTTCTGGCTTTTGCCAGTTTCTTTTTCTTCCTGGCTATTTTTATGGCCTTGATACCGTATGTTGTTGCCTGCTGGCACCGTTATATATTTGCTGGCTTCAAGTTTTACGCTTTTGATATGGCCAAAGAACTAAATGAATAAAAATTGTATTCCGTTCTGTTCTAGTCTATTGTAGTCCATCCCATTTTACAGTCATTTAACTTCCTGCCACAATTCCTTGGGCTCCTGTCCAATAGGTGCAGGCCTTTGTTTCTCAATTTCACATACTTCAAGAATGGATTCCAGGTTGCATTTAATTGGGATTGAGTCTTTTCTAGTCTTTTTCAGTCTGATGTTTATTTTTTTGATTAAAAACTGATGGACTGAATCAGTCATTACAATGGTACATACTTGCATTTATGGTGGACTTGTCCTGAGATAAAGAAATATTGGTTAAAAATAAAAATGTGGCTAGAAGAAATTATAGAGCGTGGGCTGGAGTGGAAACCGGAATTATTTTTGATGGGAATGATCAAAGGGGACTACCCCGCTAAAGTAAAATATCTGACCATCCATTTATTAACAGCAGTATGTATTTCACTAGTACAATATTGGAAAAACCCAAATGTACCACCGATACAGGTTGTTATTCAGAAAACACATGAGTGTGCCCAATTGGACAGGCTTACACTTAAAATTAATGGGAAGGAGGATACAGATTATTACCTGATATGGGATAAATGGTATAAATGGGTAGACAATAAAAGGGGAAACATATAAATGAACCTAAGATACAAAGTATATCCAGTGGTTATAATATATTAAGTACATAAAAACAAAGGTTTTAAATCTCCTTTTCTCTGTTACTACTATTGTTATTAGCCATTTATAGTATTTTTTGCGTTTATTAGATAAAAAACATGAATGTATTTGTAATAGAAGAGTAGTTATAAACCAACGTGAAAATAAATGGAGTATATTGTAAATTATTTAGTGCTTAGGATGTGATGAGTGAAAATGTGACTAGTACTAGCCAATAATGATTTTAAGGACTTACCAAATTCGACAACAAATGTAAAGAATTATGTGTTATTATTGTTTCTGTATTTTTGAAATTGTACGTTTTTAGATTTGTGAATAAAGTTGTTTTTAAAATTAAAAAAATAATGATTTAACAACTACAATTGGGACCAGCAACTTGGTCATTAAGTGAAATGGTGGCTAAGTGAAACTGCTGCCAGGGCTCCAACAAATCCCCCTCATTCAAAGCACTGCAACTGCTTATCATCTGACTTCACCTTCCCTGTTTTACAGAACTGTGAAGGTCACAAATGTGAAGATTGATTGCAATTACTGTTTCATCGCTGTCATCATTACAGTTGCTAAACCAGGGCTACCTGTAAATGTGTGAATAGAGACCATTTTATTTTTGTTTCTTTCACATCACTTGCTATTGTCTATGCTTTCACAACATGGATTTATTTACTCACATTGGTACATCGTTATACCATCATTACTTCTTCGCTTTCAATGGAAATTATTCCATGAACAACAACAACAAAAAAACAATTTTAAATTAGATCACCTCTTTTGTTATAGAGATGGGGAACTTTGGAATTTGCATGAAGTGTTCTTTCCACACATGTCCCAAAGTTAAACCTTCCTAATTTTGGCAGCTCCTGTTTGGAAAAAGGACTGAACACCTTTTCCAAAATATCTTGCCTAATAAAATAAAATGTATTAATAGGAAATGGATAGATTTTGTAGAAGTCAATTGGTTGAATCCTGCTTAATATTCTGAATTATAGCAAAGTTCAGTGAATTTACAGACTGTGTAATCCCTGGGTCTGTAAATAGGAAATGCTAATCAAGCAGTTATTTTCCTATAGGTAAAAAAAAGTGTCATGGCAACTGTCAAAACAAGTCAGTGGATTAAGAAGAAAGAGCAAGTAAACAAATGTTTTCTGGGAATGTTTTTCCACATTGCCTTCAGCAAAAAATTCTGAGTTCAAAAACCTGAATACAGTAAGTCCTAAGAGGAGATAAAGCAAAATCAACCTTATCCTTATCCTTATCTTTCATAAACTATCAGGATGCTGTACTAATTTAATAGTACATTTTCAGAGTATTGCTAATATTAGTTTGGAGCCCATCCATTCCATTTTGCCAATGCAACTACATTATGACTGCAACTATTATTACTGCAATGTCATAACAACTTTGTGTGATTTGCTTCTAAATTTGCTTGCAATACAACAAATATATTAAATGCATCCATGGAGAAAAATACATCTGCATTTGGGATTTTTTAAATGATACATTAAAATAAGAAATTGCAAATAGTTGTAATTGAATTATGGGAAATTATGACAATTGGGAGAAATGTGAATGCTTTTGCAACACCTAAACAATTCAGGAATGTACATCCTTCATATCTGGCCAAAGAAAGTATGCTGATAGGGAAACGTGAAATAGAAAGGGTATGTGAGTAGCAAAACAGCATTCCACTGTTCTCAAATAGGACATCACATCCTTGTACACAGATGACTGTTGGACTTTTAAAAACTTTGCAATCTTACACATTTTTAATAGGGCAAATCTAACTGAATTTAATAAAACTTCCTTCTGAGGAAGTATGCTTAAAATACCAATACAATAGACTTATACTACATAGACAATAGCAAGTATGGACTAGAATTGGAATTTAAGTAATGTAAACATCTGTCATCTTGATTGTCAAGAGTGACCTCTGGATAAGATTAAACTTGGTAAGAAGCAATGTTTATGTTCCTTCATGAAGTCCTTCAATGACATTGTGAGAAAGCTACTAGACGCAAACTTGTACTTCTGCAAAGAATGACTGATTTACACGTGCAACTCAGAAGAGTCCTCAAGTTGAATCTTCTGTATCATTTGTTCTGTTCTACTGCAAAAGGTGGCACAATAAACAGCATAACTAGGCTTGCTAGTTCAAATTTTTAAAAAAGGGCCAGGAAAGGTACCATGGCTGAAATTCCCTTAAGAGCCCGAGAAATATCTTGAGATAAGCTCCTTTGGCATAACGTTTTGCTGCCATCTGCAGAGATGCATCTGCTTTCTGGAACTTCATTTCGCTTGTGTGGAAGTAGAGGACTAAGGAGTAGAGGACATATCTGTCCTTTCACTCTCTACAGCACAAGATCCATATTGATGACTGGACTATGAGGGAAGATCTGTCATGAGGATATCAGGGAACCATGTGTAAAAGTGTATACTTAAGAGAGCTAAACCAGATCCAAGTTGCATAAACGGCTCTAAATCGTTAGGCAAATCCTGTAATTTTTTGAGTGTAAGCTGGAGAGTCAAAAATGGTGCTCCTTAGCCATCATTTTCCTTTCTGTGACTCAGAGGACTAATACACAGTGACCCAAACACTTTGATGCCACACGGAGGTAGGACAGTATACCCAAGGAGGAGGCAGAGTTTAATATTGCTCCTGGTTTTCTTGATATTGGGTCTAACCTGAAGGGAAGATGCTATTTCTAACTGATCCTGAATTTGGACATTGTCATCCACCCCAACATGGTACATTTTCTTATGGATCTTGAATTTCTCCTCTTTTTAATTTATTGTGAAAAAACAGTCTCAGGTCCGATGGAGAATTATTTGCAACGAGTACGTATCCTTCTCTGTGACCATGTGTTAAAAAATTTAAAAAGAGGATTTACTATTTGCTAATATTTTTCAAATCTGGAATATGGGATCACCTAATAAAAGCAGACATTTGAAACAGACTGAAAAGATTGCTTCTTTGCTTGCTTAATTATCCTAATCAGGGAGGCCTCCCAGCGTAGCTGGTTTTCAAGGAGAGTTTCAATGAACGCTGGTCGCACTGGGGAAATGCAACCTCAGGGTTCCAAGGCAATATGCTTTTGACAATCAGTGATCGCCTCCATGTCCTGCTTACAGTTAGTTACCCAGTAGGAAACTGGAGATGGGACAGATGGGCCTTGGATTAAGTCGAGATAAAATCTTCAGTTCTCACAGATATAATTTTGTAAAATGGTTATATTTTTCCATCAACGCAAATGAAAATCATTATCAGGAAAGAAAAAAAGCAAGCAAGCAAGAAAGAAAGCAGAATGGAGAAGGGAAGGGGGAAAGAAAGAACAAAGGAAAGAAAAAAAGAAAGACAGAAAGAAAGAAAAGAAAGGCAGAAAGCAAGAAAGAAAGCAGAATGGAGAGAGGGAGGGAAGGAAGGAAGGAAGGAAGGAAAGCAAGGAATTTTTGGAATGTGGAATAAGAGACTTCTTATCATCTTTTCTCACCAAAGTATAAACTATAGCATAGAAAATGAATGATGAAAATACAGTGAGTAAAATCACCCAATAAAATGTTCCAAAAGGTAACTATAAATTTTCCATAAGTAGATAGATATTATGTAGTAACTAGTTCGTATAAACAATATATAAACAAACAGCAAACAGCTAGTTAATAGAAGAAATCTCTGTTTCACTAATGGATCATTGGGTGTATATTCCTGGTGAAACAAACAGTATCATCTCCTGTAAACAAAATTAATCTCAGATCTAGCATATGATGAGAAATATCTCAAATATTACAAAAATGAGATTAATCTTTGCTTTTCAATAATAGCCTTTAGTTTCACTTATGTGAACAGAATTCCTTTCAATTAGATGCCCAAGTTCTAACTGTCTTTCATCAAAAGAGAATTACTTGGACATTTGCATTCCTCTGATGCTTTACATATCTATCAAAATGATTATTCAACAAGTTTGTTTTTGCAATGTTCTGTCCTTAACTGTTAGTAGACATGTAGTTATTAATCAATTGTATTTTCATCATTTGCTCCTCTTTGCTGTATCACCCAGTTTATGCTCATATTTAAGGAAATACTAATCTTTATATTGTTTTTTTCAATACCATTTTATAAAAGCAGTTTGTTTGGTCAACAATTTCTACTGACTTTTATTATCCATATTGTTCTTTTTCAGGTATCAGATATAAAAGCAGCTTTTTTGGTCAAAATATTTGTCTGCAGAGGAACTACTACTTGTTCACGGAACAGATTTTCAACCTTCCAGGTATCAGCAGTCTCTTATGTCTCTGGTTGTTTGTTTCAGTTTTTAAAGGGAAGCTTTTAAAATAAATCCTCAAAAATCAGAAACACAAGCACTGCAACTTTCTCAAGTACAATGACCTCAGTTAACTAGAGTTCAATGCAATGGTTCAACTTTCCATTGTACTTAACATCTCCAGTTTAACATTATGCAAATGTACTGAAGTAACAAGGCAATGGATAATGTAATGAATAAACAAGAATAATACCCCCTTCCCAAATGGTGTATTGAATTAAGGTTTTGCTGTACAATTTTATCCAGAATAAATTGTTTTTTATTTCCTCCATATTTTTCTACTCAGCAAAAGCATTCAGGGCAGTTAACAAAGTATTTAAAAAGTTAAGAGACTATAAAATAAAAAACCCCAAGGATTAAAGTTAAAAAAGGACAAAAATCACACCGTAGTAACAAAAAATTCTTCTGTGTAGGAGGGAGTGGAGAACAAACAAAATTTTGGAAAATGGTTTAGAAGCAAGGAGATCAGTTCCCAATGCAAAGAAGTCTGGCCTCAAACATCAGGACATTTCCTGCACATCTGAATCCTTGGACAGTCTTGTAATGGTAGTCTTTTTCAATGGTTATTGTTTGGCCAGGCCTAAACTCTATTCTCAACAAAAAAGCCACATGACACCCTAAGAGGCCTAGGAGATTAAGAGAGAAATCTGAAAAATAGGGCAAATCTAAAAGAGGTTCATAAGGATTAAAAAATTGTTCAGATTTATAACTTTTCTTTACAAAGAAAAATTCAACAGCAAATCCATAAAATCTTTACAATGCATATTCCAATAAAATATCTAAAATCCTATAACGTGTGAATTTATTTTAAAAGGACCATTCAATTTCCATATTTTTACATGAATGTGACTGTGCCTCACTTGCGAGGTACAATTTAAATGACCAAAATAAAGGACAAAGATTTGAAGAACAAATCTAAGGAACAGCTTTCTGAAATAAAGGACTGTCCCTTATAATAAAGGACCAAAAGTCCAGGTGTTAATACTACAAATATTGTCTTGCTGAAAGCCATGAAATGTATCAGTTTCTCTCCCATGATTATATCCTGTTAATGGGACTGGACAAGGAAAAGAGGAGAAAAAGAAGATTGGAAGGAGGCCAGGGCAAAAACAGATTGAGATACTTTCATTTCTTACATTTATACGCATGCCTCCCATCTCACAATCAATCAAGCCTGGGAGGCTTACAGTAATAGAAATAACAATATAATTAGAAAATTAAAAATATTAAAACACTGGGCATTGAAACATTAAAAGTAACAGCAAACTAGATAAAAAGGATCAATGCATAAGCAAACGGGGTAGAAATGGAAACTTCATCTAGGAGGGCTTAACAGCAAACCAAGTTGAGCAGAGACTCTCCTTGCAATTTGCTTTTCATCAACATGCAAAGGCTTGGCCATGGCAGATTCCTGGGCCTTTTTTCTTAAACGCCCGGGCCTGGAATCTCCAAAGGTTCGCCCATCCAAGGTCTAACCAGGGATAGATAACCTCTCTCTCTCTCTCTCTCTCTCTCTCTCTCTCTCTCTCTCTCTCTCTCTCTCTCTCTCTCTCTCTCTCTGTGTGTGTGTGTGTGTGTGTGTGTGTGTGTGTGTGTGTGTGTGTGTGTGTGTGTGTGTGTGTGTGTGTGTGTGTGTGTGTGTGTCTCTCTCTCTCTCTCTCTCTCTCTCTCCAGTCCATTCCTTTGCAAACAGTAGGCGTGTTTGTGTTATAAGCCCCACTCCATTTCTCTGCAATGTGTTTGTGTGTCCATTCCTTTGCAAACAAACTCTTGGGTGTGTGGAACCCATACTACACTGATTGATATATATATATATATATCAATCAAAGAAACCAAATGAAGGCGTTCCTAGTTCAAGACCCAAGGTCTTCAGTAGGGGCGGGGAGATTAGGGAAGGCAAGATGATGGCCACCATTTTGACCGCATCCTAAGGACACCCCCCCCCCAGGCCACCTGCACCCGTGTTTCAAGGATTTATGACCCGGCTCCGTTGCCAGGAACAAGGCAACCCCCAGTTCTCTCCCCACTCCCCCATTTTCTCCAGGGTTAACCGGGGGGGGGGGGAGTAATTGAGAAGCGCGTCTTTAGCCCTCTCTCTCAGAGGGCCAGCGCGCGTGGTACCCGTGTTGGCCAACTCCACACGTTCCCGCTTGCCTACCACCATGGGCACCGCGGGGGGGGCGTGGCTTGGGCGTGGCCGCGCGGCCCCAGAGCACGTGGTCGAAATTTCCCCCCCCCCCCCCCCCGCGCTTCCCAGCAGAGGCGACGGTTGGTTTTGTGCACCTCCCGCCGCGGCCAGCGCCGCCACCTCCTCCAACGGTCGGCCGCGCGCCGACGGTTGTTTACTTCGCCGGCGGCTCCACCCACTCCTCCTCCCCCCGACCCTCGCGCCCGGCGATTGGCCCTCGCCGCAGCCAATCCCGGCCCTCGAGGCTGGCGCGGAGAGAAGGCGGTGTATGTGTGTGAGGCCGCCCTTTCTTGAAGAAAAAAAAAAAGGTTGTAAAAGGGGGGGGAGAAAAACATCTACCCTTCTCCGCTAAAATGCCTTCCTGCCTTGCTGATTGGCCGGCCGCGAAGGAATGGCGTCCGCCGATTGGCTGCTCGAGCTGCTGCTCAATCTGCCGCGGCCGGCCTCTTTTTGTGTGTGTGTATTTTTTTTCTCAATCTTACACGCACGCACGAAGCGGCTCTGGCCTCCGCTTGGTGTCCGTTCCACTGTGTGAGACGATGATTGGACGGCACCCAAGCCCCTCCTTCCGTGCCTCTTGTCTCTCAAAAAACACACATACAAACTTCGACGACGTTCCACTCCCCGGCCCCCAACTATTAATCATTCCTGTCGTTCATTGGGCCGAGCAGCTGCCCGTCATTCTCAAAAGAGGCGTAAGAACCCACTCGCCAGCCAAGGGCGGGAGTGGCTGACAATTGGAAAAACTCCGCCGACTCCCATTGGCTGCCGCCCCGCCCGCTCCTCCAGGCTCGACCGCGGAGTCTCCCCGCGTCGTGCCGCACCGCCCCTGGGCGGGCCCAAGCGCGGCCTCGCCTCGCCTCGCCTCCCCCCTTTTCCCTCCCCGCCCGCGCGGGAGGGGGTGTGGGTCACGTGATGTTTTCGCCGTGGTGCCGCCGAGCCTGCTCGCTGGTGTGAGGAGAGAAGCGGGAGAGTCGGAGGAGTCCGGCGCGTCCGACCGGCGGCGAAGGGGTGGAAGCCGCCGGCTTGTCCGTTGCCTCGCAGGCCGGGAGCCGCCGGCTTAAGACGACGCCGAGAGTCCCGCGGGCACTCATGTCCGGCCGGGCCTGGGAGACCCTTCCCTTGTGAGGGCGGCTGCTTCCCTCGCCCGCCTGGCGTAGCGATTTGGACCCTGCCCTGGCCCCTTAAGATGGCGAGCGCGCTGATGCTTGGCCCCGGCGGGGAAGGCGGCTGCACCGCGCTGGAAGGCAAAGGCGAGGCGGCGGGCAGCGCGGCCCAAGCGGCGGCGGCAGCAGCAGCAACGGGAGACGGCGGCGGCGGCGGCAGCGGGGCGTCCAGGCTGGCGGCGGCTGAGGAAGACCAGGAGCCGACGGAGAGCGCTCCCTGCCCGCCCCCGACTCAGCCCCCGCATCATCTCATGCTCCTGCTGAGGAAATCGCCCAGCAGCTCCCTCTGCCTCGTCCAGGAAGAAGATGCCTTGTTGCCCGGGGACCCCGCAGCGCTGGGGCGAGCAGGAGCCCCTGCCACCCCCCTGGGCCGGAATGGGCCTCCAGCGACCTCTGCCCGGGGATCTGCCCTAATGCCCACAGCCAGCATCACCTGGGGGGACGACGTGAGGAAATGCGGTTACCTGAGGAAGCAGAAGCATGGGCACAAGCGGTACTTTGTGTTGCGGGCCGAGAGTCACCTTGGCCCGGCCCGACTGGAATACTATGACAGCGAGAAGAAGTTCAAGAGTAGCTTGAGAGCGGCAGCCGCGGCGGCAGCTGGAGGGAATGTGGCCCTTTGCTGCCCGTCTCCCAAAAGGGTGATTCCTCTCTACCAGTGCTTCACTGTCAGCCGGAGGGCAGATGCCAAGCATAAACACATCATTGCCCTGTATACCAAGGATGAGTATTTTGCCATGGTGGCTGAGAACGAGCCTGAGCAAGAAGGGTGGTACCAGGCCATCAGTGAGCTCATGAGCCAGAGCAAGAGAGGGTTTTTGGAGCAGGAGGACCAGGCCGATCAGCAGCTGGATGACGATGATGAGCATTACGGAACTGCCCTTCGCCCGGGAACCGTGTTCAAAGAAGTTTGGCAAGTCAACGTGAAGCCTAAGGGATTGGGGCAGACGAAGAATTTGACGGGGGTGTACAGGTTATGCCTTTCCAGCAAGGCCATTCACCTGGTCAAGCTCAATACTGAAGTACCTTCTGTCCACTTACAACTAATGAACATTCGGCGATGTGGGCACTCGGAAAACTTCTTTTTCATTGAAGTGGGCAGGTCGGCCTCCATTGGACCAGGTGAGCTATGGATGCAAGTAGATGATTCAGTGGTTGCCCAGAACATGCATGAGACTTTTTTAGAGACCATGAAAGCTCTGAAAGCCTTCTCTGAGTTCAGACCTCGCAGCAAGAGCCAGTCTTCTGGTGGTGGCAGCAGTACCAATCCCATTTCTTTCATAACTACAAGGAGGCACCTTGGTAATCTACCACCTAGCCAGACTGGCCTACAAAGAAGGTCCCGAACGGAAAGTGTTACAGGGGGGACTCCTCCCACTTCCAAAAGCAGCAGTGCTTATCGCTTCAGAACTTCTAGTGAAGGGGAGGGGACAATGACCAGACCATTTAGATCAGTTACTGGAAGTCTGATTCATTTGAATACTGCAAGGATGAATTTGGGCCGCCAAGAAGGGAGTGGACGATACGTTAGAGCAGCATTTAACTCTTCTTATCATACCAGGTCTGCCTCTCTACCAGTTTCTCATTTTCCTTCGACTACTAGTCCCATCAGTGTTTCTTCAGGAAGTGGACATGGATCAGTTCCTGATAACTTTGTCAGGCCTTCCAGTTCATCCGTCTGCGGGTCCCCAAGCGATGGAGGTTTCATTTCCTCAGATGAATATGGTTCTAGCCCTGGAGACTTTAGGTACTTTCGTGTAAGAAGTAACACGCCAGATTCCTTGGGCAATACTCCACCAATCAGAGAAGAAAATTGTTTAAATGAATACATGTCCATGAATAAACAGCAAATGGATAATAGTTCAAGAGATGATTACCGGGAGGCTGACAAATGCTTTAGAAAAAGAACATACTCATTAACTAAGCCTGCTTCAGTACCAGGACAACAGAAAACCCAAACCGCTTTAGATGAAGATTCCTCAGGAAGCCATGGACGCCTGTCTTGCTCTGAATCACCAAGATTCAAAAATAACCCTGAACCTGAGTACGAGGAATCAATTCTTGATTCTGTATGTAATCAAAGCAAGAATAAAGCCAGAGATGATGGGTACATGCCAATGATGCCAGGAGTTGCCTCTTCTCTGGCAAGCAACAGTGACTACTTGCCCATGACTCCTAAAAGTACGTCTGTTCCAAAACAGATTAACAGTTCCTGGTTGTCATCTCAGGCTGATTCTAAAGGATACATGATGATGTTTCCCCGAACTGTCTCTTCACCTATACGTAATCCCTTAACTGAGTTTAATTCTAAATCTGGTCATGAAAAGTCAACAAATAACGAGTACATGGATATGTCTCCTGGAAATTCTGCTGCTCCGAAGCAACCCTGTGATCCAGATTATATGCATGCCAACATCGATTCCAAAAATTTTGGCTCCTATTTCTCTCTCCCACGAAGCTTTAAGGCTCTAACCGGGGAACACGATGAGTATGTTCCAATGTCATCACCTGGAAAATTATTGTATATTGGATCTGAAAATGGGAAAAGCATCAGCAATGAAGTTGTGGCTAATGGCCTTTCCAGATCACCCCATCTGAAAAGTTCAGAAGGCCTTGCGCAGAACAGGGTTGCTAGGCCTACGAGACTTCCACTCGGTACTAGAGGTAGTAACACCATACCAAGAATGTATGATCGCACAATTCCACTTGAGCCATCTAGCCCTGGTGAATATATCAATATAGATTTTGGTGAAAAAGCAAGTAACACGCCATATTCTTTATCTGCAGAAGGATCTCCATCATCTCTTGGTTCCAATAGTGACCATAGGCAGTCGCCACTTTCTGACTACATGAGTGTTGATCTGGATGTCCAGTCCCCCAAAGCTGCTAAAGAACTATCTAACTCTTTGACAGACATTTCAATTTATGCAAATTCGAGTATCCCTAGAAACCTGTCTGATGCCGATTATGCTAGGCTTTCGTTTGGTATGGCTTGTGTTAGCACAGCATGTGGTAGGATTGATGACTACACCGAGATGACCTTCAACATGGCAGCCACACCACCTGGACCCTTTGCCACTGAAAGCAAAAACGGATTAAAGATTGATAGTCCCCCTTCTATAGTTAACCGACTGTGCATTGTTGACCAATATGCTAGTCACAGGGACTTCCCTGTCTCTAATCCTGATCCTCCTGTAGTACCTAAAGTCATTCGAGCTGACCCACAAGGCAGGAGGAGGCACAGTTCTGAAACCTTTTCTTCTGCAGCCACTGTTACTACTTCTTCCTCTTTCTTTACTGACAGTAGTAAAAGGCACAGCTCGGCCTCTTTTGACAACGTGTGGTTGAAACCTGAGGAACATATTTCAGATGGCCATGAAAGCAAGATGTCCAGAGATACTTCAACTGGATTTCAGAATGGCTTAAATTATATAGCTCTGAATTTACGGGAGAATTCACTAAACTGTGAGGAGAGCCCTAGTACACCAAATTGCCATCTTCCAAATGGTACTCTAAATCTGGAAAGTGGAGTATACGTAAGCATAGATTTCAGCAGATCCGACAGTTTGAAGTGCAACTCCGCAAGGAAAGGTTTGTAATTTTGGCAGACATCTATAATACTTAATGCATGTAAAGTTTCAGTATATTACTTTGAATTACAACTTTATAAAATATGTGTGGTCCTTAATTAACCCTTTTCATTTCCTAAACCTTTTCCTTGGGTGGCATTATATAAGGTACTATCCCCTAAACAAAAGCCCTTCTCTGCTAGATTTGCAACACCCACCATCTAAACCAAATGTTGTGGGTGCTCAGTTGCAGTCAAGGACAGACTGAAAAGTTGTGAGCAAAAATCATTACCACTAAATGTAACTTTTTGACATGGTATTTTTTGTTGAATTATCCTTATTACCCTTGATAATACAGTAGTCAGATTTAAAGTATTTGAGGAGGCATAAATCATGCTTGCACTTGTAATTCCCAGGTTTGGGTTAAAAGTTTGACATCTTTCAGTATAGTAGCAAAAAAGCAATAGCTGTACACATTCCCAGAAATCTTCGAACCATCCTTTTTAAATTCTAAAGTATCAGGTGCCTGAAATTTATTTTCTAATTTATAGTTTTAGAGATGGATCCCTTGCAAAACAATTACATTTTCTCATGTCTTAGAGAAGAAATGCTCCAATTTCAGGAGTTTCCCTGTTTTTTTTTTCTATGGCACTTTAAACTTTAAACTATAGTTTTATAAAAGTAATTATTACAGTAAATTAAGTTGGATTCTCTTCCAAAGATTTCTGGGAATAGTAGTTTTCAGAAGATAAAGAAAAATAGAACACAGTGTGTTCTATTACATGATTACACGATTCTAATTAGTGTTTAAATTAAGGTCACTGAGCAACTAATTATTTGAATGTACGTAGTATTTAAAAATACCAGAATGACAACTGAGTAATACATTGCTGCTCAGATTGTTTAACCAGAATTCTTTGACTGTGACTCCATGTACAGACATTATAAAAGTGTGGAGTCCCAAATTTTGAACCATGTATTCTGCAAACACCTTACATTTTGGGGAAAGTTTCTGAAATTGAGTCCTGTGTTTGAACTTCCATCATCTGTGATTATTGGTTATACTAGCTGGGAGTTGGGGGAAGGGATGAGGTTGTAGTTCATTGCTTCCTGAAGTCACCAGGTTGGGAAAGTGCTTTACAGCCTATGGAAAAGATTACATAAAAGATGTCAGTCTGTAAGCAGGGCATTGGGATTTAGGAAAATATGCAGCTTGCCTTGGTGTTCTTTTCTCTTGTTTTGACTTTGGCTAGATTCAAAGCGTTTAAGTGTTCTCCCTAAGCTATTGAATTTCAGTCGTGTGGAATGTCCTCTTTTTGTAAATTAAGTGCATTCGGTTTCATTAGAATCAAAACTAGTGAGACCTTGTACTGCTTTGGAGTTGCTTCAAGAAAACTCATTTTATATCTGCAAAGTGTAATTGGACCTACCTGTATGTACATACATCAACTGAGAAATTGGCTTTCTGTATCTGACTGCAGCAATTTTAAAACTACAGATTAACTTTTTAGCATGTTACTATCTTTTTGCCTATTGATACCTCGTTTGAAAATTTAAGAGAATGATTGCATTTGCCTGTACTCGATTTATATATTACTCTGTACTGAGGTTTACCATGGAAACTCTTAAATGTGAAAGAGATGAAAAGTTTGGGAGCGATATCAGTTGCTGAGTTTGGTAGATTTTAAGGTTCTGACTGTTGTTTCCTTATTCAAAAGCCATTTGTGCACATGCTGTTTATATGTGTGAGAGTTAGTGTGCTGTAGGCAGTTGCTGCAATTCAGCCCAGAGTTATGAGCACTTAAGCTTATTGACCTAGTGCTCCTTATTTTCCATCTCTCCTTTGATTAATCACCGTATTTGAATAAAACCTATTCCCAGTGGTAAAAATTTGCTTTCCTACTTAGAAGTAGTTGGGAGCCTTTCAGGTCCTACAGAAGTAGAGTTTTTAAGTATCTCTGCTTAATAATTGCACCAAATGGAAGAATGAAATATAATGTCAGAGTTTACATCTGTCTTGTTGCTATGTTCTGGCTTTATTTGTATAACCCCACAGGTCCAACAACACTTTATTCTAGCATATTGTAGGAACCCAACTTTTGTGGCTACTTGTGCTTCATTTTGTTGTGTGAACTTTGAAACAAGAATAAAGTGAATAAGCAATGACTAAATTAACCATGGCTCAGTACATGCTGTGAATACAGCCTTTTTCGTTTCATCATGAGCAAAGAAAGCATGAACATCGTTACATGGCTATTCAAAGGTGCTTAGGCTGTCTGGGACATGTTTGCCTCCAGATGTTGTAGTTTTATTAATCTAACATCAGAGGTGTTTTCAGTATTCTGTGATTAAGAACTAATCATAAAGGTGCAGCTTATGTTTATGATACAGGCTAAATTGCTCATTTACTTTAAGCCTCTCCACTGAAACTTTGTAATATTGTTTACATGTAAAATGCAACAAATTTCCCAGAAGTAGGGAATTTGATTCTTTTATACCAAGGCATCATACTTTATTACTTAGGAAGTCTGAATACAAACATTTCTGCTTAAAATTATAAAGCAAAACATGAGTTTCAGGTAACTTGTTGAATACACCTGTTTTTCTCAGCATGTTTGCTTTAACATATTGCATATTGTTTCTGCACGTAGAATTTGAAAGGGTTTGTTCTTCAGGATTATATACTAATTAATGCAAAAATTTAATGAACTCTGCAAAGTTTCGTTGTGAGAAGCAAGTCTCATCCACCAATAATTGTGCTGCATTGAAGTTCTCCTTTTTCCTGGGATCCAACCAAAATGTTGCTAGCAGTTATTTTATTACTATGGCCCTCCTCCATGCTTTTTATGAATAGGAAGAGTTGATTCCTCATACCAAACAACTGGAAACTAAGGAAACAGAACATTATATTGTAATAAATTGAAGGTGACATCTTGTGAGCAGGAGTAAACATTAGACTGAAGTGAATTGTAACAAAACACCAGTCATTTCTTCTCACAGAAAAGTTAATTCATGCTGTGGCAGTTTGTAGCAAAGGAGTGGAAACAGGAGTATCCATTTCAACTCTACTGTTTATTCTCCCAAGCTTGTATTTGAAGCTTCTTTTGGCAAGTGGTTTTAGGAAGAAGTGTCAAGCAAAAAGTCAAAAACCTTTCCCCAATTTTTTATTTCTTCTTCCAGAATGCTTCCCTCTGAAGCTGGTTTGTTTTATCATAAGCAGCTCCTGAAGTTTACCACATTAAGTTAGAGCCAAAGTGACCTGGTTTTATTTTCACATACTGTAAGTTTTTTTAAAAATAGTAACTGCTCTATTGTATTATTTCGACTTAAGCAATTGGAAAACAGTTTATACCTCCCCACCCTCTCAAAAATAAAAATATAATATCTGATTAAGAGACTTAAAATGGAAGTAAATTTAATACAGATTTTGTTACATTTCAAAATAAACATCAAAACATTGAAAATTTTTGGGAGAAAGAACAGAGGCTAATAGTTCTAATAATATACTTTTGGGGTATTTTTTTATAACATTGGAGTTTCAGGTTCTGGCACAACTACATATGATATACATCTGAATTTAGTAAATTGTGTGCAGTCTTCTAAAGTGCAAGGAAAGCTGTTTCACATACAGGTAGTCCTCAACTTATGATCAAAATTGAGTCCAAAATTTCTGTTGCTAAGTGAGATATTTGTTAAGTGAACTTAGCCCCATTTTACAACTTTTCTTGCCATGGTTATTGAGTGAATCACTGCAGTTAAGTTGGTAATATGGTTAAGTGAATCTGGCTTCCCCATTGAGTTTGCTTGTCAGAAGATTGCCGAGGGTGATCACATGACCCCAGGACATTACAACCATCATAAATACAAACCAGTTGCCAAGTGTCTGAATTTTGGGGAAGCTGCAGTGCTCATAAATGTGAAAAATGAGTCGCTTTTTTCCATGCCGTTGTAACTTTAAGTCATCACTAAACAAACTTGTAAGTTGAGGACTGATTGTAGAAGAAACTCACTATTGGAGGGCAGTTTAGATTGTAGTAAGAATGACAGAACAAAACAAGTATTGTTTCACTCTAGTTACCTTGCTTGTAAAAATTACATTGATTGTAATCATGAAAAGACCTCTCTTCTACTCTTGACATAGTCCTGTTTATTTGACCTGAGAAAATTCCATTCCAAAGCACCATCTGTAATAGAAATGTTAGCGTAGTATTTCACAGCCTGTACTCGTATAGCATGCTAAATCTCTAGTTGGTTACAGGGCTACACCTGCCATCTACTCCCTTCAGGTACTTACCTGGGGCTATGTGTGTCATGCAGACCTACCCAGCCAATTATATATTACCAAAATAATCCAGTTTTTCTGATCATAACTGGTTTAGCAAATCATAGTTTAATATGGTGTGAAATGTGTATATACAGCCGGCTCTTACATGCTCAATTTAGTAATATACTTTCTGCATTGTCACTTCCTATTAGTTCCATACTCAAAGCATTTTTAAAAGTCTTTTAACAGCATAAGTGCAAATCATGGTTTAGTTTTGTTTGCAGTTCTGATTTTTTTTGTTTCAAATTATAGTTTATCAATTTAGATACTGAATAAACGACAGACCAGAAAATACTTTCTTAAACTGAATGTATAAAAATAAGATTGCTTGCTTCCATGCGTGTTGTTCACTCCCAGTCTTCTAAACTTGAGAAAGGGATATATGGATATTTGATATCATGTACCTAAAAGATGCAAATAATTATTTTACCTGTAACTTGAAAACCATTTTTGTTGGGAAAAGACAAAAAAAATTGGTTGAAAAGTTACATTGAAAGGAAAAGTGTAATTGTTGAAAGCTTGGTTTATATTTCTTTTTAAATTACTAAAAGGGCTTTTCTTCATTAACTTTCTGTTTGGTAAATTCTCATTGTATCTTGCAATAGCTTAATGGAAGTATTTCAGTTTTAATATTCTTTAAGCATGTTGTACTCATCCTAATTTATTGATTGTTCAGTGTACAAGTCTCTCTTAACACACATACCAGAATCTGATCAATGTTGGAAGATGTACTAGCATATGCTATTTGCTTTGAATTTATATGATTAGAGATTTTCCTATATAAGAATAGCAAACAAAAAAGTCTCTCTAAATTGTTAACAAATTAAATGTCCAAGCTTCACTGTTGAAACTGCATTTTTGTACACTTAAAGTAACTAGCACTTCAGTGCAGTGCAGTCATAAATGAGCATGAATTTGGAATTTAAGATTCTACCTGAAGGTGACAAAAAGCACTTGTAACAGATTTCTTCCTAAAACATTTTAGAAAGATCTGAATAATTGCAGGAGTCTGAGGAAAAAAAAATCTGCATGAGCAAAAGTGAACAAAAAGTGAAACGTGGCAGCAGTTGTGTTGGAATGATATGTTCTCTTTCCAATATTGAGTAGACAGAAGTGGCTTACTCTGAAGTATTGTTAACCTGTTATCTCCCTGAATTTGGGGAGGCAAATGGGAAGAAAATGTATAAAGTTTAGCAGCTGGTGGAACCTAGCATGCATTACTTATTTATTAAGATTAAGTATCCAGGATCTGGTTTGTTCCCAAATGCATAGTTTGCTCACTTTTGGGACACAAGCCAAGTCTGGTTTTGAAGCTGAAAGTTTCTAAGAGGTCTGGGGGGAGAAATGTGAGATTAAAACATAGAGATTTTTGTTTACAGTACATAATACAAAAAGGTTTTGGTTAAAAGTGAGGAAATATCTTTTAAAGACTGCACAATCTTACTATGTGGAAAGGGTTGGGGAGAGGAAGAAGAGAAGGAGGAAAAATCCTCCTTTTGTCCTAAAGTTATGACTCATTCATAAACTGTTTGTATGACCCAGAGAGCTGCCTGCTCGTCCCACCCTGCAAATTGCTGTTTGTTTTTTAAAACTTGGGTCACATGTAATTGTATTAGGCATCTGAAAGGCAGCTTAATGATTACTTTGGTCCTGCACATGTTGAAACAGAAACCTATGGCTTTCTGAGATGAATTGGCTAAACTGAAGAAGGCAAAGCATCAAATCACCCCACAGCTATTGGAATGGCCATCTTCCCCTTGGTGGGCTGAGTGCCTCCCACTGTTTTGTGATAAGGATTTTTCAGCAACTGAAGTTGTAACTAAATGCTGAAAGAAACAACTCAATTTTCTGCCTATTAGGCCATTGTTGAACATTCAGGAACTGTTTCAGAATAGAAACAGTACTTCAAATAGATCAAATAGCTGTGTGCACGGCCTCTCATCCTTTGATAGACAGGTATAGGTAGTGACACAATTAAAAAAACCCTAAACTAAAAAGTAGAAGTTTTATGAATGGATATGATGGGGAGAGGTGATTGTTGGAGAGAGGGATTTCCAGTTCAAAAGGACTTTCCCTTGGGCCCAATTTCTGTTCTGTATGGCCACCCAATATATATTGGATCTTACATTAAGAAAATACTACAATTGTTGGTAGCCATATATGCCTCTGCAAATGTTACTTTGATTTGTGTCCCCATCTTAATGGCTGGGCGTTATGCCCAAATATCTGAAGTAGGAGACAACCCAATGGAAATGATTAAGCATTTTAAAAGGACATGTTTTTGGAACAAATTATTTAAGACTTTTAGGGTGACTATGTCTACACATGTGGAAAAAGGTTTCCGGTTTGATTTTTTTCCATTTGTTAATCAGATTATCCTTATATCCTCCCCTCCCAGGCTACAACCCTGCCCCTAATGTGCTTGGTTGTTGTTGTTTTTTTGATTACATATAGGAAGTGTTTGATCTTTCGTAACATTCAAATATGATCCTAATTTGCTAATAGAATTATTCAACAGGATATTTGTTAACATGTGGTTCAGTCCTTTTGAGGCAAGAAAGAATGTAGGTACATAGAGAGCCTGTTGTTCGGGGAAGACCAAATCCAAAGGGAGGAATTTTGTAATCACACTGAACTTACACAGTGGGCTAGATGATCGATTTAAATCCATTCAGTAAGTGGTTTTAGCATAAGTGAAGGGGAGAGCTACCGGTATTTTGCAGTGGCTGGAAGAGAGATAATGGCTGGCTCAAAGTCAAACTCAAAATTCTCACTTTTGTTCTGCTTTTGGAAGTTGAGTTGTTGATTGGGGAGAGCAAGAGTTTCATTTTTCTCTTCTTTACAATAAATTATCTTTCGTGTGTGGGTGTTTCACTTACCTCAGATCCCCAATTCTGGAATGATGAAAAATCCCATAAATAACCAAGTTTATGGTGGGCTACATACATACATACAAGCCTTTTGAATTGTCTGAAGTATAAAAATATCTTAGTTGCTGCTGCTTTCATAAAGAATTAAGGGTAAAAATCTTTATGCTGTTACGTTTTTGTCTAGTAGTTCCAAAGAAACATTTGTGGTGAGTTTGAATAAGCAGCTGGATGATAAAATTCTTGCTCACCCTGTCCGAAAAAAGTAGGCAGAACTTTGGCATTAGTATACAAAAGTAAGGATAAAATAAAATTATTCTGTGTCCAATTCCTTCAGTTGTAATTTGGTTTCATTAATTTAATTCAAGTAGGTATCAGGAAAATCAGGGTACATTGTATTAGGTATTCACCTGAATTTTAAATTACTTGTTGGGTAAATGTAAAGATACATTTCCACAATGTTAATGTGGAAATTTAAAGTCCCAGGGCTTCTTCGTTTGTTATTACTTTGTCTATTTTGTGGTCTCACCAGTTCTTACTTGCAAGCAAATGGTATTTCTTGCAGATATTCCAATATATCATTGTTGCCACTTTGTTGTTTGTAGTCCACCTGTGTTATCTTCTTGAAACTATTTCTTCAGCTTCTTTGCAGAGAACAGTATTGCTGACTTTTGCTATCAATTCTGGCTTTGGTCGTGCATTACTATTACTTTGCTTTTCATAATTGATAATCTTGCTTGCTTGCTTTCATACAAGGGATAGTTGGGACAAGCCCCTCTACTTCCAGTGGAGAATCTAATCCTGGGCATAAATTGTATGAACAGTTTGCTTGCTTGAGGGAGGCCACGTTCCACCCAGGTGGCAGATTACTTTGCATGCTAAGTTATTGTGCCACAATTCACTAGAAAAAAATGGGCATTTTTTTTTCTCTGATGGTATTTCTTATCTTTTATAGTATTGTGAAAAACCATCCAACTTAGGTGCCTGTGTGCAAACAGCTTACAGTGACCTGCATGTGCTTTGATTTATTTTAAAAGTTGAAATCTTTTAAACGAATGGATCACTTAGTTTATCTCAGTGTGAAATACTTTGAGCCATCTGAATTTCTTCTGTGTTAAGTGGTGAAATGAAATCTTAAAAAAAAAAAAACCTTTTTAGGGAACTCCTTTTCATGACATCATTCCTAGTTAATACCAAATTACAATAAGTGTATTTGTAATTCCTTTATAACAGTGTCAAAAATATGTTTACATCTGTAATATATTACCAAGGAAGGGATCATGGAATGCCTTTGTGGAGCAGAACTTTATATGTCTAGACAACCTACAATCTGTTGCTTCGTGCTTTGCTAATATTTGCTTATCTAAAGAGAAACAGATTGACCAGGGGCAAGTAGAAAGGCAGTGGGAGTGGGAGTGACTTTCAATTTCCTGCTGGCTTCCCTATTGACTTTGCTCGTGGGAGCATCGAGAATCATAATCACATGAACATAGCTGACTGTGGTGGTGCTGCAGCGGCCACAAGTTTACAAAAAGAATTGGCCTAAAGATTCTTGAAATTTCAATTCCACTGGAGCAAGGAGTCCATGATTTAGAGCACGTTCTTTAAGTTGGCACATTTGAGGTAGCTCAATTTAAAAAATGTTGCTCTGTGATGCACCATTTTGGCTAAAGGAAGGTTACAAGCCGACAACGTTGAGAATTCTAGTAGGATATTAGATTCTGAGGTTTACAGTATGATAAGATCCCAAGTGATCGGACATCATTCTAGTAAAATAAATATCACACCACAGAAGTATCCATATACTCTTATTATTATCATTTACATACCTATGGGCTGCCTTAAAGGAAAGAAATGGAGGACATCTTCTGTTAATCCTCTGGACAGCTGAGCCTGTACAGATACACATGTAGAAATTCAGAAAAAGAAATTTGGTCAACTTGCATGATAGTTTTGAAGAACAGGGTATAAACTGGCTTCAGTAGAATGTTTAATGGAGTTTCGCAGCCATAAATGGTCCTTGAAAGTGTATGAATGTGCCAACCGGAATGTTAGTTTGAATTCCTTCAGAAACAATGCGAAAGAAGTCTCTCTTTCTTTTCTCTCCCATTTCAGTTGCACTAAAATATTTTTGTTCTTTTCCTAGACTGATGGCATTACCATGGAAACCATTGTGAGAAGAGCAGGCTTTCCAGCTGGTATCTCCACAATTGTGTGGTGCTTTTGGAAGCAGAGCCCATCTCCAGCCAACTCTGTTCACTTCCACTAGCCCAGACACAGACATGCATCATTGGAATGAGATTTCATTGAGGAGTGGTTGAGTCTCTACAGTCACACTAATCCAAATGGACTTTTGTCATGGATGAGTTTGGATGAAACAGGGTTATTTTTTTCCCCCCTCTCTCCCCACCCTGCTCCCTGGCTCTCCCAGCACCATCTGTGAGACCATACGAACGAATGCTGGAGTAGAAAAACGATAACTTCCTGCACTACTACATCTCCTGCAGACGTTTTTTGTCTCAAGAAGTGGCAGTATCAGAGAAGCTTCCTACCCTGGGTTTGCTTTTCTTGTACTTGAAGTGATAGCTGAAACAATTTATCATTGCCTTAGAGATATTACTATTATTATTGTTATTATTATTATTATGATTATTGGCAATTATAAACCCATTTTGAGAGGATGGGAACACATGTCAAGGCGATAACCCTAAGCAAACTTATTTGTAACTCTCATTGAAATTAGTAGATCATAGTTTCAGAGCTAGAGGCCTGCAGCTAGTCTTGGATAGCAAAATTCCAGCATACACAAATGCACACAACACTCCCAGGTCCCCTTAACTAAAACAGTAAAGTCTGGGAGAACGCTGTTTCCATTGCCTGCCTGTTCTTGCATGCGCCATAGAGATGCTCTTGTTTACCTTATTCCCTGCCTCCCCTAGAGAAGCTACCACCTCTCTTCTCCCTCCCACCTCGGCAAAATAGTCCTTTCTCGATCGTTCCCCTAGTGGCCCCTTGGAAAGTGACCGCTGATGGTAGCTGCAATTGCTGGAAAGCAGGTGAACTCATTGCCAGCTGGTAGCGGGGAGCACCTAGCATGGTTCCCCTTTTCTTCTGCAAGGGAATGAGGCAAGCAGAGGCCACAGCCTTGTACTCGGTTATAAGGAAGTAAGCGTCAGTGAATTTATTGGTACTTAGGCAAGCACGCATAGGACGGGGCTGTGACTGAACAGCCCTCTCTCATGCTGATTGATCCCCACTAGGTGATGGTGAGATTTCACAACCACAAAGAGCAATTTGCTATAAACAAGAGAAGTGGTACTCTCTCTCTCTCTCTTTTTTTTTTTGTTTGTTTAATTTCACTTTACGGTACACGAGTCCTATATCTTTTTTTAACAAAATAAATCTATGTCCTCTTAAATTTAAGAGTGTTCTGAGAATATCTGGAATGTAAAAAATAGAACTGAAGAATTGGTTGTATCTTGATTATAGTTAAAGCATTTTCTTATGTCCCTGTATAGTTCCTTCTATGACTTTTAAATTTTGGATAAATGGGGAGTTGGTTTTTTTATAAGCTGAAATGGGGGGGAAAATTGCAGACTCTGCAACTGTATATTACCCTTGCGTTACAATGTTAATGTGCTGTAGAGCTTTTATAGAGAGAATCCCTTAACCTTACACTTTGATAAAAGATCCCTTTCATTTGGAGCCATTCTTTTATTTTCCCCTAAAGTTAGCAAAAATGTAACTAATACTTTATTATTATTAATAATAATATTATGCCTAATGTGGGGGAAAGAAGACCTTTCTTACTAGGGGGTGTTGTTTAAAATTGGAAATTCAAAATTATAGCGAAAGCTAGGGTACATCAATCCTAGACTTCTGTCCTTAGAAAATGTGACACTAGGGTCGGTACATTGAGTGCATGAATAATTAGAAGCACTGATACTAGAAGGAGTTGAAAGCAGGACACAGATCCTCAGGTGCCACATGGCTGATATTCCTTTACCTTGAATATTGTACAAATATGAAGTGCTGCCTCATGTTTTGACATCTGATCTTTTGTAAAGCAAACTAGATCCTTTTCAGTTTTGATGTCCATCACCATGTACTGGAATCTTTTTTTTTTTTTTTGGTTTGATTTAATGTGCTTGTCACCTAACAGTCTAGGGAACTTTTGCCAAATATAGCCGATATGGATGAATTTACGCGGAGTGCTGTAATCAGAAAGAAAGAAAAAATGTTGCAGGGTTTAAAAGCACAGATGAGTTTTTGAATCTGTTAAAGCAGGATCTTCAAGAGTAAAGTTAACCAGTTGCTGCTAACTTTAAAAGTATGACCACTTTTCTGGATCGCAGTGCTGTCTTGCCCGGTTCTTTTGGTTAAGATTCTGTAAATTGGCAATGCAATAGGCTAGCCCTAACCCAAGGAACATCCCGACCAGTTTGTTTAGTTTGCCTATCCCAGAATCCCTGCTGATGTTAGCAGGAATTCTGGGTCTGAACATCTCTGGAAGGGTAGCAACTTGGAAGAGGCTGCAGAAGGTACTTTCTCATCTTTTAGTTGAATAAATAAAATTGGAGGTGACAGTTCAAAGAGATGAATTGGGAAAAAGGTTTGATGAAAGCCACATTCGCTACGTTTGAATTCCCGAGGCGGCCGTAGAGCACTGATTTTACAAATGCTGAATCAATGGGTAACCTCACAACTACTGGTACAAAGATTAACAGGTACAGCATTATAAAATATGCAATCTGTCTTAGTTTACAGCAACTAACTTATTCAGTATTGTGCTGGAGGACCATCTCCCAAGCATATCGCTCTGTGGGCCACCTTCCAGCCACCCGTTTGATGCTGCTGTAGAGTACAGAGAAACCAACGATGGAACAATGTTTGTCCTGTAAATTTTAATTTGATATTGGACAGTTGTCTGTACAAACTAAAAACATATATGGATGAAATTGTTCATTATATTTGCTATTTCTGCTTCACTGATCTGTTTAAAGGTTTGAGCTGATAGATCTGGCTGTGTCTTCCATTGTAAATATTACATTGTTTTTCATGGTAAAATGCAGCACATTTGCAATTTTGGGAGACTAGCTTGAAGCTCTGTATAGTGTTTATATTTATCTGAATTGGCTTTCCATAGAGCTACTTGCAGTAAATGTGTTCATGTAGCGAGTGGTTGAGTGATTCTTTAAACTCCTGACTTAAAAAGTGAAATGCACCCATGTTCAGTTCATGTTAAGAGTGGATTTAAATCTTTAAAATGCTTTACGTGTACCTCTTCAGCTAAACACTTCTGTGGGTTGTTCTGAATGCCCCAAGGATACTATTGTTATTACCGTGTTTCTCCAACAATATGACCTCCCCCAAGAGGAAGACCCAGCATGTTTTCTAGGCATAAAATGAAATTAAGCCCCTCCCCCCAAATTTAGGCCTATTTTAAAACATGCAGAATGGGGGGAAGGGCAGGGGGACTTGCCGTTAGGAGCACCCTGCGGGCAGCAACTCCTTGCCACCAGCTGCTCCTAATGGGCGATCATGGCAGAGTGCGGAGAGCTCCCTACTCCTGCCAAGCACCTTTGCGGCAGACCCAAGACCTTCAGTGCCCGCTGCTTTTGATTTCCCTTCTGCCCATGCCGCCGCCGCGTTTGGAGCTGCCGCTTCCATGTTTGGAGCACCACTGCTGTTTGGAGCTGCCGCTTCTGCGTTTGGAGCTGCTGCTTCCACGTTTGGAGCGCTGCCGCTGTTTGGAGCACTGCTGTTGTTTGGACCTGCCGCTTCCGCATTTGGAGCTGCCTCCGCATTTGGACCTGCTGCTTCCGCGTTTGGAACCCCACCGCTGTTTGGAGCACTGCTGCTGTTTGGAGTTGCCATGTCCACATTTGGAGCTGCCACCGCGTTTGGAGCTACCGCTTCCGCGTTTGGAGCACTGCCTCTGTTTGGAGCACCACCGCCATTTGGAGCACCGCCGCCACTCCAAACACGGTGGCAGCTCCAAACGCGGAAGTGCCAGCTCCAAACATGACGGCGGTGCTCCAAATGGCGGCGGCACTCCAAATGGCAGTGGCACTCCAAACACGGAAGCGGCAGCTCCAAACGTGGCAGCGGAATGGGCAGAAGGGAAAGCAACAGCGGCGGGTGCCAAAGGTCTTGGGTCTGCAGCAAAGGTGTTTGGTGGGAGTAGGGAGCTCTCTGCGCTTCGCCATGGTCACCCGTTAGGAGCAGCTGGTGGCGAGGCTGCCCACGGGGTGCTCTAGATGAGGATGCAAGGGGGTGATTAAGTCACCCCCAAAAGATGGCCTAGCTGTTTTTTCGGGGCTCAAAAAAAATATAAGACCCGGCCTTATTTTATGAGAAACACGGTATTCATTTAAAACTGTAACAAGCATGAACTCAAGCGTGATTTAAATGAAAATATGATTCAAGGCACTTTTTAATGTATTATAGTTAAACTCCTATAGAGCTCCTTTTTTCTTTAAAGCAGGGGGCCCCAGCCTTGGCCATTTAAAGACCTGTGGACTTCAACTCTCAGAATTCTCCAGCCAGCATGGCTGACTGGGAATTCTGGGGATCAAAGTCCAGAAGTCTTAAAGTTTCCAACATTGGACATCCCTGCTTTAAATGGAGCACGGAGAAAACTTTTTTTTAAAGCAAGGGGTCTCAATGTAAATAATTCATAGTCATTCACTTCCTTCACGGGCCTTTCCAGATGTCTAAAATAATATATGAGCCAGAGGTCATGAGTGGCTTGTGATCAATGGTATCACAGTTCTGAATTTCAGGAAATGGCACCGTTGTCCCCAAATCCTCCTTTCCCAAGTATCATTGCTGCAACAGGATCATCCCAGGCGTAAAGAAAACTGGTTCAAAGGAATATCTGAATGTTCACAAGGGAAACACTTATTTTGGGGTGTACTATCACTATTGAAATAATAGCCTATAATTAATCAATAGGAGTTGTCTGATATCTGAAAATAGCGTAAGAATTTTTCACCATTTTAGCTGGGTGATTCAAGCCTTCCATATAGTTTTCATTTCTAGGACGATACATTTGATACAGGCCACGAGCCTCACATCTCCAGAGAATTAAAACAATTAGACTCTCCTAATCATTGTTAATGTTCTTCAAGTGTCTTCTCCAAGGTAGTTCTGGCTATGGCCAAATAGGAACCACGGTTTAACCATTCAGGAGGTGCCAGCTTCTGAGAAAAGCTGGCTTGCGTATGTGCCTTTACCTCAAGCTATGACTGGAACTGGAGAAAGAAAGAATTGAAATCTGGAGACAATGTTAACTCTGCAATTTGGAAAAACTTTCAACACCTTTTTGAATAATAGAGCTCATCCTTTGAAGGAATCCTCCTCTTACCTGTATTTCTGAAAATGTCTGCAGCTCTTTGGACTCTTATTTAATTTAGATTGCTGCCTATTCGCCCATGGTGACTTGAGGCGGCCTACAGAATATAAAACCACATTTAAAACAATAAAAACTAACAAAAGGAATCAAATTAATAAAGTACAATATGAAAACAGCCC
Organism: Pseudonaja textilis; assembly: GCF_900518735.1. The sequence continues at coordinate 11,076,821 of NW_020769328.1, read as the reverse complement.
CCAACTCCCACCCCTGCCCGATGACAGTGGATCACATGAGCCATTTAATGGGCTCCATCCCACTCTGGGTTCCCCAGGCCCGATGGCCGAACCAGGTCTTCGGCACCTTCTGTAAGAGGGGGGGGTGTTCTAATCTCGGGCGGGGGGGATGATGTTCCAGAGAGAGGGAGCCACCACAGAGAAGGCCCTTCTTCTGGGTCCCATCAGGTGTATCTCCCTAGGGGATGAGATCCACCACATTCCTTGCCTCCCCACTCTGATGGGTCGGGGAGATGTGACTGACAAGAAACGTTCTCTCAGATCACCTGGTCCCAAGCCATGAAGGGCTTTAAAGGTGACAACCGGCACCCTGAATTGCACCTGGAAGCAAATCGGCAACCAATGCAGCTCCTGCAGGAGAGGTGACACAAGTGCACACCGGGGTGTGCACAAAACCATGCGGGCCACTGCATTTTGCACCAACTGGAGCTTCCGGATGCTCTTCAAGGGCAGCCCCATGTAGGGCGCGTTGCAATAATCAAGATGGGAAGTGACTAGGGCATGAGTGACTTTAAGCTCTTGACTTTAGCTCTGATCCTTGGGGTTGTGTGCTGGGGTTGGGGGAAGAGAGATACTGTAAGTGTTACTATGACACTCTCCCCAAATCCCATAATACTTCCAGGAGCTCTTACAAAACTTCACTTCCCCTTGAGACACCGGCGTAATCACTTGGGACAAATACGATTTCTCCTTTCCCTGTTCCTTTAGCTCTGTTGGACTAAACTTAGCAGGTTTAAGGATCTTTAAGAATCTCTAAGACCTCTGATGCCGGAAGATTGATCCGGACGTATTAAGTGCTCATCATGATACCTTGCCTTAATCTTGCCACAACGCTAAAGTCAGCACCGCAGATTGAAAGCTCCAAAATAAGTCAAACGTGCACCTTAACTGGCTTGGCACACGGCTGAGCCCAGATGAAGACAAAGCTGATTCTTTTCTTCCTGGAATAAATTGAATTGATAAAAGGAGAATCTTCGTAGCTCGGGGTTGAAATGAAAGGAGTACTTGGTGCTTTCTGAGTTTGGTTGTTTTCCTGAAGACATTTCATTACCCAAAGTAGATAACATCGTCAGCAAGAAAACAGTCAAACTCTGAGAGCATCAAGGACTCTTCGTATATTTAATCAAAGACATCCTCTGTATTTTAATCCAGTTTTCTAGAGCCCCTAGAAGTTATTTTCCAACCTCCAAGTCTCGAATTTGAGACGTTTTCACTCCTGACCTATGTTAAAAAGACAGAATCTATGCTCCCTTAATTATTTTGAAAAAAAAAAGTAGGTTAGCAAAACAAGCATTTTGTTTTTGTCTTTCCTACGGCAGAATCCTATCCCGGTCAGAAAGTGTCGCAGAAGTGATCAGTACGCTTTTCCCATGAGACCACCTAGGGCATTAGCCAAACATAACGATTCATATTACGCATGTTTGCGTGTCATTCTACACAGTTAGCTTTTGAAGCACGCATTTAATGCTTCTGGAATTAAAACAGGAAATATTTACAGGGCTTTTCTTTCTAACTGAACTTTGTTTTCTCCGAAGGAAAGAGGCAAACCTTTCTCTTTCTTTCTCCCAGAGATTAAAATCATAACCCACAGCAAAATCACTCCGTGTCCTGCATGCTTTCCAGATGAAACGGCCTATGCAGCCAGCTCCCCTTTCTCCCGGCCTCATGTTATAGCAGACAGCATATGTTAGGAAGGAGGGGGGGCGGGAAGGCACTCCTGCTACATAGCAGAAAGTAATGTGAGCAGTAAATAAACCAGGCACATTATCCAAACATAGATAATGGTTGCAACTTTTTTTCTTTTTTTTGAACAAAAGTACTGCTGAAGGGGTTCTGCTTTTGAAATGACTTGCTGAACCTGAAAACGATGGTCAACACTTCTCTTTCAAGAGTTTCAGCGGCCTTGCTGAGTTTCTGGCCACTTATGAGGCCCCTCTCCAGAGCAGAGGGAAAACTTCTCCAAGAGGACCAGCTGTTTGAAAGACCTTCCCCTTTAGAACTTTCTCCCACCCCCACCCCCCAAAAATACTAATGAGTGGGAAATTGGGGCTTAGAGGGAAAAGAGAATGAAAAGAAAAAAAAAAGAATTGGACTTAAAAAAACACCCTGCTGGTCTAATCTAGAAATGGTTCTCTGTAGAAACCCCATTTCTTCCCCGTGAGGTTTTCAGTAAGATTATGTAGAAGTCTTGTCTTTCCAATTTCTTCGGATTTTTTTTCCTCATGGGATGGCTGCATGGATAGACAGATAAATAAAAGAGATGGGAAGTCATAGAGTTTCACGAAGAGAAGAGGGCTGATGACCTGTTTTTCTTCTAAAAAGACATTTCTTGTTCCATAGCCTTGGGTTTCCCACATCTCTAAATCTGAAATGGCTCCAAAGGAAGAATTCCTTCTTGATGCTGAGCTAGCCGGTCTTCTCTTAGAAGCATAGTTGTTTCTTCCTCAGGATCCTCTGCACTTCATCCTCAGACAAGTAATTAACCACTTTGGGGTGGATAAAGTACTGATAAACTTAGAAGTCAGAGAAATAATTGGAAGGGACCTTGAAGGTCTTCTAATCCAACCCCCTGCAGGAAACCCTCTACCACGTAAGACAAATCCCTTCTTGAACTCACCTCCAGAGATGGAGCACCAACCACCTCTGAAGGCAAGCTGTTCCACTAAATAATTGTTCTCACTGTTAGGAAATTTCTCCTTAGTTCTCTCCTTGATTAGTTTCCATCCATTGTTTGCCTCTCTCCTTGATTAGTTTCCATCCATTGTTTCTTGACCTGCCTTCGGTGGCTTTGGAGAACAGGTTGAAATCCCCTTTTTTGTGGCAGCCCCTCAAATATTGGAACACTTGATCATATCACCCCTTTTTGACACATCAACAGATTTGGAAGGGACCTTGTAGGCCGTTTAGTCCAAAACCCCGCTCAAGCAGGCGATCCTACACCGTTTCTGACAAATGGCAGTCCAGTCTCTTCTTGAAAGCTTCCAGTGATGAAGCTCCTACATATTCTGAAGGCAACTTCTGCTCCATGGGTTGATTGCTCTCACTGTCAGAAAATTTCTCCTTATTTCCAGATTGAATCTCTCCTTGATCAGTTTCCATACATTATTCCTTGTCTGACCTTCGGGTGCCTTGGAAAATAGCTTGACCCCTTCCTCCTCTCTGTGGCAGCCCCTCAAATATTGGAAGACTGCTATCTTGTCTCCCCTGGTCCTTCTCTTCACTAGACTAGCCTAGTCAGGCCCAGTTCCTGTAACTGTTCATTGTATGTTTTAGTCTCCAGTCCCCTAATCAGCCTGGTTGCTCTTCTCTACACTCTTTCTAGAGTCTCAACATCTTTTTATAGTGTGGTGACCAAAACTGGATGCAGTACTCTAGGTGTGGTCTAGTTCTTTTCACTAAACCCAATTCTTGCAACTATTTTTCATATGTTTAGGTTCCAACCCTCTAATCATCTTTGTTGCTCTTTCCTGCACTCTTTCCAGAGTTTCTATATTGACCATTAACTGCCTTCCTGATCCAGCAGAGAAGAGTGAACCTTACACAAGAGACTTCACAATGAAACAACTTTAGGATCAAATTAAGCTGTGGTCATCCAGTGAGAAATGGAAAACTAACATGTAATTCAAAATTCTTCTCAACACAACAAAAACAAAAAACAACCCCCTATACTGCAGGGCTGCCTGAGATGCTTTGAGGAAATGCTGGAATGCCATACAAATAAGGCTTCAAGAGCAGTGCTGACCATGTCCATCATTTTCCCCATCAGAGACAATACTGATACTGCAGACCAGTTCGGGTTCTAGACAGCCCAATCAAAGGACAAAAACAATTATTAGTTTTGGTGCAGCATACATTAGCAGAGGATGAAGGAAGACTTTCAGACTTCCATGAATAGAGATTGATAACCACAGATTGCTAGATCCCAAGAACGTCTGTCAAAATTACATCCATGTTCTTTAAATGCCCTCCTTATGCCTCCACCCTTTGCCATCTCATCTTACACTAAGGGCTAAAGTAGAGATGAACAACCAAGGGAGCAACATGATTTTTTTCAGCCAACAGAGCAGAATGATCAATTGTACACCCACCATCTTGAAGTGAGATGGTAATTCCAGACCAATGATCAAATTAGGCCAATGGAGGCTCAGGCTGTGGGTTCCCCGTTCAAAAGATGGGCCATTTCACTCCTGAGACTTAACTTGTCCAATGTTCACAGATTTTATTTTTTTCAGATGAATAAGTCTTTTTTTTTTCCACCCCCTTGTGAGACCATTTTGGATGGGCTTGCTGATCTGTAGCTGCTTAAAATGCGAGCTCTTTCTCCTTTTCTGTCATGTCTGCATTGATGGGTGAGCCCTTTGCACGCGGAACAGTGACAGATTTATGAATTTTAACTACGGAAACCCTCTTCCTTATTATCTGCAGCCACAGCTCATTTTTCAACGGAGTTGGCAGAACAGCCTCTCTGTGTTTTATTTTTCTCAGGGAAAAAGCAGTGTTATATTTATAAGTCTGCTTTCTTTTTTATTTTAATGATGACATTGTATTACCAACTCTCCCTTGCCACACACGTGTGGGAATCTGTTCAATTCTCCAACTTTGTTAGACTTGGCTCTCCACTTTGGATATTTAATAAGCCAGGACTCACCTATTTCATAGGTCACAATGTTTCCTGGTGGGTTTTGTTGACATTTTTTCAAAGAGTTTGGTCATATGTTATGTGTGGGTGTTGGATTAGGAGAAATTATTCTCTTCGGCACAGTGGAAGGCGTAGAAGCACTGGAGGATAATGGGAGATAAATGGGATTGAAGAGAATATTGGAATATCTAGAAGAACTATAAATAATCACCAGATGCAGGTCAAGATGTGGTTCAACTTGATGGTTCATCCCTAATTAATCCATTGAGGAGCCATATTGTCCTCTCTTGTTCACTGCATGTCCAACACTGGTGAGCGTGTTTTGCTAATTGCCAAGCTATACTTATATTTTGCATGGTCCTTTGTAGTGATTCAATTTATTTGCGGCCCTCTTACAGGAACTTCTGCTAAACATGTACAGCAGTAGGTGAAAGGGATAGAAATAGAATAGAATACAGAATAACAGAGTTGGAAGGGACTGTGAAGACCCAGGGCGTGGCATAAAGGCAACACAGTCACATAAGTAAGAAAAGTCCCTTTAATATCTCCAACTTTGCCCCCAATGTCCAGTTACCTTCAACTGGAGAAAAAACTCTCCCAAGAACAGTCTTTAAGTGGAAGAAATTCAGTCCAAACACAAAGTACATATAAACTGTAAATAAAAATCCACACAAATCACGTTGCAGCAATTAACTGGACAGGGCAGGATAAGGAATTGCAGACTTCAAAGGCCAACAAAACACACACAGTTGAGAAGAATAACTCGGATAAGCCTCGACAATAAAAGATAACTCATGATTTGCTTCCAACAAGTTGCTGTACGCAAATTCCCTTTTTAAACACTGTGTTCCCAGCTGCAGCTAATGAAGGGAATCAGGGCCATTTCCTCCCCCGTAAGTCACGCAATCCACGTTGCTCCCTTCTCCGTTCCTCCCTGCATGCCCTAGGATGACAAGGGGGTGGGCCTGGATCTTCCTCTGAATTCTCTCTGCCTTGCTCTACCTCTCCCTGCTCTGCCCACCCAGACTTTGCCCTCCCCCAGTTTCTTCCACAGCCAATGGAGCCACACTCTCACTCCTTGTCACCTGCTCATCCTCCCCCCTCGGAACCAGATTCCGACGGGGGCATGACAAGGACCTTGGAAGATTTCTAGTCCAACTACCTGCTGAAGCAGGAACCTTATGGCAAAGGACTGTCCAGTCTCTTCTTAAAAATCTCCAGTGATGCAGCACTCACAATTTCTGGAGGCAGAATATCTCTGACATGGAACTTTGATGCTTAACAGCCAGTATGTATGGTTGCAGAATCCCAAGGCCCTGCATGAAGCTATGATGGGAAGCAACATCTGTGATTGCTTTTTGCATCTTATGTCAACCTTCAGCTACAGGTAATCCTCAACTTATGACCACAATTGGCTGAGGTATTCTGGGAATTAAAGTCCAATGGCCAAGGTTGGAGACTCCTAGGTTCAAGAAAGCAACTTTTTTGCAGGCCTGGTTGTGAAGATAAGAATCTGCAGAGGTCTCCATACAGTTCGCAGAGTTTGCTCCTGCCAGAACAGTCTTGAGCAAATGCCTTAAATATGCCTGTGAAAACCACTGTAATTCATTGGAGAGACACAAAAGGCTTTGCCTAAAGGCCAAGTTCTAAGTGCAATGTCTCCTTTCCAAGTAAGTCTTGTGGAACAACTCCTTGTTTACAAGCTGTTGAACATCACTCTTTGGAGTCTACTTTAAATCAGTGGCCAGTTCCATTTCAGCGTATTAACTTTGCAAGATTTATTACTGGAGCATGCAGGATATACTATGCAGTGTCAAGGTATACTTTTACAAACTTAAAAGCCATTCATTGTAATTGGGCAATGATTATTGCTATTAATTAGAGAGAATATTTTTGTAGCTCAGGGTTGAAATGAGGGGTGCTCTCTGAGCTTCCTTGTTTTCTGGGAGACTTCATTAGCCAAACAAGGGTAAATCATCAGTGCTGGGAGGAAGAGAAGTTTGTGAAGAGAAGGAAAAGAAGAACTATAAGTTTCTTGGTGCTCTCTGAATTGTTTGGTTTTTTAAAAAGATGTTTCATTATCCAAAGTAGGTAATTCCATCAGTGCTAGAAGAGAGAGGAGTTTGTGGAGAGAAGGAGAAGGAGAACTATGACATCCTTGCTGTTCTCTGAGCTTGACTGTTTTCTTGCAGACTTTTCATTACCCAAACTAGGTGACATCATCAGTGCCAGTAAGGAGTGTTGTTCGCTGTCAGTTTATATTCTAGCGGCTTGCCTGTCACTGTTGGTGGAGTGGTCTTAGAGATTCTTTGACTGGCCTGTTTGCTGCTGTCTTTTTTGGATGTTTCTTGATTGGGGTATTGTTTACTTGATAGTTGGTCTGATGTCAACCTTGGGGTTAATCTGTGCCAATCTGTGTCAAACTCGTGCCCCACAGGCTGGGTGCATCACATGCTGGCCCCGCCCCCGCCCAGTTTAGCAAAGGTGGGGAAAGTCCCGATACGTCATGTGACGTTGCCATGATGACACAAGTTTGACACCCCGGATCTATGCTGATCTGGGTTCTGATGGCTGGTGGAGAGGCACTTGGGCCTTTTGGTTCCCTGGGCTGGGTGATAGTTTCTTCTGCATAGTCTGTAGATGTTGTTAATGTCTATGTGTCTATTGATGGTGGATTTGTCAGAGTGCCAGGCTTCTAGAAATTCCCTGGCATTTTTAGACTTAGCTTGGTTTAGGATGGTCACATTTTCCCAATTGAAACTTATGTTAAAACTGTCTACATGTCGTGAAATTAAAGAATTTTCATCGTCTCTTTTTACTGCTAGTTAGTGTTTGGGTGCATTCTGCCTGTGTGCTCTACATAGTGGTTGTAATATTGCAGTCTTTATATTGCATGTTATATATAAATGGCTCCCGTTTTTTCTTTGTTGGTCTGCTTACGATGCTTTGAAGGCAGTGGTAGGATTCAAAAATTTTTACTACCGGTTCTGTGGGCATGGCTTGGTGGGTGTGGCAGGGGAAGGATACTGTAAAATCCCATTCCCTCCCCACCACACTAACCTGCTTTCCAGCTCCGTTCTCCTGTAGAGGAGAACAACAGAAGACCCAGTTGGGACTCGGGAGGCAGAGGATAGATGGGGACAGGGCCAGTCAGAGGCTGGATTTGCTGGTTTTCCGAACTACTCAAAATTTCCGCTACCAGTTCTGCAGAACTAATCAGAACCTGCTGAATACCACCTCTGTTTGAAGGGCTTTACTTGGCCTGGGTGCTATGCTGATTCCATGTGGTTGTTTTAGGACCAATTAGAGAGATTATCACCCAGCCCCCAAAAGGAACAAAACACCCAACCACCAGCAATCAACACCCAGATCAGCAGAGGTTAAGTTCCAGGTTAACATCGGACCCACAATCAAGTAAATAGCGATCAGATCGACCAAAGAATCTCTAAGACTGATACTTCCCCAATCCCTCAGCACTGATGCTAGACAGAAACATAAACTGGCTGCAAACAACACTTCTAACTAGCACTGATGATGTTACCTAGTTTGGGTAATGAAACATCTGCAAGAAAACAACCAAGTTCAGAGAGCACCAAGGACTCCTCATGTTATTGGTATTGCTTGTGTTAATTTATATATTTACACACATACACGCCCATAGGGCAACCTTAGTGTCATTTTTATTACATTTTTCCCATGTAATAGCGCACCCTTTTCCTTTGTACGCACAGAGAAAGAAATGATAAGTGGGATTGATTTAAAGCCACTAAATTCACTTTTTAATGTAATCACATGCCAAGATTCTTGCAGGTCAAATGGATGGATCATAAACTTCTCTTCAACATTCTGGCCCCCAAATATAAACATTCCACTTCTATTAAAAACATATCACATTATCCCCATGTCAGTCAGTTGTACCTTGATTGCTTCATCTATATTTTGATAGTCTATTCTTTTTTTAAAAAAAGGGCACACTATAATTAAAACATAACTATAATTCCATTACAAAATCTAGTATCTTACTATACAGAATCTTTCATTCCAGTATCTAATCTCTTTTATAAACAGATGCATGAGCCAAACTAATCAAGTTACAACTGTGTTTTGTAAAAGGAACAGCCTGACCTTGCTGTAAATTATCACACAGGACGGAATTTTATTTTTTCCAGTTTAAAACAAAAAGCTTAAAATGGATTAAGAATGCTAATTATTAAACATTATATGGCATCTTTAAGGTGCCCTAAGCCACTTGCTTAGAGAAGAACTAAAATACAGATAGTTCTTGACTGACAACCACAACTGAGTCCCAAGGTTCTGGTGCCAATCAAGGTGATTGTTAAGTGAATTTTGCTCCATTCTACAACCTTTTTTTTGCCATGGTTGTTAAGTGAATCATGTGGTCATTAGGCAAAAATGGCTTCTCCTATTGACTTTGCTTGTTGGAAGCCAGATGGGAAGGTCACAAATGGTGATCAATGACTCTGAGATAGTGTAACCGTCTACATACCAGTTGCCAAGGGCCCAAATTTTGATCACATGACCATGGAGGTGCTGCCATGATTGTAATATGGCAACTGGTCATAAATCACTTTTTTTGGGTGCCATTGTAATGCTCAAACCATCATTAAACAATAGTTGTAAGTCAAGGACTCCCTGTAGTGTCCAAAGCTACTTGTCAGGGGCCATCAAGTAATTCTCTGCTAGAAATAAGATTCAAATATGAGCCGTGTGCTGCCGCTGCCAAAAAAACCCAATGCAATCCCAGGCTGCATTCACCGAGGTATAGAATCAAGATTACATGAAGTGTTAATATCACTTTGGTAAGGCCACACTTGGTAAGGGCCACACTTGGAATACTGCATCCGGTTTCGGTCACCATGATATAAAAAAAGATGTTGAGACCCTGGAAAAAATGCAGAGAAGAGCCCCAAGGAGGATTAGGGGGCTGGAGGCTAAAACATATGAAGAACAGTTGCTGGAATTGGGTATGTCTGTTTAATGAAAAGAAGGACTGGGCTGAGTTCCAATACCGAAGAGGTTGCCATAAAGAAGAGGGAGTCAAGCTATTCTCCAAAGCGTCTGAAGGCAGGATAAGAAGCAACGGGTGGAAATTAATCAAGGAGAGGAGCAACTTTAAGAAGAGATTTTCTGACAATTAGAACAATTAATCAATGGAATTATTTGCCTCCAGAGGTTGTGGCTGCTGCAACATTTTAAAGAAGAGATTGGACAACCATTTGCCTGCAATTGTATAGGGTTTCCTGCCTGAGCAAGAGGTTGGACTGGAAGACCTCTAAAGTCCCTTCCAACTCTGTATTCTGTTCAATGAGCCACGGTGGCATAGTGGTTAGAATGCAGTACTGTATTCTACTTCTGCTGACTGCCGGCTGCCTGCGATTTGGCAGTTCGAATCCCACCAGGCTCAAGGTTGACTCAGCCTTCCATCCTTCCGAGGTGAGTCAAATGAGAACACAGATTGTTTGGGGGGGCAATATAGGCTGACTCTGCAAACTGTGGTGATATATAAGTGCTATTGCTGTTGCTAAATGGAAGATGATGAACTTGCCATTTTGCAATTACAGAATAACAGAATCAAATGAAAGAAGCCTTCCTTAAAATAACATGTATCCCCGAAAATAAGACCTATCCTGATAATAAGATCTAGCGTGTTTTAACTGTGTGCCTAATGTGAGCCCTACCCCCCCAAAAATAAGCCCTACTGAAGAGCCTGTGCCACTGGCCAGCTGCCTATTCCCTTTGGGTGCTTATGGTGGCACAGACACAGGTGAGGCAGGGGTGGTGAAGCGCCCTGCACTGGCTTACCTCAGGGTCCCCGCAGCCAGGCCATCTGCATCCTGACACCTGCCTCACGGCAGCAGCACCAATACCCAGGTACAGCAGGAGTCCACATGGCCACCGGCTCACTTCTGCTTTCTTGCAGCAGCAATGGAGCAGGAGGCCAAGTGGTTTGCTGGTGCTGTGGCCGTGAGACAAGGCAGGTTTCCAGGCATGGATGGCCTGGCTGTGGGGGCCCTGAGGTAAGCTGGTGAAGGGCGCATGGGGCAGTTCCACCGCCCCGCCACTCAGTGGCAGCATTGATGTACTGCTCAGCTTCCTGCCCCGCCACGAGCAAACAGAAGTGGTCCTCCCATACATGAGGGAGAGGGAAACACTGCCCCAAAATAATCCCTAGTGCTTTTTTTGGATCCAAAAGAAAATAAGACCGGTCTTATTTTGGGGGAAACAGGTACTTGATTTTTTTTAAAAAAAATTTTTTGTTTATTTGGTGGGACTTTGTCCACAGTTCATTTGTGTTTTTTAAAGGTCTTATTCAGCAGCCTGAACTTTTGCAGTGCCATAACGGGCTGGGGAGGGAGGAGAGCGATTCCACCCAACAGCAGAAAAATATCCTGAATCCTCCAAAGAGGAGCTCCTTTCAAAAGCAAGATCCCTTATAGCTCATGTGGCTTGGTGACTCATGCACGGAGAATGCCTAACTAGGAAATTCCATACACTTTAAATAACAAAGTGGATTTGTGCATGCAAAGCATCAGTGTGGGATGCAGCACCAGGAGGGGTGGGGGGGAAAACGGAGAGAATCACCTTTTCACTCTGACTCCAGTGTTCTCCCTTGGGTATTTTGTACCAGGGGTTCACCCAGAGGTGAAAACGTTGGAGATTTAGTCACTTGTTCAAAGCAGGGATTTCTCCACCATCACCCTGGCATCCCCAAGCCCACTTAAGAAATGGGAGCTGCCCCTCCTTCCGATCTGGAAGGTAAGAAAACTTTTTGTTGGGGGGGGGGAGCAAGAAATCCTCAAAGAGGCCTTTGATTTTTCCCTCCCCTTTCCCCTCCCCTTTCTAAAAGAACGAGAGAATTACTTGCTGAGCGAGCTTTAAGAAGTGTCTCTTGCCAGCCCCCTTAGGCCCCGTCAGCAACTTTGCAAACTGGAGAGGAGAAAAGAACACAGCTGGGTGGTCTCAAGCCCAACTCTCAAAACTGGCCTGCAGCAAAGACCATCTGCACCATACCCGTGTCCTTCTTTTATCTCTATGCACCACCGAGTAAACTATGGCAGCTGGGTGGGGATAGTGAAAGAAGGAAATCGGAATGAATTCATCTAAAAAAGGAAAAACATCTTTGTCAGCCCTCACTGGGAAAGGGTAGAATCAGATCATCACCAAATAACAGAGTTGGAGGTCTTCTAGTCCAGGCGTCTCCAACCTTGGAAACTTTAAGACTTGTGGACTTCAAACTCCCAGATTTGCTGGCTGAGGAATTCTGGGAGTTGAAGTCCACAAGTCTTTAAGTTGCCATGGTTGTAGATCCCTGTTCTAGTCAAACTCCTCCTCAAGCAGAAGACCTTATGGCTGTCCAGTTTCTTCCTGAAAACCCCCAGTGATGGAGCAACCCACAACTTCTGGTGGCAAACCATTTTTTCTGTTTCCTGGGTTTGCACAATGCCTCCAGCTATCAGCCAATGGAATGGATCCCCTGCTGAGCCATTGAAAGACCAAACAACCCCCCAACTAACTGAACGTAGCACATTTTGTAAAGGCAGGCAGGCAGGTCCCTTATGGCTTTACCTTGTGCAATCTCATTTATTTTCTGAAATTTAGTTAATTTGTTGTTACGAGAAAGAAGCATCAAGGTGAATGCTAGGAAAACAGTTTCTAACACTTAAGAGTGACTGGATAGTGGAACCAACAAAGAAAAGGAATCACCTCTTTCCCTCCAATTTTAAGACCCCCAGAGTCACTGATTGAGATGGGCAACTCTAGAAATAAGACCTATCCCAAAAATAAGCCCTAGCATGTTTTTTTTACTGAAGGAGGGAGGGAGGAAGGGAGGTGTGTTCAAGTCTAGGCTATCAGCTATCAGCCTAGGTGGCTTTAAGAAGGATTCCTGGATGAACTAAGAGGTCAGATTTATGACCTCTATGGTTCTCCTCCAGTTCTAGGGTTCTATGAATGCCAATAGTTCCTAGGTGAAAAGAAAACAAATAATATCAGACAGAAATAAAACCAAAAATAAATACCAACTCTTACTTTGGGAATTCCACTTCACCATGTTTAAGTCTGATGGATAGAAATGACAACAACAATAGGATTAGTGTCTCTTTAAGAGGTCCAACCAGTTTTGAAGCTGCTTCTTTTTACAGGGTGGGGGGAGGGGGATCTGAATAATTCCAGTCCATTCAGTGGCTCAACAATCCTGCTGTTCCCTGAAGGCAAAACAAATGAAGCAACAGAAACTAAAGTCAGTAACCACCTTTGTTATATTTGCATTACCCATCATTCTATGATAGGGCTGGGCAGATTTCCAGGTCCTGAGAGTTAATTTGATTTTTACAGAACTTGCAATCCGTGTTAGAACCTTCTTCACAAGATATGCACTGAGGTTGAAAGCAGAGGTCTTCAAACTTGGCAACTTTAAGACTTGTGGACTTCAACTTCCAGAAGACTCCAGCCAGCTATGAAAGTTGAAATCCACAAGTCTGAAAGTTGTCAAGTTTGGGGACCCCTGGTTTAAGAGGTGGCTCCAGACAGCTCTCTTGTAAGCATTGGGGTGTTGCGTACATCTACACCTCCACAAATCTGTGATTATTTTTTACATTTTCCTCTGTTTCAGCAGGGTTCTTCAGGAATCCATAAGCCATCTTTAAACCTTCTAGTGAAAAAAGGACCAGGGTGACGTGATAGCAGTCTTCCAATACTTGAAGGGCTGTCACAAGGAGGCCAACTTATTTACCAAAACACCTGTAGGCAGGACAAGAAACAATGGGTGTAAACTAACCAAGGAAACTAACCAACCCAGAACTGAGGAGAACATTTAATTGCTGTAAACTGACAGTGAGAACAGTTAATTGCCTTCAGAAGTTATGGGTGTCCCATCACTGGAGGCTTTTAAGAAGAGACAGAATAAGCCATTTATCAGAAATGGTAGAGGTCTCCTGTGAGAGCAGGAGATCGGACTAGACTTCCAAAGGTCCCTTCCAACTCTGTTACTGAAGTCGCTCCCACTGACCCACAACACTCCTCCTCCTCCTCCTCCTCCTCCTCAATTTTCCCATCTTTGCTCCAACCAGGCCCAACCATGTTTGTGGACATGCTGCCATCTTGTGGAGAAACAGTCATCTTAGGTTGTTACTTTGCTCGTCCCCTGCCATTTCTTTTTCCTGAGTATTGTATTTTATTATTTTTATATTTCATTATTTCATTATTTTTTATTGATTTAATTTTATTATTTCATGTCATTTTTATTATTTTATCTATTATTTTATTCCATTACTTCTACTTTATTCATTTATACACTGCCTTTATTCTTGGCAGGCAAGCATAACCAACACATCTTCCTCCTCCTATTTTCCCCACAATGAGAATTGCATGAAGTGGTTTGGGCTGAGAGATAGGGACTGGCCAAAGGTTACCCAGTTGGTTTTCATGGCTAAGGTTGGACCAGAACTCACCATTGATATGGCCCAAAATCATCCAACTGGTTTTCGTGCCTAAGGCAGGACAAGAAGTTACCACCTCTTGGTCATTGGCTCAAAGTCACCCAGCTGGGTTTCATGGCTAAGGCCTGACTACAACTCATCATCTCCTACATTCTAGCCTGCCGCCTTAACCACTAAACCAAACAGGCTCTCTTTTTGCAGTACTTTTGGTATTTGGGTAATTTTTATGAGTCCGAAATTCCACCTGTCCTTTCCAAAGAGTCCTTTAGCCTTCACATTGTCATGCCCATAACGCAGGTGCAGAATTGGGTCGAAGGAAGGTCAGTGTGTATAGAGGTAGTATGTGAGGCTTACAGCAGGTGGCAGCAGTTAGCAAGCTTGCAATGATAGGTGAGAATGGCCTTGGGAGGTTCAGAAAAGACCCTCCCTAATTTCTTGAGCTGTAAAGGGGAGAGATGTACTTGCACTGTAGGAAGACCGATGTTAACCTTACAAGACAGCAAACAGGACCAGATGACTTAATTCTACTTTATTGTAAAGCTAATTTTTTCCAAGTCTGCAACTACTCCACCCTTTTACAACCCAAGAACCTAAGGAGGCCCTCTGAAGCTCTTCCCCCACCCACATTCCTGCTGTGGGCCAGGTTGACCCGTAGGGAGGGGTCCAATGCATCACCGTTCTCGAGTCTCTTTGCGCCTGCAAGAGATCTAAGCCCAGCCCATCTTGAATTCCGTTGACCCTTCTCTACCACCAATTTTCTTCGATCATTCATAGTTCAGATTCTTGTAGAGCGCTTAAGCTTGCAATAAACCTTTATAATCATTTGAACTGCCTGGAATTCCTGAGATAGAGTCAGGATCATTTCTCTGCTCCAAGGTTCCATTCCTTCAAATAAAACGATGTTTCTTATCATATTTCACAATTGCTTCCTTAACTCATATTGCTGGCTACAATCTGTCCTAAAACATGAATGCTTGCAGCCTCACCCAACTTTCTAAAGTACTAGACAACTTATGCCCCGCTGGGTCATTGCATCCAAGGTAATTCCTTACCTAAACAGTGACTCAGTCTGACTGCAGGTGGGTAAAATCTCAGTGGGAGCAGAAGCAGCTTCTGATTTCCTGCTGTCCTTCCCATTGACACTTTATGGGAAGCTGGCAGGGAGCTTTGGACATGATCACATTTCCAGGGCCGACTGTGGCGGCACGGCAGCCTAGCAGGCCAAGCATTCAAGTGCCACAATTTTGCCAAATTTCAATCCTGTAGGAGTCATAAATTCCAGATTTGGACACATTCTGTAAGTTAGCCCACATGAGGTACATCAGTTCAAAAATTGTTGCCCTAAGGTGCACTGTCTCACCTGACTGAAGGTTACAAACAGTCAAACAGATATGAGAGTTTTAGTAGTACGGGTAGTCCTCGACTTACAACCACCATTGAGCCCAAAATTTAGATTGCTAAGCGAAACCTTTGTCAGGTGAGTTTTGCTCCATTTTATGATTTTTCTTGCCACCATTGTTAGGTGAATCATTGCAATTGTTAAATTAGAAACACGGTTGTTAAGTGAATCTGGCTTCCCCATTGACTTTGCTTGTCAGAAGGTCGCAAAGGCAGATCACATGACTTCCAGGACACTGAAACTGTCGTAAATACGAATCACTTGCCAAGCACCTGAATTTTGATCATGACCATGGGGAAGCTGCAAGGGTTGTAAGTGTGAAAAATGGCCACAAGTCCTTTTTCTCAGTGCCGTTGTAACTTTGAACGGTCACTAAATGAACTGTTGTAATTTAAGGACTACCTGTATATAGATGATGATGATGGTTGTGGTGGTGGTGATGATGAATGATGGATCCTTCCACCCTAAAATGTTACACCCCAAACCCTTCAGCCTCTATAAAGTGAAGGAATACAAATGCCGGCTTTACTTAAGCAAGATTGGAGGAATCTGGTTTGATTCCTATTTGGTACCTCTGTTTGGTACAAACATGTATAAAATGTTCTCCATAATTACCATGAAAGATTTTCATAAGAAGTTTGACTTGGGGGCGGTTTCATTGGAAGGAACCACAATAACTCATACAAAAAGCCATCACTCTGCTAAACAAATAATTCCCTCAACACTGTTCAACCATTTACAAAGTCTGCACTACTATCACTATTAATCTTCTCATCCCTCCTTGTCGCCCATCCTCTCCCACTTGTAACTTTGTCACTTGTATTCTTATGATCTATATTGTTTCCTAGTATGATTAGATTGCTTATTGTACCCTGTGACTATTATGAAGTGTTGTACCTGATGATTCTTGACGCTTGACAAATGCATCTTTTCTTTTATGTACACTGAGAGCATTTGCACCAAGACAAATTCCTTGTGTGTCCAGTCACACTTGGCCAATCAAGAATTCTATTCTATTCTAAAAAATGTGCTGAACATCTGACGGGCAGCAAGCTATGAACGAAAATAGTCTTCACTAGTTTTTCACTTTATTTCAGTCAAAATGATTTTCAAAGTGTACAGTTATTTGGATAAAATACTAGACATTATGTCTGGGGAAAAGTGGATTTGGGTGTGCATTGTGTGTATATGAATAAGAGTTATAAACTTTGTGCTACCTGTATACTTTGAAGGTATGGTCAGCTGAACCAACATAAATTAATGTCATTCAAATGAATGACTTTTAGTTGTTGTTTCTTCACAAAAGACTATAAAATTGTCTTCCTGCATCAGATGCCCTTTGATCAGTTGGATCTTAATTCCTACAATTCTTAATCAGCATGGCTGTTAGTGGTGTTTCTTAGCTAGAGATTACAGGATCTAAAAGAAAGGGATCAATTTGGCAAGGAGGCTGATCTAATATTTCACAGAATATGAGAAATTAAAACCCTTTAAAATGATGTTTCTGCTTTTTGTTGCTCTTATGGACAAATAAAATTATCAAGAGAGTGGCATACAATATAGACATTAATTAACAGCTCCGTTTTCTTTTAAAAGGCTACAACATTATTATACATTTTTTTCAAATAAAATGTGAGCCAAACCCAGGGAATAAAACTTTTCAAAACTCAGTAGTAGTTCGCTGGGATCGAGTGTGAGTGAGCAGGCGAGAGGGAAAAAAAGAAAACAGATCTGTAGAAACAGTTTCCTAACTTAGAATAGTGACTCCTTTCAGTTGACCTTTCTCAGCTTTTTAATATATATATATATATTTATATTTATATTTATATATATATATAGGTTGGGTTGATTTCTTTTGGTGAAGTCAGTGAGCTTAGTCTGGCTTGTGTCTAAATGATGGAGAAGTTGGAAACTAAAAAAATGTGTTTACACAATATACACATTTCATTACTTACAAAGGAAAAAATAATAAGTTTAAACATTTCATATCAAAATCTGGGAATACAGTAGGATCGATAGCACCACAATGGGGGTTCTTGGCACAGCACAGTCTCCTCCTTACAGGAATTGTTTTTATTTCTTTTGGGGGGGGGGGTGGCATCTTTGTTTATGGGGGTGGTCAATTTGGCAAAGAGCACATTTTCAGTCCTTACAGGAAAAGGTTGACTTCTTCAAAATCTTCCCATGTCTTGACTATCTTTTCCATAGTTCCTTCAACTGATTCCTTTAATTAATAAATTGGTTTAGTAGCCACATTTCTAACCCACCCCAATCCCCAAAATGCAACACGTTGGTTCTGGGGTTCTCCTTCAGGGAGAGGCACTGAGATCTGCATTAACGGGAGTGTCTCTTCTTCAAACTTCTTCGTCTTCTTCTTCTTCTCCTTTTCCACAATAGCACCATTATTATAGCTGAAGGACAGTGCATTAAAAGATTTCTCAGTTGCTGTGGTGTTTCTCTTTTAACAAAAAGTCTGACGCATTACGTCCTCTTCATGCAAACTTGGCATCGGCTAATACGGGCCCGAAGGTCACCAGCTTTAAGAGTCTCCGACTGAGGTTTACTGGTAACAGAAATGCAAAGAAATGCATCGTAAGTTGAAGGAAAGTAAGGCAGTGGTGGGATTCAAATGTTTTTTTTTACTACCGGTGCTGTGGGCGTGGCTTGGTGGGTGTGGCAGGGGAAAGGTAAATGTAAAATCTCCAGTAAGAGATGGAATTTGCTAGTTCTCTGAACTACTCAAAATTTCTACTACCGGTTCTCCAGAACTGGTCAGAACCTGATGAAGACCACCTCTGAAGTAGGGGTAGAAAACATCTAAGCTAGGGATGTCCAGCTGTCAGGATTCCAGCCGTTACTCCAATTTCGGCAATTTTTAAGACTTGTGGACTTCACTTCCCAGGACCAAGGACCCCTCATTTGAACCCTGAGTACAAGTATTCTCTTCTATTGGTATCCTAATTAATTTTGGGTTGGGATTTTGTTCGGCAAGTTATAAGCCTCAACGGTGCAGTGGTTAGAGTTGCAGTACTGCAGGCTACTTCTGCTGACTGCCGGCTGCCTGCAATTTGGCGGTTCGAATCTCACCAGGTTCAAGGTTGACTCAGCCTTCCATCCTACCAAAGTGGGTAAAATGAGGACCCAGATTGTTGGGGACAATAGGCTGACTCTGTAAACCACTTAGAATCACGGCTGTAAAGCACTGTAAAGTGGTATATAAGTCTAAGTGCTACTGCTATTCAAACTATATGATGAATGTCTGCTGAGTGACCTGAAGCTACAGCTAAGAAAACAGAATTTAGAACGCTGTGTGTACCCAATGTGTGCATTAAGAAAAAGGAAGAGGCAGACTTACTTAAACATTTCTGCTATTTCCACAGTTGCCAGCCAAAAACTATATGAATTGGCATAATAGTTGCAGGTCCCTCGGCCGTGGCACTCAATGAAGGGAGCTGAGCGGAATTCCTCAAGACACGAGCCAGGAGAAGCCAAGGCCTGTCCAGATCCTTCTGCCCCAGCACTGGTGTGCTAGAATAAACCAAATCACTGTAGGTCAATCAATGATCACTTTAAGCCAGTGTTTCTCAAGCAACTTCAAGAGAGTTGAAGAATTCCCCAGCAAGCATATTGTAAACCAGGGGTCCCCAAACTTGGCAACTTTAAGACTTGTGGACTTCAATTCCCAGAATTCCTCAGCCAGCAAAGTAGAATTCCCAAAGTAAGAGTTGATATTTATTTTTGGTTTTATTTCTATCAGATATTATTTGTTTTCTTTTCACCTAGGAACTATTGGCATTCATAGAACCCTAGAACTGGAGGAGAACCATAGAGGTCATAAATCTGACCTCTTAGTTCATCCAGGAATCCTTCTTAAAGCCACCTAGGTTGATAGCTGATAGCCTAGACTTGAACACACCTCCCTTCCTCCTTCAGTAAAAAAACAACAACACGTGCTAGGGCTTATTTTCGGGATAGGTCTTATTTCTAGAGTTGCCCATCTCAATCAGTGACTCTGGGGGGGGTCTTAAAATTGGAGGGAAAGAGGTGATTCCTTTTCTTTGTTGGTTCCACTATCCAGTCACTCTTAGTGTTAGAAACTGTTTTCCTAGCATTCACCTTGATGCTTCTTTCTCGTAACAACAAATTAACTAAATTTCAGAAAATAAATGAGATCGCACAAGGTAAAGCCATAGGGGACCTGGCTGCCTGCCTTCACAAAATGTGCTAAGCTCAGTTAGTATTAAACTTGGCTAGTTGGGGGTTTCTTTTGTCTTTCAATGGCTCAGCAGGGGATCCATTCCATTTGTTGATAGCTGGAGGCATTGTGCAAACCCAGGAAACGGAAAAAAATGGTTTGCCACCAGAAGTTGTGGGTTGCTCCATCACTGGGGGTTTTCAGGAAGAAACTGGACAGCCATAAGGTCTTCTGCTTGAGCAGGAGTTGGACTAGAACAGGGGTCTCCAACTGTGGCAACTTTAAGACTTGTGGACTTCAACTCCCAGAATTCAGGGAGTTAAAGTCCACAAGTCTTAAAGTTGCCAAGTTTGGAGACCTCTGTTGTAAACCATCCAGAACATAGATAGTTGCCAAGATGAAGAATACCTTTTGCCAAACACCTGATCTTTTAGTCTGTGGGGAGGCTGCAATTGTTATTGTGTGAAAAACAGTCATAAATTACTTTTCTCAGTGCTGTTGCAACTTTGAACAATCATCAAATAAATGGATGTAAGTAGAGGACTACCTGTAACAACAGAATCTTGAAAGTCTGGCCTTGAAAGTTCCTTTTAATGATCTCCCACCTCTCTGGACTTTTTATTTTTTTTTATTTTTGCAGCAATGGTTTCCACAGGCCTCCGATTCCTATTCTAAGGTCATTTCCAAAACTCCCCATATTTTTTTTAGGATAAGGGTTTCCTTTCTTCCTCATCCTTTTTTCCACTTTTCCTGGTTCTCTGGGCCTGGATGGACTTACAGTCACCTGAGTTGTTATTGCGCAAACATTTAGTGACCACATACCATCATGAACGAATATCCGATCCAGAGCGAGTTCCAGCCCTGTGGACACGATGGGATCTGGATGGTCTGGCTGTGGACTGCTATGACCATCGCGGGAGCTTCACAGACTGTGCAACTAAAGAAGGAAGTAGGGTGAAAAGACGGGAGAAGAAGCTGTATGAAAAGATTGAAAACGGTAACAGTGGAGTAATCGTTCAGCAACTTGTTTCATCCATCGGCCAACCAGAAGTTCCAGGAAAGTTTATAAGCAAGATACACATTCAGAAATGTCCTCCAATTTGCTCTCCTCATCCGTTGGTATTCGGTGATCCCGTCTCCAGTCAGGAAGGCTCCATTGAACCATGAAGGTTAATAGCAGCTCATAAATTATTTCTCTAAGAAATTGGTTGATAACCTCTCTTTTAAATGTGCCTAAGCTAAGGGCAGGAAACTGCATTCTACTGGAGATAATGAAGAGACCGGACAGCCATTTGTCTGAAAAGGCATAGGGCCTCCTGTCTGAGTAGGAGATTCCTTCCAACTCCTGTTCTGTTATTCTGATCCTGCTGGACTGTAGCCTTCCAAGTATTGTGGCAATTAAGAATTGAAGAGCCATCATTTCAATCCCTGATTCTAAGCTACATCTCGTAAAGCTCCACAAGTTAATTTGGGGTTAGGGAAAGACGAACACAATGTTTTGAGGACTTTCAGTCCTCCTAGGTTGCATCAACAGAGCGATAGAATCAAGATCTCATGAAGTGTTAATACTGCCTTATAATGCCTTGGTAAGACCACACTTGGAATACTGCATCCAGTTTTGGTAGCCATGATATAAAAAAGATGTTGAGACTCTAGCAAGAGTGCAGAGAAGAGCCACAAAGATTATTAGGAGGGTGGAGGCAAAAAGATATGACGATTGATTGCAAAACCCGGGTAACTTTAATTTAGTGAAAAGAAGGACTAGGGTTGACTGGATAGCAATCTTCCAATATCTATCTCCCATTCCACAAAGTACCTGAAGGCAGAACAACATGCAATGGATGGAAACCAATCAAAGAGAAAACCAACTAGAATTAAGGATAAATTTCCTGACAGAACAATTAACCGGTGGAACAATTTGCTTCAAGAAGTCATGAGTTCTCCATCCCTGGAGGTTTGCAAGAAGAGATTGGACAACCATTTATCTGAGATTGGTATAAGCCAGGGGTCTGCAACCTGCATCTCTGGAGCCACATGTGGCTCTTTCGGTCCTCTACTGCAGCTGCCACCACTGGCTGGCCCCTCCCTGTCACTCCTTGCCTGGCCTGAGAAGGTAAGGGGGATGGTGGGGGATAGAGACTTGCTCCATATTCCAGAGCAGGAGGTGACTGGGTGGGAGTGAGTGATGTCAAATTGGCTGCGCCCACCCAGTCACACCGGTGGTTGAATTATTGGCTCCCGGTATTTCCTTTTCTGTGGGAAACGGGTCCAAATCGTTCTTTGTGTGTTTAAGGTTCCCAACCCTTGATATAAGCCAAGGTCTCCTGCTTAAACAGGGGTTTAGACTAGAAGACTTCCAAAGTTCCTTCCAACTCCGTTAGTCTTTCAGTTATTCTGTCATTCTATTACCCTGTCATTCTGTTAACTGCTCTTTTACTATTGAATCTTGAGTTCTATATGGAAATGTAGCTGCTTTTTCATATTGGAACTTAAGATCTGCCTTCAGCTTTTTAAGAATTCACCCTACCTGGAATTGGAACCTTTCCATTCAAAACACAAAAAATGCTTTATTTTATATATAACGGTGTATCCTACATAAAACGCATCTTGTAGTTTTGTACCACTGATTTCCCTTGTTCAACATCAGCATCATCGTATAGAGGGATGAGAAAAACCAGTGTAGGACACGCCTGACTTTTTTTATCTCCTACTCAAAACCTAAGAGTTTCTTGCTCACCGGCTAATAAAAGGTTGTATATTCTTTCCAGTTAGTGGCTCCATGCTCATTGGCATCGGCTCAGGTGTGGAAAGCCAATAAGAGTAATCGTTCCTAGATGCAAAGTTACAGACGTTGTTGATGTTGCAAAACATGAAGGGCATGGTGCTGAAACGGCGGAGACAGCTGCCAGCAGTGCCTAACAAACAAAAGATGCCATTCATAGGAATGAGAGATGAAACACGTTTTCTCCTTCCTTTCCTTTCCTTCCTTCCTTCCTTCCTTCCTTCCTTCCTTCCTTCCTTCCTTCCTTCCTTCCTATTCTCATCTCCTTTTTCCTTCCTTTTCCTTCCTTCCCATTCTCATCTCCTTCCTTCCTTTTCCTTCCTTCCTTCCCATTCTCATCTCCTTCCTTCCTTCCTTCCTTCCTTCCTTCCTTTTCTCATCTCCTTTTTCCTTCCTTCCTTCCTTCCTATTCTCATCTCCTTTTTCCTTCCTTCCCATTCTCCTTCCTTCCTTCCTTCCTTCCTTCCTTCCTTCCTTCCTTCCTTCCTTCCTTCCTTCCTTCCTTCCTTCCTTCCTTTCCTGCCTTCCTTTCTTCCCTTCCCTCCCCTCCTTCAACCTCCAAAAGCCCCTTCCCTTCACTCCCTCTCTCTTTCCCTCCCTCTCTTACTTTCTTTTCTTCCTTTTCTTCCTTTCTTCCTTTCCAGATGTCTACCACAAGATAACTCTGGGTGGCTCACAATATTATAAAGATAACACTCTATAAATAAAATACTACAAAAATACAAAACGCAATACACAGTCCTAGCTAAAAGATGAGGAGGGAGGGAGTAGGATGAGCAGGGGTGGAGATGGGATGTGTTATTCATCTATCAGCCACCCCCACCCCCCCAAATGTGAATCCCCTCCTTTTCTTTCTATGTCAGGAGACTAGGTCTTCTCAATCTGGCACACCATAACTATGTTAAGACTACAGCTCCCATAATTCCTAGCCAAGGAGTTGTAGTCCCAGTGGATGTACAGAATGCCAGGTTGGGCAACATTACAACCAAGGGTCTTAACACCACCTTCCCATTTTTCATGGTTCTACTCCAGGAGATGCTCCTCAAACCCTGCTTCCAGAGATGCAGAGGCCATCTCAATGGATGATCAAATGGCCTGGGATGAGGAAGACCAGGGGCTTTAGGTACAGACCCCACCCAGATTTAAGGGATTTATTTTGCAAGACTCTCATGGATGCACTGAGAGAAGAAAACTCAAGCCACTGCGTCCCCAAAATACCTGTCCAAACTGTAAAGAAAAAGCACAAAAAGAACTGAGATACGAATTATGATTATAACAGAGGTGGCCTCCGATGCCATCTTCATTAATTAAAAAAAGAAAAAAGAAAACCCATAGCAAGCACAGAGCCTTACCCAGATCCTGCCCATGAGCTCTCTCATTTCCTTGCACATAGAGAAGGGAAAATCCATCATAGATCTGGCTGGTTCCTGGTGGGCAGAAGGGGGCATCGGTGGTTTGGCTGTGACGAGTTATAAGGAATCCATGGGCAACTGAACCTGTTCCAGGGAGTCCCGGGGGACCTTGCAATCCATCAGGGCCAGGAGGTCCTTGTGAACCACGAAGACCTGTTTGTGTAGGATGAACAGAGTCAATCACATCTCTTGACAGATGGACAGGTGCAAACCTGCACTCTCTAAACAAGCAGCCTTCCAAATAGGCCGGGCAAGCCCAAAGTTGACACAGATTCTCCAGGACCAATTTTGGATAGACTTCCCTTAAGATCAGCTGCAGAGGCTTTGCGTCCTATCCTGACACAGCTGAAGCAAGACACGCTGTGACATTGGACACAAGGTGTGCCTTGCCCTTGGTTCTGACGCCATTCTGCCTTTTATTTGCTGGCAATAAAACTGAAGAAAATCTTCCAAAGATTTTGATCTTTCTGGATATGCAGTGGAACCCCGAAACGAGAGTGGATCTATGTCTCTCTTCATTGCTTGACACTCTCTTCTTCCCCGTTCCCATCAACAGAAATGATACCTTCACTTTACCTGGCTGGCCTGAGAGTCCCCTCTCCCCTTTACGTCCGGCTGGACCATCAAAACCAGGAAGACCATCCCGTCCAATGTCACCAGGAGGGCCAATTGAACCTAGGGATGAATTTTGTGGAATGAATTTGTTTAGATCGCTTGCAAAGATTCTATCAAGATTACTTTATAATTGAATGCCAGAAGACAGCTATCTAATGGCTTTCCTCCATATTGCTACCTGTCCAGAAAGAACTTACCTGGCAAACCTGGAGGCCCTGGGAGTCCAGGCAGACCTTTCATTCCAGGCTGCCCTGGAGGACCAGGTGGCCCTTGATCACCTTTAACCACAATTGTTTGTCCAGCTGAACCAGGTATCCCTGGAGCACCTAGGATAAAGAGAAAGTTGAGAATCTAAATCATTGACTCATCAGGTGGTTCATGAAAAAGGATGGAATACAACATGGTATCTAGCATTATGACATGCCACCAGCAGAAGGTGGATTGGTCTCATCCTGGTCTCAAAATTGTTTTTTCAGACCGAGTTAGAGCAGAGGTTGGCTTATCTGTTCTAGGCTTTGCATCCTGCTTGGTACTGATAAGGACAAAGGATATATGATCTGATATATAAACATACCCACAATGAATTCCATCAATAATCAGTTTTGTTTTATGACATCCCAAAGTTTCCTAAGTTCAGAGAAGGCCAGATGCTTACAGAAAAGACTCCTGAGTCATAGCTAAACTTGCTGCTATTGCTATTCTTATTCTACCAAACACTCTGCTTTTTATATACTTGACATCTGGAACAAAAGATAGACACTGATTTTAGCTACCAATTATACTTGGCAATATTCGGATATTCGGTCTGATCTAGACCAAGTCCACGATTTGCATTTTCTCTGTTATTTTAAGACTTTGTTGGTCTTGGAAGCGTTTATTTCTCTTCTTCCTGAGTCCTATCCATCATAAACAAAGAATGACACCTAGCATAACAACTATGTTGCTTAGCAACATAAATTCTGGTCTCACTGTGGTCATAAGCTGAGGACACCTGTATTATCTTTTTCTAAGATGAAAGTTGAAAACCTCAGTGCCCAGCAATAGAAACAAGAGAACAACAGGGGCAAATCTCATTGCCAATTTAGTGTTCTGGCAACTAATGAAGAACCTCGCCGAATGGGAAACAACTACAGGTAGTTCTTGATTTACAATCTTTCATTTACTGACCGTTCAAAGTTACAACAGCACTGGAAAAAGTGACATATGACTATTTTTCATCTTTACGACCATTGCAGCATCCCCCTGGTCACTTGGTCACATGACCAAAATTCAGACATTTAAGCAACTGGTTCATATTTATGACAGCTGCAGCATCCCAGGTCATGTTATCCCCTTTTGTGACCTTCTAACAAGCAAAGTCAACGGGGAAGTTTAAAAACCCTTTTACTAACTTAACAACTGTGATGATTCACTTAACAACAGTTGAAGAAAAGTTGTAAAACGGGGCAAAATTCACTTCGCAGCTGTCTTGCTTGGCAACATAAATGTTGGGCTCAATTGTAGTCAAAGACAACTTGTATATTCCTATTTTCCTAAATGCACTTGGACTAGGCTAGTATCCCCCCAATTAAAGTTGTATTGGAGCAAAACTCCTTTCATCCCCAGAGCCTTTGTCAACCCAAGTTGGGCAGTCAAAAGGTAAAAACTGACCGATGGCCTGCTTACTTAGTGAGTGGGAAGTTTATTGCACAATTCCTGCTTGCATTCAATCTATAACCATGAAAATTGGATCTGGAATTGCTGAGATTATGATACAATAGTTCATGTGCAGATTAAGCTAAAAGGATATTATGGGAAGGATCTGCATTAAGAGTTGCTAAACGTTGAAATCCATACACACCAGTCAATGGTTTTGGAAAAACTGCTTTCGCTACCAAGTAAAATCTTGCTTTGTTTGTTGTGATTTATAGTTGGGGAAGAAGGGAACCAGTAGACTTTTGATTATCCATCTCTGTTGGTTAGATTTAGCATCTGCATTTTAACAAGCACTTTCCTTGTCAAGCATGAAGTAAATGAGTTGAAGCAGAGAGAGAGAGAGAGAGAGAGAGAGAGAGAGAGAGAGAGAGAGAGAGAGAAGAGAAGGAGAAAAAGTGAAACAGAGCTAAAAAGTGAAACAGAGAGAAAAAGACAGAAAGAGCTAGAGAGTGAAACATAAAGAATAAGAAAAAGAGAACTTGAATGAAATAGAGCTAGAGAGTGAAACAGAGAAAGAAAAAGAGAAAGAGAATGAAAGTGATAGAGAGTGAAAGACAGAGAAAGGGTGGGAGACAGAGGGAGGGAGGGAGAGAGAGATATTTTGCTATAAGATTCCTGACTCTTAAGAAAAATATTGTCAGCTGCCATCTTTGAAAACCAGAATGCCTGTGGATAAAGGCAACATTTTTGGTGTGAAAAATGAGTCCTGTGAGAAGTTGTTGAAAGAATGGAGCATGTTTAGTTTGTAAGTTGAAAAAGCTGACAGAAACCAGGTGAACATTCTTCAAATGCCGGAAACGTGCCACTTTCCCCGGTGCACAAGGCTAAACCCAACAGCATCAGTTATGAAAGAGTAGATTCCAGACGAACCTCTCAAGAACTTCACCATCAAGCCCTTGAGTCAAATGTGGCTTGGAGGCTAATTTCATGTCATGGAATTTCATGACATTCTTATGCCTCAGATTAGTTCAGAGCTTTGTAAGTGTGATCTGGGAGAGAAGAAGATGCCAGAAAGAAGAAAACGGGAGTGTTAGAGAAAGACTGGGTGTTCCCACTCACTGCTGGTCATATGTCCCACTTCAGAACATGATCTCTTCAAGAACGTGCCCTTCGATAGTGAAAGAATCTGATACTGATAATGGCCTCTAATAAGACCCCATATATTATTTGCTGATCATGTATTAGTTCCCCTACATCAAAGGAACAGGTTGGACTAAATGACCTACATTGGTGGTTCTCAACCTGTGGTCCGTGGACCTTTGGAGGGATATGATGTCACAGGAGGTCCACGAAGGCTTGAAGAAATGTTATGATTTAAATATTGAATTAAGTCTTGGGGGCCCAGGCCACAAAAGGGGGTCTGTGGTGAAGAAACAGCTGAGAATCACTAAACTACATCAACAATGCACAACTGGAAAATGGATTGTATTATCATATATGGTGGATTTGTAGGAAAGCCCAGGATTTTTGGCACAAAATTCAGAGTTGGTTAGAGGAAATGGGCGAAATCAAACTCGAATATAAACTTTTCTATTGGGAATTAACATAGAGAGGTACAATAAAGAAATGACGTATCTAAATAATACAGGTGATTACAGCTGCAAGACTAGTCTATGCTCAAAACTGGAAACTCAAGGAAATTCCAGAAGAAGTGGAGATCATTAAAAAGATATGGACATGCGCAGAAATGGATAAACTAATGTTGGAATTAAAAATTAAAGATGAGACTGAATATTATAAAGTATGGGATACATTTTTCCATTGGTTGGGAAAAAGGAAGGACAAAATCAAAACTAAAATGAGATAAGGATGTTAAGATAATAGATTAGGAATATACAGAATTGTTGTAATATATAAATGTATATATTATGTAAATATGTATTACTTGCCATCCGAAATAGTTATGTATGACAAATAGGTGTGTCAGGATGATTACACCATGTCCACTGTTTTTAAATGTTTTCTTTTTGTTTAATAAAAATTTATAAAATTAAAACAAAACAATGCACAACTAGAGATCATGAGAAGGCTCACCCCATATTTAAATCTCGCATCAGTCAAACCACTCATTGCCTCTGATGAAGTAATAATCTCTAGCTCACAAAAGCGATGCTTTCAAATAAAAAGTAGATAGACTTAAAGGTACTTCCAGACTGATTTTTTGGGCTACCTAAAGTAATATAGCTCTTTTCTGACAGTTTCTCAAAATCACATGTTTGACTTACTCAAATCCCCCAGATCGACATAGTCTTGGCTTGACTGGCCATCTTATGAAACTTTCCTCCAGAACTGCTAAATTCACTCGATTTAGATGTAGCATGTGGCCAATTTTCACTGCTGTGAAACCATTTTATTTTACCTTGGGTTTTTTTTTAAAGGAAACAATAGGAATATATTTTAGAAAGCAACAATGGAAGCCAACCTCTGTAAGATTAATCTCAGAATTCCTACCTGGGGAGCCAGGGGGTCCAGGGTCTCCTCCAGGGCCAGAAGGTCCCAAAGGTCCAGGAGGTCCCTTCATACCTGAAAAGCCAAAACCCACACAAGTTAATACAGGGTAGACATGAAGAGCCTATGATTTTATCTATTACTTGCTGTTTATATGTACATGTGAGCTTATGTACCAGAGACAAATCCTTGACCAACACTTGACCAACAAAGATTTCTATTCTATTCTATTCTATTCTATTCTATTCTATTCTATTCTATTCTGTTCTGTTCTGTTCTGTTCTGTTCTGTTCTGTTCTGTTCTGTTCTACTCTACTCTACTCTCTGCTTAATAGTTTCACTAATGTTTTTTTGGTCTACTCTCTGATAGGAGAGATGTCATGCATACATAAATTTCTCAAATGTCATTTATCTCACTGAGGGATGCCTAATTTATGGACTTCATGGGCCCCCTAACCACCTTTATTGGGGCCCATTGAGCTAACTAAGATTGTGCCAACTACATTTGGTGAGAGAACTCAGTAAAAAGGCCAAAGTGTTAAGAAAAAAATGCAAGACACAAAGAAATGGCCTATCATTTCGACTTTCATAAGGGCATAGACCTTAAGCAAGAGGAATCTTCTAATAACCTCTCAATTACAATAGGTTGCAAATGCAATTTTTAAACATGGAATTGCTGATATTTAAAAAACTCTATTGCTCTTTTTCTCTGAGGTTTTAGGGTGAAAAGTAGGCAGTATTCATCCTGGTTATTCTCAAACTTATGGGTTTGGATTTGCTGACCTAGAGCAAAAAAGCTAAGCTCCATAGAATAGATAAAACCACGAAGAAGGTTTTCCAAGGTTGATCTCAAATAACCAACCAGCACAGGGCAAATATTGTTCTGAATACCTGGAAATCCTGGTGCTCCTGGAACACCTGAGTCTCCCTTCATCCCGTTCAGGCCTGGATGTCCAGGTTCACCCTGTGTCGTCACAACAACGGTTAGTATTTCCATCATCAAAGAATATCAAAGGGAAATAAAGCAAGGCAGTGAAGAAGCAAAGGAAAGCATGTCTTAATGGTCAACGGGGAATTCCTCCGTGAGGGAAAAAAGTTGGATAAGCAATATGGGTTAGGTGAGTTCTCATCAGCCATCAAGGGTGTTCTTTGATACTGAAGCACCAAGCCAGGATATACTGCTTAATGGCTGTGGTCAAGAGCCACCATGTTGCAATCAACCTAACTGCAGTCACGCTTGATGCTTATCCTTTGAAAAATATGTTTTGATGGGCTCCATCAGAAGAGCACCTACACCTCAGCCTCCAGGGGAGGGTACTCTTTGGCTCTGAAAAGGTAAAGGTCCTTTTAGATCTAGTGCAAATTATACATTGCTGCCTCATTAACAACAACAAAAAAACATGTATTATATGGGTGGCTTCTTTCAGATGCTGCCAAATCAGAGGTGGCATTCAGCAGGTTCTGACCAGTTCTGGAGAACCAGTAGTGGAAATTTTGAGTAGTTGGGAGAATCCCACCTCTGACTGGCCCCGCCCCTGTCTATTCTCTGCCTCCGGCGTCTTAGCTGATCGGCTGGGTCTTCTTTTGCTACGCTGCACAGGAGAACGGAGCTGGAAAGCAGGTTAGTGGGGTGGGGAGGGAATGGAGATTTTGCAGTAACCTTCCCCTGCCATGCCCACCAAGCCACGCCCACAGAGCTGTTAGTAAAAAATTTGAATCCCATCACTGGGCCAAATACATGGAATGTGTCCACAACCGAACTGAACGTCTGCTTCTGATCCAAATAATGGAGACGCCTATGCTTCTGTTACTTTTCAAGCAATCCTGGGATATCCAGACAGTAGAAGAGACCTGAATATCTGAACCACGTGGTCCTGCAGAATGAATTGATAATGGTGCTTCTGAAAATATCTGTCCTTCTAGTCTATTTTCCGACCTCCTACGATTGTTCTGCTTGCTCTCTTATGAAGTTACCCTTCCAGATAAACAACTAATTAACAACTAACA
Organism: Pseudonaja textilis; assembly: GCF_900518735.1. Next base: position 11,046,132 of record NW_020769328.1, on the reverse strand, counting down.
TTCCAAGGCTTAGACTGAAATAGCACCTAAGTGGACGGGATTTGTTTTCAAAGGGGTTTAAAATTCCCCCAACCTCGCTTGGTTCCGATGTGTTAAAAAACCACCTTTCTGCCCTCTCCCATTTTTCGCTTACCATCTGTCCAGGTGCTCCCTGGTCTCCCTTTAGTCCAGGAAGTCCGGGCTGACCTGTCTGGCCGGGGTTTCCTTTTTCTCCTTTCACTCCCCCAATCCCGGGTGGTCCACGGGGTCCTTCAGGCCCAGGAAGACCTTCAAGTGGCAATACAGAATTGGTGTGTTAGTACAGCGTCGCTCTCTTTAGAATCAGCACTCTCCTCTGTGCGGTCTTGGGCCGAAAGATCACGTCCTTTATGTCTGTGGGACATTTTATGTTCAAGGTGAAGCCCAGCCAAGGAAGGACCTGCCCAGCTGTTGGGAGTGGTGGGCAATTGTGGTTATGCTACATCCATTTATAATGCTTTGGTGCCTTAGTTTTTGAGCATCGATTGTCCAAGGCCCATTTGACCTTTTCTTATTGAATTCAATTGGCTAAATTTCTTAGCCTTTGGGCTGAGATCAAGTATTCTTTTATTAGTTTTATTCTACATGGGGAATGGCCAGGAGGAGGGAACACTGGTGGGTTTTTGGGGGGACATTATGGAAAGGGATTGTGGTACTAACAAAATTAGAGGCCCCATACCATGATGGTAACATTTCCTCTTGAGATGTATTTATAGAATCCTTGGATTGCAAAGGAAATTTGGATCTTCTAAGCAGAGTTGTATATATTCCTACAGAATTTGTAGGAAACTATGGTTGGCAACTAGAGGGAGTTCAGAACTGCCATAAAAAGGATTTAGGGTGAGGGTTCTGGTCAACAAACCCAACAATTGGCCATCTAGGAAACCTCTTTCTAAAACCACCAGACAAAAATGGGGACTAACCAGCCCATAATTATTAGTGAAATAATATTGATGAAGATAAAGAAAATGGGCATGGGGGGAGGAGAAAAGGAACAGTTCCTCTTTGACGCAATCTTTCCATATTAGTTTAGTTCTTCCTCCTTTTGCTGAAGCCAATTCATTCATTCATTCATTCATTCATTCATTCATTCATTCATTCATTCATTCATTCCAGGCATTTCAACAAATGGAAGGTGACCATTAATAGTTTAAATAGAACAGGTCTTTGGCATCTTCAATAAAAAAAAATGAGATAAAAGTAGATAGTGCTTTTTACGTTTTAAACACATTCTACTGCAGAATGGCGGAATGTAGATACTACAAGAACACAAATCAGAATTTGGCGATGTGATATCCTCCTGATGCATTGGGGGTGAATTCCTATAATATTCAACTGAGATGGCCAGGAATTGGACAATGAATTAACTGGGTGCCTGTCCTGAAGATGAATATGATTTTCTTAAATTAACTAATTAGTTTAAGTGTTGTTTTTTTTAAAAAAGTTTGATTGAAGGGAATGTTGATCTCATGAAAAGTTTTCAACCATAGAAGTAGAAGGAAGAGATCGCATGTAATCAAGAGGTAATAATCCACCAAATTCAGCTTGACTTTTAAAGACTGAAAAATTAATACCAACTGGAAAATTGTTGAGGTAACAACAACAAAAGGTCTGGTAATTATTATATCATGTGAACAGAAATATTAAGAACATTAAGAACAGTATAAGAAAAGTATAATCACAGTTCTTAAAACACCACAAGATTCTGTTTAACAACCCCCCCTCCTCAAGTTGCAATTAAATGCAAAAGTCCCATCAGAATTAGGAAAAACAAATTCACTGTTTAGGTTCCACATTGAACAAGGCATGAATTCAGAACCTAAGCTTAACAATGGTTAACAGAAACAAGCCAGCTTTGTAAAGTATGGTTGTTGTAAAGTACCCAATGTCCCCATTCTCAAAGTTTGCATAATGTGCACAAGGCTAAAATGGAGGTGGGCTGAATTATGAATCAATGCATCATTGTAGGACAAGGAGTAACAGAACTTAGGGTTGGAGTTAAAAGAGGGATCAGTCTAGAAATCCTACGTAGTCACAAGTGAACTAAGTCCAATCCTCTTGAATTCTGTTGACCCATATCTAACTCCAAGCAGGTCCTGTTAGTTGAGAACATTCCTGTGCATAGGCTATGTAACAATAAATCAGTTTATTTGGACTTTCAGGTATGAACCTCATCTTTCATACCTGATAGCTGTGTTCCCATAAGAGATGTTTTGAAGTTGATTTGTTCAATAAAGCATAGTTCAAGCTAACCATGGACTGGTTTAAATTTGGATATGAGCAAAAATATGATACGGAAAGCTTCTGATATTTTTTTATGGCCACACAGGTCTATGTTAATATGGGGTAATGTTAAATCATGATTAACTGTTATATCTTATGCAACCAGGATCTAAGTTAACAGCAAAATAACATTGTCAAGCAACCAATACAGTCAAACAAACTGTAGCCAAGTTAAGAATCTAACCTGGAGGACCTGGAAGAGTCAGAGTTCACCAAAGGCCAATGTTCGTTGTTAGGGGGAAGATATGAGATATAACAGTGCAAAACAAGACGACTAGTTAGAATTAGCATTCATGAGCTGATAGTACACAGAGAAAACCCATCTCACCAGCATATTTTGTATTTACAGGTTGCAAACGTGCATGCACAGACAACCCCCTCTCCCCCCACATCAAAACATACCATGTGTTTCTAGACAAAATAATTTAGATATACAACTTATTCTGGTGATAAGGCTGCTACAACTTGTCAAAGTCAACCTTGGTTGACATTCTACTGAGCAAGGCTCAATATCTGTTAGTTTCAGGTAAACAACAAAGGTATCTATTTTTGTGACCATTTCACTGACTTGGCTGCAGAAGGATAATCTGGTTGAAACAACTAGCGGTACAGGTAAACCTTGACTTACAACAGTTTTTCACATGACTGTTGCAGCATCCTCGTGGTCACATGATCAAACTTTGGATGCTTGGCAAGTGGCTCATATTTATTACCATTGCAGTGTCCCAGGGTCATGTGATCCCCTTTCATGACCATCTGATTAGCCAAGCCAATGAGGAAGCCAGTTCACTTAACCACCGTGCTAGTTAATTTAGCAACTGCAATGAACTGTGGCAAGAAAGTTAAAAAAAACGGGGCAAAATTCATTTAACAAATGTCTCAGCAACAGAAATTCTGGGGTCAATTGTGGTCAAAAGTTGAGGACTAGCTGAACTTGTTCCAGTGATCTTGAAAATGGTTATCTAAGTCAGGGATCTCCAACCTTGGCCACTTCAAGCCTGGAGGACTTCAACTCCCAGAATTCCCTAGGTAGCTGGCTGGGGAACTCTGAGAGTTGAAGTCTGCCAGGCTTAAAGTGCCAGGGTTGGAGACCCCTGATCTAAGCTCTCCAATACTGTATGATTTATTCGGGTATAAGAAAGGATCTTAACAGATCCACTATTTTTGAGGTTCTTGGGAAGAAAAGGTTCATTTTATGAAGCTTAACTGTCTTTGCAGATTTGAACTAAAACCAATTTCTTTTGCATTGCCATTAAGACAAGAGGCCAGGAATTTCTGTTGTAATCATCCTGAGTGGGATTAACCAAATTTTATTTATGCTAAGCATGATATGGCCGAAAATGCCTAGGAACTATCATTTGGCTTATATAGGCTAGATTGCAAAATTTTAAAAAAATATCTTAGAAACTGCTTTATTGACAACAAATCATCATAGGATTCCAGATCAATTCAAAGATAATGTTCCTTTTGCTCATGTTAATTCATCCTGCTAGTGACACTAATAGTGATGCTATTATCAATACTATTATTAAAACACTGGAATATAATGCAAAGATATATTTACTATGTATTTCTTTTAATACTTAAAACGTAGCTATCAACTGTTTCTGGTGAAACCAATTCTATAATAGGTTTATGATATCCATCCTGATCTATACTCTTTTCCAAAATAGTGGATAAAGGATAAAATGACTTGAGTTGATACTCACAGTTTACAGCTTGTCAGTGAAATATTCACAAAAATATAAAGAATCCATGCAATTTATCAACAATAAATTATACATATGCATACTTTTCCATCTCACTTATTTCTCTGCATTCTTGGTTGATCATTCTATATTAATGCTAAACGAAAGATTAGACTAACCAAAACTTTCCATTGCAAAACAGAATCCAAGTTTTGCTAAGCCTTTTCAAAGTACCCAAACGGAAAGTAACCAATTTTTGTTGCTTCACCATGTTTCACCATTTTCTATTTCTTTTTTCCATTTAATTAAACTGCACCTTAAATGAGCCACAGTTGATTGCTCTATTTAAGCAACATTTAGATTCAGAATTTTTCTATGGCTTGTGCTCATGAAGATTTGTTTCTGAAAAGCTATCTTAGCAAAACTTTTAATATTTCTTTTTATTCCATTTCATACAAATGGGTATGCCAAGTCAACTTTGTCCTACAGAAATATACACGCACCATATGATTGTCTCATCGACATTATCTTACTACAAGAAAAAAATCTAGTTGCAATTAGAAAACATACATTGAAGCTAAAACCTTCTTAGAGCTAAACCTTCTGCTTGTTTATCCAGAATTGAGTCTGAATTCAATAGGGATTTACTCCTAGGTGTCAGCTTTGAAATTCAGCTACCACATTTTTTTTAGAGAGTTAGAGGAGTTGAAAAGTTCAAGGTTATTCTGTGTGTCATATTAAGAATTTCCAGTTGCAGTTAATTGGTTCTCGTGATTTATGAAGTATAGAAGTGGGAGGAGAGAAAGTGGGTTCTGTGTAACCCGCCCAAAAAACTTTCACTTGGGAAATTGCTCTTGAACATGCCAGATCTGTTCCTAATAAATCAATTGGAGAGATAACGTCTTGGAGTGATTGATATCATGGATACTTTCTGGATGCTTGACACTAGGTAAACTTGACAAAAGGACAAGATCCATTTTTATTACAGCCTCATCCAAACTGGACTGTCAGTATAAACAAACAAGACAAGAATTACAGCGCAAAGGCATAGAGGATGCAATTCTAAATGCTAATAAATCATGTTTATAGCTTATCTCTATGGAGATTCACAGTCATCCAGGTCTTGGTTGTCCCAAAGGTGTTTTTTCAAGAGCCAATTGAACTTTCTGGTCTTTCTTGGAAGAAGTTTAGCTTCTTATCCAAGAAGCTTCTTGGATGAAAAGCGAAACTTCTTCAAAGAAAAATCACAACGTCCAGTTGCCTCTTGAAAATGCACCGTTGGGCCAACCAACTAACATCTTTCCTTGAAGATGTTTCGCTTCTCATCCAAGAAGCTGAAGAAGCTTCTTGGATGAGAAGTGAAATGTCTTCAAAGAAAGTCCAGAAAGTCCAGTTGGCTCTTGAAAAAGCACCTTTGGATTTATAGCTTGTTATGGCCAATGTGATCATGCCCACAGCATCACATTGACAAAAACAAAATGTTTATAAAAGTAAACCTGCTTCATTTTCAGTCAGGCCACAATCCTTACAATTTGCAGAGTAAATAAACCCCATTAAAAATAAATAAATAAAGTGTAGGCATCAAAAGACTTTTGAACAAATTTAGACCATAATCTTTTTCTTTCAGTTTTAATGATATTTCTCAATCAAACTTCTGCCCTTTCCTCATTATTCATATAGGTTAGATTGATGACTTGGCATACTCATTTTGGAGAAGAAACCATCTTTATCCAAGACATACATTTAATTTCATGCAAAAGGTATTACTCTAGAGTTAATGAGCTAACCTGTGGCACCTGGAAGGAAGTGATCAAAAGTTCACCAAGGCCATCAGTACAAAGAAAAATATCAATATAGTTAGACACATAAACAAACTGATACGTTTTCACAGCAATCCATCTAAAATTCCATTTTTAAAAATTCCATGTGTACACCAAACTGTCATCATGATCAAAAAATGTTTAAAAATTTGCAGTGGAAGCCTTAGCCCCAAGAAAAAAATTATTTAGTCTGTTCATGGGATGGCATCTAGAATAACTGCAAGTTATTACAGTGGTCCTCAACTTACAAGCATTCATTTGATGACCGTTCAAAGTTACAAGGACATTTGAAAAAAGGAGATTTACAACCGGTTCTCGCACTTAAGGTTGTCACAGAACCCACAAAGTCACAGGAATAAGATTTGGGCACTTGGCAACCAGCATCTCTTTACAGTGGTCATGTGATCACCATCTGCCATCTTCCCAGTCAGCTTCCAACAAGAAAAGTCAATGGGGGAAACTGGATTTTCTTAATGACCACATGAACCAACAACTGCAGTGATTTCATAAATGTCATAAAATTGGGCACAACTTACTTAACAAGCAACAGAATGCCTGGTTCCAGTTGTGGTTGTAAGTCGAGAACTACTTGTATATCAAAAGCATCTCCATGTTAGGACTAGCTGCAAGAAGTCAACCAAAAGCTGCAAGAAGTCAGCCTCCTAGCAATTATTGACAATCACTATCAACAAAATAGATTGTTCTATGTATCTAATTGTCTTTCTTCATGGTTGCAACTGCTTTCTTGTCCAATCATTCTAGGACCAATTGGATTTCCTTTTACTCATAACGACAGTTTGGTCTTCACTCGCTGGCAGATGCACGGTAGCATGAGATGAACATCTACATTCTACATGCAGTGAAAACAAAGACGATTGAAATAATGCCACAGGGCCATTACTAGCACTTCCTCTTAGTCACAATCTAAAGTGACAGCATCTTCACCTAATTTAGTATTCTCCCAATCCTCCAACATGAAGGGAATGTATGTGTGTTGATGTTGTCTTCTTCAGAGTTGAATAAAATTCTTCTGCGGTCATGTGAAACTACCCAACAACAGAGCTCATCTTCAAACGCCTTGCATTTATTTCAAAGGCATCGATGAAGTCCTAGAGATGTGTTCTACTGCTTTCCTTGTTCCCAGATTGAATGTTTGTCTGAATGCTTTATCCCGGGTGTCTAAATGTTTAACATCTAACTTATCTAGTGTGAATGCTTTAATCTGTAATTGCACAGGTATGTTTATATCCAGTTAATGAGCTGTTATCATCTTCATCCTTGTTGTATAATTACGATATTCTTATATTCTACTTGTATCCCCTCTTCAGGTTTTTGTGGTGGAAATATATTTCTGGGATAAACAATCTTAAAGAACTGGTAAATATGAAAGTCAGAATGCACAGCCTTTCTCTTACGTAAAATATGAGCAAAATTTTATGTTATGGGGATGTTATGTTAATATTTAACCAAGGTCAGTTAGAAGCCAACAGGAACTTTAAAGGCTGAAGGCTAGGTTGGAGTAAAGCAACAGCACTTCCTTATCTTTGCTAAAAAACCTCCATGGGCATAAGACCACAACATCAAGACCACAACATCAAGCTTAACTTAAAGAACTGCAGATGATACACAGTGGTAGGACTCATCTCCAGGGGCGATGAGTCTGCCTACCGAGATGAGGTGGACAGGTTGCTTTCATGGTGTGGAGACAATAACTTGGTCCTCAACACCAATAAGACCAAGGAGCTTATAGTGGACTATAGAAGAAACAGATCAGACCTCCAGCCCTTGCTTATCAATGGAGACCGAGTGGAGCAAGTGCCAGTTTTAAGTTTCTGGGTGTTACCATAAAAGAGGACCTGACCTGGGGTGCTCACATTGCAGCCTTGGTCAAAAGGGCCCAGCAGAGATTAAACTATCTGAGACTTCTCAGAAAATAACAACTGAATGAAAAACTGCTGGTGACCTTCTACAGCTGCACCATAGAGTATCTTAACTTACTGCACCTGTGTATGGTTTGCAAATTGCACAGGGGCAGATAGGACAGCGCTCTAGAAGGTTAACATCATTGTCCAGAGGATCATGGGCTGCCCTCTCCCCTCTTTGGAAGAGCTTTATAGCTTCCGCTGCCTTAAGAAAGTTCAAAATATTCTCAAAGATCCATCTCATCCTGGGCACTCTGTTTTTTTTTTTTTTTTAAACTATTACCATCTGGCAGACGGTACAGAATATTAAAAACAAAGACAAATAGGCTGAAAAACAGCTTCTATTCCAGGGCAGTAGCTCTGTTGAATTCTACTGTATAGTGCAGTGTTGGTGTGGTGCTGTGGGTTTTCGGTGTGGAGTGTGAAGGATGTGTTTGTTTATTTTCATGGTCATGATGTGCACTGAAGATGGTGTTTGATTTCGTTGCATGAGGTGCAATGACAATAAAGTAAACTAACTAACTAACTAAAGCAGTATGCCTCAACCTTTTGGGCCCCAGGGACCAGTTTCATGGAGAGGTTTTTCCACAGTCTGGAGGGGTTGTGACTTTGCATGCGGCCTGCATCCCACAGATGGGCTTTCACTTGTTTGAGGATGAAGGTTCATTCTCCAAGTATGCAGATTGGTTTCCAAACATTTTCATTACCAGGCCAGGTAACATCTTCAGTGGGGATGTCAGTTTAGGGGATGTCAGTGTCAGTGTTCCTCTTTTTATAAGGGTTTAATCTGGTCAGTAGGTCTTGTGATGGGTCAGGTGTGGGTGTGTCAAAGGAGGTCTTGTGATGAGTCAAGTGTGGGTCATTGGTGGGAATCTTGTGATGTTTTTTGTTTGCACAGCCTGGTTTCTGGCATGCCATGGACTGGGGTTTGGGAACCCCTGACTTAAAGGATACCTTATTTTAAAGGGTTATAATTAAAATTTTAATTTGTTATGAGTGACATCAACTGGCAGAATGGTGGAATATAAACCCCACAAATAACTTATTAAAACAAATGATTTAATGTATTATGTACTAGGAAGAGACAAGATTTCCTAACGGGCCCAATTCGTTATGTTATTTAGAATTCACTCTATCATTTTAGTTTTTGAGATGTCACAACATTTTGTCCAGGTTGAGCTACAGTAAAAATGCATCTTCTATGGTCATAAAGTGTCATCACTAATTAAGTATTACCAACTATCAGAAAGTATACTAAAAGTGTCAATTACAGCAGGGTCTCCCAACTTGGCAACTTTAAGACTTGTGGACTTCAACTCCCAGAATTCCTCAGGGCAGCCATGCTGGCTGAGGAATTCTGGGAATTGAGATCCAAAAGTCTTAAAGTTGCCAAGTTTGGAGTTCCCTGAATTAAAGGCCAGTCTAAATAACCCTGAGACATCTACAATGGCTATTCTAATAACTCAGTGGTCATATTGCTAATGAATTCTAAAATAGGACTGTTGGACATATAAAAATAGCATACAAGTTATAGAACTTTCTCTAAACTTGCTAAACACCATTTCACCTGTCAGGCAGATTTTATCAGATACCAGTAACGGCTCGGTGGCATTTATTTAACATTATCACTTATACATAGGAACCACAAACAAATAAGATGGATGGTGACAGAATGAAGATGAGATGGGATGCACTGCACCTGCTGGAATGGAGGACACGGTGGGATAAGAACGAGCATTAATGATGAGCATAACCCAAACAAGGAGGAATAAATGATGAAAACTGAACATGCTGTGCTGCTAACATGAATTTGATTTCCAGTGGTTCTACGAGCAGGGTGAATTATCATTCGGTGCACAAGATGAATTTCCTGATCAGGTGGCATCATGGTACAGGCAGCCTGGGCAGATGCTATTAAGGTTGATTGGGTGCTTGGCTTGATGAGTGCTGTGATCACATGCAGATCCCATTTAAAATTGGGAAAATTTTGCTGGCAGATTATCAGCAGATTCTATCTTTGTCTCTTGACATGGAAAATGCTTGTCTTTTTCAGGATAATTTAATGATGTCTCAAAGGCACTGAATATTAAAAGTCTGGTCAGATCATCAAGAATGTCAGCCTGGAAAGGGCTGATCAAAACGATAGTCCGATAAGCCAATAACCTGCCAGCAAAATATTCAGTGTATAGACCTTCTTTTTCTTACCTGGCCGTCCCGGTATGCCTGATGGCCCAGGGCTACCCTTAGGTCCTTCTGATGGTGGTCCAGGAAGTCCTGGAGGACCTTCTAAGCCCGGAGGGCCAGGAAATCCCTTGGTACCCATTTCTCCTTTTAAACCAGGGGGTCCTGGAGGCCCTGGGGGTCCAGAGAAGCCAGAATCTCCCTTTTGACCTAAAACAAAGGAGGAGAGAGGCATGTAAAAGGGTCAGTATTCCACAAAGGTCCTTAAATGGCTGTTGAAAAGAAAGAGAGGTGCTAGAGACCACCAGAGTATTTGATGATGTAAGCTGAGAAACTGGTACCCAATATTTTCTGGTATCTCCCTCCCAGTAGCTCCCAAGCATTCCCAAGACCAGGAACATCCAAAACCATCCTTCAAACACCCCAAACCATCCCAGTAGCTCCCATTATTTTCACCTTACTTTATATATGAGGAGTTTTTTTATATATATATTTGTGGTTCACAATTTAAAATGGGCAGTGAGGCAAGTTTACAGGGGAGGTGAATAAAAAATAAAGAATTTATTCATTCGTTTGTTAAGCAAAATCTCCTAGATGGCTAGATGCAAATTTTATGTACACATTTTAGTTTTAACAGAACAACAGAACGGCAGTGTTGGAAGGGACTTCGGTGTCTTCTAGTCCAACTCCCTGTGCAAGCAGCAGACCCTATACTATTTCAGATGAAGGGCTGTTCAATCTCTTCTTAAAAGCCTCCACTGACGGAGCACCCACAATTTCTAAAGGCAAGTTTTACATTACCCTCAGACAGAAGTCTGGATGGACCTTCCAGATATTTTGGGTATATATATCTCCTAAGCTTTGCAGCCAACATGATTTTTAACTAGGCATTCTGAGATTTGCAATATTAAGATGCTCATGTTCCACGGGGCATCACCGGATCCCTTGATATTGCCAATCTCAGAATGCCTGATTAAAAGCATTCTGGGAGTTTCAGAATTTGCAACAGTTGCCCTCTCCTGTCCAAATGTCAATTGTATTTCTGTCTCCAAAATGAAGCAACCTGACCATCTAGATGATGGTGCATCGGTTTTAGAGTCAGGGGAAAAAAGCTTTTTTCCCCTCACTTGGTACCCAATTCTGAGATCTATTATGAAACAATGAACTTTCTTTTTCACTAATAAGTAAAATGAAGTCTTTGCCTGCGAGTCCTGGGAGGCCTTGAGGTCCGGGAAGTCCAAATCCTGGTTGACCTGAAAAAACACAACCACAATGGCCAAGTTAACAATGCAATGTTACGGATCTCTGAACTCCAAACTACATCAACCTTTCGACTGATGGATTCATCGTCATTATTGTGATGCAAAAGGAAAAGGAAAGCATCAAGCAGAAACAAAGGAGGCTCACCTGGTTCACCTTTCTGTCCTGATGGTCCAGGGATGCCATCTCGCCCAGGTTGTCCTTTTTCCCCCAGAAGGCCTGGAGGGCCAGGACGACCAAGTTCACCTAAGAGAAGAGAATTGCCAACAATGAATTCTCTTGATGTTCTAGAAAAGTAATCCAAAGATCTGCATATTGTAAATACTACCGTTTCTAATGCCATTCATAATGCAAACAAAAACAACGCCCTCTGTTTATACAGACCTGATTTAGCATTGGAATTGTTCACCTATCACAGAGATGACCACTTCAGCTGTTCTTCTTAAACATTTTAGGAAAGGAGAAATTTCACATAAGAGAAGATGTACAGCTAGCCACAATTATGTACAAATGATAAAATGTGTTTTTTTATCTGCTCCTTTATCTGGATCCTCATGAAGATGTAGATTAGGTTATCAACTCTAAGCTGTACCCTGCTGTAGGCAGAATTCTCCACAAACAGAAAGGACCACACAGCATTCACAAACTCAGTGCAAGCCCAAGTTTATACCAAGCAAGTTAATGCTGTTCTCTGCAAACTAGGACCTCTAATTTAGAGAATAAGTTGCAAACCTAAAGACAACCTAATCTAACCTAACCTAACCTGACCCAGCCCAACCTGGGAAAACTAAAGAGTACCTAACAACCTAACTTCTAACCTAACCCAACCCAACCCAACTCAACCCAACCTAACCTAGCAAACTAAAGACTACCTAACCAACCTAATCTGACTTATCATTAATCTAACCAACCCAACAAACCTAAAGGCAATCTAACCTAATCTAACCCAACCTAACCTAACTTAACCTAACTTAGCAAACCTAAAGACTACCTGATGTACCAAATTACTACTGTCTACTTCCCACCATTTGTAAGCCACCCAGAATCACTTCTAGACGAGATGGGGTCACAAAACCTAACAAATAAACAAACTGGTAAATGCATGTAATAAATGTGCCCAGGGGAATACAGATGAGATGTTTTTTCTCTCTCATTTTTTAATTTACTTAAAATTTTGCTTTTTTTTCTTTAAATGTTTTCTTCAAATTTGCAAAGTTTTTATTTTTCAAAAAACTAAGTTAAATTAAAATTAATTTAAAACAAGTCCCCGTGTTCTCCAAGATTGTTATAAATGGGTGGGTTGCTTATAATTGAAAGGTTATGGCATACATCCATGTCCGTAGTGAACTCAGTGATTATTGGCACACTGGGTGCCATGCCACAAAATATTGGATGGCACGAATAAAATATATGCATTGACAAAACTTCCATCCGCCAATTGCAAAAGACCAAATTGTTTGAATCCTACACATACATTATGGATCAGGATCTTGGAAAGAACTTGATACATATGAAGGGCAACACCAGCTAAAAAAAATGGTAGCTGTGACTTCATATCGTTGTGGGGAAATTACAATAAAGAAATAGCCACACCCTGGTAACTCCGGATAGGAAAGGAAGACAAGCTAATCCTAACTGGTGTCAAACTCCATTTCTCAAAACTCTGAGCTCAACACAGAAACCATAAATTAGCTTGTTTTTGATTTTGGATCAGTGCAATGTGTGAATCCAGTCACTGTGGCTCACTCAACAAATGACAATTAAGGAAACTGTGACACAACCCGTATGGGTGAATTGGGACGAGTAAATGATACTTTCTGGCTTAGCATGATGCTCGATGGTAGTCAGGGTGGATGGACTGAGTTGTTGATTTCAGACATCCATTGCAGGATGGTGGTTTGATTGATTGCATAGGGGTTGGGAGGGAGACCATAATGAATTATTTTAGAATCTATGCTGGATCGAAGAAAGGAATGGCAAGGAGTCAAGATTTAATAGCATTGTCCCTTGAACCTCATTTAACTTGGAAGAATGGAAGGGGTGACCCAAACCTTCTTCTCCTCAGTGGTTCTCAACATTTTCTTCATCATGGACCCCCTTTAAATACCTTTTGTGGTGGACCCCAAAGGTTTAAATCATGACCTTTTTTCAAGCCTTTGCGGACCCTGTGACAACATCGTGGCTCCCCAGAGGTCCCTGGATCACAGGTTGAAAACCACTGTACTAAATCAAAGACTTTCGAGACAAGCAAATCAATCAAACACTCTTTTCCCTCCTTGATATTTTTCAGCACTTACCTGGAGGTCCAGGTGGCCCTGGAACACCTGGGCTTCCTGGAGGTCCATCAAGACCTTTTGTCCCTGGAATGCCTGGTGTCCCTGTGAAAACAAAACCCATCATCTGAAGGAAGCACAAGACAACCTCAGTAGGCATCAACATCCCTGAACCGGAAAGACAGAAATACTGATAGAAGATAATATTTGTAGCTCGAGGTTGAACGATGGGGTTCTTTGGTGCTGTCTTGAGATTGGTTGTTTTCTTGCATGGTTCATTACCAGGTAACATCATCAGTGATCAAATGAAAAGAAGAAAAAAAGAATCTTCTGGGATTAGAAGCAAAGAGAAAAGTAGGCCCAGATAAAACAGCTGTATCTATTCACAATGTATGGTGTTCGTTAAATAAACCAGATTTAGTTATCAAGCCAAATGAAGATGGCCTATACAGGAACCTCTCTGTCTTACATGTAGAAGCCCCTCGCTTCCTCCCATCAAAGCAATCCTTTTGATTCCTAAGCAATCTGTTTCCATCACAACTGGCCGTGACGCAATTTGTAAAATATTAATCAGTTTTCTGTTCTTTTTCCTTCCTTATCCCTTCTGTGGTCTTTTTTGGAACACAAAACCCTTGGAAATGGGCCTTTTTGGTTTTAAACTTCCATAAACTATTCCAGAAGGTTTTTGAAGTTCAGAGCAAGAAAGAAATAAAGCATTTGTTTTCAAGAAACAGATTAAAATTTTAGAGAAAGAGAACTAGCGGAAGGTAGACTTTTCAGCTCAGCAACTGGATTGTCAAGCAAAACTCAAACATTTTAGAAGATGGGGTAATTGCCACAGTAGACTTCAACTTATGACCCCAAGTAAGCCCAACACTTTTGTTGTTAAATAAGATGGTTGTTAAGTGAGTTTTGCCCCATTTGCTACCGTTGTTAAGTGAAACACTGCAGCTGTAAGGTTACTAACCTGGCTGTTAAATGAATCCTGTTTCCCCCTTGACTTTGTTTATTAGAAGGTTGCAAAAGGGGAACCCATGACCCTGAGACACTGAACCGTCATAAACATGAACCAGTCGGCAAGTGTCCAAATTTTGATAATAGCAATAGCACTTAGACTTATATACCGCTTCACAGTGCTTTAGAGCCCTCTCTAAGCGGTTTTACAGAGTCAGTGTCTTGCCCCCAACAATCTGGGTCCTCGTTTTATCCACCCTGGAAGGATGGAAGGCTGAGTCAACCTGGAGCCTGGTGGGATTCAATCTGCCAAATTGCAGGCAGCTGGCAGTCAGCAGAAGTAGCCTGCAGTACTGCTCTCTAACCACTGTGCCACAGAGGCTCTTAATAATGTGACCATGGGGATGCTGCAATGGTCGTAAGTCACTTTTTTTTCAGTGCCACTGTAACTTTGAACAGACACTAAATCAAGGATCTTCAAACTTGACAGCTTTAAGACTTGTGGACTTCAACTCCCAGAATTCCTGAGCTAACATGACTGGAAGAGGAATTCTGGGAGTTGAAGTCCACAAGCCTTAAAGCTGTCAAGTTTGAAGACCGCAGCACTAAATGAATGGTTGTAAGTTGAGAACTATCTATAGAGAGGATTTGCTTCTCCGTAGCTGCTTTAATTCCCCTCATTTCATGAAAGACTTTTCCAATTGAAGGCCATCTGGATAGGAGTCCCTAAACTCTCTGGACGATGCTATAGGAGCCCAGCACATCTGGAGGACACGAGATGGATAGAATATAAGCTGGGGAAGAATGATCTGTTTCAGAAGAAGAAGAAAAGAGAAGAAAAATGAATTAAATCAATTACCTTGGAATCCAGGAAGGCCAGGTTCACCTTTTGCTCCTGGAATACCGGGCGAGCCAGGCAACCCCGGATTTCCAAAAGATCCTTTAGGGCCTGGAGGGCCAGGATAGCCAGGCAGTCCACTTTCACCCTGGGCAGAAAAACATACCATTTTTTTTAAAAAAAGAAAGGAAAATCTAGAAGCTGAAGCAACTTCTTGAATGAGAAGCACAAGATTTTCATGGAAAAATCCCAGTTGCCTTTTGGAAGAACCCCTTTGGGATGTCTTGAGAATATCAGAGGGCAATCTTGTCCAGGATTATGAAAAGGTGCTCTAGAATACCTCTGGAAAGAATGTGGGCAACCTACCTTGGGGCCAGGGGGACCCGGAATACCAATGCCGGAAATACCAGGATCACCCTTGTCTCCTTTCAGTCCTGGCGATCCAGGAGAGCCAGGCTGGCCAAGGCGCCCTGGGACGCCTTGTGAACCTTTTATGCCAGGGGGACCTGTGCAAAACAGTGAAAAAAACAATTCAGCCCTGAGGCAGGGTATCTAACCATTGTGGACCAAGGATCATGCTTTACAAGTAGAGTGGGAAGGCAAGGGATGAAGAAGAACCAAACCCAGATGGACTGAAGGAGATGGAATACCAAGCACACAAGAGAAATGTGAAGTTTCTGCACCACAGAATCACTATCAGGGGTGGGATTTGGCCGGTTCGGGCAATCCGGATGTTAATTTTAAATCCACTTCGGTGAACCAGTAGTTCCGAAGACCAGCTGGCCCTGCCCCACTCTGCCCCTCCCCTCCCAGAGAGACATCACCATGTTGGTTCCCTACGGCACGTATGCGACTTCTAATTCAGGGTTCCCTAAAAGCTAACTTGATTGATAACCACTGATAGGTAGAATCTCCATACATTCCTCATGTCCCCGTTCAAAGCCATCTAAGATTCTATCTATGTCCTTGCCATGTAGAGGCAATTTAGCAGCAATAGCACTTTGTTTTTCTGTACATACCACTTCAGAGTGCTCTACAGCCCATGCTAAGTGGCTTACAGAGCCAGCCTCCCACCCCAACAATCTGGCTCCTCATTTTACCAACTTTGGAAGGATGGAAGGCTGAGTCAACTTTGAGCCAGTCAGGATTGAACTCCTGGCAGTGGGCTGAATTAGCCTGCAATACTGCATTCTAACCATTGCGCCATCACAACTCTTCAATTTACATTGTTGAAATTCAGTTTTTGATAGCCAACCTTCTAAGGAGATTTTTTCCAATCTTTTGCTTGATCCAGAGGAATGGATCTTCAACTTCCTGGTATGGGATTATTAGAACTGAAGCCCAACACATCTGGAGCAGTGGTGGGATTCAAATTTTGTTACTACCAGTTCTGTGGGCATAGCTTGGTGAGCGTGGCTTGGTGGGCATGGCAGGTAAAGGATATTGTAAAATCTCCAGTCAAAGGTGGGATTTGCCGGTTCTCCAAACTACTCAAAATTTCCGCTACCAGTTCTCCAGAACTGGTCAGAACCTGCTGAATACTACCTCTGATCTGGTGAGGATTGGGTCATGAAATGTTTTGTTCTGAAACATCCTCCTTTCACAATACAAACCTACATTTGTGTCAGGCACAAATGATCAGGACCATACATTCAGATTAATTGTTCAAGCCTATACACAAGAATCCACTCAACTAAAATTCAAATATGAATTGGCATCAGAGAAGAGTCAGTGGAATTCAAGGAGGGGAGCTGGACTTTGATCATTTGTGGCAACATAAGGAATCTAAGCTAATGACACATTTAACTCCTCCCTCAGCTCTGTTTGCTCTTGTTCTCCATCTTTCCAGTCAATAAATAAAAATAAGAATAAAAGACTGAACGTAAATGTTTCCAATTCTCAAGACAATCTTTAGTTCAATGAATGGTTGGAAGGAGTGGGGAATGCTTCTGAAATCCTTACCTGGGAGTCCCATCTCGCCACTGGCACCTTTTAATCCTGGGGGCCCAGTTGGTCCAGGCCCACCCGGAATTCCAGTATCTCCTTTGGAACCTATTAAAACAGAGTTATTGTTACTACTTTGATGCTGGATGGATTTCCATGCCGTAAACATGTAAGCAATAAGCAAATCTTTATAAGTTGTAATGGTCAAGTTCATCCATTGTCCTTCGTCAAAACTGGAAAAGCCACCTATTGACTTAGTACAATGTGAAGATCTGACTATAGTCGTTAATAAACCAGGATTTAGTGTTTTGTGCAGAGCTGGTCACCATTGCTTGGCTTGATGAGAAGCTGAGCTATTGTTACAATATTAAAACAGCATGCCCATGCAGAAAAGCAAAGGGTTGGTTGTGTCTCACCTGGCAATCCAGGTGCACCTGGCTGTCCAACTGATCCAGCGGGCCCTGGGTCACCTGGGAGGCCTGGATAACCCTTCTGACCAGTCAAACCAGGATTACCTTCAAAGAAACAAAAGGTTGAATGAGTAGTCTTCATACTTAGGTGTGACTTAGCCAAAGACATGCAGCAAAGAGTAGGTGCCACTGAGTTTCAAAACCTTCCTACTGGATACTGGTAATTATAGTATTTAACATCTGGTTGGACAACATTCCACCCAAACATTCCCCAATAAGGATTTAATTGTGTTGTTGCATTATTGTGAGCTATTTATCTCCAAACTGAATGCAACGTCCACTGGACAGCACAGGAAATCCATACCCGAAAGGGAGATAATAGTGACATAGTTCCTTTTAACGATAAATTTTAATTGATTTGCCTTTCCATTTAATTACACATTTGTATTTTATTTTTCTATTTTTTTCCTAGCTGACTTGAACACAATCTATGGTGTAAAGGATGTAAATCCAACAAATATAGAGTTCTTCAGGACTTCTCTGAAATAAACCAGGTTTTGTTCATTTAGGAATATCAGACAGATTAATATTCAATTATTGGCTTCTTGTCTTCCAAATCCTTGGAAATGTATGAATGATGAACATTGTCTAGCCATCTCTATCCCTTTTTCCAAGAATAAATATTCTTAATGCTTTTAAGAGGAAGATTTACCCTGAGAAACACACAAGGAAGGGAAGGGAAACCTACGGACTAATGGAAGTTAAAGAAACCAAGAAAACACCCACCTGTTGACTCCTATTATATGGAAGGAACACAAAGCGAATCTTTTCTTACCCTTCTCTCCAGGTTCCCCCTTTTCTCCTTTGGAGCCCAGTTGGTCAATATCAATTTTTCCGGGAGCTCCCGGCAAGCCAGGTTCTCCTTTGCTGCCTTTCTGTCCAGCAAGTCCTGGTTGACCTGGTTGTCCTGGTAAACCATCATTGCCTAAGCAATATCCAAAGCACACAATGTTAATTTAGAGTGCACAGACAATAGTCTGTAAGCCCCAATAAAGGAAGTCGAAATCCACTATATCCTTCACATTATCAACTTACCACATTAGAATGATCTTAAATCATCAACAACTACGACAGATAAAGCATTCTTCATCATGGTGACATTCCTCTAAACTCATCCCATCCTTGTCCATTTCATTTGCAAGCCAACCACAAAGCTGTGGTTAGAGTGATTGTTAATTGGACCACCTTCTCCATCATGGCTGGGTGGAGGTCAGCTCTGGTTCAAGGTGAACATTTTTGACACAAAAGACCTTTCCACCATAGCTTATTATTTCCGATGACACATTTAGGTTTGCATAATGTCACCAATTAAAGGTGTAAGGTGCACATGGATTTGGAATTTTGAGAGCATTTTGTAGATTCTCTCACAAACTGGTTACCTTGGATCATGATCCACCAGAAGGCAAGCTGTTGCAAGATGCTCTGAGGTTTTCTGCCATTCCTACATGTCTTTGTTTTATTGGGTTTGGAAGTGGCTACAAAGCACTA
Organism: Pseudonaja textilis; assembly: GCF_900518735.1. The sequence continues at coordinate 11,026,993 of NW_020769328.1, read as the reverse complement.
AGTTGCACGTTGGTACCATGTTTATTTTCAAAAAAATAATATATACAGGGCCTCTTAATGCAGTGTTCTTGGGTAAAATGTGGATGTGATGGAAGGGGAATTTGGCTTTGCAGCACACTAGACTTCTATTATTGTTTTGAATGAAAAGGATATAGAAATATGCATGGATGTGAAGAGAAGCACCTATCGGCAACACCTTGTCTTGAAAAACCTGCAGGATGCCTCTGAAATCTGAATTTCTTTATCTAGAGGCAATATACCAAAATAGACTTGCACTTTAACAGAGTTTAAAGGATTATTTCTAAATTCTAGGGATGGAAAACAAGATCTCTCTTACCTTTGGACCCAGGGAACCCATTTCTGCCAGGAGATCCAGGTGTTCCCGGAGGACCAGGTGCCCCCATCACTCCCATATCGCCTTTGCCTCCTGCAAAAACAGCAGAGGCCGCTTTTATTTGGAGCTGTAAAATCACCAACTTTCCCAAAGTTTACTTCCATCAACTTTCATCCTGAAATTTCAACCTGATTTTTTTCACAATGGCAAAGCACTGGGAGCATTTGCACCAAGCCAAATTCCTTGTGTGTCCAATCACACTTGGCCAATAAAGAATTCTATTCTATTCTATTCTATTCTATTCTATTCTATTCTATTCTATTCTATTCTATTCTATTCTATTCTATTCTCCTCTACATTCTATTCTATTCTATTCTATTCTATTCTATTCTATTCTATTCTATTCTATTCTAATTCTATTCTATTCTATTCTGTTCTCTCCTCTACATTCTATTCTATTCTATTCTATTCTATTCTATTCTATTCTATTCTATTCTATTCTATTCTATTCTATTCTATTCCATTCCATTCCATTCCATTCCATTCTTTCTAATTCTAATTCTAATTCTATTCTCCAACTCAACATCACTCAACTTTGGAAGCTTTCAACTTTCAGAATTCTGGAAGGCGAAGTGCACACCTCTAAAAGCTGCCAAATTGAGGACCGGATGCCCTCTCGCTGTGCTCAAATAATTCCCATTTTTCTGTTTAGTGATCCTGTTTAATTTGGGACAGCCCTCCCTCTGAGGAGCATTGTGAGCACATGGGAGGGCCATACTGCTTACTCTGCAGCAGAGATCAGAAAGGATTCAACTCTCCATCCACAACAACTCTCTTGCTTCAACGGGAGTAGCATAACTGAATATAATTGGAAAGCTTTTAATTCTTTGAGGGCTTCCAGGCTGTAAGAAACCTTGAAATGTTCTCAGCTCATCACCTTTGAAGCAAGTCAATGTTTTGATTGCTGATGGACATCTCCCTACTGTTTTTCATTCATTGAGACACCTCTTTATTAACTTTATATCTATGCAATTATCAGACAGTATTGTAAAATGAAAGCACCTCCCTTCTACAGAACCAGAATAAGCATCAAATATATTTACCTGGTGTGCCTGGAGTTCCATCTTGTCCTGGAGAACCAGGGGAACCTGGTCCACCTGGAAGCCCAGGTGGTCCAGGAAAACCTGGGTTGCCCCTATCACCTGGAGGGCCGGGAACATCAAATCCTGGTTGCCCAGGATCTCCTTTCTCTCCAGGGATGCCTTGAAATCCTAAGAGAAGTTGTCAGAATACAATCCTTTAATTATAGTTTTTTCCTAAATCAGTTGTTAGTTTATCCTTCCCTCACCTTCATGCTTTGCAGGAATTTAGGTTTTAACTCCTAGAATTCCTCAGCAAACCTGGTGTCAGATTCCCTCTCCAACCAAGAGAAAACACACGGTGACTCTTCTGAGCAGATTTCTATATTGTTTCCACACCTATAGACAGAATCTTGCCAGACTGAAGTAGATTACCACCTACATCAAGCCTATACTTTGGAATATGGTTATTGCTGAGAATTCTGGGAATTAAGATCCAAACCTGTAAAGTATACCAGGCTGGGGTCCTTTGCCTACACATAAGAAACAGGAATGGGTACAGTGGTTGCACATTGTGCATAAATAATTCTGGTTTTAAGATGGGCTCCCATAGCCTCAATTCAACCAAACCTACAGCTCAGCAGATTTTAGGGAAAACCCATTTTTTTGACCGAACCCTTGGAATTTAGTTTTGAAAATATGGAACACAGAAAAATCAATGTAAACCTACCCTAGAGAACAGACTTTATAAGTGATCAACAGATTAATTCTTGTTAATATGTAGAAATTGGGGAAATGATTCTCTGAGGCATTTTAACTGCATTATTAGTGGTTGGAAATGTCTGCAAAAATATCTGGAAATTCACTTTTCTCTCTACTGACTCTATATTCCAGCTGGGCTGTTGATCTAACCAAGATAAACCAGACAACACTAGTTCTACAAACCAGACAATATTAGTCTTATTGTTTTGATTTAATCTGCAGTTTTCCCTAGTACTATGCTAAGAAAAATATTATAAATGCCTTACATGAATAATCTATTTTATAAAACAAGATACTGTGAAGAAAACTGCACTTACTCACCAGCTCCTTGGAAATTTGCCACTTACTCCTTACAAATTCAACTAAACTCTACATGTTTTGAGAAAAGACAGTGAGAATTGTCTTTTGCTTTTGGTGGGACAAGCACAGCTGAAAAACTGACACTGCCTTTCTAATTAGACCTTCGCTCAGAACCTTGGTTTCAGAACCAAATGTTTTTTAATTTAATTTTTAGATTTTTTTCAATACAGAAAATTAAAATACAGACTCCAAGGGAAAAAAATGAGATTTTACAAGAACAAAACAAAACTAATTAAAGAAATTTAAAATGTGGACAGCAGAAACAGATATTATCCAACCACTGACAAACATATTGCTTCAACAAAAACTTTTCCTCCTTGCAAGTCAGTTTCAGATTTATTCTACATCTATTTGCAACCAATCTGACCTGTTTTACAGAGAACCAAGTATTTCTATTAAGAAACAAAACCAGTGGTGGGATTCAAATTTTTTTACTACCGGTTCTGTGGGTGTGACTTGGTGAGTGAGGCAGGGGAAGGACACTGCAAAATCTCCATTCTTACCCCACTCCAGGGGATGGATACTGTAAAATCTCCACTCCTTCCCCATTCCTGGCTGGAAGGTTACTGCAAAATCCCATTCCCTCTCCACCTCACTAACCTGCTTTCCAGCTCCGTTCTCCTGTGCAGGGCAACAAAAGAAGACCCAGCCAATCAACTGGGACTCAGGAGGCAGAGAATAGTTGGGGGCGGAGCCAGTCAGAGGTTGTATTTGCCGGTTCTCTGAACTACTCAAAATTTCCGCTACCAGTTCTCCAGAACTGGTCAGAACCTGCTGAATACCACCTCTGAACAAAACCTTACTGAGAAATTGGTCCTGTATATCCATTTAGATTAGAAGGATACACAAAGTTTCAGTCTAGAAATGTTTGGCCTTCAAAGGCCCAGTTCTCAGCTCATGAGGAATTCTTCTCCTTTTATCAAAAATATTCAGATGCACTAGCTACTAGATGTTTTTTATGCTGAAACTAATTTTGAATTGGAAACTATCAAAACAGGCCAGCTCAAGGCTGAAATATTTTGAGTTTGCACATGGCTTTGTACATTACTACATGTTGGATCAGAATTCTTACTAGCTTGGCCAACCACCAGACATCAATGCTGCAAAAAGATAGATTGAGTAAATATACTTCCAAAGACAGGAGTCAAGACTATCTGCTCTAAGTTGAAATCTTATAAAAAGACTAAAATGTCCAGTTGCTAACAATTCTCTCTCATTATAATTCCAACTTCAAAACAAATCAAACAACTTTGTGTATTTTATGAGTTCTCTTAAAGCTTATGAATAGCAACTTCTGAAAAGACTTTCTTGTTTCTTGGATTTTACCATCCTTTTTGATTGAAGGTTCATACAAAGCAGTGTTCCTCTACTTTTTAAAATCTACACCCCTATTTGAAAAACAAAACTTTCACATCCCCCTTCAAACTACCTGCCTCCAATAATTTCCTTAAAAGACTTAAAATGATCAAAAACTCCAAACTAAAACAGAAAAAAATCAATTTGTAATTTTTAGTGTTGTTCAGTCATTAAGTCATGTTCAACTCTTCTCAACTCCATGGACCACAGCATCCCAGGCTCCCCTGTCCTTCTGTCTCTTGGAGTTTGCCCAACTTCATATTTGTTGTGTCCATGACACCGTCTACCATCTCCTCCTCTGCTGTCCTCTTCTCCTTTTGCCTTCAGCCTTTCCCAGCATCATTGTCTTCTCTAAGAAATCCTCTCTTCTCCTTAGATGGCCAAAGTATTTGAGCTTAGATTCAATATTTGTCCTTCCAAGAACAGTCAGGATTGCTTTCCTTTAAGATTGCCATTTTAATAAACCCAATTTATTTTCAACTCCAAATTGGCTGTTGCTTTTCAAAAGTATAGACTTCTTCATTCCTAGTTCTGGATTTCAGCTTCTCAGTTCTTCTCTTCCCTTCCCTACCTTTTTGAAGAGGAAATGACCTTTTTGAGACCCCCACCCCACATTCCCTTGAGACCTTGATATGTCAAGAATCCCTCCCAAGAAATGAAAATCAATTCCTCAGAGATAGCTTTTTATATAGATGTACTTTAAAAAGAAAAGTAAATAGAAAATAAATAAATACATTTAAGTAGCAGAGGAAAACAAGCAAGCAAAAAGGACCTTAGATGGAGAAACCACTGTACCTGGTTGGCCTGAGAAGTTGAAAAGTCATCATGGAAAGAATTCATCAGGAAGTTGAAACACAGCAAAAATTTGGAAGAATGCCGTTAGGGTTAGGATACAAAGGTTAATACACAGATGTTTGAACAAAACCTACACAAATCTTTCTCAATTTGTGCTGGACTACAGCTCCCATCAACCAGGCAACCATGACCTTGGGAGGTTCCACAGAGGACTGGGAACTAAGCTCAATACATATGCTAGAAAGGTTGATCTATTCAAAAGAGTAGATCAACCAACTTGACAGAGCCACCATTGAGTGAATGGCTTATTGTGGATTCTAGTTTGTGTTATCTCCTTCAAGAGGGAAATAGAACACTTACACCAAAGAAAGTGGAATGGACATCATGGTAATGTTTTCCAGTGGGCCATAATCACTGGATTAGAAAACAGAATTAAATATAGACATTCCTAAAATGGCCTCTTATTAATGATATTAAATACAAATTCCCTTATTTTTTTGACTTCAGTAATAGGGTAGCCACTCTAAAGATGATGGCCTATGACCTCATCATCCCTAGCCACTGGTTATATTGGTTGGGACTTTGGAAGTTTCCATTCAATTATTTCTGGAAGCTCCAAAGTGAGGGAGGTGAAGCAGTGGTTATACTGCTCAGTAATATTTTTTTGTGGTTTATTTTTAATATTTGGAAGGATCCCCTCCTCTCCCTTTTAAAACAAAACTTCTCCAAAAAAAACCCACCCATAATTACATGGCGCTAATACCCATCAAGGAAAACATTACACAAGAAAGATGTTCCAAGGTTTAAGCTACCAAAAATTGCATCACTGCTATCTTATGTTAACAGCAGGAAACGCTAAATTTTAGAAGAAAAGGATGAGATGACATTACAGTGACAGATGAAATTCATGCAGGTTGATATGGTTAGTTAAGTTTTAGCCAGGCACTGATTTCCACAAGAGGAGAAGAGACAGGTAAATAATACCCAACGATACAGATATTTGAGATACGCAGAAACAGTGATCCCGTGGGGGGAAAAAAATAAATACGTGTAGAATAAAAACTCATCCGCAATGACTTGGTGGACCAGGTCCAGTGCTAGACAAACAGGCGAGTGGTAGTTCAAGTGAGAGGATACAGATTGTGGCTGCATCTCCGTTAATGGCTGTGCTACATGCAGTGATTCACTTGAAGTGCTTGAATGCATAAATGTAGAGAGGGGAGGACAATCCTAAGAGACCCATTTCCAGTCCTCAGAGAAAACCTTGAGAAGATCTGAAGAGCAGCAGAGACCCACAAGATTATGGATCAGGGAACTACTCTAAATATCAGTCTGCACAGTGGCTAGCCTGATGATGTTACCTAGTTTGGCTAATGAAACGTCTGCCAGAAAACAAGCAAGCACCAAGGATCCCCCTCATTTCAACCCTAAGCTACACATTGTCAGGGCTCCGGCGTCCACCCCCATACAAACCATGAGTCTCTAGCCACATCTCCGCAGAGTTAAAAAAAAAAAAAACACCAAGATTTATTAGGAGTGAACATGCCGGCACTACCTGAGTGCAACCGACTCTGAGACACGTTCTCCTTTCTTAGTAAAATAATTTCTACTGTTATCAAGAAAGCTGCATGTCCATATGTACGGGATTCAAATTCAACTGGAATAACGGAACCTTTTCTAAATACGAAAACTGCCAACCACACAATGTGGAACTATTTTTGGATGTCATCATGCAATCTCACGTGCCAAATGATTAAAATGTCAAACATATCCCCAGATAGCTATAACAACATCCTTAAGATCTCTTATGTTCTCATCTAAAATATTGCCACCATCTTTTGCAAGAATCAGAACAGCAGTAACAGAACATCTAATCCAAATCCAGGCTCAAAGAGGAGATCCTATACCATATCATTAAAGCACTGTGAGTCTGGTGCTCTTTGAAGGCTTCAGGTTTCATTTAGGAAGTGCCACAGACGCTACATTGTCAGGTCTGACTCAACGAACATGCGGTGAAGGCCAGGTATGATGAATGATCCATTGACATAGCAAACAGTTTCACAGACATTAGTAACTCTTTTTAAAATCTCTTCACTCCATAGTTCAGAAATGAAAGATATTTTCTTTTGTGGTCTTTTTAAAATAGAGCAATAAAATGGATATAATACCAAAGGAAAGAGATGCACAGTGTTGGGGGGGGTGTACTTTGCCACGTAGTTGTGAACATGCAGTGAATCTTGAATTTCCAGGCACAGGTTTTTCTTGAAAGAAATAGAAATGGGGAGCTCACAGTTTGCAGAATCGTGGTTTAAAATGAACCTGTGCTTTAAAAATCATGCATGGTGTACAAGAAGAACCAAAATACACTGAAGTTAATAGAGAAGAGATGTTGGTGCAATTTACCTGATAATGCTACTACTGTGGCTAAGGGTTTTAGGATTCAATGTTTCTCAAATTAACATCCTCTTAAATACAACCTATTCTTAGACCAGAGTAAAGTTCCTATCATATAATTCTTAGAGACTTACAATATCAGTTAACATTAACTTCTAATATACTCTTCAAGTGAAGCAAAATTGTATTCATAGAAAAACAATAGCTAGATCTAAGTACAGATAATTCTCGACTTAAAATCATTTATATCTTTTGCAGACTTCCATATATCTAATGAAAAACTTTTTTGGGTTACCCTGGAGCTACTGGTCATTTGAACAAGGATTTTTTTCATATTACAGATAGTCCTTGATTTGCAACAGTTCAGTTAGCGACCAAAGTTACAACAGCACTGAAAAAAGTGACTTATGACCATTTTTCAGTGACAACCTTTGCACCATCCCCATGATCAAAATTCAGATGTTTGGCAACTGGTTCACATTTATGACCATTGTGTCCCAAAGCCACTTTTGTGACCTTCTGACAAGCAAAACTGATGGGGAAGCCACATTCACTTAACAACTGGGTTACTAACTTATCATCTGCAGTGATTCACTTAACAACCGTGGCAAGAAAGATCATAAAATGGGCCAAAACACACTTAACAGATTGGGCTCAATTGTGGTCATAAGTCAATATCCATGGAGGATGAGCTATGCATCAATGGCATATTTTATCCTCCTTAGTTTATTTGGGATTGATTTAACATTTAAACATTAATTATCCAATTTATTTAGCTCAGCTGAACTTTATGAAAAGCAACTCAAAAGCAGGACCCTAAAACACTGAATTCATTTCATCTAAAGCCAGACTTTCTCAATCCAACTTTTTCCAGATGTGTTGGGACTATAATTCCCATAATTCCCGGCTGGGTATAGGCTTTTCCAAGGCTATATTTCCATCTGGGAGCAGAAGTTGCCCAAAGAGTTGGAGAGTGCCAGGTTGGGGAAGACTGTCCTAGATAAGAATTCCCTTTCAGGAACTCATGCTGACAGTTCTAATTCCAATTGTCTCACTTACTGATTGGTTACTTCGACCCTTACCTGGTGATCCTGCTGGTCCTGGAGGACCAGGTGGACCAGGTGGTCCTTGGACACCAGTTCCTGGAATCCCTGGAGGTCCAACCAGCCCAGGCTGGCCACGTGGTCCTGGATCACCTAAGAAGAAGATTCCAAGAAACTAAATATTTCAAAAGCCACATATGTTCTCAGAAATAACATACTGGAATATGCATGTCCCAACATTCAATGAACTCTTAAGTACCTTTGCAGCAGCTGGGAGGATAAAATTCCCTATCCATTGTTGATTCTATTCAATAATTCTTTTATTATTGAAAACTGGCTGGCCAGGAGAAGAAGGGAATGTTTTCTCTTTCAGAAATGCACCTACCCGGATCTTCAGTGAGACACCAGCCATGACTCCAAAGAAGGCAGTAGAGTGGCTATGGTTAACCAGGGTACTCTTGAGAACATTGACCATAGCATCCTTCTGGACCACCTTCAAGAGTCGGGGGGTGGGGGGGGGCATGGTGTTGCACTGGGTTAGGATGTTGGATGAGCTGGAAAATGGATTCAGATTCTAAACACGTCCATATTTGGCCTTGGTTTGATGCTTTTTTTTTAATTGTGTTGTGTTGTTTCATGTTTCATATTTATCTTGTTTTTTAAGCTATGTTAGCTGACCAGTCCAGACTTACATCTGCAAATATAGATGGATGGATGGATGGATGGATGGCAGGCAGGCAGACAGATAGATAAACAAGATGGATTAGATAGATAGATAGATAGATAGATAGATAGATAGATAGATAGATAGATAGATAGATAGATGGATAAGATATATAGATAGATAGACAGATGACAGACAGACAGACAGACAGACAAATACCATAGATAGATAGATGATATAGATGGATGATAGGTAGAATCACACTTCTAGGCCTAGCAATGGTTGTACATTTAGAGAAGGAATCCCATTTTTTGATTCAATCTCCTTCCTGGAGTTCTATTCTCATCAACAGGTATGGTCAACAGTCATATTTGACAGCTATATTCCAGTGACATCTGGAGGACATAGTTTGCTCTACTTAGAAACTGATACTCTTGTCTGGAATCAAAATTAAACAGAATGAGCCTTGGTAGGATAGGCTCTAAGGCAAACCATGTCAGGAGGAGGTCATGAAGATAATGGAAGCACTATTATCAAAAAATCCACCTGGCCCTATCCACGAAACCATTAAGAGTAGAGTGTAAATCAAAGGAAAACAAATATGTTGTCTTAAAGGAATAGTACTGTTTTAAAATCTTTCTTTCTTTACACTCCTTATAACATTAATTTTACAAGTCTATGTTACCCTTCCCCATTTTAATACTTCTCCACAGCCATGAAAATAGGTTCTAGCTAGAACAAAATATGAGAAGAACATCAGTGATGCTTCCAATCCTGGAGATCCAGTCAACTGAAAATCAAGTTTTGTTGATTCAGCGGTCATGCTGAACTCCTATTGGCCCTGATCCGATCTGATCCTGTATGGGTCCAACAAGATGCAAAACCAGTCTACAAGCATGGAAAACCAGAAGTAAAGCCTTAAACCCAATCCCTGCATTTAAGTCAGACTCCTCTGCATTGACCGGTGCCACCCGCAAGTAGCCCGCTCCTGTACCTTTAGCTCCAGGAGAGCCATCAAATCCTGCCCGTCCTGGGGAGCCGGGGTTTCCTGGGAAGCCAGGCACACCTTTGGCACCTTGTGCTCCTTTGAAACCCGGTGGGCCAGCTGGCCCTTTGGGTCCTGGAATGCCATGTCCTCGCTCTCCCTGAAATGCCAGAAAGCAAAAAGTTAGTCCAGGATAGTTGTTTCTCAACTCTGCAGCCCATCCTGCGCTTCCTACTGTTGCACTTGACCGCCTTGCTTACAAAAAAGGAGCGTGTAAACAACTTTGGTTGGCGGGCTCAGTGATCACACCACATGTCCACAACGTGGCAACAACCGCTTAGCACAAGGCTTATTTTGTTCAACGTGCCAAGTATAGGTGGATAAACAATTAGTTTAATTATTAAAATCTTAATTTTGAATTCTAAAATCTTAACTAATATTTTAACTTTACATGCTGTTTTTATTCAGGTAGTCCTCAACCTGTGGGCCACAATTGAGCCCAACGTTTAGGTTGCTAAGTGAGAAGTTTGTCAAATGAATTTGGCCCCATTGTACGACTTATATTGCCACAGTTTGTGAAGTGAATCCCTGCGGTTATTAAATGAGTAACCCGGTTGTTAAGTGAATCTGGCTTCCCCACTGCGACCTTCTAACAAGCATAATCAAGGGGGAAGCCAGATTCACTTAACAACCAGGGATACTGCGATGGTCATAAATGTGAGTCAGTTGCCAAGCCTCCGAATATAAATCACGTCACCACGGGAATGCTGCAACGGTCCTAAGTGTGAAAAATGATCATAAATCACCTTTTTCAGTGCAGTTGTAACTTCAAATGGTCACTAAGTGAACTCTTGTAAGTCGAGGACTACCTGATGTTTTATTCTATATCACCTAGAGTGCCTCTTTGAGAGAGGTAAGGGAGTTCAGAAATATGAAAAATAAATAAAAATAAAGAGCTAAGTAAAAACTTTACTGCTGCTTCTCAGATTGCCAGTGAATGTTGACATCCCAATCTCTGGGGTGTACACAAAGCACCCCAGTTCCCATCAATATATCACAACAGAGGCAAATGGGAAACCTAACATCTGTTAGTTCCACAGCAGGCAATCGTAGTTCTCAGAACTGCATATGATCCCAGAGAGATTTCAAGCGCTCTTTACCCACAGTTGCCAAAAACTTTACCATGGTTTCCTGCTATTTTGAGATAGGAAGCCTGCAAACTCTACAAGAGCAACCAGGACATTCTGGTTAGGTTTGCCTTTCACCAAAATCTTAAGGGTCAAGTACTAGAAGTCACTGTAGATTTAATTCTTGGCTCAGAAATGATTCTGGATTTCCTTCATTGAACGAGGAAGCCCGATCGGTCTAGGAAAGGTCCAAAGCCATCTTTACACCAACCAATTCACCTTCCCTGACCTGATGCCCCTCAGATGCGTTGGGATTCCAGTCCTTCAACATAGCACAACTATCTGGAACACACCAGGTGGGGTGGAAGACAAAGAGGGTCTTTTACAGCAAAACAAGCAAATCTTCTCCACAGACCTTCTGTCCTTTGTCTCCAGGCACTCCAGGGGCTCCATCAGCTCCCGGTCTTCCAGGGTTTCCTGGAAGTCCAGGTTCACCTGATAAACCAGGCAAACCTTTAAAAAAAAAGATAAAAAGATTACAGGGCAAGGACAATAAACTCCAACCCGATCAATAAAATCTTCCCTTCCCCTCCCTTCTTTTTCTACAGCGCACTTGCGCTATAGTTCAGTCATCCACTGGCAACTCCTGCTCCAACCACTACATCACACTGCCTTTATAGAACACGAATGAGACCAACCTTTGGGCCCTGGTGGGCCTGGGAGTCCAATGCCAGGGAAACCGGGTTCACCTTTTTGCCCGGGGATTCCTGTCAACCCAGGTGGTCCAGGCTGACCAGGTTCTCCTGTTAAGAAATATATCCCAATCATCAAATCCACTGTTCAACCCTTAACTCTAGTTAATGACAATTTCTCAGCCGTTTTGGTGCTGCAGCCACCAGCTGTACTGAACATTACTTTCCAGGAAAGGAGAAAGAGAGACCGGTTGACTTTGCTAATTACTGACCAACAAACTGTTGATGGGCAAAGCCTTAACTTGTCCACAAAACCCAGAAAAGGAACTCAGGAAGATGATCTGAAGGTATCCACCTGGCAGCAGCCAAGACTTGAAAAGGTGAAAAATATTTGGGGGTCGATCGGTTATCCCTGCATGCAGACATAAGAGGAAAAACTCTTGCAGTAGACCCTTCTGAGCACAGAGTGTACATGCCAGGAATTCATACATGAAAGACCCCAATTCAAAGTAGGAAAGGGGGACCAGGGAGAGAATGTAACCTCTTCCTCACCCTCTGCCCTAAGTCGGAGTGTGTACTATCCAAGGTTACTCACTGCGATATTGTGCATTAATTCACTATTTTACTTTCTTGGCTTTCTTATGATACTTGTTATGAAGTTCTCTTTCTGTTCTCTATTGACCTTTGTCTTGGGGCTCCTTTCTCTGCATGGGCCTTCTCTGTCTCCTACAATGAAGCAAGTAGAAACTTCTACCTTGCGGCATCTTGGCTACTCTTTGACTTATCCTTAGCCTGTCTCCCATAACACATGCCTGACCAATTTGATCTGATGGTGAATTCTGGGTTCCTTTGATCAAACAATGTCATTTCTCGGGATCTTGGAAGTGTACCTTCTTTTGGAGATGACCAGGTGTGTAATCAGACTCAAATCCCTTCATGCCAAGAGATTTAAGTCCAGCTTGAATTCCGTTGACTCCTATTGACCGCTAATTTGCTTTGACCATTAATAGTTCCGATTCTTGTAAGAGCGCATTAGCATGCAATAGACCTGTTTGAACCACCTTGGCTCCTGGTTTCTTGTACCTGACACCTTCTTGGTATCGGTGCTTATCCACTAGAATGAGGTCCCTTCCAGATTCAGATGACCCGCATTTTGCTGTATTTTTAGAAGAGCCAAGAAGACTTTGTTTTTCACCCAGGCCTTTGATGAGGGAGAAGGAGGTCCCTCACTTCATGGTGCTTGCCAATTTTTATCTTTTACTGTAAATTCTTTGTTGGATTGTTGTGAGCAGCCAAGCATTCTTCAAGTTTAATAAATAACAGGTGGATAAAAAGGCCAAACCTAGTTTAAAAATCTGGCTAACTATACAACCAACCAGGGTAACAATTCACCAAACATCCTGGTCTTCCATAATTATATTAAAATGGGGTTAGAAGAAGTGGGTTGTAAGACCTAAACCTAAAATCCTTTCCTCCAGAAATGAAACAGACTTTGTTATGTTGTCAGGAAATATGGCAGCTTTTTACCTGGAAAACCATCTTCCCCATTTCTGCCTGGGGGTCCTGGAAGCCCTGGAGGTCCTTTTTCGGGAACAGATTGGGCAGGTTCGCCTTTGGGCCCTGGAAGTACCAGAAAAACAGAAAGAGGAAAGCTGGTTATATTTCATAACAAAACCCAAACAGAATGGGACCATCCGTCCATATTTTGTATTCTAGATTGGTCTTCCGATGGTTTTTGTTGGTAGGATGGATTTGCACTTTCTCTAGTAATGTAACCTATAGGAGAAGACGAGGCTGACTTGGAAGGTGGGGTTAAATGTATAATCCGTTTAGAAGCAGTACGCTGTCACAAAAAATTTAAGTCCAGCCTCCCATGAATTCTAGTGCCAATTTAGCTTTGACCGTGACTAGATTTTTGTACAGAGGTAGCAATAATAAACTCTTCTGTGCTTTCACATATACCCCTTGGCAAAGTGCAAAGCCATCATATTCCACATCTATATATTTTTTCTGAGTTAAACACTGTTGACCCTCTGGTTAGATGGATCACAGGACTTCAAACTCCTCTCTTCTAAAGAAATAAATGTCACAGGCAAATGATCTTTCATCAATCTGAGCAGGCAGTTTGTAACAGGCATCTAGGAGGAAGATACCTACCTGGAGCACCTGGTGAACCTGGGCGGCCAGGGACGCCCTGAAGCCCCTTTTCTCCTGGAGGTCCTTGTGGTCCAAATCCAGGAGGCCCTGGAGGCCCTCGCTCTCCAACAGATCCAGGAAGACCTGGCGCTCCAGTAAGCCCTCGGTCTCCTTTGAAAGCAATGCTACCCTAGGGCAACAAAAAAGGACTGTCTGGATTAAGCCATCATAAAACCCATAGGTTGGTTTCACCATGATCTGGTTGCTTCTAGGTTCACACACTTTACAGACACCAAAGCAACCCACCAACCCACCAAATGATTATGCCATTTACTAGGCAAGGAATGAACCAGGTGATCAAAGGGAAAATGAGTCTCAGTGTGATGACCCGGGGCACGACACAAAAATAACAAAGTCACAAAAGTAGAATAAATTCCCTTTAATGCCTCCAACTTGGCCCCAATGTCTAATTATCCTCAGCTGGATAACAAGCTCTTCCAAAAACAGACTACGAAGGGCAGAAATGCTCTCCAAACCCAAAGTAAAGATAATTAGAAATAAAAAAACCAAGGTAAGCCACACTGAAGTCATCAACACAGCAGGCCAGAATGATAAATTGCAGACTTTCAAAGGATAACGCAGTACCCACAGTTGGGAGGATGCCAAAACCCAGATAAGGCTCGACCAAGATAATGCACGCTTTGCTTCCAGTAAGGAGCCGTGTGCAAACGCCCCACTTATATCCTGTTCTCCTAGCTGCAACCAATGAAAGGGATCAGGGCCTTCTTCTCTCTCGCAAGGCACATTGCTCCCTTCTCAATTCTTCTCTGCGTGCCCTAGGATGACGAGGGGATGGGCCTGGGTCTTCCTCTGAATGCCCAGCCGGACTGAGCCCTCCCCCCGTTTCCTCCACAGCCACTGGAGCCACACTCCCACTCCCTGTCAGCTGCTCAATCTCCCGGCTCAGAATCACACTCCAACAAGGGCAGGACACTCGGAGTCATTGACATCCAAATGTCTTGCCCTTGAATCATTGTTGTGATGATGATTGGATTTATTTACTGCCTCCCTCACCATGGGGCTATTGTAGATGGCTCACAATCATACAAAATGATGTAATAAAAAGGAAGTTTAAACAAAATGAAATTAAAATAGAACAATAAAATTGACAAGGAAAAAGAAAACAGAGAAAATACATCAATATGATAGTAAAGTCACAGCAAAACTCGTAAAGAGCCATGTGGCACAGTGGTTAGAATGCAGTATTGCAGGCTAATTCTTGCTGTTTGATCCTGAAGAGCTCAAGGTTGACTCAGCTCTTCCATCCTTCTGAGGTGGGTAAAATGAGGACCCAGATTGTTGGGGGCAAAATGCTGACTCTGTAAACTGCTGAGAGAGGGCTGGAAAGCACTGTGAAGCGGTATATAAGTCTAAGTGCTATTGCTAAAACAGGTGGGTGTGTGGGGAGCAGAGAGTAGGGGGGAGGTGGAGTCTGCTATCAATCCAGCAGCCACCTCCAGAGTCAAAATTCTCCGTTGGGTCCCAAGGCCAATTTGCAGAGCCTCTTACAGAAAGATGGGAGGTTGGCAAATCTTACCCTGGAGGGCAGGATGCTCCAAAGAGCGAAGAAAAGATGTCAAAGCACATATTCTGGATTTGAAATAGGTTGCTTTGACAATTCAGCAAAAGTTTCAAGCTTGAAATGGTCTCCTTCTCCTTCTTGAAACACTTACTCCGTTAGAGCGGTCTCAGGGGCAAATTGCTCCCAAAACGGGCACTCTGGGATGTGTCTGCATATAATTTGGCACCCAGTTTCAGTTCAGTTCCTAAATAAATTTCCTCCATCAGCAACTAGTTATTCCCGGGCTATTAGACTTGGAAATTCCTGATTGAGGCTTATCATCATAGGATTCCAAAAATTATGCCCTCTTCAGTGACTTACTGGCTCGCCCTTGGGTCCAGGACGACCCGGGAGTCCATCTTTGCCAGGAGAAGCATCTAAACCGGGCAGCCCTGGAGGACCCGGGAAACCTGGATTACCCTTTTCACCTTTCATCCGAGGGAAACCAATCACTTCACCTGGATCACCTTTAGTGCCAGGACGTCCAGGAGGACCTGGAAGTCCAGGAGGACCCTGGGGACAAAACAAGAATGATTTTAGTCCTTAGGATTGCAGGCCTTTGGCCCCTGGCTCTCCCTCCTTCTGCCAAGAACAGTCAAGGTGCTTACTTGAGGCCCAATAGCTCCAAATACACCAGAAATGCCTTTGTCACCTTTCGGCCCAGGAAGACCTGGAGCCCCTGGGATCCAAACAGAAAGAAGAGATTAATGGCACAGGAAACAAAATATTATCCCCATATCACAAAGGATTTTAGGGGGTTATTTTTTTCCTGGAAAATGTTTCGTTTCTCATTCCAGCAGCTTCTTCTGAAGAACTGAAGCCGCTTCTTGGATGAGAAGTGAAACATTTTCAAGGAAAAAAAAAACCACAAGCAAGTTCAGTTGCCTTTTGGAAAAACGCCTTTGGGACAATCCTGCCCTGCATGATTGAGAATCTTCACAGACATTATGCCCATGACTGAGTCCATGTTAGCTTGCAGGGCAAGAAGGGGCAACCTAGGTCCACAGCTGGCCACCCCTGGGTTTTCCAAAAGCATTGCCCACATCCAACAGCACACTACTCTACCAAATTGCTTGCAAGGTATTTACTGACCACAATGTTTTTCAAACTTGTTGACTTTGATATTGAACTTAACTCCCAGAATACCCCAACAAGCATTCTGGGAGATGATATCCTCACATCTTGGACAATTAAAAAAAAACATTCTGTTAATGGAAACCAACAAGTGTATGCCAAATATTTTGATCCTATCATGAGCTACTATTATGGCATTCATTTCTCCTTCAATTTACATTTCAATTTAATGCAAACAGAGGAAGCTGAGTTTGTGGGCAAATCCGTGGGGAAAATGTGATTTATTCTCCCACAATGTTTTACTATCCAGAACAACAAATTGATTGTCCAAGCTTTTTCCCTCATGAACCTCTTTCTCCAGATATGGAACCAACTTCAAACCTCCGAAATAGCATAGCCACCCCTGACAATTTTAGGAATTGAAAGTCTGCACATCTGGAAAGAAGCCACATTTGGGAAAGGCTAGACTAATGTTTGTTTTTCCTCATATTTTTACCCTCTCTCCATTCACACGTTTCATGGAGTGGTGGTAATTTCTGCAGTATGTGAACAAGACGGCTCATGATGATGTTGTGTCCAATTTAGGGCATATCAAAATTTTTCAACTTTCAATTTCCAAACATTAGGAGTGCTCAAAAGTTGTGACATGCCTTGGGGATTTCAAAGACATTTTGATTACTTTCATATAAACATAGATGTGCTTGGTAAGTAACTACATAAATACCATATATTTTGTTTGCTTGTTTCATTTCCTATCCAACAATGCAATGCTTCAGAGTTGTTGGTTAGCCAAGTCTTAATGGGCACAAAAAAGAAGCAGAAAGAGAGACAAGCTACAAATGTATACCTGGATCGCCAGGGAGCCCAGGAAAGCCTTTTTCCCCTGGGGGGCCTGGGATGCCGCTTCCTATGCAGTTAAAACAGGTGTCTCCCTTGTCACCTTGAAAGGAATAGCCAGACACACAGCGCAATGAGTTGAAAGCAAGAAATGCAGTGATACAAACATCCCAGTGAAAATAATTCAGACAGCATTTTCCTGCAAAAAATGGATTCTCTTGATTAGAAGCCTGGCCAACCAATCTTCTGTGTAATCCTTGGTGCTCTCTGAGCTTGGTGGATGGCTGGCAGACATTTCATTGCTGAACTAGGTAACCTTTTATTGTATGAACAGAGGCGCAAAATCAAGATCACATGAAGAACTAAGTCAGGGACGGGCTTCGAAAATTTCAGCAATGTGTTCTCTGCCCAGTTTCTGGCTGGGCGTGGCCATGATGGGCGTGGCCTAGTTGGTCTCCTGCACCACGCCGGGGAGGGCAGTGTTTTCGTTTTCTCCAGGTTCCAGAGGCTTTCCTTGAGCCTCCGGGAGGGTGAAAACGGCCTCCCCCAGGCTCCTGAGGTCCTCTGGGGTTTCCTTCTGGAAAGCCCATTTTCCCCTCTCCCTGAGCCTCTGAGCACTGCACTTACCTTGCATCCAATATGGGCTGCGTGGAGACTCCTGGGAGGGGTGAGGTTAGGATGGGGTAGACGGAGCCAGCCAGGGGTGGGATTTGGAGGTTAGCCAAACCCGGGTGATCCCGTAGCAGCCCACCCCCCTGGTACTAGCGCCACTTTATAAAGCCTTAGTAAGACCACACCTGGAATACTGCAACCAATTCTGGTCACCATGCTACAAAAAGATGTTTTTTTTTTAATTTTTAATTTTATTTTATGCAAACAATCCAATTTTCGTTTAAGTGTGTCGTCTGGGTTCAAATATCTTGTGCAATAACCATAAGAATCAAATATGTTAAGAAGGGCATTGTTATAATAATTAGATATATTATGTACAGTAGTATGAAGTAATAATCGAGTACTGATATTATAGTAATGAATATATATTAATTGTAATGGTTATTGCACAAGATATTGGACAAAAAAGCTCTACAGGGAATCATTAAAACTGCCCAGAATATCATTGGGCTCCAGCTACCAGCCCTGGACGACATCTTCACATCTCACTGTTTGAGAAAGTTGCACAACATTCTCAGAGACTCTTCCCATCCTGCTTACAATCTTTGTGGAACTGCTGCCTTCTGGCAGAAGATACAGAACAATTAAAACTCGGGCCACACGTTTTCTGAATAGTTTTTATCCCAGGGCTATAATTGCACTTCATAATGAACTTAAGGACCACCATCAGTGAGCGGTTGGACAGTATTACTTGGTCTGTTGTGTGGATGCTTTTAGGGGGTGAGGAATTTTGGTGGGTGCAAGGGTGTTTGGGGATTGTCATGTGTGTGCGTATGTTGGGTCTGGTCTCTGGATGTTATATGAATTTCATTCTATGTATACTATGTACATACGTACAATGACAATAAAGAATTCAAATTCAAATTTGTACCCATACAAAAAAGATGTTGAGACTTTGGAAAAAGTTCAGAGAAGAGCAACTAAGATGATCAAAGGCCTGGAGACTAAACCATATGTAGAACGCTTGCACATTTTGTGTCTGGCTAGTCAGGGGTGTCAAACTGGCAGCCAAAGGCCGGAGGCATCACACATAAGCCACACCTACCGCAGCTGGACTAGAAGACCTCCAAGGTCCCTTCCAGCTCATTCTATTTTATTCTGTTATCAGTCTAAGTCAGTGTGGGGTTTGTTCCCTGTTTACATACAATAGCTTGCCCTGCTCTTGTTGGTTGGGGTGTTTTTTTATTTTTTATTTAATAAGAGCTACCTAGAACCACATCCTATATTCCTATAATGCCTTCATTGTATCTAGATATTTATTAATTTACAGTTCTTTTATAAATAGTCTTTTGTAAATAATCAGAGACTATGTCTATGACCTCAAGGAAATACTTGCTTTGTTTTTGTTAGACAACAAAACTCATCCTCCCCAATTTTGTGGCAAACCATGGTTGAAACCAGACAGGAGACTCAAAGGAAGCTTGTGAACGTAACAGGTTGAAGAATGGTTTAATAGCAGCTCCAACAGTAGCAGCAATAAAACAATTCAAATTCCTCAGTCTAATCAAGAAATGAACAATGCTTTAGATCAGGGGTCTCCAACCTTGGCAACTTTAACGCATGTGGACTTCAACTCCCAGAATTGCCAAAGTTGGAGTCCCCTGTTCTAGTCCAATCCACTGCCTCAGAGAGGAGATATTATACCATCCTGGACAAATCAAATCTCCATTCTTTTCTTTCCTGCTTACATGAGGCTGGAGAGCCCTACTTTAGATTTATACCTTTCTGGCCTCTTTCCCCTGGAAATCCTTGTTCTCCAGCAATTCCTTGAGGGCCAGGAGGTCCTCGCTCACAAAGCCGATCAACTGAGAAGAAAGAAAAAGAAATGAGAATCAAGACACGAGTCCATTTTACAGGAAATAAATGCTGGAAAAGCCCAGGGAAGCTTCTCACTCTTAAGAAAGACCTTCAAAACTTGCACTCTTGGTATCCATTCTGAATAACAGGACAAAGAAAAGGGACTTTATTTGTTAGTTGTTTCTTAAATTTGTATACTGCCCAACTCCATGCAACTCTCAAGTAAAAAAAAAACATTTAAGAATACAGTAAAAGTAAAAAAAAAGAATAAAAAGAGTGTGTTGGAGCTTTCCTGGTGGGTTTGAACCACAACTCTCAGAATCCTTGGATGCACAGTCAACGTGGAGAAGAAACAATGGATGGAAACTAATCAAGGACAGAACCAAACTAGAACTAAGGAGAAATTTCCTGACAGTTAGAACAAATAATCAGTGGAATGACTTGTCTCCAGAAATAGTGAATGCTGCAACAGTGGAAGTTTTTAAGAAGAGATTGGACAACCATTTGTCTGAAATTGTGTAGGATCTCCTGCTTGAGAGGGCTAGACTAAAAGACCTCCAAGGTCCCTTCCAACTCTATTCTATTGTTCTGTTCTAGTCTAATCTAGGCTACATTATTTACCTCACTGAGCAGTTACAGACACTCCTCCATTTACAACTATTTATTTAGTGACCAAAGTTACAATGACATTGAAAAAAAAATGACTTATGACTGTTTTTCACACTTATGATGATTGCAGCATCCCCACAGTCACATGATCCGAATTCATGGCATGTATTTGTATCAGCTGCATTGTCCTTGGGGGTCACGTGATCAACCACTTGCAAACATCCCAGATGGCTTCCGACAACAGAGTCAATAGGGGAAGTCAGACTGTTTCAGTGACTGCATTATTCACTTAACAACTTCAGCGATTCGCTTAACATATGTGGCAAAAAGGTCATACAGTGTGGTAAAACTTACTAAACAACTGCCTTGTTTAGGAACGGAAATTTCAACATTTGCTTCATTTTCTTGGCAGCCCTACCTGGTAGCCTTTTTTTTTTTTGTTCAAGGAGGAGAAGGAATACCTATTTCATCCTCTCCAGCCTGTATCTTTCAGATGTTCCCCTCTCACACATATTGTCAGTCGTGCCTCATTCAAAAGAAAGAATTCCTTCGACTCCATTAAAATAGAGAAAAAAGGACTTTTACTGAGTTTGAAGTGACAACGTCAAAAGAAAAGCAAGATCTGAGGCAAATAGGAGCGGAAATTACATATTGAAAGTTATCCCAAGTCCTCTCCCCAAGAAGTCCAGACTGGTCATCCAATCTGAGGTGTATATAATGTCATGTGGGGTACATCTTCGGGTGGTTTCTCACTCATCCAATTTGCCAAGATGGTTGACATTGGCCTAGTAGAGATAAGTCTATGCGGTTGTGCAGAAAGCAGGAAAACATCCCCTCCTTTTTAGTTCACACAGAAACGTCTTCGCACTCCAGCAATCTTCCCCCCACAAAAGACCAAATTATCCCTCCCCCCTCCATTTCTATGGCAGCTGACAAGAATCAAGCAGCAAAAGATGTCAAGAAAACTTCTTGGGAGGCTGACACATATTGATCAACGCAGTCCTAATGCCTGCAGAGTAGCCAGTTGTGGAAACTGACAGAGATGGATGACCGGCAGTTGATGGGCGATGATCAGAAATATTACTTACCAGGTGGGATGGTTGATCCTGGTGGTCCTGGGGGACCTGGTTGTCCTGGGAGTCCTGGTTGTCCATCAATCCCTGGCTGCCCTGGTATAGCAATCCCAGGAAGGCCCTGATCCCCTTTCTGTCCTCTTTCTCCAGGTAATCCAGGTGGACCTGGAGGACCTACGCTTGGAAGTCCTACAGTGAAAAAAAAGGATGTTAGAGAGATTAGTTTAGAAGGGAGAGATATATCAGAAGCTCTGCAATAGGAAAATATGCACTATCTTACCTGGGGTGCCTGGTAAGCCAGGGGGGCCCACAGGGCCAGGATAACCACGATCTCCTTTGTCTCCGGGATATCCTGCTAATCCTTTGCTACCCTTTGGTCCCACTGTTATACCGGTGCCCGGCCTCGGAATCACCTGAGGTAGCCCAAGGAGCAAGGAAGAATGTTACTTAAATATAGGGCATGAAAGAAATAGGATTCTTTCAGACTCCACTGGAATCTTTCCCCCGAGAGTTTCAAATAATTCCATGGTTTCAACTCCAAAAACATCACCATGAGTGAACCATTCCTGAAACCAAGGTGATTTGTCCTCAGCACTTCAGCCAACTTATGGGAAATAGTAATCAATACTCGTGGATATTTTTCTTAATATTCTACCAATGCTAGCATGCAGGAATTTATTGGGCTGTAAGAGAAACTGTGTTTTCATTGCCCCGAGGAGAGGGTTTTCTAGTTGGTTAGCCCTCAAATTTAAAAACAAATTTAAAAATATTAAAAGCAAAAGTCTAAAAAGGTTTTCAAAGCTCAAATAAAAGCAGGACATTTATCTCCCTGGTGTTAGGTTTTGCTCAACCAACTTCTGAAATCAAAATCATCTCAGAATTTTCTTTAACAAGATTTATTAAAAGCAAATCAAATAAATTACAAGGATCATAGCAACTGGTTTGCTTTATCATCAGAACCCATTTGATCTCTCCGCCTGTTAAGATGAAGACTTAGTGAAGCAAATAAATATTGTAATATCCTAACAACTAGCAGAATAAATCACAGAATGTCATGTTTGTTTTTCTATTACTTTTTAATGCAACTATTACCCGGGTGATAAATCTAAAACTGTGGGGTTCTTGGAGCTCACTGAGCTTGGTGGTTTTCTTGCAGACGTTTCATGACCAAACGAGATAATGCCATCATTGCTAGAAGGGGCGGGGTTTGCTCTCTATTTATCCTCTAATGGCTTGCCACACAAGGAATTTGTCTTGGTGCAAATGCTCTCAGTGTACATAAAAGAAAAGCTACATTTGTCAAGAGTCAAGAATCATAAGGGACAATACTTAATGATAGTCATAGGGTACAATAAGCAATCAAATCGTACTACGAAACAGTCCATATAAATCGTAAGGATACAAGCGACAAAGTTACAGTCATATAGTCAAAAGTGGGAGGGGATGGGTGATAAGGAGTGATGAGAAGGTTAATTGTAATAGTAGTGCAGACTTTGTAAATAGTTGGACAGTGATGAGGGAATTATTTGTTTAGCAGAGTGATGGCATTTTGGAAAAAACTGTCCTTGTGTCTAGTTGTTCTGGTTTGCAGTGCCCTATAGCGTCGTTTTGAGGGTAGAAGTTGAAGCAGTTTATATCTGGGATGTGAGGGGTATACCCCTCTCAATTAGGACAAACATGGTGCATTGCCATTTTTAAAAAAATGTATTTTATATTATAAGATTTAATAATGCAAAAGAAAAAGTTCTAAAAGATGTTCACTGAAGAAATACCTTTGCAATGGGAAGAATCTTCCTGAAATGCAATTTAAAGAAGGAGGAAGAAGGGGATCAAGACTTACTTGCCCAGGTGGGCCAGGTAAACCGGTTTCTCCTTTTTGACCCTGCCAACAAAATAAACATCTCAAAATCCGTATTCCTGAGAGAAATGATCCCAGCACAATTCCACCCAATTCTTAGGAAGATTCTGAACCGCACCACTACTTACCTTGTCTCCATCTCTTCCCGGGATGCCAGGCATGCCAGGTTCACCAGGAAAACCCTGGCAAGAGCAAAACAAAACTTCTCAATCCTACAAATATTTGGACATCTGGACATTTCCAAATGAAGGAAAGATAGAAAAGACTTACAGACAAACCTGGCAATCCAGTGTCCCCATCTTTTCCTGGCTTCCCCTGTGAAAGAAAAACACAGAGAAAAGTGCTAAATAATAATGAAGCTGGAAGATGCACCTGGCACTGCAGCTGGCAGTCAAAGGTTGAAAACTGGAGGTTTAGGTAAATACCACGAGGCAGTGAGTCCACATTAGTTAGCAGGAACCATTAAAGTAAGTTTCAAGGCTGAAAACAGGATGGGAAGTGCCAGCCTGAAGCTATTCTCTCCCATGGCATGCGGTAGAATGGATTTCATTTCTCCAAAAAAGATAGAAAACACTGTTTTTTTCCCCTCTACTCTATTTCTACTCTAAAACTGGATAGTAAATCAGAGCCCTCCAATGTCAGAACATTCTAGCCCCTTCTTTTTATTCACCATTTTTTTTTTCACTTTACGATCCTGCAATCCCTTTTATTCGTGGTAGAGTCGAGGTGACTGAATGGAGCTGAGCGTTTACCGGCCGGATGCCCTTCCTGACGCCTATGCAGAGTTTGCAGCAGATATTTTCATTGTGCACCCTGATAAAGAAACATCTGCTGCCGCCTAGAATTGAACTCCCAACCTTCCAAGTGGGAGGTGAGCATCTTCACCACCGTGCCACCACTTGGTCGCTTCTTATTCCCAGACAGTTCTGTTACATTTAAAAATCATTTTGAAATGGTGACAAAATCTGCCAGCGGTGGATTTCTTTCTTCTTCCTTCCTGATAGGAAAATGGAGGTTCACTGGTATCACAGCCAGCATGATTCAAATAAAATGGGGAGAGAAATTCAGTGAATAAAACCAGGATGGTTGTCAATGGATGGATTTTTCATTTCAGTGTGTGTAGGGAGAAACACCCATTTATAAGATTCAGGAATGGCTGAATAAGCCTTTACTTATTAGTTTCTATTCTGGTAATCTGTCTACTAGAAATAAAAGTAGAATCTAGAAGTACGTAGATCAACTTGAAATGTTCCTGTATTTAAGACTACGCCAGAAAATCCAGAACAAATGTGACATCTGAAGTGTAGAACATAAGGAAGGTGACCTTGATGGAGATATGCAAAATCGGTTCCTAGAGAGACGGGGTGAAAAATATATAAGTCTACAGCAAATAGATAATGTTCATAAAGAATCATTTCTCTAATTCATTAAAGGAGGAGGAAGATGATAAAGGAGAAGGAGAAATAGGAGGACTTGCAAGATTCTGTTATTATAGAACTGTGGAGTTGATTTCTTGATCTGGTCTAACTAGTGGGGCTGACATCAATGTTGTAGGTTTGATTTGGCTGTTCTTCTCTAGGGCTCCTTCTAAGCCACTCCACTTTCTGCTTGTTGTAGACTTCAATTGCAATCTTGTATATCTCCATCAAGGTCATCTTCCTTACTCGCTACATAAAGCTCATGAACATGTAACTTGGAACAGCCTTTGTCAATCTTACAATCGCATCAGGACAACCTTAGGTTTCAAGCCCTAGATAAGAGGGCACCAGGCTTCTAGAGGCCAATTTAAGCATGAACAAGGACACAGCATAAGCACAGGTATTGTATCCTAAAAAACAGAAGCCATAAAAGTGTAACTAGGATATGCGAAAACTGGTGTGAAGCCATGGCACAAGGCTGATATTCCCTATGTCAATTCCTTGCTCCAAATATTTATGGGTATCTTCTCCATAAATGTTTGCCACAGAGACTATGTGTCCATTCTAGTTTAGAGATCCTGCTTTTCAATAAATGGTTAAGGGGAGCTCTGATTCCAACTTAACTTGACTCTCAGAATTACTGCAGCCTCAGAAGAAAGCTAGGAGGTCTTTCTTTTTAATGCGTGCCTCTTCAAATAATCATTTCTGATTTCAAAGTCATGTATAGTATCAAGTGAAAAGCAGGAATGGACTCCGAGCTTTGGGGAAAACAAAGTTATTGATTATTCAAGAAACTCTAAACAACATCTCAAAGAAATCTGCATCAGTTGCAGTGGCTCACGAAAAATATCTCTTCCTTCCGTAATGTGATGATGACCAGATTAGAAGTCTCTCTTTAGCTCTTTGCTCAATACTTTTGCTTTTCCATTAGATACAGGCAGCAACCATTTCAGGCACTTAAGTGGATGACATTTAAAAAATATGGAAATCTCAGGTAGTCCTCCATATAGCACTAAGCAATAGCACTTAGATTTATATACAGAGTGTTCACAGAGTGTTTTACATAGCACCTTAGAATCTCCTCTAAGCAGTTTGCCACGGTTGGAGAGCCCTGTTCTAGTCCAATCCACTGCCCAAGGCAGGAGATATTATACCACCCTGGGCAAATTGAATCTCCATTCTTTTCTTTCCTGCTTACATAACTGCCAGTTGTGGACTTCAGGGCCAAGGTAAATACCCACAGGTATTTACTCATTTGTCCAAATTTCTGAGCAACCAGAGGTTGGAAAGCAAAAATGACATCTTCATTTGTATGCTTTGCTTCCAATTTCTGTTCCAAATATGAAATCAAGGAGGAAAAAAAAACATCTGAATTCCTTAATCCAGATTAAAAGTTAAATGTTGATGTCTACTTGTTATAACTACATTAATAGTGGTTGTAGACATGCATTTTTTTTCAATGGCCTCTTTCATCCAGGAGGGCCTCATCCACACCAACTCTAGCAGGTCATATGAGAAAGGAAAAAGATCTTACCCAATATCTGGTGGCCCAACCTGAACTCCCAAAGCTATACATGGTTTGGAAAGGTAAATACCGGGTTCCAAGAAGTTACTTACTCTTTTGCCTGGTTCTCCTTGCTCACCTTTTTCACCTTTTCCACCGCCAGGAGGCCCCTGGAAATCAGAAAAGCACCCCATTATTAGTTAACAGGGGGAGACCCAACCTTTGGAGAATCCTGCTGCCCCTTCACAACTGAAGCAAAGGAAAATACTTACAGGAGGCCCGGGGAACCCCGGGGATCCTGGGGGGCCCGGGTCACCTGGAGCACCCTGCCAAGAACAAAGGGAAATTATTACAAATCCATCCTGGGCGTCACAACTGACCAATATTTTTGTTTCGCTCACAGCTTGACAGTAACAGGGGGTGGGAGTGGGATGGAATGCAAGAGTGGAGGAATGGTATTCGAGCAACCATCAGTTTCCGTGAGACTCAAGGACACACCATGCAGATGTCGCAGGGTGGCTGGTTGTTCCCCATAGCAAAATGAACAGAAGTGATTGGGGGATGTAATAGACTGTGGGTGGCCTGTAGGGAAAGGCGGGGGAAATGAACTTTGCTTGCTTTTGCATGGGAAACCCAGAGCTGGGTTTTGCTTCTTCCGTGCCAATGTGGTTTTTTTTTTTCCAGTAAAGTTTTTATACTCTAGGTTTGAGCAATAAATCTTCTGAATTGCAATTTAGCTTATGGTCTTGATCCTTTGTGGCTGACTGATACCACTAGAACCATCTCCTCTCACTCACCTGATCTCCTTTTTGAAATTCTACATCATTGATTCTCGTCTGTTCGCCGATCTGTCCTGGTGGCCCTGGAGGTCCTTGAAGTCCCTGTTCACCCTAACTCCCCCCAAAAGACAGCAAGGCAGATTAGTTGTATTGGTCATTCCCCCAGAAAGAGTCAGCAATCCTGGAAACCAGTTCAAAGGGCCAGTTCCATATTCCACACTCACTTTTTCTCCTTTGGGTCCTTGGAAATTCAAGCCCATATTGCCCTGAAAAAGAAAGGAAAACAATGACTACCATGAAGGTGAAATGAAATAATAACGGGAATGATGAATCTTGGCTAGAATGTTCCTTATTGATTTCTGTTTGCAGTGATTTTAATAGTGATTAGACAACCTACAACAGGTTGAATCATCCTCTGACAATATTTACTTGCCTAAAGAGATAAACAGAATGAATGGACAAAAAAGCAGCGGGACAACTTTTGACTTGCTACTGGCTTCCCCATTGACTTTGCTTGTGGGAAGCTGTCAGATAACTGGTGTGAAAATCCTTGAAATTTCAATTACAGAGGAGTAACAGATATCTATGCATTTTTTAAGTTAGCAGATCTGAGGTATCCTGATTCAAAAATTCTTGCCCTAGGAAGCATTTCAGTTAATTGAAAGTTACAAACAGGCAGTTGAAAAAGCAACAACAATTAATCAGGTACAAAAAGTTTATCATATGCCATACCTTAGAACCCGGCAGTCCTGGGGGACCAGGAGGACCCTATTAATGTAAAGAAACTCATTAATTTCCAGAATTATTTCTGTACACATGATAAATCAATCTACGGTTGATAGGCTCGCACAGTACAATTACGGCTGAGACATAAGTAAAAATTGGCCCCGATCCAATCATTCAGTCAGTTTGGAACTCTGGGCCAGTTTATTTAGGAAAATTAAGTGAATCTGATACTCTAAACTGAACCAAATTGATTTGATCAGGTTGAGCTGATTTTTTTTAAAAAAAACAAGATTTTAACACATGCCCCCAAAGTCCTTTAAAATCATTAGATCAATTTGGAAGAATTGAAGAAGCTACTTGGATAAGCAGCGAAATGTTTCAGCCCAAAAGAAAAGAATTGCAGTTGCCACGACTCAACTTTCAAATAATACTATTTGGATAATTTGAGAGTCTTCATCAACATCAAATCTGGAAGCTTCGATTTAATCTGAACTGTTAATTCGAATCAGACAGCCAACTTGGTTTGGAGATTTGATTGAATCATTTTCAAAGTGAATCTCTTTACACAATCCAAAGAAGGATACTTGTGAAAACATAAGAAATATATATAAATACAATCGAGCGAGTCCAGAAGTATTTTACCAGAAGAGTACTACATTCCTCTGTTCACAACAGAATACCCCTCACCAGACTTGAGATTCTAGGCTTAGACAACCTTGAACTACGTTGACTAAGATTGGACTTAAGAATAGTACATAAAATCATATGTTACAATGTCTTACCAGTTAATGAATATTTCAGCTTTAACAGCAGCACAAGAGCACATAACAGATATAAACTTAATGCAAACCACTCCAAACTTGATTGCAGGAAGTACGATTTCAGCAACAGAGTGGTCAATGCCTGGAACTCACTACCTGTTTCTGTTGTCACCTGCTCAAACGCGCACTCCTTTACCCTCAAAATAACCTCCGTTGACCTCACCCCATTCCTAAGAGGTCTGTTGGGGGCATGCATAAGCGTACAATCCTGCCCACCTCCCCTGTCCTATTGTCCCCAATTATTAGTTCCTATTTCTTGTATTTAAACTCACGTTTATTCTTGTTTTTGTTTATTTTTGTTTATTATAAGCTTTTAACAAATAAATAGATAAAAATAAATAAATAACAATAAACAAATAAGTAAAATAGGGATGCTTTCCTAAGGGCATCCAGATGTTACTGGAGCTCCAAATATTAGGCCTTCCCTTAGGTCCTCTCCAAAAAGACAGCCCAATTGCCAAGCACCCCAAATGCAGTCATATGACCAAGGCAGGGGACAGTTCAAATCAGGGTCATAAATACCCTCGCTGGTAGGCACATCAGAACTTTGAATGGTAACTAAGTGACCAGTCATAAGTTAAGAACTCCCTCTATAACTAAACTCCTCTGGGGATGGGCAACAGAAGAGAAAAAGACATAGCCTTTACATGGTCGTTTTCTTAATCCTTTTAACCCAATCTTCAGAAAACTCTTCCCCCCTCAACCCCCCCCCTCTAATCCATCCATTCGTAATTTCATCTGGTGCCAATTTTATTCCTTCCACGAATTAAATAGAGATAATCAGAAAACTGTACCGTCAAACCTGGGGGTCCGGGAGGACCAACTGGTCCTTCTACACCAGGGAGACCTGCAGAACCCTAGAAGAATAGAAAAAAATTGTTGGATAAGTTTTGCCTTTCGAAGGCACATACTATCATATAATCCGTGAATGTCAGGAAAAATAAGAGTATCCCCTGTAGAGGACTGGACAGCCAATCAAAAGATATTGTTTGTCACCCGCCATGTCCCATTACATCTGCAGACATTTCATTATTTGACTAGGCACTGATGTGGTTACATAGCTGGGTAATGAAACCTCTACAAGAAAACAACCAACTTCCCCCAGGGCTCTACTGACACTCTTGTAGGATAATCCCAGGCAGGAGGTGAACTACTTGGGATATTGTTTTATATTCATAGATACCAACAACAACAAGAAAGAATCATACGTTGCTTGCCCAATTTCAGTGATGCATTGAGTTTTGCAACTTTAATTCGGTGCTTCAATAAAAAAAATACCAAAATGCCACAATGTAAGCATAATGGCTGTGAACGCTGAACTACGCAGAAACATCAAGCTATCCAGAATTTTGTTTAGAATCAAGCAAGTCAGTCCTATTGATGAAGACAACTGACATGTCTCCAGCATCTGAGAATGTCTTGTTATCAACCCCTGTATAATCTTGGAAGCTACAAAAATAGAGACGGGAAATTACCACTAAAACCACTATTACTTTATGCTGTATGTCAACAGTTTCCACTTTAGACCAGAGCTTAAAGAGATCTTTGGACATCTTTTTTTTATTGAAGGTCATCGATCTTCTATTTGCCTTTATTTTTATCAGTTTTTTTAAAATCTTTCTCGTGGAGGAAGTGCAGAGCATGGGATTATGTTCCAAAAAGGCACATGCTAGTTGATTGGGAAAAAAAACCTTTCTAACCATAACAGTGGCACTTTTGAACTAGGGAGGTGAGGCTGTCCCCTCTGCTAAATATCCCAAAGATGCTTTTCAAAAGGCAATTGGACTTGGTTTTTCTTCAGTCCACAGCAGGAGTCTCCTTGTAGCCCTTTCAAACTATTTTATATCAGCAGCCATGACCGCACCAAAAAACATTTGATCTGAGAATGTTTCTGAGTTTTTGACTTCCTACTCAAGCAGCACTACCTGTTAATGTTTCCCTATCATTAAAATATTTTGCATACCACCAAGTTTCCTTAAAAGAAACATTTCACTGAACCACATCAGATGCTTTAGACAACTTACTGGAATTCCGGGTGGACCTGGAAATCCTGGGTCACCTTTCTGTCCAGGGAGGGGAGAGGTGATAATATCTCCACGTTCACCCTAAAATGTAAAGATGGGATATGGATTAAGAAAGTGATACTCATGATGAGCTTCAACAAGAAGACACACCAAAGTGCTCGCTGAATTGTTCAAAATAAACCTTCCAACAACTTCTTCATGCAATCATTTTCTTGCAGAAATACATTCATAATAGTCAGTGTTCCAATTATTTGAGGGGCTGCCACAAAGAAGAGGGAGTCAACCTATTTTCCGAAGCACCAGAAGGCAAAACAAAAAAAACAATGGACGGAAACTAATCCAGGAGAGAAGCAAACTAGAATCAAGGAGAAATTTCCTGACCGCAAGGACAATCAACCAGTGGAATAGTTTGCCTTCGGAAGTTGTAGGTTCTCCAACACTGGGGGCTTTTAAGATGGGACTGGACAACCATTTTGTCGAAAACAGTATAGGATCTGCTTGAGCAGGAGGTTGTACTAGAAGACCTCCAAAGTTTCCTCCAACTCTATTATTCTGTTATTTATATTTATTCTTGCAACTAAACATCCGGTAGACATTATTTTGCTGCATAAAGTACTGATTTATGTTCATGTTAAATGTATGGCCCCAAGAAAAGGTAGAGGGATTGGGGACAGAGGAGGAAATCGGGGTCATTGTGCTTTTTCTTTGAAAAAAAAAAGACTTCATTCAGCTTGAAAATATTACCAGAATGCAATTATGTTTAATGAAATATACTTTCAGAAGTACGGATTTTTTTTTTTTAAATCCAACTAACAGCCATACAAGCATTTAATTGACTGAGTTGGTCTTTTGTCTCTTGTTCAGGAAACCTCTCCGATTCAGTGCAGACACCACATCAAAGCTAGATCAGAGCATGGCAGGATGCCTGAACTGAAGAATGGAAAAGAATAAAAACACCTTAAAGTTGGGTTTACAAACCATCACTTATTTTAGCTAAGGTTCAATGTAATGTCTGAACAGGCAAATTAAGGCATTAAGCAATCACATAGACTATACTTTTAAACTGGGGCGATAGTAAGGAGTTGGAAACCCAACAAAGGAATAGAAAATGAATGAATGTACATGTTCAGAAAATTAATGAAGGTACTGCAAGATGCAAACTTGCTAGCTACACACCACTTGTTAATGATCAACCATTATCATTCTGCTTGGACTTGGAGAACTGAACCTGGTGTCCAGTGATGTTTGGTGAAAAACTGTTAAATGCATTGTCAGTTTTCTTAGCTACAAGAGGGCCAAAGAGCATGTGGGAATGTCATTGAGTGTATCATTCTTTCTTCAGCAATTTGTAGCTTCTGTGGCTTCTCACATTTTGGTGAAATCCCAGGAACATATTCTTGTTTTATTTTATTTAGAATGTGGGCACCAAGAGGCCTGAAAAGCACTGGAAACATTTGCAACAGAAAGGGAAAAAATCCAAATTGTAAGATCCTTCACTTCTTATAATAAAAAAGCAGAAATATAAAATCCTGCAAGGAAAAATGGGGTGAGGATGGAAAATTCTAGAATATCTTAGCTTGTGTTACAGCACAATATTGGGGAAACTTGAGAAACCCATAATGCATCTCTTCTAGCATCTGTGCCAAAGCTGGCTTGTCAATTCTTTTATTTTAGAAGTGTATCTACATCTAATAGCATCTCTTAGGAAAGAAACCCAGAAAAAAATCAATGACAGCTACCCAGGTACTAATAATTAGAGGAAGCAACATGCTCAGTGTGTGTTTCTACACTGGGGAAAGCAAACTTACTTTCATTCCTGGAAAACCAGGTGGGCCCTGTTGAAAAAGGAGAGATAAAGAATTAAAAATAAGCCGTGGATTCTGTAAACTGGATTCTGGTTTGGACTGAGAGATCTGACCTTCAGTCTCCCTCATCCTCCATGTTTGATTAAAAGAAAAGGATAGAAAATTATACTGGTTCATCCTATCTTTTCTAAATTCAGTGAAAAGAATGAAGTGACTAAAGGAATGGAGCAAAAATATAGGCAATTAAAGCTCAGAATTCTCAAACTCAGCAACTTTAAGCAATGGAACTTTTTGATTTTTCTTTAAGGTGTTTCACTTCTCATCCAAGAAGCTTCTTCATTTCTCATTAACTTAGAACTAAAGAAGCCTCTTGGATGAGAAGTGAAAAGTCTTTTTAAAAAATCAGAAAATCCAGTTGCCTTTAAAATGAAAACACCTTTAGGACAATCATGACCTGGATGAATGAGAATCTCCATACACACACACTTTAAGATATGTGGACTTCAACTCCCAGAATCCCCCAATCAGCATTTGGGAGCTGAAGTGCACTCATTCACAAGTAGATGAAATTGAGAAACCTTGATTTAGATGGACATTGAGGAAGATGCTATTTTTTATATATATATTTATAACTTCAAATTTGGGGTCTTAGTCTTCAGCTATACCAAATTTCTTGTATCTTTCAAACATCTGCAGAAACACCAATAATTAATAGAAAACTTTCCCCAAAGAGATCACTCTAGCATCTAGAACTAAGGAGAAATTTCCGGATAGTTACAACAATTAACCGATGGAATGACTTGCTTCCAAGAAGTTGTTGATGCTCCAACACTGGAGGTTTTTAAGAAGAGACTGGACAGTCCTTTGTCTGAAATGATATTGATTTCCTGTTTGAGTAGGAGGTTGGAATAGAAGACCTCCAAGGTCCCTTCCAACTCTATTCTGATTGATTGATTGATTGATTGAATGAATGTTAGGTGTCATATATATTTTAATTTGTTTATGAAATTTATTTGCTGCCCATCTTGCCACAAGGTAACCATGATATATCAAAAGGTCTGTCTGTCTGTC
This sequence comes from Pseudonaja textilis, assembly GCF_900518735.1. The sequence continues at coordinate 10,993,577 of NW_020769328.1, read as the reverse complement.
TTGCTATCTATCTTCTTAACTTCCCGTCTCCTTCATAAAGCATATCATAGCTGTCTAGAGTTGCCCCAAAGAGCAAGATGGGTTGTATATAAATTAAATAAATAAAAAAATAAATAAATGTAAACCATTCTTGGAAGCTCCATTAAAAAAGCAATGGAGACGTCATCTACAAGTTTGAACTTGAAGAACATCGCATAAAATACAATAAGTCAGGCTGAGGCTTCAAAAACTATTCAGAACCAAGTATACAGTATGAGTGACAAGAAGATATTTCTTTTACTTACGGGAGGTCCAGCCAAACCTGGGAAACCCGCACTGCCTGGAAAACCACGTTCTCCCTAGAGAAGACAGAAGGAAAACTTTCATTGAAGGCCTTCAGCGGCCCAATTTGGACATCTGCGAAATAGGGAAAGAACGTCACAATTTAAAAGCAAAATGATTGCCTATGTTCATATGGATGGATGGATGGATGGGTGGATGGATAGAAGACCATGCTCTATATTTATTCTTTTTTGATCATCATCTTATCTAAGTTACATGTGGTAGAGGTTGGCAGCTGTGCTTACAAAATGCATCTCATGAACATGCCAATAGATCCCCATAGATTGGAACAGAGAGAGGTAGTTTTTCGCTCAATGCTGAATTCTGGAGTTGGCAACCTGCAATCATATGAGATTTCCCCCAATTTTATCTTCCCTTTTCCCCTCCCCCCTCTCCTTTTTTTCTCGTAGCTCCTGCTGTTCCTAAAACCACTTGATGAAGAAACTGGGTTGGTATGCTCAGAAATGGGATCATTTATTCCAAGTTTATTTTGGAGATAAACTACTATACTTCACAAATAGCTGCCACATCCCAAAGTAACTGACTTAGGGGTTTTAATGCTATGGTTATTTCCTTTTTTATTAGCTCTTTTTCCAAAGCCACAGATGCTATCCTGATAATTCCCAACATTCTATTTGTTCACCAATTAACGGGCAAACTCTTCAAAGATTTTTCCATCCTGAGAAATCAGGAGTTTAATTAGCACCATTTCCAACTAACAAATGTTATTAAAAGACAAGATCTCATGAACTGCAGCTTAGTTCTTTGGAAGAGTAGTGGTTAGCCGCTAAATTTAAATCCTACATCAGCTGAGTAAATCTGTGCATTTAATGAATTGAGTTGAGCTCACAAAAGCTTTAATAAAATTTGTGAATCAGAAAAGATGTTACTAGACTCCCAGTTTTTGCCACGATAGATTAACATGGTCCACTTCCTATAATTCCTTGAGTGATACAAGCTCAAATGCTTCCTCCCCATGGAACAAGATTAATCACTGTGGTTGGTTGTGGGGGACTATTTAGAAACACAGTTTATTATTGATTTTGAAAGCATGGCAGACACAAAAGCAAAGTAGCACAAGGCATTAATTATGGGATCCTAAGAAAAAAGGCAGCTGTTTTAAAGAGCTAAAACAGAGGCTATAGAGATGTCCTGCATTCCAGAGGCCTTTTTCAAAAAAGGAATTGAAGCATTGGCTATCCGTACCATACCGCAAAGCACTTGAGATAAATGGCAATTTTTGCTATTCAGTGTTCAACTTTCTCATATACCCATGCATTACTTTCACTTTCCAGCTGCATTTGGACAGCAAAATCAAGGACAGAGAACATTCCTTCAGTCGCTGCTCCTATGATTAGCCTCATCAGAAGATTTGAGCTCAAATGTCAAGCTGACATCTACTCCACTTATTTATTCAGTGCCGTTAGATCACCTCGGCAGTTGCTAAATGAAAAGGAGAGTCAAGATATAACCTTGGAATTTAACTCCAAGGAAACCTAGCCAGAATTGTCAATTTTCTCCCACCTCCCCCGGTTGTTTTTCCAAAAGGGAGTTGAAAAGTAGCCATAATTGCAAACCAATCTCTTCATTTATATACTTATTCCGTTGCTAGTTTGGAAATTATCACAATCATCAGGTACTTAGCCACTAAATTTTAACAGTGCATCTTTGGAGATTGAAAGACCCCCAAAAGAGACATTGGTTGACCACATTTGACCTGTGGACTGAAAGTTGCCAATCACTCTATTAACAGCCTGTTCCAGACAGAATTTCTTGTCTCCTCCAAAGTCTTCGCTTTGCAAACAAAGAGTCGAGAGTTGGAACCACTGCAGTCGTGCAGTCTCTGTAATTAGCAGAATATTTCAGACACTGGTTGGTCACTCTGCCTGTTCCACATGTATTAAAGGAACACTGCCCTCGATGTGGTCAGATCAGCCCCATTAATTGGACAGCTGCATCTGGGAAGTTTTCTTGAGAGCAAGATAGGTTGGCCACTCCCTTCTTCTCAACCTAAAACTGGAATTTCATGGTGGTCTCCCAACCCTACTTAAATCCAACCCTGCTTAAACTTTTCTAACTCAGCCTGCTGGTGTATCCTATCCTGGTCATGTAAATTAAGACTTTCTGGCTGAAAATGTCCTCACGGCATCATTTTACAAATCAGCCAGTCCTAGCAGCCAAACATTTAGGGCAAGTATTGTTAGCACATGTGCAAAATTCCAAATTTGCACATTAACCCTCTTCTACTATGACCATAGAGCAGGGGTGTCAAACTCATGTTGTCATGGCAGCATCATGTGACGAATATTGGGACTTCCCCCCCCCTTGCTAAACTGGTTGTGGGCGTGGCCAGCATGTGATGAGTTTGACAGGCCTGCTGTAGAGTAATTGTCCCACACTAGTTAGGAAAATTGCATGCTTCCAAAGGAGCCAATCCCACCTTAGTTCCATTGCATCCTGGGATACCTTGGAGTCCAGGAGGTCCATCCTGACCTGGGAGTCCCTGCGTACAGAAAGAAGAACATCTGATGTTGATTGTATTAGGATGGTTGGCTGGTTGTTTTTAAAGACAGCCATTTAGCCACCATGACTATAATACAATTTACTTACAGGAAGCCCTGGTGTTCCTGGAAAACCTGGTAAGCCTGGAGGACCCTAAGATGAAAAACAATAATCACAGATCGAGTTAGACATTATCCCATATTTAGAGGAAAACAGCATTTTATTTTAAAGAAAGGCTCCAGAGCAGAGATTCTTTTGCTAGTCTGAGAGCGAGATGAGAATATTTCAGGGTTCAGGGTTGAACTGTGGGGTCCTTAGTGTTCTCTGAGCTTGGTGGTTTACTTGAGGATGTTTCCTTACCCAACTAGGGAACATCATCAGGGCTAGAAAGCAGCGGGGTTTCTGAAGAAGGAGGAATGGGACGAGGACTGTGGGGTTCTTGGTGCTCTCTAAATTTGCAGTCATTTTTCTGCAGACATTTCAATACCCAACTAGGGAACATCATCAGTGCAGGGTGGGGTTTGCTTATAAGTCTTTACTATGTATGTATGTGCAATATGTATATGTGCATGCATGTAATATGTTTGTATGTTGCTATCAAAACAACCCTTGGCGACTCGTATCTACTTTATGCTGTATGCCAGAATTTTTTTTAAAAAATCACTTACTCGGATGCCTTTGGGTCCTGTAGGCCCTGCAAATCCACCATCACCCTGCAAGAAGGAGAAGACGAAGTGTGACCAATGGCAGAAACAGATCCCTTGCCAGAAAAGCAGACATCCATGCGATATCTTCAACAAAGAAGGGCTTGCTCTGCCCACGCCTCACCTGAACATGAGAACATGTGTTCTGCTGTGTCAGGTCTCTGGCCCATTGAGTCCAGCAGTTTGTTCTCACAATGTCAACCCAACTCCCCAAGGAAGCCAATTAGTCTCCTGGATATGGGTGGGTGTCCCTTCGGGTTAGGTTTTGACTCCTAGCAACTGAATGGACACATCCCTGCAAGTTTCTTAACACGGTTTCAGGTATACTGTAGCTTGACCTTGCCGAGGGTTGAGGGATGAAAGAAGGGCACTGGCTCAAGGTCACCACGTTGGCTTCATGCCTAAGGGTGAGATAAGAACTCACATCTCCCTGTTTCTAGACTGGCACCTTAACCACCACATCAAGCGGACTCTCATTGTGTTCAAGACAAACTTGATTCCTGGTTATTGCCTGCATGAGTTTCTGCAGATTTCTCGGCAAGACTTTTCACAAGTGATTGGCCACTGATTCCTTCCTGGGCTGAAACAGGGGGAGTGAACCAAGGTCACCTAGCTAGTTTTCAGTCTAAGATGGGACTAGAATTCATGACCTCCCGGATTTTAGTCCAGCACCTTCCCCAGTAGACTGACTTTTGCTCTGAAAGAGAATGACCAGCTCATGGCCACCCAGTTGGCTTTGGGCCTAAAGTGAGAAGAACATGTACTCTCCCAGTTTCTAGCCTGGTGTCTTAATCATCAGATCAGATTGTCTACGAGTCGTTCTTGATTCCTACTGACTATGTGAACAAATCCCTGAAATTTTCTTGGCCAGGTTTTTCAGAAGTGTTTTGCCCTTGTCTCCTTTCTAGGGCTGAGAGAGAATGACCGGCTCACGGCCACCCAGTTGGCTTTGGGCCTAAAGTGAGGCTCAGTCTCCCAATTTCTCACCTGCGGTCTTAACCACTACACCAAAATGGCTTCTCTAATCACTTAACAGAAAGCAAAATAAACAGGTCACCCAAGATGGCACCGCCCTGGTGACTGTAGCATCTAAAATGTTTCCTTCCATTCCCTCACCTTCTCACCGCGAGATCCAGCTGGTCCTTCTGGGCCAGGGAAGCCAGGTAAACCGGGCTGGCCGGGCAGTCCTGGGAAACCTCGATCGCCCTGCGGTCAAGAAAAGAGCCAGAATGAATGCGCTTGCTCTCTGCACAGCATGGAATGGTAGGTGATATTTTTTACAGTTCTTTTTTTTATTAGCTTATAATATAAAATACAAAAACACAAAAGCAAAGAGTGTGAAACAAAAGGGAGGGAAAGGGGAAGAGAAAAGTGTAGAAAAGGGTGGCAGACTCCCTTTGGTGCAGTACACTAGGATAGTAACATCAAACCTCAACTTTTTACATTGACATACTTTTATAAACTAGCCATTTCTATAACAATAAATCTATCTAATCAATAAAACCCAAAATCAAAGTTTCATTTTTTTCCATCCAAAGCACAAAGTCCACAAGTGGTTTCCAAGTAGAAACAAAAGTACGTTGTTTTTTTCTTTGATCAAAATGATCAATTTTGCCATCTCTGCTAACTCCATCAATTTTTGCAGCCATCTGTCCATGGTGGGAACTGAAATTCCATTTCGGTTTCATTTTTGTGCATAAAGTAGTTTTGCTACAGTCAACATATATAACGTCAAAGCTCCATTTTCCCCCCAAATCTTTTTCCATTAAGCCCAATAGAAAAGTTTCTGGTTTTATCTTTATTATATTTATATTCATCCCACTATTCTACT